>OZ026531.1:17705520-18305520 GCA_964019695.1 Loripinus fragilis
GTTGTTGTTCTTGTAGTAACTATAGTTGTTGTTCTTGTAGAAACTATAGTTGTTGTTCTTGTAGCAACTATAGCTGTCGCTGTAGTAGTAACTGCAGCTGTTGTTTTTGTAGTAACTCGAGTTGTTGTTCTTGTAGTAACTTGAGTTGTTAATTTAGTAGTAACTATAGTTGTTGTTCTTGTAGTAACTATAGTTGTTGTAGTAGATACTATAGTTGTTGTTCTTATAGTAACTATAGTTGTTGTTGTAATAGTAACTGCAGCTGTTGTTATTGTAGTAACTATAGTTGTTGTTCTTGTTGTAACTATAGTTGTTGTTCTTGTAGTAACTATAGTTGTTGTTGTAGTAGTAACTATAGTTGTTGTTCTTTTAGTAACTATAGTTGTTGTTCTTTTAGTAACTATAGTTGTTGTTCTTGTTGTAACTATAGTTGTTGTTCTTGTAGTAACTTTAGTTGTTGTTGTAGTAGTAACTATAGTTGTTGTCCTTGTGGTAACTATAGTTGTTGTTCTTGTAGTAACTATAGTTGTTGTTGTAGTAACTATAGTTGTTGTTGTAGAAGTAACTATAGTTGTTGTTCTAATTGTAACTATAGTTGTTGTTCTTGTAGTAACTATAGTTTTTTGTTGTAGTAGTAACTATAGCTGTTGTTATTGTAGTAACTGTAGTTGTTGTTGTTGTAGTAACTATAGTTGTTGTTCTTGTGTTAAATATAGTTGTTGTAGTAGTAACTATAGTTGTTGTTCTTATAGTAACTATAGTTGTTGTTGTTGTAATAGTAACTGCAGCTGTTGTTATTGTAGTAACAATAGTTGTGTTGTAGTAGTAACTAAAGTTGTTGTTGTAGTAGTAACTATAGTGGTTGTTGTAGTAGAAACTGCAGCTGTTGTTGCTGAAGTAACTATAGTTGTTTTGGTAGTAGTAACTATAGTTGTTGTTCTTGTAGTATCTGCAGCTGTTGTTCTTGTAGTAACTATAGTTGTTATTTTAGTAGCAACTAAAGCTGTTGTTGTAGTAGTAACTATAGTTGATGTTCTTTTAGTAACTATAGTTTTTGTTGTAGTAGTAACTATAGTTGTTGTTCTTGTTGTAACTATAGTTGTTGTTCTTGTAGTAACTATAGTTGTTGTTGTAGTAGTAACTATAGTTGTTGTTCTTGTAGTTACTATAGTTGTTGTTCTTGTAGCAACTATAGCTGTCGCTTAAGTAGTAACTGCAGCTGTTGTTTTTGTAGTAACTAGAGTTGTTATTCTTGTAGTAACTTTAGTTGTTAATTTAGTAATAACTATAGTTGTTGTTCTTGTAGTAACTATAGTTGTTGTAGTAGTAACTATAGTTGTTGTTCTTATAGTAACTATAGTTGATGTTGTAATAGTAACTGCAGCTGTTGTTATTGTAGTAACTATAGTTGTTGTTCTTGTTGTAACTGTAGTTGTTGTTCTTGTAGTAACTATAGTTGTTGTTGTAGTAGTAACTGCAGCTGTTGTTCTTTAAGTAACTATAGTCGTTGTTCCTGTAGTAACTATAGTTATTGTTGTAGTAGTAACTAAAGTTGTTGTTGTAGTAGTAACTATAGTGGTTGTTGTAGTAGAAACTGCAGCTGTTGCTGCTAAAGAAACTATAGTTGTTGTGGTAGTAGTAATTATAGTTGTTGTTCTTGTAGTATCTGCAGCTGTTGTTCTTGTAGTAACTATAGTTGTTGTTTAAGTAGTAACTATAGTTGTTGTTGTAGTAGTAACTATAGTTGTTGTTCTTTTAGTAACTATAGTTGTTGTTCTTTTAGTAACTATAGTTGTTGTTCTTGTTGTAACTATAGTTGTTGTTCTTGTAGTAACTATATTTGTTGTTGTAGTAGTAACTATAGTCGTTGTTCTTGTAGTAACTATAGTTGTTGTTGTAGTAGTAACTAAAGTTGTTGTTGTAGTAGTAACAATAGTGGTTGTTGTAGTAGAAACTGCAGCTGTTGTTGCTGAAGTAACTATAGTTGTTGTGGTAGTAGTAACTATAGTTGTTATTCTTGTAGTATCTGCAGCTGTTGTTGTAGTCTAACTATAGTTGTTGTTCTTGTAGTAACTATAGTTGTTGTAGTAGTAACTATAGTTGTTGTTCTTATAGTAACTATAGTTGTTGTTGTAATAGTAACTGCAGCTGTTGTTATTGTAGTAACTATAGTTGTTGTTCTTGTTGTAGCTATAGTTGTTGTTCTTTTAGTAACTATAGTTGTTTTCTTGTAGTAACTATAGTTGTTGTTGTAGTAACTATAGTTGTTGTTGTAGAAGTAACTAAAGTTGTTGTTCTAATTGTATCTATAGTTGTTGTTCTTGTAGTAACTATAGTTTTTTGTTGTAGTAGTAACTAAGTTGATGTTCTTGTAGTAACTATAGTTGTTGTTGTAGTAGTAACTATAGTTGTTGTTCTTGAAGTAACTATAGTTGTTGTAGTAGTAACTATAGTTGTTGTTCTTAAAGTAACTATAGTTGTTGTTCTTTTAGTAACTATAGTCGTTGTTCTTGTAGTAACTATAGTAGTTGTTTTAGTAGTAACTATAGTTGTTGTTCTTGTAGTAACTATAGTTTTTTGTTGTAGTAGTAACTATAGTTGTTTTTCTTGTAGTAACTATAGTTGTTGTTGTAGTAGTAACTATAGTTGTTGTTCTTGTAGTATTTATAGTTGTTGTTGTAGTAGTAACTATAGTTGATGTTCTTTTAGTAACTATAGTTGTTGTTGTAGTAGTAACTAAAGTTGTTGTTGTAGTAGTAACTATAGTAGTTGTTGTAGTAGAAACTGCAGCTGTTGTTGCTGAAGTAACAATAGTTGTTTTGGTAGTACTAACTATAGTTGTTGTTCTTGTAGTATCTGCTGCTGTTGTTCTTGTAGTAACTATAGTTGTTGTTTTAGTAGTAACTATAGTTGTTGTTCTTGTAGTAACTATAGTTTTTTGTTGTAGTAGTAACTATAGTTGTTGTTCTTGTAGTAACTATAGTTGTTGTTGTAGTAGTAACTATAGTTGTTGTTCTTGTAGTAACTATAGTTGTTGTTCTTATAGTAACTATAGTTGTTGTTGTTGTAATAGTAACTGCAGCTGTTGTTATTGTAGTAACTATAGTTGTTGTTCTTGTTGTAACTATTGTTGTTGTTCTTTTAGTAACTATAGTCGTTGTTCTTGTAGTAACTATAGTTGTTGTTGTAGTAGTAACTAAAGTTGCTGTTGTAGTAGTAACTATAGTGGTTGTTGTAGTAGAAACTGCAGCTGTTGTTGCTGAAGTAACTATAGTTGTTTTGGTAGTAGTAACTATAGTTGTTGTTCTTGTAGTATCTGCAGCCGTTGTTCTTGTAGTAACTAAAGTTGTTGTTTTAGTAGTAACTATAGTGTTGTTGTAGTAGTAACTATAGTTGATGTTCTTTTAGTAACTATAGTTTTTGTTGTAGTAGTAACTATAGTTGTTGTTCTTGTTGTAACTATAGTTGTTGTTCTTGTAGTAACTATAGTTGTTGTTGTAGTAGTAACTATAGTTGTTGTTCTTGTAGTAACTATAGTTGTTGTTCTTGTAGTAACTATAGTTGTTGTTCTTGTAGTAACTATAATTGTTGTTGTAGTAGTAACCGCAGCTGTTGTTCTTTTAGTAACTATAGTCGTTGTTCTTGTAGTAACTATAGTTGTTGTTGTAGTAGTAACTAAAGTTGTTGTTGTAGTAGTAACAATAGTGGTTGTTGTAGTAGAAACTGCAGGTGTTGTTGCTGAAGTAACTATAGTTGTTGTGGTAGTAGTAACTATAGTTGTTGTTCTTGTAGTATCTGCAGCTGTTGTTCTTGTAGTAACTATAGTTGTTGTTTTAGTAGTAACTATATTTGTTGTTGTAGTAGTACCTATAGTTGTTGTTTTAGTAGTAACTAAAGTTGTTGTTCTTGTAGAAACTATAGTTGTTGTTGTAGAAGTAATTATAGTTGTTGTTCTAATTGTAACTATAGTTGTTGTTCTTGTAGTAACTATAGTTTTTTGTTGTAGTAGTAACTATAGTTGTTGTTCTTGTAGTAACTATAGCTGTCGCTGTAGTAGTAACGTTGTTGTTCTTATAGTAACTATTGTTGTTGTTGTAATAGTAACTGCGGCTGTTGTTATTGTAGTAACTATAGTTGTTGTTCTTGTTGTAACTATAGTTGTTGTTCTTGTAGTAACTATAGTTGTTGTTGTAGTAGTAACTATAGTTGTTGTTCTTATAGTAACTATAGTTGTTGTTCTTTTAGTAACTATAGTTGTTGTTCTTGTTGTAACTATAGTTGTTGTTCTTGTTGTAACTTTAGTTGTTGTTGTAGTAGTAACTATAGTTGTTGTTTTTTAGTAACTATAGTTGTTGTTCTTGTAGTAACTATAGTTGTTGTTATAGTAACTATAGTTGTTGTTGTAGAAGTAACTATAGTTGTTGTTCTAATTGTAACTATAGTTGTTGTTCTTGTAGTAACTATAGTTTTTTGTTGTAGTAGTAACTATAGTTGTTGTTCTTGTAGTAACTATAGTTGTTGTAGTAGTAACTATAGTTGTTATTCTTATAGTAACTATAGTTGTTGTTGTAAAAGTAACTGCAGCTGTTGTTATTGTAGTAACTATAGTTGTTGTTCTTGTTGTAACTATTGTTGTTGTTCTTTTAGTAACTATAGTCGTTGTTCTTGTAGTAACTATAGTTGTTGTTGTAGTAGTAACTAAAGTTGTTGATGTAGTAGTAACTATAGTGGTTGTTGTAGTAGAAACTGCAGCTGTTTTTGCTGAAGTAACTATAGTTGTTTTGGTAGTAGTAACATTAGTTGTTGTTCTTCTAGTAAATGCAGCTGTTGTTCTTGTAGTAACTTTAGTTGTTGTTTTAGTAGTAACTATAGTTGGTGTTGTAGTAGTAACTATAGTTGTTGTTCTTTTAGTAACTATAGTTTTTGTTGTAGTAGTAACTATAGTTGTTGTTCTTGTTGCAACTATAGTTGTTGTTGTAGTAGTAACTATAGTTGTTGTTGTAGTAGTAACTATAGTTGTTGTTCTTGTAGTAACTATAGTTGTTGTTCTTGTAGTAACTATAGTTGTTGTTCTTGTAGCAACTATAGCTGTCGCTGTAGTAGTAACTGCAGCTGTTGTTTTTGTAGTAACTAGAGTTGTTGTTCTTGTAGTAACTTTAGTTGTTAATTTAGTAGTAACTATAGTTGTTGTTCTTGTAGTAACTATAGTTGTTGTAGTAGATACTATAGTTGTTGTTCTTATAGTAACTATAGTTGTTGTTGTAATAGTAACTGCAGCTGTTGTTATTGTAGTAACTATAGTTGTTGTTCTTGTTGTAACTATAGTTGTTGTTCTTGTAGTAACTATAGTTGTTGTTGTAGTAGTAACTATAGTTGTTGTTCTTTTAGTAACTATAGTTGTTGTTCTTTTAGTAACTATAGTTGTTGTTCTTGTTTTAACTATAGTTGATGTTCTTGTATTAACTTTAGTTGTTGTTGTAGTAGTAACTATAGTTGTTATTCTTGTAGTAACTATAGTTGTTGTTCTTGTAGTAACTATAGTTGTTGTTGTAGTAACTATAGTTGTTGTTGTAGAAGTAACTATAGTTGTTGTTCTAATTGTAACTATAGTTGTTGTTCTTGTAGTAACTATAGTTTTTTGTTGTAGTAGTAACTATAGCTGTTGTTCTTGTAGTAACTATAGTTGTTGTTGTTGTAGTAACTATAGTTGTTGTTCTTGTAGTAACTATAGTTGTTGTAGTAGTAACTATAGTTGTTGTTCTTATAGTAACTATAGTTGTTGTTGTTGTAATAGTAACTGCAGCTGTTGTTATTGTAGTAAATATAGTTGTTGTTCTTGTTGTAACTATAGCTGTTGTTCTTTTAGTAACTATAGTCGTTGTTCTTGTAGTAACTATAGTTGTTGTTGTAGTAGTAACTAAAGTTGTTGTTGTAGTAGTAACTATAGTGGTTGTTGTAGTAGAAACTGCAGCTCTTGTTGCTGAAGTAACTATAGTTGTTTTGGTAGTAGTAACTATAGTTGTTGTTCTTGTAGTATCTGCAGCTGTTGTTCTTGTAGTAACTATAGTTGTTGTATTAGTAGTAACTATAGTTGTTGTTGTAGTAGTAACTATAGTTGATGTTCTTTAAGTAACTATAGTTTTTGTTGTAGTAGTAACTATAGTTGTTGTTCCTGTTGTAACTATAGTTGTTGTTCTTGTAGTAACTATAGTTTTTGTTGTAGTAGTAACTATAGTTGTTGTTCCTGTTGTAACTATAGTTGTTGTTCTTGTAGTAACTATAGTTGTTGTTGTAGTAGTAACTATAGTTGTTGTTCTTGTAGTAACTATAGTTGTTGTTCTTGTAGCAACTATAGCTGTCGCTGAAGTAGTAACTGCAGCTGTTGTTTTTGTAGTCACTAGAGTTGTTATTCTTGTAGTAACTTTAGTTGTTAATTTAATAATAACTAGAGTTGTTGTTCTTGTAGTAACTATAGTTGTTGTAGTAGTAACTATAGTTGTTGTTCTTATAGTAACTATAGTTGTTGTTGTAATAGTAACTGCAGCTGTTGTTATTGTAGTAACTATAGTTGTTGTTCTTGTTGTAACTATAGCTGATGTTCTTGTAGTAACTATAGTTGTTGTTGTAGTAGTAACTGCAGCTGTTGTTCTTTAAGTAACTATAGTCGTTGTTCTTGTAGTAACTATAGTTATTGTTGTAGTTGTAACTAAAGTTGTTGTTGTAGTAGTAACTATAGTGGTTGTTGTAGTAGAAACTGCAGCTGTTGTTGCTGAAGAAACTATCGTTGTTGTGGTAGTAGTAACTATAGTTGTTGTTCTTGTAGTAACTGCAGCTGTTGTTCTTGTAGTAACTATAGTTGTTGTTTTAGTAATAACTATAGTTGTTGTTGTAGTAGTAACCATAGTTGTTGTTCTTTTAGTAACTATAGTTGTTGTTCTTTTAGTAACTATAGTTGTTGTTCTTGTTGTAACTATAGTTGTTGTTCTTGTAGTAACTATATTTGATGTTGTAGTAGTAACTATAGTTGTTGTTCTTGTAGTAACTATAGTTGTTGTTCTTGTAGTAACTATAGTTTTTTGTTGTAGTAGTAACTATAGCTGTTGTTCTTGTAGTAACTATAGTTGTTGTTGTTGTAGTAACTATAGTTGTTGTTCTTGTAGTAACTATAGTTGTTGTAGTAGTAACTATAGTTGTTGTTCTTATAGTAACTATAGTTGTTGTTGTTGTAATAGTAACTGCAGCTGTTGTTATTGTAGTAACTATAGTTGTTGTTCTTGTTGTAACTATAGTTGTTGTTCTTTTAGTAACTATAGTCGTTGTTCTTGTAGTAACTATAGTTGTTGTTGTAGTAGTAACTAAAGTTGTTGTTGTAGTAGTAACTATAGTGGTTGTTGTAGTAGAAACTGCAGCTGTTGTTGCTGAAGTAACTATAGTTGTTTTGGTAGTAGTAACTATAGTTGTTGTTCTTGTAGTATCTGCAGCTGTTGTTCTTGAAGTAACTATAGTTGTTGTATTAGTAGTAACTATAGTTGTTGTTGTAGTAGTAACTATAGTTGATGTTCTTTTAGTAACTATAGTTTTTGTTGTAGTAGTAACTATAGTTGTTGTTCTTGTTGTAACTATAGTTGTTGTTCTTGTAGTAACTATAGTTGTTGTTGTAGTAGTAACTATAGTTGTTGTTCTTGTAGTAACTATAGTTGTTGTTCTTGTAGCAACTATAGCTGTCGCTGAAGTAGTAACTGCAGCTGTTGTTTTTGTAGTCACTAGAGTTGTTATTATTGTAGTAACTTTAGTTGTTAATTTAGTAATAACTAGAGTTGTTGTTCTTGTAGTAACTATAGTTGTTGTAGTAGTAACTATAGTTGTTGTTCTTATAGTAACTATAGTTGTTGTTGTAATAGTAACTGCAGCTGTTGTTATTGTAGTAACTATAGTTGTTGTTCTTGTTGTAACTATAGCTGTTGTTCTTGTAGTAACTATAGTTGTTGTTGTAGTAGTAACTGCAGCTGTTGTTCTTTAAGCAACTATAGTCGTTGTTCTTGTAGTAACTATAGTTATTGTTGTAGTTGTAACTAAAGTTGTTGTTGTAGTAGTAACTATAGTGGTTGTTGTAGTAGAAACTGCAGCTGTTGCTGCTGAAGAAACTATCGTTGTTGTGGTAGTAGTAACTATAGTTGTTGTTCTTGTAGTAACTGCAGCTGTTGTTCTTGTAGTAACTATAGTTGTTGTTTTAGTAGTAACTATAGTTGTTGTTGTAGTAGTAACTATAGTTGTTGTTCTTTTAGTAACTATAGTTGTTGTTCTTTTAGTAACTATAGTTGTTGTTCTTGTTGTAACTATAGTTGTTGTTCTTGTAGTAACTATATTTGTTGTTGTAGTAGTAACTATAGTTGTTGTTCTTGTTGTAACTATAGTTGTTGTTCTTGTAGTAACTATAGTTGTTGTTCTTGTAGTAACTATAGTTGTTGTTGTAGTAGTAACTATCGTTGTTGTTCTTGTAGTAAGTTTAGTTGTTGGTCTTGTATTAACTATAGTTGTTGTTCTTGTAGTAACTATAATTGTTGTTGTAGTAGTAACCGCAGCTGTTGTTCTTTTAGTAACTATAGTCGTTGTTCTTGTAGTAACTATAGTTGTTGTTGTAGTAGTAACTAAAGTTGTTGTTGTAGTAGTAACAATAGTGGTTGTTGTAGTAGAAACTGCAGGTGTTGTTGCTGAAGTAACTATAGTTGTTGTGGTAGTAGTAACTATAGTTGTTGTTCTTGTAGTATCTGCAGCTGTTGTTCTTGTAGTAACTATAGTTGTTGTTTTAGTAGTAACTATATTTGTTATTGTAGTAGTAACTATAGTTGTTGTTCTTGTAGTAACTAAAGTTGTTGTTCTTGTAGTAACTATAGTTGTGGTTGTAGTAACTATAGTTGTTGTTGTAGAAGTAATTATAGTTGTTGTTCTAATTGTAACTATAGTTGTTGTTCTTGTAGTAACTATAGTTTTTTGTTTTAGTAGTAACTATAGTTGTTGTTCTTGTAGTAACTTTATTTGTTGTAGTAGTAACTATAGTTGTTGTTCTTATAGTAACTATAGTTGTTGTTGTTGTAATAGTAACTGCAGCTGTTGTTATTGTAGTAACTATAGTTGTTGTTCTTGTTGTAACTATAGTTGTTGTTCTTTTAGTAACTATAGTCGTTGTTCTTGTAGTAACTATAGTTATTGTTGTAGTTGTAACTAAAGTTGTTGTTGTAGTAGTAACTATAGTGGTTGTTGTAGTAGAAACTGCAGCTGTTGTTGCTGAAGAAACTATAGTTGTTGTGGTAGTAGTAACTATAGTTGTTGTTCTTGTAGTATCTGCAGCTGTTGTTCTTGTAGTAACTATAGTTGTTGTTTTAGTAGTAACTATAGTTGTTGTTGTAGTAGTAACTATAGTTGTTGTTCTTTTAGAAACTATAGTTGTTGTTCTTTAAGTAACTATAGTTGTTGTTCTTGTTGTAACTATATTGTTGTTCTTGTAGTAACTATATTTGTTGTTGTAGTAGTAACTATAGTTGTTGTTCTTGTAGTAACTATAGTTGTTGTTATTGTAGTAACTATAGTTGTTGTTGAAGTAACTATAGTTGTTGTTGTAGAAGTAACTATAGAGGTTGTTATATTTGTAACTATAGTTGTTGTTCTTGTAGTAACTATAGTTTTTTGTTGTAGTAGTAACTATAGTTGTTGTTCTTGTAGTAACTATAGTTGTTGTTGTAGTAGTAACTATAGTTGTTGTTCTCGTAGTAACTATAGTTGTTGTTCTTGAAGCAACTATAGCTGTCGCTGTAGTAGTAACTGCAGCTGTTGTTTTTGAAGTAACTAGAGTTGTTGTTCTTGTAGTAACTTTAGTTGTTAATTTAGTAGTAACTTTAGTTGTTGTTCTTGTAGTAACTATAGTTGTTGTTCTTGTAGCAACTATAGCTGTCGCTGTAGTAGTAACTGCAGCTGTTGTTTTTGTAGTAACTAGAGTTGTTGTTCTTGTAGTAACTTTAGTTGTTAATTTAGTTGTAACTATAGTTGTTGTTCTGTTGTTGTAGTAACTATAGTTGTTGTTGTAGGTGTAACTATACTTGTTGTTCTAATTGTAACTATAGTATTTGTTCTTGTAGTAACTATAGTTTTTTGTTGTAGTAGTAACTATAGTTGTTGTTCTTGTAGTAACTATAGTTGTTGTTGTAGTAGTTACTATAGTTGTTGTTCTTGTAGTAACTATAGTCGATGTTCTTGTAGCAACTATAGCTGTCGCTGAAGTAGTAACTGCAGCTGTTGTTTTTGTAGTAACTAGAGTGTTATTCTTGTAGTAACTTTAGTTTTTAATTTAGCAATAACTATAGTTGTTGTTCTTGTAGTAACTATAGTTGTTGTAGTAGTAACTTTAGTTGTTGTTCTTATAGTAACTATAGTTGTTGTTGTAATAGTAACTGCAGCTGTTGTTATTGTAGTAACTATAGTTGTTGTTCTTGTTGTAACTGTAGTTGTTGTTCTTGTAGTAACTATAGTTGTTGTTGTAGTAGTAACTGCAGCTGTTGTTCTTTAAGTAACTATAGTCGTTGTTCTTGTAGTAACTATAATTACTGTTGTAGTAGTAACTAAAGTTGTTGTTGTAGTAGTAACTATAGTGGTTGTTGTAGTAGAAACTGCAGCTGTTGTTGCTGAAGAAACTATAGTTGTTGTGGTAGTAGTAACTATAGTTGTTGTTCTTGTAGTATCTGCAGCTGTTGTTCTTGTAGTAACTATAGTTGCTGTTTTAGTAGTACTTATAGTTGTTGTTGTAGTAGTAACTATAGTTGTTGTTGTAGTAGTAACTATAGTTGTTGTTCTTATAGTAACTATAGTTGTTGTTCTTGTTGTAACTATATTTGTTGTTCTTGTAGTAACTATATTTGTTGTTGTAGTAGTAACTATAGTTGTTGTTCTTGTAGTAACTATAGTTGTTGTTATTGTAGTAACTATAGTTGTTGTTGTAGTAACTATAGTTGTTGTTGTAGAAATAACTATAGTTGTTGTTCTAATTGTAACTATAGTTGTTGTTCTTGTAATAACTATAGTTTTTTGTTGTAGTAGTAACTATAGTTGTTGTTCTTGTAGTAACTATAGTTGTTGTTGTAGTAGTAACTATAGTTGTTGTTCTTGTAGTAACTATAGTTGTTGTTCTTGAAGCAACTATAGCTGTCGCTGTAGTAGTAACTGCAGCTGTTGTTTTTGAAGTAACTAGAGTTGTTGTTCTTGTAGTAACTTTAGTTGTTAATTTAGTAGTAACTATAGTTGTTGTTCTTGTAGTAACTATAGTTGTTGTAGTAGTAACTATAGTTGTTGTTCTTATAGTAACTATAGTTGTTGTTGTAATAGTAACTGCAGCTGTTGGTATTGTAGTAACTATAGTTGTTGTTCTTGTTGTAACTATAGTTGTTGTTCTTGTAGTAACTATAGTTGTTGTTGTAGTAGTAACTATAGTTGTTGTTCTTTTAGTAACTATAGTTGTTGTTCTTTTAGTTACTATAGTTGTTGTTCTTGTTGTAACTATAGTTGTTGTTCTTGTAGTTACTATAGTTGTTAATGTAGTAGTAACTATAGTTGTTGTTCTTGTAGTAACTATAGTTGTTGTTGTTGTAGTAACTATAGTTGTTGTTGTAGTAACTATAGTTGTTGTTGTAGAAGTAACTATAGTTGTTGTTCTAATTGTAACTATAGTTGTTGTTCTTGTAGTAACTATAGTTTTTTGTTGTAGTAGTAACTATAGTTGTTGTTCTGGTAGTAACTATAGTTGTTGTTCTTGTAGTAACTATAGTTGTTGTAGTAGAAACTATAGCTGTTGTTCTTATAGTAACTATAGTTGTTGTTGTAATAGTAACTGCAGCTGTTCTTATTGTAGTAACTATAGTTGTTGTTCTTGTTGTAACTATAGTTGTTTTTCTTTTAGTAACTATAGTCGTTGTTCTTGTAGTAACTATAGTTGTTGTTGTAGTAGTAACTTAAGTTGTTGTTGTAGTAGTAACTATAGTTGTTGTTCTTGTAGTAACTATAGTTGTTGTAGTAGTAACTATAGTTGTTGTTCTTATAGTAACTATAGTTGTTGTTGTAATAGTAACTGCAGCTGTTGTTATTATGGTAACTATAGTTGTTGTTCTTGTTGTAACTATAGTTGTTGTTCTTTTAGTAACTATAGTCGTTGTTCTTGTAGTAACTATAGTTGTTGTTGTAGTAGTAACTAAAGTTGTTGTTGTAGTAGTAACTATAGTGGTTGTTGTAGAAGAATCTGCAGCTGTTGTTGCTGAAGTAACTATAGTTGTTTTGGTGTTCTTGTAGTATATGCAGCTGTTGTTCTTGTTGTAACTATAGTTGTTGTTGTAGTAGTAATTATAGTTGTTCTTTTAGTAACTATAGTTTTTGTTGTTGTAGTAACTTTAGTTGTTTTTCTTGTTGCAACTATAGTTGTTGTTCTTGTAGTAACTATAGTTGTTGTTGTAGTAGTAACTATAGTTGTTGTTCTTGTAGTAACTATAGTTGTTGTTCTTGTAGTAACTATAGTTGTTGTTCTTGTAGCAACTATAGCTGTCGCTGTAGTAGTAACTGCAGCTGTTGTTTTTGTAGTAACTAGAGTTGTTGTTCTTGTAGTAAAAGTAAGTAAAGGTGCAAAGATCAGGAATCGATACAATCAAGTACAACACCTGACCCAGGATACCAATGGGAAAGTGACAAACTCACGGAGGCACCACAAACGAGAGCCAAGAGGTCAGCCCTTTTTCAGCAGGTGACCACAAAGCACATATAAACAGACGCGCACAGACATAGCAAACACAAGACAGAACAAAAACATAAAAGATCCACAAAAGAAGTACCGCCTTGGAACGGTCAGTAAAATATTTTACTGGAGGGCTTAAACCGGTTTGACGGCGCCAACCTCACCCTTTTGTTGTTAATTTAGTAGTAAATATAGTTGTTGTTCTGTTGTCGTAGTAACTATAGTTGTTGTTGTAGAAGTAACTATAGTTTTTGTTCTAATTGTAACTACAGTATTTGTTCTTGTAGTAACTATAGTTTTTTGTTGTAGTAGTAACTATAGTTGTCGTTCTTGTAGTAACTATAGTTGTTGTTGTAGTAGTAACTAAAGTTGTCGCTGAAGTAGTAACTGCAGCTGTTGTTTTTGTAGTAACTAGAGTTGTTGTTCTTGTAGTAACTTCAGTTGTTAATTTAGTAATAACTATAGTTGTTGTTGTCGTAGTAACTATAGTTGTTGTAGTAGTAACTATAGTTGTTGTTCTTATAGTAACTATAGTTGTTGTTGTAATAGTAACTGCAGCTGTTGTTATTGTAGTAACTATAGTTGTTGTAGTAGTAACTATAGTTGTTGTTCTCGTAGTAACTATAGTTGTTGTAGTAGTAACTATAGTTGTTGTTCTTATAGTAACTATAGTTGTTGTTGTAATAGTAGATGCAGCTGTTGTTATTGTAGTAACTATAGTTGTTGTTGTAGTAGTAACTGCAGCTGTTGTTCTTTTAGTAACTATAGTCGTTGTTCTTGTAGTAACTATAGTTGTTGTTGTAGTAGTAACTAAAGTTGTTGTTGTAGTAGTAACAATAGTGGTTGTTGTGGTAGAAACTGCAGCTGTTGTTGCTGAAGTAACTATAGTTGTTGTGGTAGTAGTAACTATAGTTGTTATTCTTGTAGTATCTGCAGCTGTTGTTGTAGTCTAACTATAGTTGTTGTTCTTGTAGTAACTATAGTTGTTGTAGTAGTAACTATAGTTGTTGTTCTTATAGTAACTATAGTTGTTGTTGTAATAGTAACTGCAGCTGTTGTTATTGTAGTAACTATAGTTGTTGTTCTTGTTGTAGCTATAGTTGTTGTTCTTTTAGTAACTATAGTTGTTTTCTCGTAGTAACTATAGTTGTTGTTGTAGTAACTATAGTTGTTGTTGTAGAAGTAACTATAGTTGTTGTTCTAATTGTAACTATAGTTGTTGTTTTTGTAGTAACTATAGTTTTTTGTTGTAGTAGTAACTATAGCTGTTGTTCTTGTAGTAACTATAGTTGTTGTTGTAGTAGTAACTATAGTTGTTGTTCTTGTAGTAGCTATAGTTGTTGTAGTAGTAACTATAGTTGTTGTTCTTATAGTAACTATAGTTGTTGTTGTAATAGTAACTGCAGCTGTTGTTATTGTAGTAACTATAGTTGTTGTTCTTGTTGTAACTATAGTTGTTGTTCTTGTAGTAACTAAAGTTGTTGTTGTAGTAGTAACTGCAGCTGTTGTTCTTTAAGTAACTATAGTCGTTGTTCTTGTAGTAGCTATAGTTGTTGTAGTAGTAACTATAGTTGTTGTTCTTATAGTAACTATAGTTGTTGTTGTAATAGTAACTGCAGCTGTTGTTATTGTAGTAACTATAGTTGTTGTTCTTGTTGTAACTATAGTTGTTGTTCTTGTAGTAACTATAGTGGTTGTTGTAGTAGAAACTGCAGCTGTTGTTGCTGAAGAAACTATAGTTGTTGTGGTAGTAGTAACTATAGTTGTTGTTCTTGTAGTATCTGCAGTTGTTGTTCTTGTAGTAACTATAGTTGTTGTTATAGTAGTAACTATAGTTGTTGTTGTAGTAGTAACTAAATTTGTTGTTGTAGTAGTAACTATAGTTGTTGTTCTTGTAGTAGCTATAGTTGTTGTAGTAGTAACTATAGTTGTTGTTTCTTATAGTAACTATAGTTGTTGTTGTAATAGTAACTGCAGCTGTTGTTATTGTAGTAACTATAGTTGTTGTTCTTGTTGTAACTATAGTTGTTGTTCTTGTAGTAACTATAGTGGTTGTTGTAGTAGAAACTGCAGCTGTTGTTGCTGAAGAAACTATAGATGTTGTGGTAGTAGTAACTATAGTTGTTATTCTTGTAGTATCTGCAGCTGTTGTTGTAGTCTAACTATAGTTGTTGTTCTTGTAGTAACTATAGTTGTTGTAGTAGTAACTATAGTTGTTGTTCTTATAGTAACTATAGTTGTTGTTGTAATAGTAACTGCAGCTGTTGTTATTGTAGTAACTATAGTTGTTGTTGTAGTAGTAACTGCAGCTGTTGTTCTTTTAGTAACTATAGTCGTTGTTCTTGTAGTAACTATAGTTGTTGTTGTAGTAGTAACTAAAGTTGTTGTTGTAGTAGTAACAATAGTGGTTGTTGTGGTAGAAACTGCAGCTGTTGTTGCTGAAGTAACTATAGTTGTTGTGGTAGTAGTAACTATAGTTGTTATTCTTGTAGTATCTGCAGCTGTTGTTGTAGTCTAACTATAGTTGTTGTTCTTGTAGTAACTATAGTTGTTGTAGTAGTAACTATAGTTGTTGTTCTTATAGTAACTATAGTTGTTGTTGTAATAGTAACTGCAGCTGTTGTTATTGTAGTAACTATAGTTGTTGTTCTTGTTGTAGCTATAGTTGTTGTTCTTTTAGTAACTATAGTTGTTTTCTTGTAGTAACTATAGTTGTTGTTGTAGTAACTATAGTTGTTGTTGTAGAAGTAACTATAGTTGTTGTTCTAATTGTAACTATAGTTGTTGTTTTTGTAGTAACTATAGTTTTTTGTTGTAGTAGTAACTATAGCTGTTGTTCTTGTAGTAACTATAGTTGTTGTTGTAGTAGTAACTATAGTTGTTGGTCTTGTAGTAGCTATAGTTGTTGTAGTAGTAACTATAGTTGTTGTTCTTATAGTAACTATACTTGTTGTTGTAATAGTAACTGCAGCTGTTGTTATTGTAGTAACTATAGTTGTTGTTTTTGTTGTAACTATAGTTGTTGTTCTTGTAGTAACTATAGTTGTTGTTGTAGTAGTAACTGCAGCTGTTGTTCTTTAAGTAACTATAGTCATTGTTCTTGTAGTAGCTATAGTTGTTGTAGTAGTAACTATAGTTGTTGTTCTTATAGTAACTATAGTTGTTGTTGTAATAGTAACTGCAGCTGTTGTTATTGTAGTAACTATAGTTGTTGTTCTTGTTGTAACTATAGTTGTTGTTCTTGTAGTAACTATAGTGGTTGTTGTAGTAGAAACTGCAGCTGTTGTTGCTGAAGAAACTATAGTTGTTGTGGTAGTAGTAACTATAGTTGTTGTTCTTGTAGTATCTGCAGTTGTTGTTCTTGTAGTAACTATAGTTGTTGTTATAGTAGTAACTATAGTTGTTGTTGTAGTAGTAACTAAATTTGTTGTTGTAGTAGTAACTATAGTTGTTGTTCTTGTAGTAGCTATAGTTGTTGTAGTAGTAACTATAGTTGTTGTTCTTATAGTAACTATAGTTGTTGTTGTAATAGTAACTGCAGCTGTTGTTATTGTAGTAACTATAGTTGTTGTTCTTGTTGTAACTATAGTTGTTGTTCTTGTAGTAACTATAGTGGTTGTTGTAGTAGTAACTAAAGTTGTTGTTGTAGTAGTAACTATAGTGGTTGTTGTAGTAGAAACTGCAGCTGTTGTTGCTGAAGTAACTATAGATGTTTTGGTAGTAATAACTATAGTTGTTGTTCTTTTAGTAACTATAGTCGTTGTTCTTGTAGTAACTATAGTTGTTGTTGTAGTAGTAACTAAAGTTGTTGCTGTAGTAGTAACAATAGTGGTTGTTGTGGTAGAAACTGCAGCTGTTGTTGCTGAAGAAACTATAGTTGTTGTGGTAGTAGTAACTATAGTTGTTGTTCTTGTAGTATCTGCAGTTGTTGTTCTTGTAGTAACTATAGTTGTTGTTATAGTAGTAACTATAGTTGTTGTTGTAGTAGTAACTATAGTTGTTGTTCTTTTAGTAACTACAGTTGTTGTTCTTTTAGTAACTATAGTTGTTGTTCTTGTTGTAACTATATTTGTTGTTCTTGTAGTAACTATATTTGTTGTTGTAGTAGTAACTATAGTTGTTGTTCTTGTAGTAACTATAGTTGTTGTTATTGTAGTAACTATAGTTGTTGTTGTAGTAACTATAGTTGTTGTTGTAGAAGTAACTATAGTTGTTGTTCTTATTGTAACTATAGTTGTTGTTCTTGTAGTAACTATAGTATTTTGTTGTAGTAGTAACTATAGTTGTTGTTCTTGTAGTAACTATAGTTGTTGTTGTAGTAGTAACTATAGTTGTTGTTCTTGTAGTAACTATAGTTGTTGTTCTTGAAGCAACTATAGCTGTCGCTGTAGTAGTAACTGCAGCTGTTGTTTTTGTAGTAACTAGAGTGTTATTCTTGTAGTAACTTTAGTTTTTAATTTAGTAATAACTATAGTTGTTGTTCTTGTAGTAACTATAGTTGTTGTAGTAGTTACTATAGTTGTTGTTCTTATAGTAACTATAGTTGTTGTTGTAATAGTAACTGCAGCTGTTGTTATTGTAGTAACTATAGTTGTTGTTCTTGTTGTAACTATAGTTGTTGTTCTTGTAGTAACTATAGTTGTTGTTGTAGTAGTAACTGCAGCTGTTGTTCTTTAAGTAACTATAGTCGTTGTTCTTGTAGTAACTATAGTTATTGTTGTAGTAGTAACTAAAGTTGTTGTTGTAGAAGTAACTATAGTGGTTGTTGTAGTAGAAACTGCAGCTGTTGTTGCTGAAGAAACTATAGTTGTTGTGGTAGTAGTAACTATAGTTGTTGTTCTTGTAGTATCTGCAGCTGTTGTTCTTGTAGTAACTATAGTTGTTGTTTCAGTAGTAACTATAGTTGTTGTTGTAGTAGTAACTATAGTTGTTGTTCTTGTAGTAACTATAGTTGTTGTTGTAGTAGTAACTATAGTTGTTGTTCTTGTAGTAGCTATAGTTGTTGTAGTAGTAACTATAGTTCCTGTTCTTATAGTAACTATAGTTGTTGTTGTAATAGTAACTGCAGCTGTTGTTATTGTAGTAACTATAGTTGTTGTTCTTGTTGTAACTATAGTTGTTGTTCTTTTAGTAACTATAGTCGTTGTTCTTGTAGTAACTATAGTTGTTGTTGTAGTAGTAACTAAAGTTGTTGTTGTAGTAGTAACTATAGTGGTTGTTGTAGTAGAAACTGCAGCTGTTGTTGCTGAAGTAACTATAGATGTTTTGGCAGTAATAACTATAGTTGTTGTTCTTGTAGTATATGCAGCTGTTGTTCTTGTAGTAACTATAGTTGTTGTTTTAGTAGTAACTATAGTTGTTGTTGTAGTAGTAACTATAGTTGTTGTTCTTTTAGTAACTATAGTTTTTGTTGTAGTAGTAACTATAGTTGTTGTTCTTGTTGCAACTATAGTTGTTGTTGTAGTAGTAACTATAGTTGTTGTTGTAGTAGTAACTATAGTTGTTGTTATTGTAGTAACTATAGTTGTTGTTCTTGTAGTAATTATAGTTGTTGTTCTTGTAGCAACTATAGCTGTCGCTGTAGTAGTAACTGCAGCTGTTGCTTTTGTAGTAACTAGAGTTGTTGTTCTTGTAGTAACTTTAGTTGTTAATTTAGTAGTAACTATAGTTGTTGTTCTTGTAGTAACTATAGTTGTTGTTCTTGTAGCAACTATAGCTGTCTCTGTAGTAGTAACTGCAGCTGTTGTTTTTGTAGTAACTAGAGTTGTTGTTCTTGTAGTAACTTTAGTTGTTAATTTAGTAGTAACTATAGTTGTTGTTCTGTTGTTGTAGTAACTATAGTTGTTGTTGTAGATGTAACTATTATTGTTGTTCTAATTGTAACTATAGTATTTGTTCTTGTAGTAACTATAGTTTTTTGTTGTAGTAGTAACTATAGTTGTTGTTCTTGTAGTAACTATAGTTGCTGTTGTAGTAGTTACTATAGTTGTTGTTCTTGTAGTAACTATAGTTGATGTTCTTGTAGCAACTATAGCTGTCGCTAAAGTAGTAACTGCAGCTGTTGTTTTTGTAGGAACTAGAGTGTTTTTCTTGTAGTAACTTTAGTTTTTAATTTAGTAATAACTATAGTTGTTGTTCTTGACGTAACTATAGTTGTTGTTCTTATAGTAACTATAGTCGTTGTTGTAATAGTAACTGCAGCTGTTGTTATTGTAGTAACTATAGTTGTTGTTCTTGTTGTAACTATAGTTGTTGTTATTGTAGTAACTATAGTTGTTGTTGTAGTAGTAACTGCAGCTGTTGTTCTTTAAGTAACTATAGTCGTTGTTCTTGTAGTAACTATAGTTATTGTTGTAGTAGTAACTAAAGTTGTTGTTGTAGTAGTAACTATAGTGGTTGTTGTAGTAGAAACTGCAGCTGTTGTTGCTGAAGAAACTATAGTTGTTGTGGTAGTAGTAACTATAGTTTTTGTTATTGTAGTATATGCAGCTGTTGTTCTTGTAGTAACTATAGTTGTTGTTATAGTAGTAACTATAGTTGTTGTTGTAGTAGTAACTAAAGTTGTTGTTCTTTTAGTAACTATAGTTGTTGTTCTTTTAGTAACTATAGTTGTTGTTCTTGTTGTAACTATATTTGTTGTTATTGTAGTAACTATATTTGTTGTTGTAGTAGTAACTATAGTTGTTGTTCTTGTAGTAACTATAGTTGTTGTTATTGTAGTAACTATAGTTGTTGTTGCAGTAACTATAGTTGTTGTTGTAGAAGTAACTATAGTTGTTGTTCTAATTGTAACTATAGTTGTTGTTCTTGTAGTAACTATAGTTTTTTGTTGTAGTAGTAACTATAGTTGTTGTTCTTGTAGTAACTATAGTTGTTGTTGTAGTAGTAACTATAGTTGTTGTTCTTGTAGTAACTATAGTTGTTGTTCTTGAAGCAACTATATCTGTCGCTGTAGTAGTAACTGCAGCTGTTGTTTTTGTAGTAACTAGAGTGTTATTCTTGTAGTAACTTTAGTTTTTAATTTAGTAATAACTATAGTTGTTGTTCTTGTAGTAACTATAGTTGTTATTGTAGTAACTATAGTTGTTGTTCTTGTTGTAACTATAGTTGTAGTTCTTGTAGTAACTATAGTTGTTGTTGTAGTAGTAACTATAGTTGTTGTTCTTTTAGTAACTATAGTTGTTGTTCTTTTAGTAACTATAGTTGTTGTTCTTGTTGTAACTATAGTTGTTGTTCTTGTAGTAACTTTAGTTGTTGTTTTAGTAGTAACTATAGTTGTTGTTCTTGTGGTAACTATAGTTGTTGTTCTTGTAGTAACTATAGTTGTTGTTGTAGTAAATGTAGTTGTTGTTGTAAAAGTAACTATAGTTGCTGTTCTAATTGTAACTATAGTTGTTGTTCTTGTAGTAACGATAGTTTTTTGTTGTAGTAGTAACTGTAGCTGTTGTTCTTGTAGTAACTATAGTTGTTGTTGTTGTAGTAACTATAGTTGTTGTTCTTGTAGTATCTATAGTTGTTGTAGTAGTAACTATAGTTGTTGTTCTTATAGTAACTATAGTTGTTGTTGTTGTAATAGTAACTGCAGCTGTTGTTATTGTAGTAACTATAGTTGTTGTTCTTGTTGTAACTATACTTGTTGTTCTTTTAGTAACTATAGTCGTTGTTCTTGTAGTAACTATAGTTTTTGTTGTAGTAGTAACTAAAGTTGTTGTTGTAGTAGTAACTATAGTGGTTGTTGTAGTAGAAACTGCAGCTGTTGTTGCTGAAGTAACTATAGTTGTTTTGGTAGTAGTAACTATAGTTGTTGTTCTTGTAGTATCTGCAGCTGTTGTTCTTGTAGTAACTATAGTTGTTGTTCTTATAGTAACTATAGTTGTTGTTGTTGTAATAGTAACTGCAGCTGTTGTTATTGTAATAACTATAGTTGTTGTTCTTGTTGTAACTATAGTTGTTGTTGTAGTTGTACTTATAGTTGTTGTTCTTGTAGTAACTATAGTTGTTGTAGTAGTAACTATAGTTGTTGTTCTTTTAGTAACTATAGTTGTTGTTGTAGTAGTAACTATAGTTTTTTCTTGTAGTTGTAACTATAGTTGTTGTTCTTGTAGTAATTTTAGTTGTTGTTGTAGTAGTAACTATAGTTGTTTTTCTTTTAGTAACTATAGTTGTTGTTCTTGTAGTAACTATAGTTGTTGTAGTAACTATAGTTGTTGTTGTAGAAGTAACTATAGTTGTTGTTCTAATTGTTACTATAGTTGTTGTTCTTGTAGTAACTATAATTTTTTTTTTGTAGTAGCAACCTAAGTTGTTGTTCTTGTAGTAACTATAGTTGTTGTTGTAGTAGTAACTATAGTTGTTGTTCTTGTAGTAACTATAGTTGTTGTAGTAGTAACTATAGTTGTTGATCTTATAGTAACTATAGTTTTTGTTGTAATAGTAACTGCAGCTGTTGTTATTGAAGTAACTATAGTTGTTGTTCTTGTTGTAACTATAGTTGTTGTTCTTTTAGTAACTATAGTCGTTGTTCTTGTAGTTACTATAGTTGTTGTTGTAGTAGTAACTAAAGTTGTTGTTGTAGTAATAACTAGAGTGGTTGTTGTAGTAGAAACTGCAGCTGTTGTTTTTGTAGTAACTAGAGTTGTTATTCTTGTAGTAACTTTAGTTGTTAATTAAGTAATAACTATAGTTGTTGTTCTTGTAGTAACTATAGTTGTTGTAGTAGTAACTATAGTTGTTGTTCTTATAGTAACTATAGTTGTTGTTGTAATAGTAACTGCAGCTGTTGTTATTGTAGTAACTATAGTTGTTGTTCTTGTTGTAACTGTAGTTGTTGTTCTTGTAGTAACTATAGTTGTTGTTGTAGTAGTAACTGCAGCTGTTGTTCTTTAAGTAACTATAGTCGTTGTTCCTGTAGTAACTATAGTTATTGTTGTAGTAGTAACTAAAATTGTTGTTGTAGTAGTAACTATAGTGGTTGTTGTAGTAGAAACTGCAGCTGTTGCTGCTAAAGAAACTATAGTTGTTGTGGTAGTAGTAATTATAGTTGTTGTTCTTGTAGTATCTGCAGCTGTTGTTCTTGTAGTAACTATAGTTGTTGTTTAAGTAGTAACTATAGTTGTTGTTGTAGTAGTAACTATAGTTGTTGTTCTTTTAGTAACTATAGTTGTTGTTCTTTTAGTAACTATAGTTGTTGTTCTTGTTGTAACTATAGTTGTTGTTCTTGTAGTAACTATATTTGTTGTTGTAGTAGTAACTATAGTCGTTGTTCTTGTAGTAACTATAGTTGTTGTTGTAGTAGTAACTAAAGTTGTTGTTGTAGTAGTAACAATAGTGGTTGTTGTAGTAGAAACTGCAGCTGTTGTTGCTGAAGTAACTATAGTTGTTGTGGTAGTAGTAACTATAGTTGTTATTCTTGTAGTATCTGCAGCTGTTGTTGTAGTCTAACTATAGTTGTTGTTCTTGTAGTAACTATAGTTGTTGTAGTAGTAACTATAGTTGTTGTTCTTATAGTAACTATAGTTGTTGTTGTAATAGTAACTGCAGCTGTTGTTATTGTAGTAACTATAGTTGTTGTTCTTGTTGTAGCTATAGTTGTTGTTCTTTTAGTAACTATAGTTGTTTTCTTGTAGTAACTATAGTTGTTGTTGTAGTAACTATAGTTGTTGTTGTAGAAGTAACTAAAGTTGTTGTTCTAATTGTATCTATAGTTGTTGTTCTTGTAGTAACTATAGTTTTTTGTTGTAGTAGTAACTAAGTTGATGTTCTTTTAGTAACTATAGTTGTTGTTGTAGTAGTAACTATAGTTGTTGTTCTTGAAGTAACTATAGTTGTTGTAGTAGTAACTATAGTTGTTGTTCTTAAAGTAACTATAGTTGTTGTTCTTTTAGTAACTATAGTCGTTGTTCTTGTAGTAACTATAGTTGTTGTTGTAGAAGTAACTAAAGTTGTTGTTCTAATTGTATCTATAGTTGTTGTTCTTGTAGTAACTATAGTTTTTTGTTGTAGTAGTAACTATAGCTGTTGTTCTTGTAGTAACTATAGTTGTTGTTGTTGTAGTAACTATAGTTGTTGTTCTTGTAGTAACTATAGTTGTTGTAGTAGTAACTATAGTTGTTGTTCTTATAGTAACTATAGTTGTTGTTGTTGTAATAGTAACTGCAGCTGTTGTTATTGTAGTAACTATAGTTGTTGTTCTTGTTGTAACTATAGCTGTTGTTCTTTTAGTAACTATAGTCGTTGTTCTTGTAGTAACTATAGTTGTTGTTGTAGTAGTAACTAAAGTTGTTGTTGTAGTAGTAACTATAGTGGTTGTTGTAGTAGAAACTGCAGCTCTTGTTGCTGAAGTAACTATAGTTGTTTTGGTAGTAGTAACTATAGTTGTTGTTCTTGTAGTATCTGCAGCTGTTGTTCTTGTAGTAACTATAGTTGTTGTATTAGTAGTAACTATAGTTGTTGTTGTAGTAGTAACTATAGTTGATGTTCTTTTAGTAACTATAGTTTTTGTTGTAGTAGTAACTATAGTTGTTGTTCCTGTTGTAACTATAGTTGTTGTTCTTGTAGTAACTATAGTTTTTGTTGTAGTAGTAACTATAGTTGTTGTTCCTGTTGTAACTATAGTTGTTGTTCTTGTAGTAACTATAGTTGTTGTTGTAGTAGTAACTATAGTTGTTGTTCTTGTAGTAACTATAGTTGTTGTTCTTGTAGCAACTATAGCTGTCGCTGAAGTAGTAACTGCAGCTGTTGTTTTTGTAGTCACTAGAGTTGTTATTCTTGTAGTAACTTTAGTTGTTAATTTAATAATAACTAGAGTTGTTGTTCTTGTAGTAACTATAGTTGTTGTAGTAGTAACTATAGTTGTTGTTCTTATAGTAACTATAGTTGTTGTTGTAATAGTAACTGCAGCTGTTGTTATTGTAGTAACTATAGTTGTTGTTCTTGTTGTAACTATAGCTGTTGTTCTTGTAGTAACTATAGTTGTTGTTGTAGTAGTAACTGCAGCTGTTGTTCTTTAAGTAACTATAGTCGTTGTTCTTGTAGTAACTATAGTTATTGTTGTAGTTGTAACTAAAGTTGTTGTTGTAGTAGTAACTATAGTGGTTGTTGTAGTAGAAACTGCAGCTGTTGTTGCTGAAGAAACTATCGTTGTTGTGGTAGTAGTAACTATAGTTGTTGTTCTTGTAGTAACTGCAGCTGTTGTTCTTGTAGTAACTATAGTTGTTGTTTTAGTAATAACTATAGTTGTTGTTGTAGTAGTAACCATAGTTGTTGTTCTTTTAGTAACTATAGTTGTTGTTCTTTTAGTAACTATAGTTGTTGTTCTTGTTGTAACTATAGTTGTTGTTCTTGTAGTAACTATATTTGTTGTTGTAGTAGTAACTATAGTTGTTGTTCTTGTAGTAACTATAGTTGTTGTTCTTGTAGTTACTATAGTTTTTTGTTGTAGTAGTAACTATAGCTGTTGTTCTTGTAGTAACTATAGTTGTTGTTGTTGTAGTAACTATAGTTGTTGTTCTTGTAGTAACTATAGTTGTTGTAGTAGTAACTATAGTTGTTGTTCTTATAGTAACTATAGTTGTTGTTGTTGTAATAGTAACTGCAGCTGTTGTTATTGTAGTAACTATAGTTGTTGTTCTTGTTGTAACTATAGTTGTTGTTCTTGTAGTAACTATAGTTTTTGTTGTAGTAGTAACTATAGTTGTTGTTCCTGTTGTAACTATAGTTGTTGTTCTTGTAGTAACTATAGTTGTTTTGGTAGTAGTAACTATAGTTGTTGTTCTTGTAGTATCTGCAGCTGTTGTTCTTGAAGTAACTATAGTTGTTGTATTAGTAGTAACTATAGTTGTTGTTGTAGTAGTAACTATAGTTGATGTTCTTTTAGTAACTATAGTTTTTGTTGTAGTAGTAACTATAGTTGTTGTTCTTGTTGTAACTATAGTTGTTGTTCTTGTAGTAACTATAGTTGTTGTTGTAGTAGTAACTATAGTTGTTGTTCTTGTAGTAACTATAGTTGTTGTTCTTGTAGCAACTATAGCTGTCGCTGAAGTAGTAACTGCAGCTGTTGTTTTTGTAGTCACTAGAGTTGTTATTATTGTAGTAACTTTAGTTGTTAATTTAGTAATAACTAGAGTTGTTGTTCTTGTAGTAACTATAGTTGTTGTAGTAGTAACTATAGTTGTTGTTCTTATAGTAACTATAGTTGTTGTTGTAATAGTAACTGCAGCTGTTGTTATTGTAGTAACTATAGTTGTTGTTCTTGTTGTAACTATAGCTGTTGTTCTTGTAGTAACTATAGTTGTTGTTGTAGTAGTAACTGCAGCTGTTGTTCTTTAAGCAACTATAGTCGTTGTTCTTGTAGTAACTATAGTTATTGTTGTAGTTGTAACTAAAGTTGTTGTTGTAGTAGTAACTATAGTGGTTGTTGTAGTAGAAACTGCAGCTGTTGCTGCTGAAGAAACTATCGTTGTTGTGGTAGTTGTAACTATAGTTGTTGTTCTTGAAGTAACTGCAGCTGTTGTTCTTGTAGTAACTATAGTTGTTGTTTTAGTAGTAACTATAGTTGTTGTTGTAGTAGTAACTATAGTTGTTGTTCTTTTAGTAACTATAGTTGTTGTTCTTTTAGTAACTATAGTTGTTGTTCTTGTTGTAACTATAGTTGTTGTTCTTGTAGTAACTATATTTGTTGTTGTAGTAGTAACTATAGTTGTTGTTCTTGTTGTAACTATAGTTGTTGTTCTTGTAGTAACTATAGTTGTTGTTCTTGTTGTAACTATAGTTGTTGTTGTAGTAGTAACTATCGTTGTTGTTCTTGTAGTAAGTTTAGTTGTTGGTCTTGTATTAACTATAGTTGTTGTTCCTGTAGTAACTATAATTGTTGTTGTAGTAGTAACCGCAGCTGTTGTTCTATTAGTAACTATAGTCGTTGTTCTTGTAGTAACTATAGTTGTTGTTGTAGTAGTAACTAAAGTTGTTGTTGTAGTAGTAACAATAGTGGTTGTTGTAGTAGAAACTGCAGGTGTTGTTGCTGAAGTAACTATAGTTGTTGTGGTAGTAGTAACTATAGTTGTTGTGCTTGTAGTAACTATAGTTTTTTGTTGTAGTAGTAACTATAGTTGTTGTTCTTGTAGTAACTATAGTTGTTGTTGTAGTAGTAACTATAGTTGTTGTTCTTGTAGTAACAATAGTTGTTGTTCTTGTAGCAACTATAGCTGTCGCTGTAGTAGTAACGTTGTTGTTCTTATAGTAACTATTGTTGTTGTTGTAATAGTAACTGCAGCTGTTGTTATTGTAGTAACTATAGTTGTTGTTCTTGTTGTAACTATAGTTGTTGTTCTTGTAGTAACTATAGTTGTTGTTCTTGTAGTAACTATAGTTGTTGTTCTTATAGTAACTATAGTTGTTGTTCTTTTAGTAACTATAGTTGTTGTTCTTGTTGTAACTATAGTTGTTGTTCTTGTTGTAACTTTAGTTGTTGTTGTAGTAGTAACTATAGTTGTTGTTTTTTAGTAACTATAGTTGTTGTTCTTGTAGTAACTATAGTTGTTGTTATAGTAACTATAGTTGTTGTTGTAGAAGTAACTATAGTTGTTGTTCTAATTGTAACTATAGTTGTTGTTCTTGTAGTAACTATAGTTTTTTGTTGTAGTAGTAACTATAGTTGTTGTTCTTGTAGTAACTATAGTTGTTGTAGTAGTAACTATAGTTGTTATTCTTATAGTAACTATAGTTGTTGTTGTAAAAGTAACTGCAGCTGTTGTTATTGTAGTAACTATAGTTGTTGTTCTTGTTGTAACTATTGTTGTTGTTCTTTTAGTAACTATAGTCGTTGTTCTTGTAGTAACTATAGTTGTTGTTGTAGTAGTAACTAAAGTTGTTGATGTAGTAGTAACTATAGTGGTTGTTGTAGTAGAAACTGCAGCTGTTTTTGCTGAAGTAACTATAGTTGTTTTGGTAGTAGTAACATTAGTTGTTGTTCTTCTAGTAAATGCAGCTGTTGTTCTTGTAGTAACTATAGTTGTTGTTTTAGTAGTAACTATAGTTGGTGTTGTAGTAGTAACTATAGTTTTTGTTGTAGTAGTAACTATAGTTGTTGTTCTTGTTGCAACTATAGTTGTTGTTGTAGTAGTAACTATAGTTGTTGTTGTAGTAGTAACTATAGTTGTTGTTCTTGTAGTAACTATAGTTGTTGTTCTTGTAGTAACTATAGTTGTTGTTCTTGTAGCAACTATAGCTGTCGCTGTAGTAGTAACTGCAGCTGTTGTTTTTGTAGTAACTAGAGTTGTTGTTCTTGTAGTAACTTTAGTTGTTAATTTAGTAGTAACTATAGTTGTTGTTCTTGTAGTAACTATAGTTGTTGTAGTAGATACTATAGTTGTTGTTCTTATAGTAACTATAGTTGTTGTTGTAATAGTAACTGCAGCTGTTGTTATTGTAGTAACTATAGTTGTTGTTCTTGTTGTAACTATAGTTGTTGTTCTTGTAGTAACTATAGTTGTTGTTGTAGTAGTAACTATAGTTGTTGTTCTTTTAGTAACTATAGTTGTTGTTCTTTTAGTAACTATAGTTGTTGTTCTTGTTTTAACTATAGTTGATGTTCTTGTATTAACTTTAGTTGTTGTTGTAGTAGTAACTATAGTTGTTATTCTTGTAGTAACTATAGTTGTTGTTCTTGTAGTAACTATAGTTGTTGTTGTAGTAACTATAGTTGTTGTTGTAGAAGTAACTATAGTTGTTGTTCTAATTGTAACTATAGTTGTTGTTCTTGTAGTAACTATAGTTTTTTGTTGTAGTAGTAACTATAGCTGTTGTTCTTGTAGTAACTATAGTTGTTGTTGTTGTAGTAACTATAGTTGTTGTTCTTGTAGTAAATATAGTTGTTGTAGTAGTAACTATAGTTGTTGTTCTTATAGTAACTATAGTTGTTGTTGTTGTAATAGTAACTGCAGCTGTTGTTATTGTAGTAACTATAGTTGTTGTTCTTGTTGTAACTATAGCTGTTGTTCTTTTAGTAACTATAGTCGTTGTTCTTGTAGTAACTATAGTTGTTGTTGTAGTAGTAACTAAAGTTGTTGTTGTAGTAGTAACTATAGTGGTTGTTGTAGTAGAAACTGCAGCTCTTGTTGCTGAAGTAACTATAGTTGTTTTGGTAGTAGTAACTATAGTTGTTGTTCTTGTAGTATCTGCAGCTGTTGTTCTTGTAGTAACTATAGTTGTTGTATTAGTAGTAACTATAGTTGTTGTTGTAGTAGTAACTATAGTTGATGTTCTTTTAGTAACTATAGTTTTTGTTGTAGTAGTAACTATAGTTGTTGTTCCTGTTGTAACTATAGTTGTTGTTCTTGTAGTAACTATAGTTTTTGTTGTAGTAGTAACTATAGTTGTTGTTCCTGTTGTAACTATAGTTGTTGTTCTTGTAGTAACTATAGTTGTTGTTGTAGTAGTAACTATAGTTGTTGTTCTTGTAGTAACTATAGTTGTTGTTCTTGTAGCAACTATAGCTGTCGCTGAAGTAGTAACTGCAGCTGTTGTTTTTGTAGTCACTAGAGTTGTTATTCTTGTAGTAACTTTAGTTGTTAATTTAATAATAACTAGAGTTGTTGTTCTTGTAGTAACTATAGTTGTTGTAGTAGTAACTATAGTTGTTGTTCTTATAGTAACTATAGTTGTTGTTGTAATAGTAACTGCAGCTGTTGTTATTGTAGTAACTATAGTTGTTGTTCTTGTTGTAACTATAGCTGTTGTTCTTGTAGTAACTATAGTTGTTGTTGTAGTAGTAACTATAGTTGTTGTTCTAATTGTAACTATAGTTGTTGTTCTTGTAGTAACTATAGTTTTTTGTTGTAGTAGTAACTTTAGTTGTTGTTCTTATAGTAACTATAGTTGTTGTTGTAATAGTAACTGCAGCTGTTGTTATTGTAGTAACTATAGTTGTTGTTCTTGTTGTAACTATAGTTGTTGTTCTTGTAGTAACTATAGTTGTTTTTGTAGTAGTAACTGCAGCTGTTGTTCTTTAAGTAACTATAGTCGTTGTTCTTGTAGTAACTATAGTTATTGTTGTAGTTGTAACTAAAGTTGTTGTTGTAGTAGTAACTATAGTGGTTGTTGTAGTAGAAACTGCAGCTGTTGTTGCTGAAGAAACTATCGTTGTTGTGGTAGTAGTAACTATAGTTGTTGTTCTTGTAGTAACTGCAGCTGTTGTTCTTGTAGTAACTATAGTTGTTGTTTTAGTAATAACTATAGTTGTTGTTGTAGTAGTAACCATAGTTGTTGTTCTTTTAGTAACTATAGTTGTTGTTCTTTTAGTAACTATAGTTGTTGTTCTTGTTGTAACTATAGTTGTTGTTCTTGTAGTAACTATATTTGTTGTTGTAGTAGTAACTATAGTTGTTGTTCTTGTAGTAACTATAGTTGTTGTTCTTGTAGTAACTATAGTTTTTTGTTGTAGTAGTAACTATAGCTGTTGTTCTTGTAGTAACTATAGTTGTTGTTGTTGTAGTAACTATAGTTGTTGTTCTTGTAGTAACTATAGTTGTTGTAGTAGTAACTATAGTTGTTGTTCTTATAGTAACTATAGTTGTTGTTGTTGTAATAGTAACTGCAGCTGTTGTTATTGTAGTAACTATAGTTGTTGTTCTTGTTGTAACTATAGTTGTTGTTCTTTTAGTAACTATAGTCGTTGTTCTTGTAGTAACTATAGTTGTTGTTGTAGTAGTAACTAAAGTTGTTGTTGTAGTAGTAACTATAGTGGTTGTTGTAGTAGAAACTGCAGCTGTTGTTGCTGAAGTAACTATAGTTGTTTTGGTAGTAGTAACTATAGTTGTTGTTCTTGTAGTATCTGCAGCTGTTGTTCTTGAAGTAACTATAGTTGTTGTATTAGTAGTAACTATAGTTGTTGTTGTAGTAGTAACTATAGTTGATGTTCTTTTAGTAACTATAGTTTTTGTTGTAGTAGTAACTATAGTTGTTGTTCTTGTTGTAACTATAGTTGTTGTTCTTGTAGTAACTATAGTTGTTGTTGTAGTAGTAACTATAGTTGTTGTTCTTGTAGTAACTATAGTTGTTGTTCTTGTAGCAACTATAGCTGTCGCTGAAGTAGTAACTGCAGCTGTTGTTTTTGTAGTCACTAGAGTTGTTATTATTGTAGTAACTTTAGTTGTTAATTTAGTAATAACTAGAGTTGTTGTTCTTGTAGTAACTATAGTTGTTGTAGTAGTAACTATAGTTGTTGTTCTTATAGTAACTATAGTTGTTGTTGTAATAGTAACTGCAGCTGTTGTTATTGTAGTAACTATAGTTGTTGTTCTTGTTGTAACTATAGCTGTTGTTCTTGTAGTAACTATAGTTGTTGTTGTAGTAGTAACTGCAGCTGTTGTTCTTTAAGCAACTATAGTCGTTGTTCTTGTAGTAACTATAGTTATTGTTGTAGTTGTAACTAAAGTTGTTGTTGTAGTAGTAACTATAGTGGTTGTTGTAGTAGAAACTGCAGCTGTTGCTGCTGAAGAAACTATCGTTGTTGTGGTAGTAGTAACTATAGTTGTTGTTCTTGTAGTAACTGCAGCTGTTGTTCTTGTAGTAACTATAGTTGTTGTTTTAGTAGTAACTATAGTTGTTGTTGTAGTAGTAACTATAGTTGTTGTTCTTTTAGTAACTATAGTTGTTGTTCTTTTAGTAACTATAGTTGTTGTTCTTGTTGTAACTATAGTTGTTGTTCTTGTAGTAACTATATTTGTTGTTGTAGTAGTAACTATAGTTGTTGTTCTTGTTGTAACTATAGTTGTTGTTCTTGTAGTAACTATAGTTGTTGTTCTTGTTGTAACTATAGTTGTTGTTGTAGTAGTAACTATCGTTGTTGTTCTTGTAGTAAGTTTAGTTGTTGGTCTTGTATTAACTATAGTTGTTGTTCTTGTAGTAACTATAATTGTTGTTGTAGTAGTAACCGCAGCTGTTGTTCTTTTAGTAACTATAGTCGTTGTTCTTGTAGTAACTATAGTTGTTGTTGTAGTAGTAACTAAAGTTGTTGTTGTAGTAGTAACAATAGTGGTTGTTGTAGTAGAAACTGCAGGTGTTGTTGCTGAAGTAACTATAGTTGTTGTGGTAGTAGTAACTATAGTTGTTGTTCTTGTAGTATCTGCAGCTGTTGTTCTTGTAGTAACTATATTTGTTATTGTAGTAGTAACTATAGTTGTTGTTCTTGTAGTAACTAAAGTTGTTGTTCTTGTAGTAACTATAGTTGTGGTTGTAGTAACTATAGTTGTTGTTGTAGAAGTAATTATAGTTGTTGTTCTAATTGTAACTATAGTTGTTGTTCTTGTAGTAACTATAGTTTTTTGTTGTAGTAGTAACTATAGTTGTTGTTCTTGTAGTAACTTTATTTGTTGTAGTAGTAACTATAGTTGTTGTTCTTATAGTAACTATAGTTGTTGTTGTTGTAATAGTAACTGCAGCTGTTGTTATTGTAGTAACTATAGTTGTTGTTCTTGTTGTAACTAAAGTTGTTGTTCTTTTAGTAACTATAGTCGTTGTTCTTGTAGTAACTATAGTTATTGTTGTAGTTGTAACTAAAGTTGTTGTTGTAGTAGTAACTATAGTGGTTGTTGTAGTAGAAACTGCAGCTGTTGTTGCTGAAGAAACTATAGTTGTTGTGGTAGTAGTAACTATAGTTGTTGTTCTTGTAGTATCTGCAGCTGTTGTTCTTGTAGTAACTATAGTTGTTGTTTTAGTAGTAACTATAGTTGTTGTTGTAGTAGTAACTATAGTTGTTGTTCTTTTAGTAACTATAGTTGTTGTTCTTTAAGTAACTATAGTTGTTGTTCTTGTTGTAACTATATTTGTTGTTCTTGTAGTAACTATATTTGTTGTTGTAGTAGTAACTATAGTTGTTGTTCTTGTAGTAACTATAGTTGTTGTTATTGTAGTAACTATAGTTGTTGTTGAAGTAACTATAGTTGTTGTTGTAGAAGTAACTATAGAGGTTGTTATATTTGTAACTATAGTTGTTGTTCTTGTAGTAACTATAGTTTTTTGTTGTAGTAGTAACTATAGTTGTTGTTCTTGTAGTAACTATAGTTGTTGTTGTAGTAGTAACTATAGTTGTTGTTCTCGTAGTAACTATAGTTGTTGTTCTTGAAGCAACTATAGCTGTCGCTGTAGTAGTAACTGCAGCTGTTGTTTTTGAAGTAACTAGAGTTGTTGTTCTTGTAGTAACTTTAGTTGTTAAATTAGTAGTAACTTTAGTTGTTGTTCTTGTAGAAACTATAGTTGTTGTTCTTGTAGCAACTATAGCTGTCGCTGTAGTAGTAACTGCAGCTGTTGTTTTTGTAGTAACTAGAGTTGTTGTTCTTGTAGTAACTTTAGTTGTTAATTTAGTTGTAACTATAGTTGTTGTTCTGTTGTTGTAGTAACTATAGTTGTTGTTGTAGGTGTAACTATACTTGTTGTTCTAATTGTAACTATAGTATTTGTTCTTGTAGTAACTATAGTTTTTTGTTGTAGTAGTAACTATAGTTGTTGTTCTTGTAGTAACTATAGTTGTTGTTGTAGTAGTTACTATAGTTGTTGTTCTTGTAGTAACTATATTCGATGTTCTTGTAGCAACTATAGCTGTCGCTGAAGTAGTAACTGCAGCTGTTGTTTTTGTAGTAACTAGAGTGTTATTCTTGTAGTAACTTTAGTTTTTAATTTAGTAATAACTATAGTTGTTGTTCTTGTAGTAACTATAGTTGTTGTAGTAGTAACTTTAGTTGTTGTTCTTATAGTAACTATAGTTGTTGTTGTAATAGTAACTGCAGCTGTTGTTATTGTAGTAACTATAGTTGTTGTTCTTGTTGTAACTATAGTTGTTGTTCTTGGAGTAACTATAGTTGTTTTTGTAGAAGTAACTGCAGCTGTTGTTCTTTAAGTAACTATAGTCGTTGTTCTTGTAGTAACTATAATTACTGTTGTAGTAGTAACTAAAGTTGTTGTTGTAGTAGTAACTATAGTGGTTGTTGTAGTAGAAACTGCAGCTGTTGTTGCTGAAGAAACTATAGTTGTTGTGGTAGGAGTAACTATAGTTGTTGTTCTTGTAGTATCTGCAGCTGTTGTTCTTGTAGTAACTATAGTTGCTGTTTTAGTAGTAACTATAGTTGTTGTTGTAGTAGTAACTATAGTTGTTGTTGTAGTAGTAACTATAGTTGTTGTTCTTATAGTAACTATAGTTGTTGTTCTTGTTGTAACTATATTTGTTGTTCTTGTAGTAACTATATTTGTTGTTGTAGTAGTAACTATAGTTGTTGTTCTTGTAGTAACTATAGTTGTTGTTATTGTAGTAACTATAGTTGTTGTTGTAGTAACTATAGTTGTTGTTGTAGAAATAACTATAGTTGTTGTTCTAATTGTAACTATAGTTGTTGTTCTTGTAATAACTATAGTTTTTTGTTGTAGTAGTAACTATAGTTGTTGTTCTTGTAGTAACTATAGTTGTTGTTGTAGTAGTAACTATAGTTGTTGTTCTTGTAGTAACTATAGTTGTTGTTCTTGAAGCAACTATAGCTGTCGCTGTAGTAGTAACTGCAGCTGTTGTTTTTGAAGTAACTAGAGTTGTTGTTCTTGTAATAACTTTAGTTGTTAATTTAGTAGTAACTATAGTTGTTGTTCTTGTAGTAACTATAGTTGTTGTAGTAGTAACTATAGTTGTTGTTCTTATAGTAACTATAGTTGTTGTTGTAATAGTAACTGCAGCTGTTGGTATTGTAGTAACTATAGTTGTTGTTCTTGTTGTAACTATAGTTGTTGTTCTTGTAGTAACTATAGTTGTTGTTGTAGTAGTAACTATAGTTGTTGTTCTTTTAGTAACTATAGTTGTTGTTCTTTTAGTTACTATAGTTGTTAATGTAGTAGTAACTATAGTTGTTGTTCTTGTAGTAACTATAGTTGTTGTTGTTGTAGTAACTATAGTTGTTGTTGTAGTAACTATAGTTGTTGTTGTAGAAGTAACTATAGTTGTTGTTCTAATTGTAACTATAGTTGTTGTTCTTGTAGTAACTATAGTTTTTTGTTGTAGTAGTAACTATAGTTGTTGTTCTGGTAGTAACTATAGTTGTTGTTCTTGTAGTAACTATAGTTGTTGTAGTAGAAACTATAGCTGTTGTTCTTATAGTAACTATAGTTGTTGTTGTAATAGTAACTGCAGCTGTTCTTATTGTAGTAACTATAGTTGTTGTTCTTGTTGTAACTATAGTTGTTTTTCTTTTAGTAACTATAGTCGTTGTTCTTGTAGTAACTATAGTTGTTGTTGTAGTAGTAACTAAAGTTGTTGTTGTAGTAGTAACTATAGTTGTTGTTCTTGTAGTAACTATAGTTGTTGTAGTAGTAACTATAGTTGTTGTTCTTATAGTAACTATAGTTGTTGTTGTAATAGTAACTGCAGCTGTTGTTATTATGGTAACTATAGTTGTTGTTCTTGTTGTAACTATAGTTGTTGTTCTTTTAGTAACTATAGTCGTTGTTCTTGTAGTAACTATAGTTGTTGTTGTAGTAGTAACTAAAGTTGTTGTTGTAGTAGTAACTATAGTGGTTGTTGTAGAAGAAACTGCAGCTGTTGTTGCTGAAGTAACTATAGTTGTTTTGGTGTTCTTGTAGTATATGCAGCTGTTGTTCTTGTTGTAACTATAGTTGTTGTTGTAGTAGTAATTATAGTTGTTCTTGAAGTAACTATAGTTGTTTTTCTTGTTGCAACTATAGTTGTTGTTCTTGTAGTAACTATAGTTGTTGTTGTAGTAGTAACTATAGTTGTTGTTCTTGTAGTAACTATAGTTGTTGTTCTTGTAGTAACTATAGTTGTTGTTCTTGTAGCAACTATAGCTGTCGCTGTAGTAGTAACTGCAGCTGTTGTTTTTGTAGTAACTAGAGTTGTTGTTCTTGTAGTAAAAGTAAGTAAAGGTGCAAAGATCAGGAATCGATACAATCAAGTACAACACCTGACCCAGGATACCAATGGGAAAGTGACAAACTCACGGAGGCACCACAAACGAGAGCCAAGAGGTCAGCCCTTTTTCAGCATGTGACCACAAAGCACATATAAACAGACGCGCACAGACATAGCAAACACAAGACAGAACAAAAACATAAAAGATCCACAAAAGAAGTACCGCCTTGGAACGGTCAGTAAAATATTTTACTGGAGGGCTTAAACCGGTTTGACGGCGCCAACCTCACCCTTTTGTTGTTAATTTAGTAGTAAATATAGTTGTTGTTCTGTTGTCGTAGTAACTATAGTTGTTGTTGTAGAAGTAACTATAGTTTTTGTTCTAATTGTAACTACAGTATTTGTTCTTGTAGTAACTATAGTTTTTTGTTGTAGTAGTAACTATAGTTGTCGTTCTTGTAGTAACTATAGTTGTTGTTGTAGTAGTAACTAAAGTTGTCGCTGAAGTAGTAACTGCAGCTGTTGTTTTTGTAGTAACTAGAGTTGTTGTTCTTGTAGTAACTTCAGTTGTTAATTTAGTAATAACTATAGTTGTTGTTGTCGTAGTAACTATAGTTGTTGTAGTAGTAACTATAGTTGTTGTTCTTATAGTAACTATAGTTGTTGTTGTAAAAGTAACTATAGTTGTTGTTCTTTTAGTAACTACAGTTGTTGTTCTTTTAGTAACTATAGTTGTTGTTCTTGTTGTAACTATATTTGTTGTTCTTGTAGTAACTATATTTGTTGTTGTAGTAGTAACTATAGTTGTTGTTCTTGTAGTAACTATAGTTGTTGTTATTGTAGTAACTATAGTTGTTGTTGTAGTAACTATAGTTGTTGTTGTAGAAGTAACTATAGTTGTTGTTTTAATTGTAACTATAGTTGTTGTTCTTGTAGTAACTATAGTTTTTTGTTGTAGTAGTAACTATAGTTGTTGTTCTTGTAGTAACTATAGTTGTTGTTGTAGTAGTAACTATAGTTGTTGTTCTTGTAGTAACTATAGTTGTTGTTCTTGAAGCAACTATAGCTGTCGCTGTAGTAGTAACTGCAGCTGTTGTTTTTGTAGTAACTAGAGTGTTATTCTTGTAGTAACTTTAGTTTTTAATTTAGTAATAACTATAGTTGTTGTTCTTGTAGTAACTATAGTTGTTGTAGTAGTAACTATAGTTGTTGTTCTTATAGTAACTATAGTTGTTGTTGTAATAGTAACTGCAGCTGTTGTTATTGTAGTAACTATAGTTGTTGTTCTTGTTGTAACTATAGTTGTTGTTCTTGTAGTAACTATAGTTGTTGTTGTAGTAGTAACTGCAGCTGTTGTTCTTTAAGTAACTATAGTCGTTGTTCTTGTAGTAACTATAGTTATTGTTGTAGTAGTAACTAAAGTTGTTGTTGTAGAAGTAACTATAGTGGTTGTTGTAGTAGAAACTGCAGCTGTTGTTGCTGAAGAAACTATAGTTGTTGTGGTAGTAGTAACTATAGTTGTTGTTCTTGTAGTATCTGCAGCTGTTGTTCTTGTAGTAACTATAGTTGTTGTTTTAGTAGTAACTATAGTTGTTGTTGTAGTAGTAACTATAGTTGTTGTTCTTGTAGTAACTATAGTTTTTTGTTGTAGTAGTAACTATAGCTGTTGTTCTTGTAGTAACTATAGTTGTTGTTGTAGTAGTAACTATAGTTGTTGTTCTTGTAGTAGCTATAGTTGTTGTAGTAGTAACTATAGTTCCTGTTCTTATAGTAACTATAGTTGTTGTTGTAATAGTAACTGCAGCTGTTGTTATTGTAGTAACTATAGTTGTTGTTCTTGTTGTAACTATAGTTGTTGTTCTTTTAGTAACTATAGTCGTTGTTCTTGTAGTAACTATAGTTGTTGTTGTAGTAGTAACTAAAGTTGTTGTTGTAGTAGTAACTATAGTGGTTGTTGTAGTAGAAACTGCAGCTGTTGTTGCTGAAGTAACTATAGATGTTGTGGTAGTAGTAACTATAGTTGTTATTCTTGTAGTATCTGCAGCTGTTGTTGTAGTCTAACTATAGTTGTTGTTCTTGTAGTAACTATAGTTGTTGTAGTAGTAACTATAGTTGTTGTTCTTATAGTAACTATAGTTGTTGTTGTAATAGTAACTGCAGCTGTTGTTATTGTAGTAACTATAGTTGTTGTTGTAGTAGTAACTGCAGCTGTTGTTCTTTTAGTAACTATAGTCGTTGTTCTTGTAGTAACTATAGTTGTTGTTGTAGTAGTAACTAAAGTTGTTGTTGTAGTAGTAACAATAGTGGTTGTTGTGGTAGAAACTGCAGCTGTTGTTGCTGAAGTAACTATAGTTGTTGTGGTAGTAGTAACTATAGTTGTTATTCTTGTAGTATCTGCAGCTGTTGTTGTAGTCTAACTATAGTTGTTGTTCTTGTAGTAACTATAGTTGTTGTAGTAGTAACTATAGTTGTTGTTCTTATAGTAACTATAGTTGTTGTTGTAATAGTAACTGCAGCTGTTGTTATTGTAGTAACTATAGTTGTTGTTCTTGTTGTAGCTATAGTTGTTGTTCTTTTAGTAACTATAGTTGTTTTCTTGTAGTAACTATAGTTGTTGTTGTAGTAACTATAGTTGTTGTTGTAGAAGTAACTATAGTTGTTGTTCTAATTGTAACTATAGTTGTTGTTTTTGTAGTAACTATAGTTTTTTGTTGTAGTAGTAACTATAGCTGTTGTTCTTGTAGTAACTATAGTTGTTGTTGTAGTAGTAACTATAGTTGTTGTTCTTGTAGTAGCTATAGTTGTTGTAGTAGTAACTATAGTTGTTGTTCTTATAGTAACTATAGTTGTTGTTGTAATAGTAACTGCAGCTGTTGTTATTGTAGTAACTATAGTTGTTGTTTTTGTTGTAACTATAGTTGTTGTTCTTGTAGTAACTATAGTTGTTGTTGTAGTAGTAACTGCAGCTGTTGTTCTTTAGGTAACTATAGTCGTTGTTCTTGTAGTAGCTATAGTTGTTGTAGTAGTAACTATAGTTGTTGTTCTTATAGTAACTATAGTTGTTGTTGTAATAGTAACTGCAGCTGTTGTTATTGTAGTAACTATAGTTGTTGTTCTTGTTGTAACTATAGTTGTTGTTCTTGTAGTAACTATAGTGGTTATTGTAGTAGAAACTGCAGCTGTTGTTGCTGAAGAAACTATAGTTGTTGTGGTAGTAGTAACTATAGTTGTTGTTCTTGTAGTATCTGCAGTTGTTGTTCTTGTAGTAACTATAGTTGTTGTTATAGTAGTAACTATAGTTGTTGTTGTAGTAGTAACTAAATTTGTTGTTGTAGTAGTAACTATAGTTGTTGTTCTTGTAGTAGCTATAGTTGTTGTAGTAGTAACTATAGTTGTTGTTCTTATAGTAACTATAGTTGTTGTTGTAATAGTTACTGCAGCTGTTGTTATTGTAGTAACTATAGTTGTTGTTCTTGTTGTAACTATAGTTGTTGTTCTTGTAGTGACTATAGTGGTTGTTGTAGTAGAAACTGCAGCTGTTGTTGCTGAAGAAACTATAGTTGTTGTGGCAGTAGTAACTATAGTTGTTGTTCTTGTAGTATCTGCAGTTGTTGTTCTTGTAGTAACTATAGTTGTTGTTATAGTAGTAACTATAGTTGTTGTTGTAGTAGTAACTATAGTTGTTGTTCTTTTAGTAACTACAGTTGTTGTTCTTTTAGTAACTATAGTTGTTGTTCTTGTTGTAACTATATTTGTTGTTCTTGTAGTAACTATATTTGTTGTTGTAGTAGTAACTATAGTTGTTGTTCTTGTAGTAACTATAGTTGTTGTTATTGTAGTAACTATAGTTGTTGTTGTAGTAACTATAGTTGTTGTTGTAGAAGTAACTATAGTTGTTGTTCTAATTGTAACTATAGTTGTTGTTCTTGTAGTAACTATAGTTTTTTGTTGTAGTAGTAACTATAGTTGTTGTTCTTGTAGTAACTATAGTTGTTGTTGTAGTAGTAACTATAGTTGTTGTTCTTGTAGTAACTATAGTTGTTGTTCTTGAAGCAACTATAGCTGTCGCTGTAGTAGTAACTGCAGCTGTTGTTTTTGTAGTAACTAGAGTGTTATTCTTGTAGTAACTTTAGTTTTTAATTTAGTAATAACTATAGTTGTTGTTCTTGTAGTAACTATAGTTGTTGTAGTAGTAACTATAGTTGTTGTTCTTATAGTAACTATAGTTGTTGTTGTAATAGTAACTGCAGCTGTTGTTATTGTAGTAACTATAGTTGTTGTTCTTGTTGTAACTATAGTTGTTGTTCTTGTAGTAACTATAGTTGTTGTTGTAGTAGTAACTGCAGCTGTTGTTCTTTAAGTAACTATAGTCGTTGTTCTTGTAGTAACTATAGTTATTGTTGTAGTAGTAACTAAAGTTGTTGTTGTAGAAGTAAATATAGTGGTTGTTGTAGTAGAAACTGCAGCTGTTGTTGCTGAAGAAACTATAGTTGTTGTGGTAGTAGTAACTATAGTTGTTGTTCTTGTAGTATCTGCAGCTGTTGTTCTTGTAGTAAGTATAGTTGTTGTTTCAGTAGTAACTATAGTTGTTGTTGTAGTAGTAACTATAGTTGTTGTTCTTGTAGTAACTATAGTTTTTTGTTGTAGTAGTAACTATAGCTGTTGTTCTTGTAGTAACTATAGTTGTTGTTGTAGTAGTAACTATAGTTGTTGTTCTTGTAGTAGCTATAGTTGTTGTAGTAGTAACTATAGTTCCTGTTCTTATAGTAACTATAGTTGTTGTTGTAATAGTAACTGCAGCTGTTGTTATTGTAGTTACTATAGTTGTTGTTCTTGTTGTAACTATAGTTGTTGTTCTTTTAGTAACTATAGTCGTTGTTCTTGTAGTAACTATAGTTGTTGTTGTAGTAGTAACTAAAGTTGTTGTTGTAGTAGTAACTATAGTGGTTGTTGTAGTAGAAACTGCAGCTGTTGTTGCTGAAGTAACTATAGATGTTTTGGTAGTAATAACTATAGTTGTTGTTCTTGTAGTATATGCAGCTGTTGTTCTTGTAGTAACTATAGTTGTTGTTTTAGTAGTAACTATAGTTGTTGTTGTAGTAGTAACTATAGTTGTTGTTCTTTTAGTAACTATAGTTTTTGTTGTAGTAGTAACTATAGTTGTTGTTCTTGTTGCAACTATAGTTGTTGTTGTAGTAGTAACTATAGTTGTTGTTGTAGTAGTAATTATAGTTGTTGTTATTGTAGTAACTATAGTTGTTGTTCTTGTAGTAATTATAGTTGTTGTTCTTGTAGCAACTATAGCTGTCGCTGTAGTAGTAACTGCAGCTGTTGTTTTTGTAGTAACTAGAGTTGTTGTTCTTGTAGTAACTTTAGTTGTTAATTTAGTAGTAACTATAGTTGTTGTTCTTGTAGTAACTATAGTTGTTGTTCTTGTAGCAACTATAGCTGTCTCTGTAGTAGTAACTGCAGCTGTTGTTTTTGTAGTAACTAGAGTTGTTGTTCTTGTAGTAACTTTAGTTGTTAATTTAGTAGTAACTATAGTTGTTGTTCTGTTGTTGTAGTAACTATAGTTGTTGTTGTAGATGTAACTATTATTGTTGTTCTAATTGTAACTGTAGTATTTGTTCTTGTAGTAACTATAGTTTTTTGTTGTAGTAGTAACTATAGTTGTTGTTCTTGTAGTAACTATAGTTGCTGTTGTAGTTGTTACTATAGTTGTTGTTCTTGTAGTAACTATAGTTGATGTTCTTGTAGCAACTATAGCTGTCGCTAAAGTAGTAACTGCAGCTGTTGTTTTTGTAGTAACTAGAGTGTTTTTCTTGTAGTAACTTTAGTTTTTAATTTAGTAATAACTATAGTTGTTGTTCTTGACGTAACTATAGTTGTTGTTCTTATAGTAACTATAGTCGTTGTTGTAATAGTAACTGCAGCTGTTGTTATTGTAGTAACTATAGTTGTTGTTCTTGTTGTAACTATAGTTGTTGTTATTGTAGTAACTATAGTTGTTGTTGTAGTAGTAACTGCAGCTGTTGTTCTTTAAGTAACTATAGTCGTTGTTCTTGTAGTAACTATAGTTATTGTTGTAGTAGTAACTAAAGTTGTTGTTGTAGTAGTAACTATAGTGGTTGTTGTAGTAGAAACTGCAGCTGTTGTTGCTGAAGAAACTATAGTTGTTGTGGTAGTAGTAACTATAGTTGTTGTTATTGTAGTATATGCAGCTGTTGTTCTTGTAGTATCTATAGTTGTTGTTATAGTAGTAACTATAGTTGTTGTTGTAGTAGTAACTAAAGTTGTTGTTCTTTTAGTAACTATAGTTGTTGTTCTTTTAGTAACTATAGTTGTTGTTCTTGTTGTAACTATATTTGTTGTTATTGTAGTAACTATATTTGTTGTTGTAGTAGTAACTATAGTTGTTGTTCTTGTAGTAACTATAGTTTTTTGTTGTAGTAGTAACTATAGTTGTTGTTCTTGTAGTAACTATAGTTGTTGTTGTAGTAGTAACTATAGTTGTTGTTCTTGTAGTAACTATAGTTGTTGTTCTTGAAGCAACTATATCTGTCGCTGTAGTAGTAACTGCAGCTGTTGTTTTTGTAGTAACTAGAGTGTTATTCTTGTAGTAACTTTAGTTTTTAATTTAGTAATAACTATAGTTGTTGTTCTTGTAGTAACTATAGTTGTTATTGTAGTAACTATAGTTGTTGTTCTTGTTGTAACTATAGTTGTAGTTCTTGTAGTAACTATAGTTGTTGTTGTAGTAGTAACTATAGTTGTTGTTCTTTTAGTAACTATAGTTGTTGTTCTTTTAGTAACTATAGTTGTTGTTCTTGTTGTAACTATAGTTGTTGTTCTTGTAGTAACTTTAGTTGTTGTTTTAGTAGTAACTATAGTTGTTGTTCTTGTGGTAACTATAGTTGTTGTTCTTGTAGTAACTATAGTTGTTGTTGTAGTAAATGTAGTTGTTGTTGTAAAAGTAACTATAGTTGCTGTTCTAATTGTAACTATAGTTGTTGTTCTTGTAGTAACGATAGTTTTTTGTTGTAGTAGTAACTGTAGCTGTTGTTCTTGTAGTAACTATAGTTGTTGTTGTTGTAGTAACTATAGTTGTTGTTCTTGTAGTATCTATAGTTGTTGTAGTAGTAACTATAGTTGTTGTTCTTATTGTAACTATAGTTGTTGTTGTTGTAATAGTAACTGCAGCTGTTGTTATTGTAGTAACTATAGTTGTTGTTCTTGTTGTAACTATAGTTGTTGTTCTTTTAGTAACTATAGTCGTTCTTCTTGTAGTAACTATAGTTTTTGTTGTAGTAGTAACTAAAGTTGTTGTTGTAGTAGTAACTATAGTGGTTGTTGTAGTAGAAACTGCAGCTGTTGTTGCTGAAGTAACTATAGTTGTTTTGGTAGTAGTAACTATAGTTGTTGTTCTTGTAGTATCTGCAGCTGTTGTTCTTGTAGTAACTATAGTTGTTGTTCTTATAGTAACTATAGTTGTTGTTGTTGTAATAGTAACTGCAGCTGTTGTTATTGTAATAACTATAGTTGTTGTTCTTGTTGTAACTATAGTTGTTGTTGTAGTTGTACTTATAGTTGTTGTTCTTGTAGTAACTATAGTTGTTGTAGTAGTAACTATAGTTGTTGTTCTTTTAGTAACTATAGTTGTTGTTGTAGTAGTAACTATAGTTTTTTCTTGTAGTTGTAACTATAGTTGTTGTTCTTGTAGTAATTTTAGTTGTTGTTGTAGTAGTAACTATAGTTGTTTTTCTTTTAGTAACTATAGTTGTTGTTCTTGTAGTAACTATAGTTGTTGTAGTAACTATAGTTGTTGTTGTAGAAGTAACTATAGTTGTTGTTCTAATTGTTACTATAGTTGTTGTTCTTGTAGTAACTATAATTTTTTTTTTTGTAGTAGCAACCTAAGTTGTTGTTCTTGTAGTAACTATAGTTGTTGTTGTAGTAGTAACTATAGTTGTTGTTCTTGTAGTAACTATAGTTGTTGTAGTAGTAACTATAGTTGTTGATCTTATAGTAACTATAGTTTTTGTTGTAATAGTAACTGCAGCTGTTGTTATTGAAGTAACTATAGTTGTTGTTCTTGTTGTAACTATAGTTGTTGTTCTTTTAGTAACTATAGTCGTTGTTCTTGTAGTTACTATAGTTGTTGTTGTAGTAGTAACTAAAGTTGTTGTTGTAGTAATAACTAGAGTGGTTGTTGTAGTAGAAACTGCAGCTGTTGTTGCTGAAGTAACTATAGTTGTTTTGGTAGTAGTAACTATAGTTGTTGTTCTTGTAGTATATGCAGCTGTTGTTCTTGTAGTAACTATAGTTGTTGTTTTAGTAGTAACTATAGTTTTTGTTGTAGTAGTAACTATAGTTGTTGTTCTTGTTGCAACTATAGTTGTTGTTGTAGTAGTAACTATAGTTGTTGTTGTAGTAGTAACTATAGTTGTTGCTCTTGTAGTAACTATAGTTGTTGTTCTTGTAGCAACTATAGCTGTCGCTGTAGTAGTAACTGCAGCTGTTGTTTTTGTAGTAACTAGAGTTGCTGTTCTTGTAGTAACTTGAGTTGTTAATTTAGTAGTAACTATAGTTGTTGTTCTTGTAGTAACTATAGTTGTTGTAGTAGATACTATAGTTGTTGTTCTTATAGTAACTATAGTTGTTGTTGTAATAGTAACTGCAGCTGTTGTTATTGTAGTAACTATAGTTGTTGTTCTTGTTGTAACTATAGTTGTTGTTCTTGTAGTAACTATAGTTGTTGTTGTAGTAGTAACTATAGTTGTTGTTCTTATAGTAACTATAGTTGTTGTTCTTTTAGTAACTATAGTTGTTGTTCTTGTTGTAATTATAGTTGTTGTTGTAGTAGTAACTTTAGTTGTTGTTGTAGTAGTAACTATAGTTGTTGTTTTTAGTAACTATAGTTGTTGTTCTTGTAGTAACTATAGTTGTTGTTGTAGTAACTATAGTTGTTGTTGTAGAAGTAACTATAGTTGTTGTTCTAATTGTAACTATAGTTGTTGTTCTTGTAGTAACTATAGTTTTTTGCTGTAGTAGTAACTATAGTTGTTGTTCTTGTAGTAACTATAGTTGTTGTAGTAGTAACTATAGTTGTTATTCTTATAGTAACTATAGTTGTTGTTGTAAAAGTAACTGCAGCTGTTATTATTGTAGTAACTATAGTTGTTGTTCTTGTTGTAACTATTGTTGTTGTTCTTTTAGTAACTATAGTCGTTGTTCTTGTAGTAACTATAGTTGTTGTTGTAGTAGTAACTAAAGTTGTTGTTGTAGTAGTAACTATATTGGTTGTTGTAGTAGAAACTGCAGCTGTTGTTGCTGAAGTAACTATAGTTGTTTTGGTAGTAGTAACTATAGTTGTTGTTCTTGTAGTATATGCAGCTGTTGTTCTTGTAGTAACTATAGTTGTTGTTTTAGTAGTAACTATAGTTGGTGTTGTAGTAGTAACTATAGTTGTTGTTCTTTTAGTAACTATAGTTTTTGTTGTAGTAGTAACTATAGTTGTTGTTCTTGTTGCAACTATAGTTGTTGTTGTAGTAGTAACTATAGTTGTTGTTGTAGTAGTAACTATAGTTGTTGTTCTTGTAGTAACTATAGTTGTTGTTCTTGTAGTAACTATAGTTGTTGTTCTTGTAGCAACTATATCTGTCGCTGTAGTAGTAACTGCAGCTGTTGTTTTTGTAGTAACTAGAGTTGTTGTTCTTGTAGTAACTTTAGTTGTTAATTTAGTAGTAACTATAGTTGTTGTTCTTGTAGTAACTATAGTTGTTGTAGTAGATACTATAGTTGTTGTTCTTATAGTAACTATAGTTGTTGTTGTAATAGTAACTGCAGCTGTTGTTATTGTAGTAACTATAGTTGTTGTTCTTGTTGTAACTATAGTTGTTGTTCTTGTATTAACTATAGTTGTTGTTGTAGTAGTAACTATAGTTGTTGTTCTTTTAGTAACTATAGTTGTTGTTCTTTTAGTAACTATAGTTGTTGTTCTTGTTGTAACTATAGTTGTTGTTCTTGTAGTAACTTTAGTTGTTGTTGTAGTAGTAACTATAGTTGTTATTCTTGTGATAACTATAGTTGTTGTTGTAGTAACTATAGTTTTTGTTGTAAAAGTAACTATAGTTGTTGTTCTAATTGTAACTATAGTTGTTGTTCTTGTAGTAACTTTAGTTTTTTGTTGTAGTAGTAACTATAGCTGTTGTTCTTGTAGTAACTATAGTTGTTGTTGTTGTAGTAACTATAGTTGTTGTTCTTGTAGTAACTATAGTTGTTGTAGTAGTAACTATAGTTGTTGTTCTTATAGTAACTATAGTTGTTGTTGTTGTAATAGTAACTGCAGCTGTTGTTGTTATTGTAGTAACTATAGTTGTTGTTCTTGTTGTAACTATAGTTGTTGTTCTTTGAGTAACTATAGTCGTTGTTCTTGTAGTAACTATAGTTGTTGTTGTAGTAGTAACTAAAGTTGTTGTTGTAGTAGTAACTATAGTGGTTGTTGTAGTAGAAACTGCAGCTGTTGTTGCTGAAGTAACTATAGTTGTTTTGGTAGTAGTAACTATAGTTGTTGTTCTTGTAGTATCTGCAGCTGTTGTTCTTGTAGTAACTATTGTTGTTGTATTAGTAGTAACTATAGTTGTTGTTGTAGTAGTAACTATAGTTGATGTTCTTTTAGTAACTATAGTTTTTGTTGTAGTAGTAACTATAGTTGTTGTTCTTGTTGTAACTATAGTTGTTGTTCTTGTAGTAACTATAGTTGTTGTTGTAGTAGTAACTATAGTTGTTGTTCTTGTAGAAACTATAGCTGTCGCTGAAGTAGTAACTGCAGCTGTTGTTTTTGTAGTCACTAGAGTTGTTATTCTTGTAGTAACTTTAGTTGTTAATTTAGTAATAACTATAGTTGTTGTTCTTGTAGTAACTATAGTTGTTGTAGTAGTAACTATAGTTGTTGTTCTTATAGTAACTATAGTTGTTGTTGTAATAGTAACTGCAGCTGTTGTTATTGTAGTAACTATAGTTGTTGTTCTTGTTGTAACTATAGCTGTTGTTCTTGTAGTAACTATAGTTGTTGTTGTAGTAGTAACTGCAGCTGTTGTTCTTTAAGTAACTATAGTCGTTGTTCTTGTAGTAACTATAGTTATTGTTGTAGTTGAAAATAAAGTTGTTGTTGTAGTAGTAACTATAGTGGTTGTTGTAGTAGAAACTGCAGCTGTTGTTGCTGAAGAAACTATCGTTGTTGTGGTAGTAGTAACTATAGTTGTTTTCTTGTAGTAACTATAGTTGTTGTTGTAGTAACTATAGTTGTTGTTGTAGAAGTAACTAAAGTTGTTGTTCTAATTGTAACTATAGTTGTTGTTCTTGTAGTAACTATAGTTTTTTGTTGTAGTAGTAACTATAGTTGTTGTTCTTGTAGTAACTATAGTTGTTGTTGTAGTAGTAACTATAGTTGTTGTTCTTGTAGTAACTATAGTTGTTGTAGTAGTAACTATAGTTGTTGTTCTTATAGTAACTATAGTTGTTGTTCTTTCAGTAACTATAGTCGTTGTTCTTGTAGTAACTATAGTTGTTGTTGTAGTAGTAACTTAAGTTGTTGTTGTAGTAGTAACTATAGTGGTTGTTGTAGTAGAAACTGCAGCTGTTGTTGCTGAAGTAACTATAGTTGTTTTTGTAGTAGTAACTATAGTTGTTGTTCTTGTAGTATATGCAGCTGTTGTTCTTGTAGTAACTATAGTTGTTGTTTTAGTAGTAACTATAGTTGTTGTTGTAGTAGTAACTATAGTTGTTGTTCTTTTAGTAACTATAGTTGTTGTTCTTGTAGTAATTATAGTTGTTGTTCTGTTGTTGTAGTAACTATAGTTGTTGTTGTAGGTGTAACTATACTTGTTGTTCTAATTGTAACTATAGTATTTGTTCTTGTAGTAACTATAGTTTTTTTGTTGTAGTAGCAACTATAGTTGTTGTTCTTGTAGTAACTATAGCTGTTGTTGTAGTAGTTACTATAGTTGTTTTTGTAGTAACTATAGTTGATGTTCTTGTAGCAACTATAGCTGTCGCTGAAGTAGTAACTGCAGCTGTTGTTTTTGTAGTAACTAGAGTGTTATTCTTGTAGTAACTTTAGTTTTTAATTTAGTAATAACTATAGTTGTTGTTCTTGTAGTAACTATAGTTGTTGTAGTAGTAACTATAGTTGTTGTTCTTATAGTAACTATAGTTGTTGTTGTAATAGTAACTGCAGCTGTTGTTATTGTAGTAACTATAGTTGTTGTTCTTGTTGTAACTATAGTTGTTGTTCTTGAAGTAACTATAGTTGTTGTTGTAGTAGTAACTGCAGCTGTTGTTCTTTAAGTAACTATAGTCGTTGTTCTTGTAGTAACTATAATTATTGTTGTAGTAGTAACTAAAGTTGTTGTTCTTGTAGTAATTATAGTTATTGTAGTAGTAACTATAGTTGTTGTTCTTATAGTAACTATAGTTGTTGTTGTTGTAATAGTAACTGCAGCTGTTGTTATTGTAGTAACTATAGTTGTTGTTCTTGTTGTAACTATAGTTGTTGTTCTTTTAGTAACTATAGTCGTTCTTCTTGTAGTAACTATAGTTGTTGTTGTAGTAGTAACTAAAGTTTTTGTTGTAGTAGTAACTTTAGTGGTTGTTGTAGTAGAAACTGCAGCTGTTGTTGCTGAAGTAACTATAGTTGTTTTGGTAGTACTAACTATAGTTGTTGTTCTTGTAGTATCTGCTGCTGTTGTTCTTGTAGTAACTATAGTTGTCGTTTAGTAGTAACTATAGTTGTTGTTCTTGTAGTAACTATAGTTTTTTTGTTGTAGTAGTAACTATAGTTGTTGTTCTTGTAGTAACTATAGTTGTTGTTGTAGTAGTAACTATAGTTGTTGTTCTTGTAGTAACTATAGTTGTTGTTCTTATAGTAACTATAGTTGTTGTTGTTGTAATAGTAACTGCAGCTGTTGTTATTGTAGTAACTATAGTTGTTGTTCTTGTTGTAACTATAGTTGTTGTTCTTTTAGTAACTATAGTCGTTGTTCTTGTAGTAACTATAGTTGTTGTTGTAGTAGTAACTAAAGTTGCTGTTGTAGTAGTAACTATAGTGGTTGTTGTAGTAGAAACTGCAGCTGTTGTTGCTGAAGTAACTATAGTTGTTTTGGTAGTAGTAACTATAGTTGTTGTTCTTGTAGTATCTGCAGCTGTTGTTCTTGTAGTAACTATAGTTGTTTTTTTAGTAGTAACTATAGTGTTGTTGTAGTAGTAACTATAGTTGATGTTCTTTTAGTAACTATAGTTCTTGTTGTAGTAGTAACTATAGTTGTTGTTCTTGTAGTAACTATAGATGTTGTTGTAGTAGTAACTATAGTTGTTGTTCTTGTAGTAACTATAGTTGTTGTTCTTGTAGTAACTATAGTTGTTGTTCTTGTAGTAACTATAATTGTTGTTGTAGTAGTAACCGCAGCTGTTGTTTTTTTAGTAACTATAGTCGTTGTTCTTGTAGTAACTATAGTTGTTGTTGTAGTAGTAACTAAAGTCGTTGTTGTAGTAGTAACAATAGTGGTTGTTGTAGTAGAAACTGCAGGTGTTGTTGCTGAAGTAACTATAGTTGTTGTGGTAGAAGTAACTATAGTTGTTGTTCTTGTAGTATCTGCAGCTGTTGTTCTTGTAGTAACTATAGTTGTTGTTTTAGTAGTAACTATATTTGTTGTTGTAGTAGTAACTATAGTTGTTGTTCTTGTAGTAACTAAAGTTGTTGTTCTTGTAGTAACTATAGTTGTTGTTGTAGTAACTATAGTTGTTGTTGTAGAAGTAATTATAGTTGTTGTTCTAATTGTAACTATAGTTGTTGTTCTTGTAGTAACTATAGTTTTTTGTTGTAGTAGTAACTATAGTTGTTGTTCTTGTAGTAACTATAGTTGTTGTTGTAGTAGTAACTATAGTTGTTGTTCTTGTAGTAACTATAGTTGTTGTTCTTGTAGCAACTATAGCTGTCGCTGTAGTAGTAACGTTGTTGTTCTTATAGTAACTATAGTTGTTGTTGTAATAGTAACTGCAGCTGTTGTTATTGTAGTAACTATAGTTGTTGTTCTTGTTGTAACTATAGTTGTTGTTCTTGTAGTAACTATAGTTGTTGTTGGAGTAGTAACTATAGTTGTTGTTCTTATAGTAACTATAGTTGTTGTTCTTTTAGTAACTATAGTTTTTGTTCTTGTTGTAATTATAGTTGTTGTTCTTGTAGTAACTTTAGTTGTTGTTGTAGTAGTAACTATAGTTGTTGTTTTTTAGTAACTATAGTTGTTGTTCTTGTAGTAACTATAGTTGTTGTTGTAGTAGTAACTATAGTTGTTGTTGTAGAAGTAACTATAGTTGTTGTTCTAATTGTAACTATAGTTGTTGTTCTTGTAGTAACTATAGTTTTTTTGCTGTAGTAGTAACTATAGTTGTTGTTCTTGTAGTAACTATAGTTGTTGTAGTAGTAACTATAGTTGTTATTCTTATAGTAACTATAGTTGTTGTTGTAAAAGTAACTGCAGCTGTTGTTATTGTAGTAACTATAGTTGTTGTTCTTGTTGTAACTATTGTTGTTGTTCTTTTAGTAACTATAGTCGTTGTTCTTGTAGTAACTCTTGTTGTTGTTGTAGTAGTAACTAAAGTTGTTGTTGTAGTAGTAACTATATTGGTTGTTGTAGTAGAAACTGCAGCTGTTGTTGCTGAAGTAACTATAGTTGTTTTGGTAGTAGTAACTATAGTTGTTGTTCTTGTAGTATATGCAGCTGTTGTTCTTGTAGTAACTATAGTTGCTGTTTTAGTAGTAACTATAGTTGGTGTTGTAGTAGTAACTGTAGTTGTTGTTCTTTTAGTAACTATAGTTTTTGTTGTAGTAGTAACTATAGTTGTTGTTCTTGTTGCAACTATAGTTGTTGTTGTAGTAGTAACTATAGTTGTTGTTGTAGTAGTAACTATAGTTGTTGTTCTTGTAGTAACTATAGTTGTTGTTCTTGTAGTAACTATAGTTGTTGTTCTTGTAGCAACTATAGCTGTCGCTGAAGTAGTAACTGCAGCTGTTGTTTTTGTAGTAACTAGAGTTGTTGTTCTTGTAGTAACTTTAGTTGTTAATTTAGTAGTAACTATAGTTGTTGTTCTTGTAGTAACTATAGTTGTTGTAGTAGATACTATAGTTGTTGTTCTTATAGTAACTATAGTTGTTATTGTAATAGTAACTGCAGCTGTTGTTATTGTAGTAACTATAGTTGTTGTTCTTGTTGTAACTATAGTTGTTGTTCTTGTAGGAACTATAGTTGTTGTTGTAGTAGTAACTATAGTTTTTGTTCTTTTAGTAACTATAGTTGTTGTTCTTTTAGTAACTATAGTTGTTGTTCTTGTTGTAACTATAGTTGTTTTTCTTGTAGTAACTTTAGTTGTTGTTGTAGTAGTAACTATAGTTGTTATTCTTGTAGTAACTATAGTTGTTGTTCTTGTAGTAACTATAGTTGTTGTTGTAGTAACTTTAGTTGTTGTTGTAGAAGTAACTATAGTTGTTGTTCTAATTGTAACTAAAGTTGTTGTTCTTGTAGTAACTATAGTTTTTTGTTGTAGTAGTAACTGCAGCTGTTGTTATTGTAGTAACTATAGTTGTTGTTCTTGTTGTAACTATAGTTGTTGTTCTTGTAGGAACTATAGTTGTTGTTGTAGTAGTAACTATAGTTGTTGTTCTTATAGTAACTATAGTTGTTGTTGTTGTAATAGTAACTGCAGCTGTTGTTATTGTAGTAACTATAGTTGTTGTTCTTGTTGTAACTATAATTGTTGTTCTTGTAGTAACTATAGTTGTTGTTGTAGTAACTATAGTTGTTGTTGTAGAAGTAACTATAGTTGTTGTTCTAATTGTAACTATAGTTGTTGTTCTTGTAGTAACTATAGTTTTTTGCTGTAGTAGTAACTATAGTTGTTGTTCTTGTAGTAACTATAGTTGTTGTAGTAGTAACTATAGTTGTTATTATTCTTATAGTAACTATAGTTGTTGTTGTAAAAGTAACTGCAGCTGTTGTTATTGTAGTAACTATAGTTGTTGTTCTTGTTGTAACTATAGTTGTTGTTCTTTTAGTAACTATAGTCGTTCTTCTTGTAGTAACTATAGTTGTTGTTGTAGTAGTAACTAAAGTTTTTGTTGTAGTAGTAACTTTAGTGGTTGTTGTAGTAGAAACTGCAGCTGTTGTTGCTGAAGTAACTATAGTTGTTTTGGTAGTACTAACTATAGTTGTTGTTCTTGTAGTATCTGCTGCTGTTGTTCTTGTAGTAACTATAGTTGTCGTTTAGTAGTAACTATAGTTGTTGTTCTTGTAGTAACTATAGTTTTTTTGTTGTAGTAGTAACTATAGTTGTTGTTCTTGTAGTAACTATAGTTGTTGTTGTAGTAGTAACTATAGTTGTTGTTCTTGTAGTAACTATAGTTGTTGTTCTTATAGTAACTATAGTTGTTGTTGTTGTAATAGTAACTGCAGCTGTTGTTATTGTAGTAACTATAGTTGTTGTTCTTGTTGTAACTATAGTTGTTGTTCTTTTAGTAACTATAGTCGTTGTTCTTGTAGTAACTATAGTTGTTGTTGTAGTAGTAACTAAAGTTGCTGTTGTAGTAGTAACTATAGTGGTTGTTGTAGTAGAAACTGCAGCTGTTGTTGCTGAAGTAACTATAGTTGTTTTGGTAGTAGTAACTATAGTTGTTGTTCTTGTAGTATCTGCAGCTGTTGTTCTTGTAGTAACTATAGTTGTTTTTTTAGTAGTAACTATAGTGTTGTTGTAGTAGTAACTATAGTTGATGTTCTTTTAGTAACTATAGTTCTTGTTGTAGTAGTAACTATAGTTGTTGTTCTTGTAGTAACTATAGATGTTGTTGTAGTAGTAACTATAGTTGTTGTTCTTGTAGTAACTATAGTTGTTGTTCTTGTAGTAACTATAGTTGTTGTTCTTGTAGTAACTATAGTTTTTTGTTGTAGTAGTAACTATAGTTGTTGTTCTTGTAGTAACTATAGTTGTTGTTGTAGTAGTAACTATAGTTGTTGTTCTTGTAGTAACTATAGTTGTTGTTCTTGTAGCAACTATAGCTGTCGCTGTAGTAGTAACGTTGTTGTTCTTATAGTAACTATAGTTGTTGTTGTAATAGTAACTGCAGCTGTTGTTATTGTAGTAACTATAGTTGTTGTTCTTGTTGTAACTATAGTTGTTGTTCTTGTAGTAACTATAGTTGTTGTTGGAGTAGTAACTATAGTTGTTGTTCTTATAGTAACTATAGTTGTTGTTCTTTTAGTAACTATAGTTTTTGTTCTTGTTGTAATTATAGTTGTTGTTCTTGTAGTAACTTTAGTTGTTGTTGTAGTAGTAACTATAGTTGTTGTTTTTTAGTAACTATAGTTGTTGTTCTTGTAGTAACTATAGTTGTTGTTGTAGTAGTAACTATAGTTGTTGTTGTAGAAGTAACTATAGTTGTTGTTCTAATTGTAACTATAGTTGTTGTTCTTGTAGTAACTATAGTTTTTTTGCTGTAGTAGTAACTATAGTTGTTGTTCTTGTAGTAACTATAGTTGTTGTAGTAGTAACTATAGTTGTTATTCTTATAGTAACTATAGTTGTTGTTGTAAAAGTAACTGCAGCTGTTGTTATTGTAGTAACTATAGTTGTTGTTCTTGTTGTAACTATTGTTGTTGTTCTTTTAGTAACTATAGTCGTTGTTCTTGTAGTAACTCTTGTTGTTGTTGTAGTAGTAACTAAAGTTGTTGTTGTAGTAGTAACTATATTGGTTGTTGTAGTAGAAACTGCAGCTGTTGTTGCTGAAGTAACTATAGTTGTTTTGGTAGTAGTAACTATAGTTGTTGTTCTTGTAGTATATGCAGCTGTTGTTCTTGTAGTAACTATAGTTGCTGTTTTAGTAGTAACTATAGTTGGTGTTGTAGTAGTAACTGTAGTTGTTGTTCTTTTAGTAACTATAGTTTTTGTTGTAGTAGTAACTATAGTTGTTGTTCTTGTTGCAACTATAGTTGTTGTTGTAGTAGTAACTATAGTTGTTGTTGTAGTAGTAACTATAGTTGTTGTTCTTGTAGTAACTATAGTTGTTGTTCTTGTAGTAACTATAGTTGTTGTTCTTGTAGCAACTATAGCTGTCGCTGAAGTAGTAACTGCAGCTGTTGTTTTTGTAGTAACTAGAGTTGTTGTTCTTGTAGTAACTTTAGTTGTTAATTTAGTAGTAACTATAGTTGTTGTTCTTGTAGTAACTATAGTTGTTGTAGTAGATACTATAGTTGTTGTTCTTATAGTAACTATAGTTGTTATTGTAATAGTAACTGCAGCTGTTGTTATTGTAGTAACTATAGTTGTTGTTCTTGTTGTAACTATAGTTGTTGTTCTTGTAGGAACTATAGTTGTTGTTGTAGTAGTAACTATAGTTTTTGTTCTTTTAGTAACTATAGTTGTTGTTCTTTTAGTAACTATAGTTGTTGTTCTTGTTGTAACTATAGTTGTTTTTCTTGTAGTAACTTTAGTTGTTGTTGTAGTAGTAACTATAGTTGTTATTCTTGTAGTAACTATAGTTGTTGTTCTTGTAGTAACTATAGTTGTTGTTGTAGTAACTTTAGTTGTTGTTGTAGAAGTAACTATAGTTGTTGTTCTAATTGTAACTAAAGTTGTTGTTCTTGTAGTAACTATAGTTTTTTGTTGTAGTAGTAACTGCAGCTGTTGTTATTGTAGTAACTATAGTTGTTGTTCTTGTTGTAACTATAGTTGTTGTTCTTGTAGGAACTATAGTTGTTGTTGTAGTAGTAACTATAGTTGTTGTTCTTATAGTAACTATAGTTGTTGTTGTTGTAATAGTAACTGCAGCTGTTGTTATTGTAGTAACTATAGTTGTTGTTCTTGTTGTAACTATAATTGTTGTTCTTGTAGTAACTATAGTTGTTGTTGTAGTAACTATAGTTGTTGTTGTAGAAGTAACTATAGTTGTTGTTCTAATTGTAACTATAGTTGTTGTTCTTGTAGTAACTATAGTTTTTTGCTGTAGTAGTAACTATAGTTGTTGTTCTTGTAGTAACTATAGTTGTTGTAGTAGTAACTATAGTTGTTATTATTCTTATAGTAACTATAGTTGTTGTTGTAAAAGTAACTGCAGCTGTTGTTATTGTAGTAACTATAGTTGTTGTTCTTGTTGTAACTATTGTTGTTGTTCTTTTAGTAACTCCAGTCGTTGTTCTTGTAGTAACTATAGTTGTTGTTGTAGTAGTAACTAAAGTTGTTGTTGTAGTAGTAACTATATTGGTTGTTGTAGTAGAAACTGCAGCTGTTGTTGCTGAAGTAACTATAGTTGTTTTGGTAGTAGTAACTATAGTTGTTGTTCTTGTAGTATATGCAGCTGTTGTTCTTGTAGTAACTATAGTTGTTGTTTTAGTAGTAACTATAGTTGGTGTTGTAGTAGTAACTATAGTTGTTGTTCTTTTAGTAACTATAGTTTTTGTTGTAGTAGTAACTATAGTTGTTGTTCTTGTTGCAACTATAGTTGTTGTTGTAGATTCTATAATTGTTGTTCTTATAGTAACTATAGTTGTTGTTCTAATAGTAACTGCAGCTGTTGTTATTGTAGTAACTATAGTTGTTGTTCTTGTTGTAACTATAGTTGTTGTTCTTGTAGGAACTATAGTTGTTGTTGTAGTAGTAACTATAGTTGTTGTTCTTTTAGTAACTATAGTTGTTGTTCTTGTTGTAACTATAGTTGTTTTTCTTGTAGTAACTTTAGTTGTTGTTGTAGTAGTAACTATAGTTGTTATTCTTGTAGTAACTATAGTTGTTGTTCTTGTAGTAACTATAGTTGTTGTTGTAGTAACTATAGTTGTTGTTGTAGAAGTAACTATAGTTGTTGTTCTAATTGTAACTATAGTTGTTGTTCTTGTAGTAACTATAGTTTTTTGATGTAGTAGTAACTATAGCTGTTGTTCTTGTAGTAACTATAGTTGTTGTTGTTGTAGTAACTTTAGTTGTTGTTCTTGTAGTAACTATAGTTGTTGTAGTAGTAACTATAGTTGTTGTTCTTATAGTAACTATAGTTGTTGTTGTTGTAATAGTAACTGCAGCTGTTGTTATTGTAGTAACTATAGTTGTTGTTCTTGTTGTAACTATAGTTGTTGTTCTTTTAGTAACTATAGTCGTTGTTCTTGTAGTAACTATAGTTGTTGTTGTAGTAGTAACTAAAGTTGTTGTTGTAGTAGTAACTATAGTGGTTGTTGTAGTAGAAACTGCAGCTCTTGTTGCTGAAGTAACTATAGTTGTTTTGGTAGTAGTAGCTATAGTTGTTGTTCTTGTAGTATCTGCAGCTGTTGTTCTTGTAGTAACTATAGTTGTTTTATTAGTAGTAACTATAGTTGTTGTTGTAGTAGTAACTATAGTTGATGTTCTTTTAGTAACTATAGTTTTTGTTGTAGTAGTAACTATAGTTGTTGTTCCTGTTGTAACTATAGTTGTTGTTCTTGTTGTAACTATTGTTGTTGTTCTTTTAGTAACTATAGTCGTTGTTCTTGTAGTAACTATAGTTGTTGTTGTAGAAGTAACTAAAGTTGTTGTTGTAGTAGTAACTATAGTGGTTGTTGTAGTAGAAACTGCAGCTCTTGTTGCTGAAGTAACTATAGTTGTTTTGGTAGTAGTAACTATAGTTGTTGTTCTTGTAGTATCTGCAGCTGTTGTTCTTGTAGTAACTATAGTCGTTATTTTAGTAGTAACTATAGTTGTTGTTGTAGTAGTAACTATAGTTGATGTTCTTTTAGTAACTATAGTTTTTGTTGTAGTAGTAACTATAGTTGTTGTTCTTGTTGTAACTATAGTTGTTGTTCTTGTAGTAACTATAGTTGTTGTTGTAGTAGTAACTATAGTTGTTGTTCTTGTAGTAACTATAGTTGTTGTTCTTGTAGCAACTATAGCTGTCGCTGAAGTAGTAACTGCAGCTGTTGTTTTTGTAGTAACTAGAGTTGTTATTCTTGTAGTAACTTTAGTTGTTAATTTAGTAATAACTATAGTTGTTGTTCTTTTAGTAACTATAGTTGTTGTAGTAATAACTATAGTTGTTGTTCTTATAGTAACTATAGTTGCTGTTGTAATAGTAACCGCAGCTGTTGTTATTGTAGTAACTATAGTTGTTGTTCTTGTTGTAACTATAGTTGTTGTTCTTGTAGTAACTATAGTTGTTGTTGTAGTAGTAACTGCAGCTGTTGTTCTTTAAGTAACTATAGTCGTTGTTCCTGTAGTAACTATAGTTATTGTTGTAGTAGTAACTAAAGTTGTTGTTGTAGTAGTAACTATAGTGGTTGTTGTAGTAGAAACTGCAGCTGTTGTTGCTGAAGAAACTATAGTTGTTGTGGTAGTAGTAACTATAGTTATTGTTCTTGTAGTATCTGCAGCTGTTGTTCTTGTAGTAACTATAGTTGTTGTTTTAGTAGTAACTATAGTTGTTGTTGTAGTAGTATATATAGTTGTTGTTCTTGAAGTAACTATAGTTGTTGTTCTTTTAGTAACTATAGTTGTTGTTCTTGTTGTAACTATAGTTGTTGTTCTTGTAGTAACTATATTTGCTGTTGTAGTAGTAACTATAGTTGTTGTTCTTGTAGTAACTATAGTTGTTGTTCTTGTAGTAACTATAGTTGTTGTTGTAGTAACTATAGTTGTTGTTGTAGAAGTAACTATAGTTGTTGTTCTAATTGTAACTATAGTTGTTGTTCTTGTAGTAACTATAGTTTTTTGTTGTAGTAGTAACTATAGTTGTTGTTCTTGTAGTAACTATAGTTGTTGTTGTAGTAGTAACTATAGTTGTTGTTCTTGTAGTAACTATAGTTGTTGTTCTTGAAGCAACTATAGCTGTCGCTGTAGTAGTAACTGCAGCTGTTGTTTTTGAAGTAACTAGAGTTGTTGTTCTTTTAGTAACTTTAGTTGTTAATTTAGTAGTAACTATAGTTGTTGTTCTTGTAGTAACTATAGTTGTTGTAGTAGTAACTATAGTTGTTGTTCTTATAGTAACTATAGTTGTTGTTGTAATAGTAACTGCAGCTGTTGTTCTTGTAGTAATTATAGTTGTTGTTGTAGTAGTAACTATAGTTGTTGTTCTTTTAGTAACTATAGTTGTTGTTCTTTTAGTAACTATAGTTGTTGTTCCTGTTGTAACTATAGTTGTTGTTCTTGTAGTAACTTTAGTTGTTGTTGTAGTAGTAACTATAGTTGTTGTTCTTGTGGTAACTATAGTTGTTGTTCTTGTAGTAACTATAGTTGTTGTTGTAGTAACTGTAGTTGTTGTTGTAGAAGTAACTATAGTTGCTGTTCTAATTGTAACTATAGTTGTTGTTCTTGTAGTAACTATAGTTTTTTGTTGTAGTAGTAACTGTAGCTGTTGTTCTTGTAGTAACTATAGTTGTTGTTGTTGTTGTAGTAACTATAGTTGTTGTTCTTGTAGTAACTATAGTTGTTGTAGTAGTTACTATAGTTGTTGTTCTTATAGTAACTATAGTTGTTGTTGTTGTAATAGTAACTGCAGCTGTTGTTATTGTAGTAACTATAGTTGTTGTTCTTGTTGTAACTATAGTTGTTGTTCTTTTAGTAACTATAGTCGTTGTTCTTGTAGTAACTATAGTTGTTGTTGTAGTAGTAACTAAAGTTGTTGTTGTAGTAGTAACTATAGTGGTTGTTGTAGTAGAAACTGCAGCTGTTGTTGCTGAAGTAACTATAGTTGTTTTGGTAGTAGTAACTATAGTTGTTGTTTTGTAGTATCTGCAGCTGTTGTTCTTGTAGTAACTATAGTTGTTGTTCTTATAGTAACTATAGTTGTTGTTGTTGTAATAGTAACTGCAGCTGTTGTTATTGTAGTAACTATAGTTTTTGTTCTTGTTGTAACTATAGTTGTTGTTGTAGTAGTAACTATAGTCGTTGTTCTTGTAGTAACTATAGTTGTTGTAGTAGTAACTATAGTTGTTGTTCTTTTAGTAACTATAGTTGTTGTTCTTTTAGTAACTATAGTTGTTGTTCTTGTTGTAACTATAGTTGTTGTTCTTGTAGTAATTTTAGTTGTTGTTGTAGTAGTAACTATAGTTGTTGTTCTTTTAGTAACTATAGTTGTTGTTCTTGTAGTAACTATAGTTGTTGTTGTAGTAACTATAGTTGTTGTTGTAGAAGTAACTATAGTTGTTGTTCTAATTGTTACTATAGTTGTTGTTCTTGTAGTAACTATAGTTTTTTGTTGTAGTAGTAACTATAGTTGTTTTTCTTGTAGTAACTATAGTTGTTGTTGTAGTAGTAACTATAGTTGTTGTTCTTGTAGTAACTATAGTTGTTGTAGTAGTAACTATAGTTGTTGATCTTATAGTAACTATAGTTTTTGTTGTAATAGTAACTGCAGCTGTTGTTATTGTAGTAACTATAGTTGTTGTTCTTTTTGTAACTATAGTTGTTGTTCTTTTACTAACTATAGTCGTTGTTCTTGTAGTAACTATAGTTGTTGTTGTAGTAGTAACTAAAGTTGTTGTTGTTGTAATAACTATAGTGGTTGTTGTAGTAGAAACTGCAGCTGTTGTTGCTGAAGTAACTATAGTTGTTTTGGTAGTAGTAACTATAGTTGTTGTTCTTGTAGTATATGCAGCTGTTGTTCTTGTAGTAACTATAGTGGTTGTTTTAGTAGTAACTTTAGTTGTTGTTGTAGAAGTAACTATAGTTGTTGTTCTTTTAGTAACTATAGTTTTTGTTGTAGTAGTAACTATAGTTGTTGTTCTTGTTGCAACTATAGTTGTTGTTGTAGTAGTAACTATAGTTGTTGTTGTAGTAGTAACTATAGTTGTTGTTCTTGTAGTAACTATAGTTGTTATTCTTGTAGTAACTATAGTTGTTGTTCTTGTAGCAACTATAGCTGTCGCTGTTGTAGTAACTGCAGCTGTTGTTTTTGTAGTAACTAGAGTTGTTGTTCTTGTAGTAACTTTAGTTGTTAATTTAGTAGTAACAATAGTTGTTGTTTTGTAGTAACTATAGTTGTTGTAGTAGATACTATAGTTGTTGTTCTTATAGTAACTATAGTTGTTGTTGTAATAGTAACTGCAGCTGTTGTTATTGTAGTAACTATAGTTGTTGTTCTTGTTGTAACTATAGTTGTAGTTCTTGTAGTAACTATAGTTGTTGTTGTAGTAGTAACTATAGTTGTTGTTCTTTTAGTAACTATAGTTGTTGTTCTTTTAGTAACTATAGTTGTTGTTCTTGTTGTAACTATAGTTGTTGTTCCTGTAGTAACTTTAGTTGTTGTTGTAGTAGTAACTATAGTTGTTGTAGTAGAAACTGCAGGTGTTGTTGCTGAAGTAACTATAGTTGTTGTGGAAGTAGTAACTATAGTTGTTGTTCTTGTAGTATATGCAGCTGTTGTTCTTGTAGTAACTATAGTTGTTGTTTAAGTAGTAACTATAGTTGTTGTTGTAGTAATAATTATAGTTGTTGTTCTTTTAGTAACTATATTTTTTGTTGTAGTAGTAACTATAGTTGTTGTTCTTGTAGTAACTATGGTTGTTGTTCTTGTAGTAACTATAGTTGTTGTTCTTGTAGCAACTATAGCTGTCGCTGTAGTAGTAACTGCAGCTGTTGTTTTTGTAGTAACTAGAGTTGTTGTTCTTGTAGTAACTTTAGTTGTTAATTTAGTAGTAACTATTGTTGTTGTTCTTGTAGTAACTATAGTTGTTGTAGTAGATACTATAGTTGTTGTTCTTATAGTAACTATAGTTGTTGTTGTAATAGTAACTGCAGCTGTTGTTATTGTAGTAACTATAGTTGTTGTTCTTGTTGTAACTATAGTTGTTGTTCTTGTAGTAACTATAGTTGTTGTAGTAGTAACTGTAGTTGTTGTTCTTTTAGTAACTATAGTTGTTGTTCTTTAAGTAACTATAGTTGTTGTTCTTGTTGTAACTATAGTTGTTTTTCTTGTAGTAATTTTAGTTGTTGTTGTAGTAGTAACTATAGTTGTTGTTCTTTTAGTAACTATAGTTGTTGTTCTTGTAGTAACTATAGTTGTTGTTGTAGTAACTATAGTTGTTGTTGTAGAAGTAACTATAGTTGTTGTTCTAATTGTTACTATAGTTGTTGTTCTTGTAGTAACTATAGTTTTTTGTTGTAGTAGTAACTATAGTTGTTGTTCTTGTAGTAACTATAGTTGTTGTTGTTGTTGTAGTAACTATAGTTGTTGTTCTTGTAGTAACTATAGTTGTTGTAGTAGTAACTATAGTTGTTGTTCTTATAGTAACTATAGTTGTTGTTGTTGTAATAGTAACTGCAGCTGTTGTTATTGTAGTAACTATAGTTGTTGTTCTTGTTGTAACTATAGTTGTTGTTCTTTTAGTAACTATAGTCGTTGTTCTTGTAGTAACTATAGTTGTTGTTGTAGTAGTAACTAAAGTTGTTGTTGTAGTAGTAACTATAGTGGTTGTTGTAGTAGAAACTGCAGCTGTTGTTGCTGAAGTAACTATAGTTGTTTTGGTAGTAGTAACTATAGTTGTTGTTTTGTAGTATCTGCAGCTGTTGTTCTTGTAGTAACTATAGTTGTTGTTCTTATAGTAACTATAGTTGTTGTTGTTGTAATAGTAACTGCAGCTGTTGTTATTGTAGTAACTATAGTTTTTGTTCTTGTTGTAACTATAGTTGTTGTTGTAGTAGTAACTATAGTCGTTGTTCTTGTAGTAACTATAGTTGTTGTAGTAGTAACTATAGTTGTTGTTCTTTTAGTAACTATAGTTGTTGTTCTTTTAGTAACTATAGTTGTTGTTCTTGTTGTAACTATAGTTGTTGTTCTTGTAGTAATTTTAGTTGTTGTTGTAGTAGTAACTATAGTTGTTGTTCTTTTAGTAACTATAGTTGTTGTTCTTGTAGTAACTATAGTTGTTGTTGTAGTAACTATAGTTGTTGTTGTAGAAGTAACTATAGTTGTTGTTCTAATTGTTACTATAGTTGTTGTTCTTGTAGTAACTATAGTTTTTTGTTGTAGTAGTAACTATAGTTGTTTTTCTTGTAGTAACTATAGTTGTTGTTGTAGTAGTAACTATAGTTGTTGTTCTTGTAGTAACTATAGTTGTTGTAGTAGTAACTATAGTTGTTGATCTTATAGTAACTATAGTTTTTGTTGTAATAGTAACTGCAGCTGTTGTTATTGTAGTAACTATAGTTGTTGTTCTTTTTGTAACTATAGTTGTTGTTCTTTTACTACCTATAGTCGTTGTTCTTGTAGTAACTATAGTTGTTGTTGTAGTAGTAACTAAAGTTGTTGTTGTAGTAGTAACAATAGTGGTTGTTGTAGTAGAAACTGCAGGTGTTGTTGCTGAAGTAACTATAGTTGTTGTGGTAGAAGTAACTATAGTTGTTGTTCTTGTAGTATCTGCAGCTGTTGTTCTTGTAGTAACTATAGTTGTTGTTTTAGTAGTAACTATATTTGTTGTTGTAGTAGTAACTATAGTTGTTGTTCTTGTAGTAACTAAAGTTGTTGTTCTTGTAGTAACTATAGTTGTTGTTGTAGTAACTATAGTTGTTGTTGTAGAAGTAATTATAGTTGTTGTTCTAATTGTAACTATAGTTGTTGTTCTTGTAGTAACTATAGTTTTTTGTTGTAGTAGTAACTATAGTTGTTGTTCTTGTAGTAACTATAGTTGTTGTTGTAGTAGTAACTATAGTTGTTGTTCTTGTAGTAACTATAGTTGTTGTTCTTGTAGCAACTATAGCTGTCGCTGTAGTAGTAACGTTGTTGTTCTTATAGTAACTATAGTTGTTGTTGTAATAGTAACTGCAGCTGTTGTTATTGTAGTAACTATAGTTGTTGTTCTTGTTGTAACTATAGTTGTTGTTCTTGTAGTAACTATAGTTGTTGTTGGAGTAGTAACTATAGTTGTTGTTCTTATAGTAACTATAGTTGTTGTTCTTTTAGTAACTATAGTTTTTGTTCTTGTTGTAATTATAGTTGTTGTTCTTGTAGTAACTTAAGTTGTTGTTGTAGTAGTAACTATAGTTGTTGTTTTTTAGTAACTATAGTTGTTGTTCTTGTAGTAACTATAGTTGTTGTTGTAGTAGTCCTTATAGTTGTTGTTGTAGAAGTAACTATAGTTGTTGTTCTAATTGTAACTATAGTTGTTGTTCTTGTAGTAACTATAGTTTTTTTGCTGTAGTAGTAACTATAGTTGTTGTTCTTGTAGTAACTATAGTTGTTGTAGTAGTAACTATAGTTGTTATTCTTATAGTTACTATAGTTGTTGTTGTAAAAGTGACTGCAGCTGTTGTTATTGTAGTAACTATAGTTGTTGTTCTTGTTGTAACTATAGTTGTTGTTCTTGTAGTAACTATAGTTGTTGTTGTAGTAACTATAGTTGTTGTTGTAGAAGTAACTATAGTTGTTGTTCTAATTGTAACTATAGTTGTTGTTCTTGTAGTAACTATAGTTTTTTGCTGTAGTAGAAACTATAGTTGTTTCTCTTGTAGTAACTATAGTTGTTGTAGTAGTAACTATAGTTGTTATTATTCTTATAGTAACTATAGTTGTTGTTGTAAAAGTAACTGCAGCTGTTGTTATTGTAGTAACTATAGTTGTTGTTCTTGTTGTAAATATTGTTGTTGTTCTTTTAGTAACTATAGTCGTTGTTCTTGTAGTAACTATTGTTGTTGTTGTAGTAGTAACTAAAGTTGTTGTTGTAGTAGTAACTATATTGGTTGTTGTAGTAGAAACTGCAGCTGTTGTTGCTGAAGTAACTATAGTTGTTTTGGTAGTAGTAACTATAGTTGTTGTTCTTGTAGTATATGCAGCTGTTGTTCTTGTAGTAACTATAGTTGCTGTTTTAGTAGTAACTATAGTTGGTGTTGTAGTAGTAACTGTAGTTGTTGTTCTTTTAGTAACTATAGTTTTTGTTGTAGTAGTAACTATAGTTGTTGTTCTTGTTGCAACTATAGTTGTTGTTGTAGTAGTAACTATAGTTGTTGTTGTAGTAGTAACTATAGTTGTTGTTCTTGTAGTAACTATAGTTGTTGTTCTTGTAGTAACTATAGTTGTTGTTCTTGTAGCAACTATAGCTGTCGCTGAAGTAGTAACTGCAGCTGTTGTTTTTGTAGTAACTAGAGTTGTTGTTCTTGTAGTAACTTTAGTTGTTAATTTAGTAGTAACTATAGTTGTTGTTCTTGTAGTAACTATAGTTGTTGTAGTAGATACTATAGTTGTTGTTCTTATAGTAACTATAGTTGTTATTGTAATAGTAACTGCAGCTGTTGTTATTGTAGTAACTATAGTTGTTGTTCTTGTTGTAACTATAGTTGTTGTTCTTGTAGGAACTATAGTTGTTGTTGTAGTAGTAACTATAGTTTTTGTTCTTTTAGTAACTATAGTTGTTGTTCTTTTAGTAACTATAGTTGTTGTTCTTGTTGTAACTATAGTTGTTTTTCTTGTAGTAACTTTAGTTGTTGTTGTAGTAGTAACTATAGTTGTTATTCTTGTAGTAACTATAGTTGTTGTTCTTGTAGTAACTATAGTTGTTGTTGTAGTAACTATAGTTGTTGTTGTAGAAGTAACTATAGTTGTTGTTCTAATTGTAACTAAAGTTGTTGTTCTTGTAGTAACTATAGTTTTTTGTTGTAGTAGTAACTGCAGCTGTTGTTATTGTAGTAACTATAGTTGTTGTTCTTGTTGTAACTATAGTTGTTGTTCTTGTAGGAACTATAGTTGTTGTTGTAGTAGTAACTATAGTTGTTGTTCTTATAGTAACTATAGTTGTTGTTGTTGTAATAGTAACTGCAGCTGTTGTTATTGTAGTAACTATAGTTGTTGTTCTTGTTGTAACTATAATTGTTGTTCTTGTAGTAACTATAGTTGTTGTTGTAGTAACTATAGTTGTTGTTGTAGAAGTAACTATAGTTGTTGTTCTAATTGTAACTATAGTTGTTGTTCTTGTAGTAACTATAGTTTTTTGCTGTAGTAGTAACTATAGTTGTTGTTCTTGTAGTAACTATAGTTGTTGTAGTAGTAACTATAGTTGTTATTATTCTTATAGTAACTATAGTTGTTGTTGTAAAAGTAACTGCAGCTGTTGTTATTGTAGTAACTATAGTTGTTGTTCTTGTTGTAACTATTGTTGTTGTTCTTTTAGTAACTCCAGTCGTTGTTCTTGTAGTAACTATAGTTGTTGTTGTAGTAGTAACTAAAGTTGTTGTTGTAGTAGTAACTATATTGGTTGTTGTAGTAGAAACTGCAGCTGTTGTTGCTGAAGTAACTATAGTTGTTTTGGTAGTAGTAACTATAGTTGTTGTTCTTGTAGTATATGCAGCTGTTGTTCTTGTAGTAACTATAGTTGTTGTTTTAGTAGTAACTATAGTTGGTGTTGTAGTAGTAACTATAGTTGTTGTTCTTTTAGTAACTATAGTTTTTGTTGTAGTAGTAACTATAGTTGTTGTTCTTGTTGCAACTATAGTTGTTGTTGTAGATTCTATAATTGTTGTTCTTATAGTAACTATAGTTGTTGTTCTAATAGTAACTGCAGCTGTTGTTATTGTAGTAACTATAGTTGTTGTTCTTGTTGTAACTATAGTTGTTGTTCTTGTAGGAACTATAGTTGTTGTTGTAGTAGTAACTATAGTTGTTGTTCTTTTAGTAACTATAGTTGTTGTTCTTTTAGTAACTATAGTTGTTGTTCTTGTTGTAACTATAGTTGTTTTTCTTGTAGTAACTTTAGTTGTTGTTGTAGTAGTAACTATAGTTGTTATTCTTGTAGTAACTATAGTTGTTGTTCTTGTAGTAACTATAGTTGTTGTTGTAGTAACTATAGTTGTTGTTGTAGAAGTAACTATAGTTGTTGTTCTAATTGTAACTATAGTTGTTGTTCTTGTAGTAACTATAGTTTTTTGTTGTAGTAGTAACTATAGCTGTTGTTCTTGTAGTAACTATAGTTGTTGTTGTTGTAGTAACTTTAGTTGTTGTTCTTGTAGTAATTATAGTTATTGTAGTAGTAACTATAGTTGTTGTTCTTATAGTAACTATAGTTGTTGTTGTTGTAATAGTAACTGCAGCTGTTGTTATTGTAGTAACTATAGTTGTTGTTCTTGTTGTAACTATAGTTGTTGTTCTTTTAGTAACTATAGTCGTTCTTCTTGTAGTAACTATAGTTGTTGTTGTAGTAGTAACTAAAGTTTTTGTTGTAGTAGTAACTTTAGTGGTTGTTGTAGTAGAAACTGCAGCTGTTGTTGCTGAAGTAACTATAGTTGTTTTGGTAGTACTAACTATAGTTGTTGTTCTTGTAGTATCTGCTGCTGTTGTTCTTGTAGTAACTATAGTTGTCGTTTAGTAGTAACTATAGTTGTTGTTCTTGTAGTAACTATAGTTTTTTTGTTGTAGTAGTAACTATAGTTGTTGTTCTTGTAGTAACTATAGTTGTTGTTGTAGAAGTAACTATAGTTGTTGTTCTTGTAGTAACTATAGTTGTTGTTCTTATAGTAACTATAGTTGTTGTTGTTGTAATAGTAACTGCAGCTGTTGTTATTGTAGTAACTATAGTTGTTGTTCTTGTTGTAACTATAGTTGTTGTTCTTTTAGTAACTATAGTCGTTGTTCTTGTAGTAACTATAGTTGTTGTTGTAGTAGTAACTAAAGTTGCTGTTGTAGTAGTAACTATAGTGGTTGTTGTAGTAGAAACTGCAGCTGTTGTTGCTGAAGTAACTATAGTTGTTTTGGTAGTAGTAACTATAGTTGTTGTTCTTGTAGTATCTGCAGCTGTTGTTCTTGTAGTAACTATAGTTGTTTTTTTAGTAGTAACTATAGTGTTGTTGTAGTAGTAACTATAGTTGATGTTCTTTTAGTAACTATAGTTCTTGTTGTAGTAGTAACTATAGTTGTTGTTCTTGTAGTAACTATAGATGTTGTTGTAGTAGTAACTATAGTTGTTGTTCTTGTAGTAACTATAGTTGTTGTTCTTGTAGTAACTATAGTTGTTGTTCTTGTAGTAACTATAATTGTTGTTGTAGTAGTAACCGCAGCTGTTGTTTTTTTAGTAACTATAGTCGTTGTTCTTGTAGTAACTATAGTTGTTGTTGTAGTAGTAACTAAAGTTGTTGTTGTAGTAGTAACAATAGTGGTTGTTGTAGTAGAAACTGCAGGTGTTGTTACTGAAGTAACTATAGTTGTTGTGGTAGAAGTAACTATAGTTGTTGTTCTTGTAGTATCTGCAGCTGTTGTTCTTGTAGTAACTATAGTTGTTGTTTTAGTAGTAACTATATTTGTTGTTGTAGTAGTAACTATAGTTGTTGTTCTTGTAGTAACTAAAGTTGTTGTTCTTGTAGTAACTATAGTTGTTGTTGTAGTAACTATAGTTGTTGTTGTAGAAGTAATTATAGTTGTTGTTCTAATTGTAACTATAGTTGTTGTTCTTGTAGTAACTATAGTTTTTTGTTGTAGTAGTAACTATAGTTGTTGTTCTTGTAGTAACTATAGTTGTTGTTGTAGTAGTAACTATAGTTGTTGTTCTTGTAGTAACTATAGTTGTTGTTCTTGTAGCAACTATAGCTGTCGCTGTAGTAGTAACGTTGTTGTTCTTATAGTAACTATAGTTGTTGTTGTAATAGTAACTGCAGCTGTTGTTATTGTAGTAACTATAGTTGTTGTTCTTGTTGTAACTATAGTTGTTGTTCTTGTAGTAACTATAGTTGTTGTTGGAGTAGTAACTATAGTTGTTGTTCTTATAGTAACTATAGTTGTTGTTCTTTTAGTAACTATAGTTTTTGTTCTTGTTGTAATTATAGTTGTTGTTCTTGTAGTAACTTTAGTTGTTGTTGTAGTAGTAACTATAGTTGTTGTTTTTTAGTAACTATAGTTGTTGTTCTTGTAGTAACTATAGTTGTTGTTGTAGTAGTAACTATAGTTGTTGTTGTAGAAGTAACTATAGTTGTTGTTCTAATTGTAACTATAGTTGTTGTTCTTGTAGTAACTATAGTTTTTTTGCTGTAGTAGTAACTATAGTTGTTGTTCTTGTAGTAACTATAGTTGTTGTAGTAGTAACTATAGTTGTTATTCTTATAGTTACTATAGTTGTTGTTGTAAAAGTGACTGCAGCTGTTGTTATTGTAGTAACTATAGTTGTTGTTCTTGTTGTAACTATAGTTGTTGTTCTTGTAGTAACTATAGTTGTTGTTGTAGTAACTATAGTTGTTGTTGTAGAAGTAACTATAGTTGTTGTTCTAATTGTAACTATAGTTGTTGTTCTTGTAGTAACTATAGTTTTTTGCTGTAGTAGAAACTATAGTTGTTTCTCTTGTAGTAACTATAGTTGTTGTAGTAGTAACTATAGTTGTTATTATTCTTATAGTAACTATAGTTGTTGTTGTAAAAGTAACTGCAGCTGTTGTTATTGTAGTAACTATAGTTGTTGTTCTTGTTGTAACTATTGTTGTTGTTCTTTTAGTAACTATAGTCGTTGTTCTTGTAGTAACTATTGTTGTTGTTGTAGTAGTAACTAAAGTTGTTGTTGTAGTAGTAACTATATTGGTTGTTGTAGTAGAAACTGCAGCTGTTGTTGCTGAAGTAACTATAGTTGTTTTGGTAGTAGTAACTATAGTTGTTGTTCTTGTAGTATATGCAGCTGTTGTTCTTGTAGTAACTATAGTTGCTGTTTTAGTAGTAACTATAGTTGGTGTTGTAGTAGTAACTGTAGTTGTTGTTCTTTAAGTAACTATAGTTTTTGTTGTAGTAGTAACTATAGTTGTTGTTCTTGTTGCAACTATAGTTGTTGTTGTAGTAGTAACTATAGTTGTTGTTGTAGTAGTAACTATAGTTGTTGTTCTTGTAGTAACTATAGTTGTTGTTCTTGTAGTAACTATAGTTGTTGTTCTTGTAGCAACTATAGCTGTCGCTGAAGTAGTAACTGCAGCTGTTGTTTTTGTAGTAACTAGAGTTGTTGTTCTTGTAGTAACTTTAGTTGTTAATTTAGTAGTAACTATAGTTGTTGTTCTTGTAGTAACTATAGTTGTTGTAGTAGATACTATAGTTGTTGTTCTTATAGTAACTATAGTTGTTATTGTAATAGTAACTGCAGCTGTTGTTATTGTAGTAACTATAGTTGTTGTTCTTGTTGTAACTATAGTTGTTGTTCTTGTAGGAACTATAGTTGTTGTTGTAGTAGTAACTATAGTTTTTGTTCTTTTAGTAACTATAGTTGTTGTTCTTTTAGTAACTATAGTTGTTGTTCTTGTTGTAACTATAGTTGTTTTTCTTGTAGTAACTTTAGTTGTTGTTGTAGTAGTAACTATAGTTGTTATTCTTGTAGTAACTATAGTTGTTGTTCTTGTAGTAACTATAGTTGTTGTTGTAGTAACTTTAGTTGTTGTTGTAGAAGTAACTATAGTTGTTGTTCTAATTGTAACTAAAGTTGTTGTTCTTGTAGTAACTATAGTTTTTTGTTGTAGTAGTAACTGCAGCTGTTGTTATTGTAGTAACTATAGTTGTTGTTCTTGTTGTAACTATAGTTGTTGTTCTTGTAGGAACTATAGTTGTTGTTGTAGTAGTAACTATAGTTGTTGTTCTTATAGTAACTATAGTTGTTGTTGTTGTAATAGTAACTGCAGCTGTTGTTATTGTAGTAACTATAGTTGTTGTTCTTGTTGTAACTATAATTGTTGTTCTTGTAGTAACTATAGTTGTTGTTGTAGTAACTATAGTTGTTGTTGTAGAAGTAACTATAGTTGTTGTTCTAATTGTAACTATAGTTGTTGTTCTTGTAGTAACTATAGTTTTTTGCTGTAGTAGTAACTATAGTTGTTGTTCTTGTAGTAACTATAGTTGTTGTAGTAGTAACTATAGTTGTTATTATTCTTATAGTAACTATAGTTGTTGTTGTAAAAGTAACTGCAGCTGTTGTTATTGTAGTAACTATAGTTGTTGTTCTTGTTGTAACTATTGTTGTTGTTCTTTTAGTAACTCCAGTCGTTGTTCTTGTAGTAACTATAGTTGTTGTTGTAGTAGTAACTAAAGTTGTTGTTGTAGTAGTAACTATATTGGTTGTTGTAGTAGAAACTGCAGCTGTTGTTGCTGAAGTAACTATAGTTGTTTTGGTAGTAGTAACTATAGTTGTTGTTCTTGTAGTATATGCAGCTGTTGTTCTTGTAGTAACTATAGTTGTTGTTTTAGTAGTAACTATAGTTGGTGTTGTAGTAGTAACTATAGTTGTTGTTCTTTTAGTAACTATAGTTTTTGTTGTAGTAGTAACTATAGTTGTTGTTCTTGTTGCAACTATAGTTGTTGTTGTAGATTCTATAATTGTTGTTCTTATAGTAACTATAGTTGTTGTTCTAATAGTAACTGCAGCTGTTGTTATTGTAGTAACTATAGTTGTTGTTCTTGTTGTAACTATAGTTGTTGTTCTTGTAGGAACTATAGTTGTTGTTGTAGTAGTAACTATAGTTGTTGTTCTTTTAGTAACTATAGTTGTTGTTCTTTTAGTAACTATAGTTGTTGTTCTTGTTGTAACTATAGTTGTTTTTCTTGTAGTAACTTTAGTTGTTGTTGTAGTAGTAACTATAGTTGTTATTCTTGTAGTAACTATAGTTGTTGTTCTTGTAGTAACTATAGTTGTTGTTGTAGTAACTATAGTTGTTGTTGTAGAAGTAACTATAGTTGTTGTTCTAATTGTAACTATAGTTGTTGTTCTTGTAGTAACTATAGTTTTTTGATGTAGTAGTAACTATAGCTGTTGTTCTTGTAGTAACTATAGTTGTTGTTGTTGTAGTAACTTTAGTTGTTGTTCTTGTAGTAACTATAGTTGTTGTAGTAGTAACTATAGTTGTTGTTCTTATAGTAACTATAGTTGTTGTTGTTGTAATAGTAACTGCAGCTGTTGTTATTGTAGTAACTATAGTTGTTGTTCTTGTTGTAACTATAGTTGTTGTTCTTTTAGTAACTATAGTCGTTGTTCTTGTAGTAACTATAGTTGTTGTTGTAGTAGTAACTAAAGTTGTTGTTGTAGTAGTAACTATAGTGGTTGTTGTAGTAGAAACTGCAGCTCTTGTTGCTGAAGTAACTATAGTTGTTTTGGTAGTAGTAGCTATAGTTGTTGTTCTTGTAGTATCTGCAGCTGTTGTTCTTGTAGTAACTATAGTTGTTTTATTAGTAGTAACTATAGTTGTTGTTGTAGTAGTAACTATAGTTGATGTTCTTTTAGTAACTATAGTTTTTGTTGTAGTAGTAACTATAGTTGTTGTTCCTGTTGTAACTATAGTTGTTGTTCTTGTTGTAACTATTGTTGTTGTTCTTTTAGTAACTATAGTCGTTGTTCTTGTAGTAACTATAGTTGTTGTTGTAGAAGTAACTAAAGTTGTTGTTGTAGTAGTAACTATAGTGGTTGTTGTAGTAGAAACTGCAGCTCTTGTTGCTGAAGTAACTATAGTTGTTTTGGTAGTAGTAACTATAGTTGTTGTTCTTGTAGTATCTGCAGCTGTTGTTCTTGTAGTAACTATAGTCGTTATTTTAGTAGTAACTATAGTTGTTGTTGTAGTAGTAACTATAGTTGATGTTCTTTTAGTAACTATAGTTTTTGTTGTAGTAGTAACTATAGTTGTTGTTCTTGTTGTAACTATAGTTGTTGTTCTTGTAGTAACTATAGTTGTTGTTGTAGTAGTAACTATAGTTGTTGTTCTTGTAGTAACTATAGTTGTTGTTCTTGTAGCAACTATAGCTGTCGCTGAAGTAGTAACTGCAGCTGTTGTTTTTGTAGTAACTAGAGTTGTTATTCTTGTAGTAACTTTAGTTGTTAATTTAGTAATAACTATAGTTGTTGTTCTTTTAGTAACTATAGTTGTTGTAGTAATAACTATAGTTGTTGTTCTTATAGTAACTATAGTTGCTGTTGTAATAGTAACCGCAGCTGTTGTTATTGTAGTAACTATAGTTGTTGTTCTTGTTGTAACTATAGTTGTTGTTCTTGTAGTAACTATAGTTGTTGTTGTAGTAGTAACTGCAGCTGTTGTTCTTTAAGTAACTATAGTCGTTGTTCCTGTAGTAACTATAGTTATTGTTGTAGTAGTAACTAAAGTTGTTGTTGTAGTAGTAACTATAGTGGTTGTTGTAGTAGAAACTGCAGCTGTTGTTGCTGAAGAAACTATAGTTGTTGTGGTAGTAGTAACTATAGTTATTGTTCTTGTAGTATCTGCAGCTGTTGTTCTTGTAGTAACTATAGTTGTTGTTTTAGTAGTAACTATAGTTGTTGTTGTAGTAGTATATATAGTTGTTGTTCTTTAAGTAACTATAGTTGTTGTTCTTTTAGTAACTATAGTTGTTGTTCTTGTTGTAACTATAGTTGTTGTTCTTGTAGTAACTATATTTGTTGTTGTAGTAGTAACTATAGTTGTTGTTCTTGTAGTAACTATAGTTGTTGTTCTTGTAGTAACTATAGTTGTTGTTGTAGTAACTATAGTTGTTGTTGTAGAAGTAACTATAGTTGTTGTTCTAATTGTAACTATAGTTGTTGTTCTTGTAGTAACTATAGTTTTTTGTTGTAGTAGTAACTATAGTTGTTGTTCTTGTAGTAACTATAGTTGTTGTTGTAGTAGTAACTATAGTTGTTGTTCTTGTAGTAACTATAGTTGTTGTTCTTGAAGCAACTATAGCTGTCGCTGTAGTAGTAACTGCAGCTGTTGTTTTTGAAGTAACTAGAGTTGTTGTTCTTTTAGTAACTTTAGTTGTTAATTTAGTAGTAACTATAGTTGTTGTTCTTGTAGTAACTATAGTTGTTGTAGTAGTAACTATAGTTGTTGTTCTTATAGTAACTATAGTTGTTGTTGTAATAGTAACTGCAGCTGTTGTTCTTGTAGTAATTATAGTTGTTGTTGTAGTAGTAACTATAGTTGTTGTTCTTTTAGTAACTATAGTTGTTGTTCTTTTAGTAACTATAGTTGTTGTTCCTGTTGTAACTATAGTTGTTGTTCTTGTAGTAACTTTAGTTGTTGTTGTAGTAGTAACTATAGTTGTTGTTCTTGTGGTAACTATAGTTGTTGTTCTTGTAGTAACTATAGTTGTTGTTGTAGTAACTGTAGTTGTTGTTGTAGAAGTAACTATAGTTGCTGTTCTAATTGTAACTATAGTTGTTGTTCTTGTAGTAACTATAGTTTTTTGTTGTAGTAGTAACTGTAGCTGTTGTTCTTGTAGTAACTATAGTTGTTGTTGTTGTTGTAGTAACTATAGTTGTTGTTCTTGTAGTAACTATAGTTGTTGTAGTAGTTACTATAGTTGTTGTTCTTATAGTAACTATAGTTGTTGTTGTTGTAATAGTAACTGCAGCTGTTGTTATTGTAGTAACTATAGTTGTTGTTCTTGTTGTAACTATAGTTGTTGTTCTTTTAGTAACTATAGTCGTTGTTCTTGTAGTAACTATAGTTGTTGTTGTAGTAGTAACTAAAGTTGTTGTTGTAGTAGTAACTATAGTGGTTGTTGTAGTAGAAACTGCAGCTGTTGTTGCTGAAGTAACTATAGTTGTTTTGGTAGTAGTAACTATAGTTGTTGTTTTGTAGTATCTGCAGCTGTTGTTCTTGTAGTAACTATAGTTGTTGTTCTTATAGTAACTATAGTTGTTGTTGTTGTAATAGTAACTGCAGCTGTTGTTATTGTAGTAACTATAGTTTTTGTTCTTGTTGTAACTATAGTTGTTGTTGTAGTAGTAACTATAGTCGTTGTTCTTGTAGTAACTATAGTTGTTGTAGTAGTAACTATAGTTGTTGTTCTTTTAGTAACTATAGTTGTTGTTCTTTTAGTAACTATAGTTGTTGTTCTTGTTGTAACTATAGTTGTTGTTCTTGTAGTAATTTTAGTTGTTGTTGTAGTAGTAACTATAGTTGTTGTTCTTTTAGTAACTATAGTTGTTGTTCTTGTAGTAACTATAGTTGTTGTTGTAGTAACTATAGTTGTTGTTGTAGAAGTAACTATAGTTGTTGTTCTAATTGTTACTATAGTTGTTGTTCTTGTAGTAACTATAGTTTTTTGTTGTAGTAGTAACTATAGTTGTTTTTCTTGTAGTAACTATAGTTGTTGTTGTAGTAGTAACTATAGTTGTTGTTCTTGTAGTAACTATAGTTGTTGTAGTAGTAACTATAGTTGTTGATCTTATAGTAACTATAGTTTTTGTTGTAATAGTAACTGCAGCTGTTGTTATTGTAGTAACTATAGTTGTTGTTCTTTTTGTAACTATAGTTGTTGTTCTTTTACTAACTATAGTCGTTGTTCTTGTAGTAACTATAGTTGTTGTTGTAGTAGTAACTAAAGTTGTTGTTGTTGTAATAACTATAGTGGTTGTTGTAGTAGAAACTGCAGCTGTTGTTGCTGAAGTAACTATAGTTGTTTTGGTAGTAGTAACTATAGTTGTTGTTCTTGTAGTATATGCAGCTGTTGTTCTTGTAGTAACTATAGTGGTTGTTTTAGTAGTAACTTTAGTTGTTGTTGTAGAAGTAACTATAGTTTATGTTCTTTTAGTAACTATAGTTTTTGTTGTAGTAGTAACTATAGTTGTTGTTCTTGTTGCAACTATAGTTGTTGTTGTAGTAGTAACTATAGTTGTTGTTGTAGTAGTAACTATAGTTGTTGTTCTTGAAGTAACTATAGTTGTTATTCTTGTAGTAACTATAGTTGTTGTTCTTGTAGCAACTATAGCTGTCGCTGTTGTAGTAACTGCAGCTGTTGTTTTTGTAGTAACTAGAGTTGTTGTTCTTGTAGTAACTTTAGTTGTTAATTTAGTAGTAACAATAGTTGTTGTTTTGTAGTAACTATAGTTGTTGTAGTAGATACTATAGTTGTTGTTCTTATAGTAACTATAGTTGTTGTTGTAATAGTAACTGCAGCTGTTGTTATTGTAGTAACTATAGTTGTTGTTCTTGTTGTAACTATAGTTGTAGTTCTTGTAGTAACTATAGTTGTTGTTGTAGTAGTAACTATAGTTGTTGTTCTTTTAGTAACTATAGTTGTTGTTCTTTTAGTAACTATAGTTGTTGTTCTTGTTGTAACTATAGTTGTTGTTCCTGTAGTAACTTTAGTTGTTGTTGTAGTAGTAACTATAGTTGTTGTAGTAGAAACTGCAGGTGTTGTTGCTGAAGTAACTATAGTTGTTGTGGAAGTAGTAACTATAGTTGTTGTTCTTGTAGTATATGCAGCTGCTGTTCTTGTAGTAACTATAGTTGTTGTTTAAGTAGTAACTATAGTTGTTGTTGTAGTAATAATTATAGTTGTTGTTCTTTTAGTAACTATATTTTTTGTTGTAGTAGTAACTATAGTTGTTGTTCTTGTAGTAACTATGGTTGTTGTTCTTGTAGTAACTATAGTTGTTGTTCTTGTAGCAACTATAGCTGTCGCTGTAGTAGTAACTGCAGCTGTTGTTTTTGTAGTAACTAGAGTTGTTGTTCTTGTAGTAACTTTAGTTGTTAATTTAGTAGTAACTATTGTTGTTGTTCTTGTAGTAACTATAGTTGTTGTAGTAGATACTATAGTTGTTGTTCTTATAGTAACTATAGTTGTTGTTGTAATAGTAACTGCAGCTGTTGTTATTGTAGTAACTATAGTTGTTGTTCTTGTTGTAACTATAGTTGTTGTTCTTGTAGTAACTATAGTTGTTGTAGTAGTAACTGTAGTTGTTGTTCTTTTAGTAACTATAGTTGTTGTTCTTTAAGTAACTATAGTTGTTGTTCTTGTTGTAACTATAGTTGTTGTTCTTGTAGTAATTTTAGTTGTTGTTGTAGTAGTAACTATAGTTGTTGTTCTTTTAGTAACTATAGTTGTTGTTCTTGTAGTAACTATAGTTGTTGTTGTAGTAACTATAGTTGTTGTTGTAGAAGTAACTATAGTTGTTGTTCTAATTGTTACTATAGTTGTTGTTCTTGTAGTAACTATAGTTTTTTGTTGTAGTAGTAACTATAGTTGTTGTTCTTGTAGTAACTATAGTTGTTGTTGTTGTTGTAGTAACTATAGTTGTTGTTCTTGTAGTAACTATAGTTGTTGTAGTAGTAACTATAGTTGTTGTTCTTATAGTAACTATAGTTGTTGTTGTTGTAATAGTAACTGCAGCTGTTGTTATTGTAGTAACTATAGTTGTTGTTCTTGTTGTAACTATAGTTGTTGTTCTTTTAGTAACTATAGTCGTTGTTCTTGTAGTAACTATAGTTGTTGTTGTAGTAGTAACTAAAGTTGTTGTTGTAGTAGTAACTATAGTGGTTGTTGTAGTAGAAACTGCAGCTGTTGTTGCTGAAGTAACTATAGTTGTTTTGGTAGTAGTAACTATAGTTGTTGTTTTGTAGTATCTGCAGCTGTTGTTCTTGTAGTAACTATAGTTGTTGTTCTTATAGTAACTATAGTTGTTGTTGTTGTAATAGTAACTGCAGCTGTTGTTATTGTAGTAACTATAGTTTTTGTTCTTGTTGTAACTATAGTTGTTGTTGTAGTAGTAACTATAGTCGTTGTTCTTGTAGTAACTATAGTTGTTGTAGTAGTAACTATAGTTGTTGTTCTTTTAGTAACTATAGTTGTTGTTCTTTTAGTAACTATAGTTGTTGTTCTTGTTGTAACTATAGTTGTTGTTCTTGTAGTAATTTTAGTTGTTGTTGTAGTAGTAACTATAGTTGTTGTTCTTTTAGTAACTATAGTTGTTGTTCTTGTAGTAACTATAGTTGTTGTTGTAGTAACTATAGTTGTTGTTGTAGAAGTAACTATAGTTGTTGTTCTAATTGTTACTATAGTTGTTGTTCTTGTAGTAACTATAGTTTTTTGTTGTAGTAGTAACTATAGTTGTTTTTCTTGTAGTAACTATAGTTGTTGTTGTAGTAGTAACTATAGTTGTTGTTCTTGTAGTAACTATAGTTGTTGTAGTAGTAACTATAGTTGTTGATCTTATAGTAACTATAGTTTTTGTTGTAATAGTAACTGCAGCTGTTGTTATTGTAGTAACTATAGTTGTTGTTCTTTTTGTAACTATAGTTGTTGTTCTTTTACTAACTATAGTCGTTGTTCTTGTAGTAACTATAGTTGTTGTTGTAGTAGTAACTAAAGTTGTTGTTGTAGTAGTAACAATAGTGGTTGTTGTAGTAGAAACTGCAGGTGTTGTTGCTGAAGTAACTATAGTTGTTGTGGTAGAAGTAACTATAGTTGTTGTTCTTGTAGTATCTGCAGCTGTTGTTCTTGTAGTAACTATAGTTGTTGTTTTAGTAGTAACTATATTTGTTGTTGTAGTAGTAACTATAGTTGTTGTTCTTGTAGTAACTAAAGTTGTTGTTCTTGTAGTAACTATAGTTGTTGTTGTAGTAACTATAGTTGTTGTTGTAGAAGTAATTATAGTTGTTGTTCTAATTGTAACTATAGTTGTTGTTCTTGTAGTAACTATAGTTTTTTGTTGTAGTAGTAACTATAGTTGTTGTTCTTGTAGTAACTATAGTTGTTGTTGTAGTAGTAACTATAGTTGTTGTTCTTGTAGTAACTATAGTTGTTGTTCTTGTAGCAACTATAGCTGTCGCTGTAGTAGTAACGTTGTTGTTCTTATAGTAACTATAGTTGTTGTTGTAATAGTAACTGCAGCTGTTGTTATTGTAGTAACTATAGTTGTTGTTCTTGTTGTAACTATAGTTGTTGTTCTTGTAGTAACTATAGTTGTTGTTGGAGTAGTAACTATAGTTGTTGTTCTTATAGTAACTATAGTTGTTGTTCTTTTAGTAACTATAGTTTTTGTTCTTGTTGTAATTATAGTTGTTGTTCTTGTAGTAACTTAAGTTGTTGTTGTAGTAGTAACTATAGTTGTTGTTTTTTAGTAACTATAGTTGTTGTTCTTGTAGTAACTATAGTTGTTGTTGTAGTAGTAACTATAGTTGTTGTTGTAGAAGTAACTATAGTTGTTGTTCTAATTGTAACTATAGTTGTTGTTCTTGTAGTAACTATAGTTTTTTTGCTGTAGTAGTAACTATAGTTGTTGTTCTTGTAGTAACTATAGTTGTTGTAGTAGTAACTATAGTTGTTATTCTTATAGTTACTATAGTTGTTGTTGTAAAAGTGACTGCAGCTGTTGTTATTGTAGTAACTATAGTTGTTGTTCTTGTTGTAACTATAGTTGTTGTTCTTGTAGTAACTATAGTTGTTGTTGTAGTAACTATAGTTGTTGTTGTAGAAGTAACTATAGTTGTTGTTCTAATTGTAACTATAGTTGTTGTTCTTGTAGTAACTATAGTTTTTTGCTGTAGTAGAAACTATAGTTGTTTCTCTTGTAGTAACTATAGTTGTTGTAGTAGTAACTATAGTTGTTATTATTCTTATAGTAACTATAGTTGTTGTTGTAAAAGTAACTGCAGCTGTTGTTATTGTAGTAACTATAGTTGTTGTTCTTGTTGTAAATATTGTTGTTGTTCTTTTAGTAACTATAGTCGTTGTTCTTGTAGTAACTATTGTTGTTGTTGTAGTAGTAACTAAAGTTGTTGTTGTAGTAGTAACTATATTGGTTGTTGTAGTAGAAACTGCAGCTGTTGTTGCTGAAGTAACTATAGTTGTTTTGGTAGTAGTAACTATAGTTGTTGTTCTTGTAGTATATGCAGCTGTTGTTCTTGTAGTAACTATAGTTGCTGTTTTAGTAGTAACTATAGTTGGTGTTGTAGTAGTAACTGTAGTTGTTGTTCTTTTAGTAACTATAGTTTTTGTTGTAGTAGTAACTATAGTTGTTGTTCTTGTTGCAACTATAGTTGTTGTTGTAGTAGTAACTATAGTTGTTGTTGTAGTAGTAACTATAGTTGTTGTTCTTGTAGTAACTATAGTTGTTGTTCTTGTAGTAACTATAGTTGTTGTTCTTGTAGCAACTATAGCTGTCGCTGAAGTAGTAACTGCAGCTGTTGTTTTTGTAGTAACTAGAGTTGTTGTTCTTGTAGTAACTTTAGTTGTTAATTTAGTAGTAACTATAGTTGTTGTTCTTGTAGTAACTATAGTTGTTGTAGTAGATACTATAGTTTTTGTTCTTATAGTAACTATAGTTGTTATTGTAATAGTAACTGCAGCTGTTGTTATTGTAGTAACTATAGTTGTTGTTCTTGTTGTAACTATAGTTGTTGTTCTTGTAGGAACTATAGTTGTTGTTGTAGTAGTAACTATAGTTTTTGTTCTTTTAGTAACTATAGTTGTTGTTCTTTTAGTAACTATAGTTGTTGTTCTTGTTGTAACTATAGTTGTTTTTCTTGTAGTAACTTTAGTTGTTGTTGTAGTAGTAACTATAGTTGTTATTCTTGTAGTAACTATAGTTGTTGTTCTTGTAGTAACTATAGTTGTTGTTGTAGTAACTATAGTTGTTGTTGTAGAAGTAACTATAGTTGTTGTTCTAATTGTAACTAAAGTTGTTGTTCTTGTAGTAACTATAGTTTTTTGTTGTAGTAGTAACTGCAGCTGTTGTTATTGTAGTAACTATAGTTGTTGTTCTTGTTGTAACTATAGTTGTTGTTCTTGTAGGAACTATAGTTGTTGTTGTAGTAGTAACTATAGTTGTTGTTCTTATAGTAACTATAGTTGTTGTTGTTGTAATAGTAACTGCAGCTGTTGTTATTGTAGTAACTATAGTTGTTGTTCTTGTTGTAACTATAATTGTTGTTCTTGTAGTAACTATAGTTGTTGTTGTAGTAACTATAGTTGTTGTTGTAGAAGTAACTATAGTTGTTGTTCTAATTGTAACTATAGTTGTTGTTCTTGTAGTAACTATAGTTTTTTGCTGTAGTAGTAACTATAGTTGTTGTTCTTGTAGTAACTATAGTTGTTGTAGTAGTAACTATAGTTGTTATTATTCTTATAGTAACTATAGTTGTTGTTGTAAAAGTAACTGCAGCTGTTGTTATTGTAGTAACTATAGTTGTTGTTCTTGTTGTAACTATTGTTGTTGTTCTTTTAGTAACTCCAGTCGTTGTTCTTGTAGTAACTATAGTTGTTGTTGTAGTAGTAACTAAAGTTGTTGTTGTAGTAGTAACTATATTGGTTGTTGTAGTAGAAACTGCAGCTGTTGTTGCTGAAGTAACTATAGTTGTTTTGGTAGTAGTAACTATAGTTGTTGTTCTTGTAGTATATGCAGCTGTTGTTCTTGTAGTAACTATAGTTGTTGTTTTAGTAGTAACTATAGTTGGTGTTGTAGTAGTAACTATAGTTGTTGTTCTTTTAGTAACTATAGTTTTTGTTGTAGTAGTAACTATAGTTGTTGTTCTTGTTGCAACTATAGTTGTTGTTGTAGATTCTATAATTGTTGTTCTTATAGTTACTATAGTTGTTGTTCTAATAGTAACTGCAGCTGTTGTTATTGTAGTAACTATAGTTGTTGTTCTTGTTGTAACTATAGTTGTTGTTCTTGTAGGAACTATAGTTGTTGTTGTAGTAGTAACTATAGTTGTTGTTCTTTTAGTAACTATAGTTGTTGTTCTTTTAGTAACTATAGTTGTTGTTCTTGTTGTAACTATAGTTGTTTTTCTTGTAGTAACTTTAGTTGTTGTTGTAGTAGTAACTATAGTTGTTATTCTTGTAGTAACTATAGTTGTTGTTCTTGTAGTAACTATAGTTGTTGTTGTAGTAACTATAGTTGTTGTTGTAGAAGTAACTATAGTTGTTGTTCTAATTGTAACTATAGTTGTTGTTCTTGTAGTAACTATAGTTTTTTGTTGTAGTAGTAACTATAGCTGTTGTTCTTGTAGTAACTATAGTTGTTGTTGTTGTAGTAACTTTAGTTGTTGTTCTTGTAGTAACTATAGTTGTTGTAGTAGTAACTATAGTTGTTGTTCTTAAAGTAACTATAGTTGTTGTTGTTGTAATAGTAACTGCAGCTGTTGTTATTGTAGTAACTATAGTTGTTGTTCTTGTTGTAACTATAGTTGTTGTTCTTTTAGTAACTATAGTCGTTGTTCTTGTAGTAACTATAGTTGTTGTTGTAGTAGTAACTAAAGTTGTTGTTGTAGTAGTAACTATAGTGGTTGTTGTAGTAGAAACTGCAGCTCTTGTTGCTGAAGTAACTATAGTTGTTTTGGTAGTAGTAGCTATAGTTGTTGTTCTTGTAGTATCTGCAGCTGTTGTTCTTGAAGTAACTATAGTTGTTTTATTAGTAGTAACTATAGTTGTTGTTGTAGTAGTAACTATAGTTGATGTTCTTTTAGTAACTATAGTTTTTGTTGTAGTAGTAACTATAGTTGTTGTTCCTGTTGTAACTATAGTTGTTGTTCTTGTTGTAACTATTGTTGTTGTTCTTTTAGTAACTATAGTCGTTGTTCTTGTAGTAACTATAGTTGTTGTTGTAGAAGTAACTAAAGTTGTTGTTGTAGTAGTAACTATAGTGGTTGTTGTAGTAGAAACTGCAGCTCTTGTTGCTGAAGTAACTATAGTTGTTTTGGTAGTAGTAACTATAGTTGTTGTTCTTGTAGTATCTGCAGCTGTTGTTCTTGTAGTAACTATAGTCGTTATTTTAGTAGTAACTATAGTTGTTGTTGTAGTAGTAACTATAGTTGATGTTCTTTTAGTAACTATAGTTTTTGTTGTAGTAGTAACTATAGTTGTTGTTCTTGTTGTAACTGTAGTTGTTGTTCTTGTAGTAACTATAGTTGTTGTTGTAGTAGTAACTATAGTTGTTGTTCTTGTAGTAACTATAGTTGTTGTTCTTGTAGCAACTATAGCTGTCGCTGAAGTAGTAACTGCAGCTGTTGTTTTTGTAGTAACTAGAGTTGTTATTCTTGTAGTAACTTTAGTTGTTAATTTAGTAATAACTATAGTTGTTGTTCTTTTAGTAACTATAGTTGTTGTAGTAGTAACTATAGTTGTTGTTCTTATAGTAACTATAGTTGCTGTTGTAATAGTAACCGCAGCTGTTGTTATTGTAGTAACTATAGTTGTTGTTCTTGTTGTAACTATAGTTGTTGTTCTTGTAGTAACTATAGTTGTTGTTGTAGTAGTAACTGCAGCTGTTGTTCTTTAAGTAACTATAGTCGTTGTTCCTGTAGTAACTATAGTTATTGTTGTAGTAGTAACTAAAGTTGTTGTTGTAGTAGTAACTATAGTGGTTGTTGTAGTAGAAACTGCAGCTGTTGTTGCTGAAGAAACTATAGTTGTTGTGGTAGTAGTAACTATAGTTATTGTTCTTGTAGTATCTGCAGCTGTTGTTCTTGTAGTAACTATAGTTGTTGTTTTAGTAGTAACTATAGTTGTTGTTGTAGTAGTATATATAGTTGTTGTTCTTTAAGTAACTATAGTTGTTGTTCTTTTAGTAACTATAGTTGTTGTTCTTGTTGTAACTATAGTTGTTGTTCTTGTAGTAACTATATTTGTTGTTGTAGTAGTAACTATAGTTGTTGTTCTTGTAGTAACTATAGTTGTTGTTCTTGTAGTAACTATAGTTGTTGTTGTAGTAACTATAGTTGTTGTTGTAGAAGTAACTATAGTTGTTGTTCTAATTGTAACTATAGTTGTTGTTCTTGTAGTAACTATAGTTTTTTGTTGTAGTAGTAACTATAGTTGTTGTTCTTGTAGTAACTATAGTTGTTGTTGTAGTATAACTATAGTTGTTGTTCTTGTAGTAACTATAGTTGTTGTTCTTGAAGCAACTATAGCTGTCGCTGTAGTAGTAACTGCAGCTGTTGTTTTTGAAGTAACTAGAGTTGTTGTTCTTTTAGTAACTTTAGTTGTTAATTTAGTAGTAACTATAGTTGTTGTTCTTGTAGTAACTATAGTTGGTGTAGTAGTAACTATAGTTGTTGTTCTTATAGTAACTATAGTTGTTGTTGTAATAGTAACTGCAGCTGTTGTTCTTGTAGTAATTATAGTTGTTGTTGTAGTAGTAACTATAGTTGTTGTTCTTTTAGTAACTATAGTTGTTGTTCTTTTAGTAACTATAGTTGTTGTTCCTGTTGTAACTATAGTTGTTGTTCTTGTAGTAACTTTAGTTGTTGTTGTAGTAGTAACTATAGTTGTTGTTCTTGTGGTAACTATAGTTGTTGTTCTTGTAGTAACTATAGTTGTTGTTGTAGTAACTGTAGTTGTTGTTGTAGAAGTAACTATAGTTGCTGTTCTAATTGTAACTATAGTTGTTGTTCTTGTAGTAACTATAGTTTTTTGTTGTAGTAGTAACTGTAGCTGTTGTTCTTGTAGTAACTATAGTTGTTGTTGTTGTTGTAGTAACTATAGTTGTTGTTCTTGTAGTAACTATAGTTGTTGTAGTAGTTACTATAGTTGTTGTTCTTATAGTAACTATAGTTGTTGTTGTTGTAATAGTAACTGCAGCTGTTGTTATTGTAGTAACTATAGTTGTTGTTCTTGTTGTAACTATAGTTGTTGTTCTTTTAGTAACTATAGTCGTTGTTCTTGTAGTAACTATAGTTGTTGTTGTAGTAGTAACTAAAGTTGTTGTTGTAGTAGTAACTATAGTGGTTGTTGTAGTAGAAACTGCAGCTGTTGTTGCTGAAGTAACTATAGTTGTTTTGGTAGTAGTAACTATAGTTGTTGTTTTGTAGTATCTGCAGCTGTTGTTCTTGTAGTAACTATAGTTGTTGTTCTTATAGTAACTATAGTTGTTGTTGTTGTAATAGTAACTGCAGCTGTTGTTATTGTAGTAACTATAGTTGTTGTTCTTGTTGTAACTATAGTTGTTGTTGTAGTAGTAACTATAGTCGTTGTTCTTGTAGTAACCATAGTTGTTGTAGTAGTAACTATAGTTGTTGTTCTTTTAGTAACTATAGTTGTTGTTCTTTTAGTAACTATAGTTGTTGTTCTTGTTGTAACTATAGTTGTTGTTCTTGTAGTAATTTTAGTTGTTGTTGTAGTAGTAACTATAGTTGATGTTCTTTTAGTAACTATAGTTGTTGTTCTTGTAGTAACTATAGTTGTTGTTGTAGTAACTATAGTTGTTGTTGTAGAAGTAACTATAGTTGTTGTTCTAATTGTTACTATAGTTGTTGTTCTTGTAGTAACTATAGTTTTTTGTTGTAGTAGTAACTATAGTTGTTTTTCTTGTAGTAACTATAGTTGTTGTTGTAGTAGTAACTATAGTTGTTGTTCTTGTAGTAACTATAGTTGTTGTAGTAGTAACTATAGTTGTTGATCTTATAGTAACTATAGTTTTTGTTGTAATAGTAACTGCAGCTGTTGTTATTGTAGTAACTATAGTTGTTGTTCTTTTTGTAACTATAGTTGTTGTTCTTTTACTAACTATAGTCGTTGTTCTTGTAGTAACTATAGTTGTTGTTGTAGTAGTAACTAAAGTTGTTGTTGTTGTAATAACTATAGTGGTTGTTGTAGTAGAAACTGCAGCTGTTGTTGCTGAAGTAACTATAGTTGTTTTGGTAGTAGTAACTATAGTTGTTGTTCTTGTAGTATATGCAGCTGTTGTTCTTGTAGTAACTATAGTGGTTGTTTTAGTAGTAACTTTAGTTGTTGTTGTAGAAGTAACTATAGTTGTTGTTCTTTTAGTAACTATAGTTTTTGTTGTAGAAGTAACTATAGTTGTTGTTCTTGTTGCAACTATAGTTGTTGTTGTAGTAGTAACTATAGTTGTTGTTGTAGTAGTAACTATAGTTGTTGTTCTTGTAGTAACTATAGTTGTTGTTCTTGTAGTAACTATAGTTGTTGTTCTTGTAGCAACTATAGCTGTCGCTGTTGTAGTAACTGCAGCTGTTGTTTTTGTAGTAACTAGAGTTGTTGTTCTTGTAGTAACTTTAGTTGTTAATTTAGTAGTAACAATAGTTGTTGTTTTGTAGTAACTATAGTTGTTGTAGTAGATACTATAGTTGTTGTTCTTATAGTAACTATAGTTGTTGTTGTAATAGTAACTGCAGCTGTTGTTATTGTAGTAACTATAGTTGTTGTTCTTGTTGTAACTATAGTTGTAGTTCTTGTAGTAACTATAGTTGTTGTTGTAGTAGTAACTATAGTTGTTGTTCTTTTAGTAACTATAGTTGTTGTTCTTTTAGTAACTATAGTTGTTGTTCTTGTTGTAACTATAGTTGTTGTTCCTGTAGTAACTTTAGTTGTTGTTGTAGTAGTAACTATAGAGGTTGTTGTAGTAGAAACTGCAGGTGTTGTTGCTGAAGTAACTATAGTTGTTGTGGAAGTAGTAACTATAGTTGTTGTTCTTGTAGTATATGCAGCTGTTGTTCTTGTAGTAACTATAGTTGTTGTTTTAGTAGTAACTATAGTTGTTGTTCTTGTAGCAACTATAGCTGTCGCTGTAGTAGTAACTGCAGCTGTTGTTTTTGTAGTAACTAGAGTTGTTGTTCTTGTAGTAACTTTAGTTGTTAATTTAGTAGTAACTATTGTTGTTGTTCTTGTAGTAACTATAGTTGTTGTAGTAGATACTATAGTTGTTGTTCTTATAGTAACTATAGTTGTTGTTGTAATAGTAACTGCAGCTGTTGTTATTGTAGTAACTATAGTTGTTGTTCTTGTTGTAACTATAGTTGTTGTTCTTGTAGTAACTATAGTTGTTGTAGTAGTAACTGTAGTTGTTGTTCTTTTAGTAACTATAGTTGTTGTTCTTTAAGTAACTATAGTTGTTGTTCTTGTTGTAACTATAGTTGTTGTTCTTGTAGTAATTTTAGTTGTTGTTGTAGTAGTAACTATAGTTGTTGTTCTTTTAGTAACTATAGTTGTTGTTCTTGTAGTAACTATAGTTGTTGTTGTAGTAACTATAGTTGTTGTTGTAGAAGTAACTATAGTTGTTGTTCTAATTGTTACTATAGTTGTTGTTCTTGTAGTAACTATAGTTTTTTGTTGTAGTAGTAACTATAGTTGTTGTTCTTGTAGTAACTATAGTTGTTGTTGTTGTTGTAGTAACTATAGTTGTTGTTCTTGTAGTAACTATAGTTGTTGTAGTAGTAACTATAGTTGTTGTTCTTATAGTAACTATAGTTGTTGTTGTTGTAATAGTAACTGCAGCTGTTGTTATTGTAGTAACTATAGTTGTTGTTCTTGTTGTAACTATAGTTGTTGTTCTTTTAGTAACTATAGTCGTTGTTCTTCTAGTAACTATAGTTGTTGTTGTAGTAGTAACTAAAGTTGTTGTTGTAGTAGTAACTATAGTGGTTGTTGTAGTAGAAACTGCAGCTGTTGTTGCTGAAGTAACTATAGTTGTTTTGGTAGTAGTAACTATAGTTGTTGTTTTGTAGTATCTGCAGCTGTTGTTCTTGTAGTAACTATAGTTGTTGTTCTTATAGTAACTATAGTTGTTGTTGTTGTAATAGTAACTGCAGCTGTTGTTATTGTAGTAACTATAGTTGTTGTTCTTGTTGTAACTATAGTTGTTGTTGTAGTAGTAACTATAGTCGTTGTTCTTGTAGTAACTATAGGTGTTGTAGTAGTAACTATAGTTGTTGTTCTTTTAGTAACTATAGTTGTTGTTCTTTTAGTAACTATAGTTGTTGTTCTTGTTGTAACTATAGTTGTTGTTCTTGTAGTAATTTTAGTTGTTGTTGTAGTAGTAACTATAGTTGTTGTTCTTTTAGTAACTATAGTTGTTGTTCTTGTAGTAACTATAGTTGTTGTTGTAGTAACTATAGTTGTTGTTGTAGAAGTAACTATAGTTGTTGTTCTAATTGTTACTATAGTTGTTGTTCTTGTAGTAACTATAGTTTTTTGTTGTAGTAGTAACTATAGTTGTTTTTCTTGTAGTAACTATAGTTGTTGTTGTAGTAGTAACTATAGTTGTTGTTCTTGTAGTAACTATAGTTGTTGTAGTAGTAACTATAGTTGTTGATCTTATAGTAACTATAGTTTTTGTTGTAATAGTTACTGCAGCTGTTGTTATTGTAGTAACTATAGTTGTTGTTCTTTTTGTAACTATAGTTGTTGTTCTTTTACTAACTATAGTCGTTGTTCTTGTAGTAACTATAGTTGTTGTTGTAGTAGTAACTAAAGTTGTTGTTGTTGTAATAACTATAGTGGTTGTTGTAGTAGAAACTGCAGCTGTTGTTGCTGAAGTAACTATAGTTGTTTTGGTAGTAGTAACTATAGTTGTTGTTCTTGTAGTATATGCAGCTGTTGTTCTTGTAGTAACTATAGTGGTTGTTTTAGTAGTAACTTTAGTTGTTGTTGTAGAAGTAACTATAGTTGTTGTTCTTTTAGTAACTATAGTTTTTGTTGTAGTAGTAACTATAGTTGTTGTTCTTGTTGCAACTATAGTTGTTGTTGTAGTAGTCACTATAGTTGTTGTTGTAGTAGTAACTATAGTTGTTGTTCTTGTAGTAACTATAGTTGTTGTTCTTGTAGTAACTATAGTTGTTGTTCTTGTAGCAACTATAGCTGTCGCTGTTGTAGTAACTGCAGCTGTTGTTTTTGTAGTAACTAGAGTTGTTGTTCTTGTAGTAACTTTAGTTGTTAATTTAGTAGTAACAATAGTTGTTGTTTTGTAGTAACTATAGTTGTTGTAGTAGAAACTATAGCTGTTGTTCTTATAGTAACTATAGTTGTTGTTGTAATAGTAACTGCAGCTGTTGTTATTGTAGTAACTATAGTTGTTGTTCTTGTTGTAACTATAGTTGTTGTTCTTATAGCAACTATAGTCGTTGTTCTTGTAGTTACTATAGTTGTTGTTGTAGTAGTAACTAAAGTTGTTGTTGTAGTAGTAACAATAGTTGTTGTTCTTGTAGTAACTATAGTTGTTGTAGTAGTAACTATAGTTGTTGTTCTTATAGTAACTATAGTTATTGTTGTAATAGTAACCTCAGCTGTTTTTATTATGGTAACTATAGTTGTTGTTCTTGTTGTAACTATAGTTGTTGTTCTTTTAGTAACTATAGTCGTTGTTCTTGTAGTAACTATAGTTGTTGTTGTAGTAGTAACTAAAGTTGTTGTTGTAGTAGTAACTATAGTGGTTGTTGTAGAAGTAACTATAGTTTTTGTTGCTGAAGTAACTATAGTTGTTTTGGTAGTAGTAACTATAGTTGTTGTTCTTGTAGTATATGCAGCTGTTGTTCTTGTTGTAACTTAGTTGTTGTTTTAGTAGTAACTATAGTTGTTGTTGTAGTAGTAACTATAGTTTTTCTTTTAGTAACTATAGTTTTTGTTGTTGTAGTAACTATAGTTGTTTTTCTTGTTGCAACTATAGTTGTTGTTCTTGTAGTAACTATAGTTGTTGTTGTAGTAGTAACTATAGTTGTTGTTCTTGTAGTAACTATAGTTGTTGTTCTTGTAGTAACTATAGTTGTTGTTCTTGTAGCAACTATAGCTGTCGCTGTAGTAGTAACTGCAGCTGTTGTTTTTGTAGTAACTAGAGTTGTTGTTCTTGTAGTAACTTTTGTTGTTAATTTAGTAGTAACTATAGTTGTTGTACTGTTGTTGTAGTAACTATAGTTGTTGTTGTAGAAGTAACTATAGTTTTTGTTCTAATTGTAACTATAGTATTTGTTCTTGTAGTAACTATAGTTTTTTGTTGTAGTAGTAACTATAGTTGTCGTTCTTGTAGTAACTATAGTTGTTGTTGTAGTAGTAACTAAAGTTGTCGCTGAAGTAGTAACTGCAGCTGTTGTTTTTGTAGTAACTAGAGTTGTTGTTCTTGTAGTAACTTCAGTTGTTAATTTAGTAATAACTATAGTTGTTGTTCTCGTAGTAACTATAGTTGTTGTAGTAGTAACTATAGTTGTTGTTGCTATAGTAACTATAGTTGTTGTTGTAATAGTAACTGCAGCTGTTGTTATTGTAGTAACTATAGTTGTTGTTGTAGTAGTAACTGCAGCTGTTGTTCTTTTAGTAACTATAGTCGTTGTTCTTGTAGTAACTATAGTTGTTGTTGTAGTAGTAAATAAAGTTGTTGTTGTAGTAGTAACAATAGTGGTTGTTGTAGTAGAAACTGCAGCTGTTGTTGCTGAAGTAACTATAGTTGTTGTGGTAGTAGAAACTATAGTTGTTATTCTTGTAGTATCTGCAGCTGTTGTTTTAGTCTAACTATAGTTGTTGTTCTTGTAGTAACTATAGTTGTTGTAGTAGTAACTATAGTTGTTGTTCTTATAGTAACTATAGTTGTTGTTATAATAGTAACTGCAGCTGTTGTTATTGTAGTAACTATAGTTGTTGTTCTTGTTGTAACTATAGTTGTTGTTCTTGTAGTAACTATAGTTGTTGTTGTAGTAGTAACTGCAGCTGTTGTTCTTTAAGTAACTATAGTCCTTGTTCTTGTAGTAACTATAGTTATTGTTGTAGTAGTAACTAAAGTTGTTGTTGTAGTAGTAACTATAGTGGTTGTTGTAGTAGAAACTGCAGCTGTTGTTGCTGAAGAAACTATAGTTGTTGTGGTAGTAGTAACTATAGTTGTTGTTCTTGTAGTATCTGAAGCTGTTGTTCTTGTAGTAACTATAGTTGTTGTTTTAGTAGTAACTATAGTTGTTGTTGTGGTAGTAATTATAGTTGTTGTTCTTTTAGTAACTATAGTTGTTGTTCTTGTTTTAACTATAGTTGTTGTTCTTTTAGTAACTATAGTCGTTGTTCTTGTAGTAACTATAGTTGTTGTTGTAGTAGTAACTAAAGTTGTTGTTGTAGTAGTAACTATAGTGGTTGTTGTAGTAGAAACTGCAGCTGTTGTTGGTGAAGTAACTATAGTTGTTTTGGTAGTAGTAACTATAGTTGTTGTTCTTGTAGTATATGCAGCTGTTGTTCTTGTAGTAACTATAGTTGTTGTTTTAGTAGTAACTATAGTTGTTGTTGTAGTAGTAACTATAGTTGTTGTTCTTTTAGTAACTATAGTTTTTGTTGTAGTAGTAACTATAGTTGTTGTTCTTGTTGCAACTATAGTTGTTGTTGTAGTAGTAACTATAGTTGTTGTTGTAGTAGTAACTATAGTTGTTGATCTTGTAGTAACTATAGTTGTTGTTCTTGTAGTAACTATAGTTGTTGTTCTTGTAGCAACTATAGCTGTCGCTGTAGTAGTAACTGCAGCTGTTGTTTTTGTAGTAACTAGAGTTGTTGTTCTTGTAGTAACTTTAGTTGTTAATTTAGTAGTAACTATAGTTGTTGTACTTGTTGTAACTATAGTTGTTGTTCTTGTAGTAACTATAGTTGTTGTTGTAGTAGTAACTATAGTTGTTGTTCTTTTAGTAACTATAGTTGTTGTTCTTTTAGTAACTATAGTTGTTGTTCTTGTTGTAACTATAGTTGTTGTTCTTGTAGCAATTATAGCTGTCGCTGTAGTAGTAACTGCAGCTGTTGTTTTTGTAGTAACTAGAGTTGTTGTTTTTGTAGTAACTTTAGTTATTAATTTAGAAGTAACTATAGTTGTTGTTCTTGTTGTAACTATAGTTGTTGTTCTTGTAGTAACTATAGTTGTTGTTGTAGTAGTAACTATAGTTGTTGTTCTTTTAGTAACTATAGTTGTTGTTCTTTTAGTAACTATAGTTGTTGTTCTTGTTGTAACTATAGTTGTTGTTCTTCTAGTAACTTTAGTTGTTGTTGTAGTAGTAACTATAGTTGTTGTTCTTGTAGTAACTATAGTTGTTGTTCTTGTAGTAACTATTGTTGTTGTTGTAGTAACTATAGTTGTTGTTGTAGAAGTAACTATAGTTGTTGTTCTAATTGTAACTATAGTTGTTGTTCTTGTAGTAACTATAGTTTTTTGTTGAAGTAGTAACTATAGCTGTGGTTCTTGTAGTAACTATAATTGTTGTTGTTGTAGTAACTATAGTTGTTGTTCTTGTAGTAACTATAGTTATTGTAGTAGTAACTATAGTTGTTGTTCTTATTGTAACTATAGTTGTTGTTGTTGAAATAGTAACTGCAGCTGTTGTTATTGTAGTAACTATAGTTGTTGTTCTTGTTGTAACTATAGTTGTTGTTCTTTTAGTAACTATAGTCGTTCTTCTTGTAGTAACTATAGTTGTTGTTGTAGTAGTAACTAAAGTTGTTGTTGTAGTAGTAACTATAGTAGTTGTTGTAGTAGAAACTGCAGCTGTTGTTGCTGAAGTAACTATAGTTGTTTTGGAAGTACTAACTATAGTTGTTGTTCTTGTAGTATCTGCTGCTGTTGTTCTTGTAGTAACTATAGTTGTTGTTTTAGTAGTAACTATAGTTGTTGTTCTTGTAGTAACTATAGTTTTTTGTTGTAGTAGTAACCGCAGCTGTTGTTCTTTTAGTAACTATAGTCGTTGTTCTTGTAGTAACTATAGTTGTTGTTGTAGTAGTAACTAAAGTTGTTGTTGTAGTAGTAACAATAGTGGTTGTTGTAGTAGAAACTGCAGGTGTTGTTGCTGAAGTAACTATAGTTGTTGTGGTAGTAGTAACTATAGTTGTTGTTCTTGTAGTATCTGCAGCTGTTGTTCTTGTAGTAACTATAGTTGTTGTTTTAGTAGTAACTATATTTGTTGTTGTAGTAGTAACTATAGTTGTTGTTCTTGTAGTAACTAAAGTTGTTGTTCTTGTAGTAACTATAGTTGTTGTTGTAGTAACTATAGTTGTTGTTGTAGAAGTAATTATAGTTGTTGTTCTAATTGTAACTATAGTTGTTGTTCTTGTAGTAACTATAGTTTTTTGTTGTAGTAGTAACTATAGTTGTTGTTCTTGTAGTAACTATTGTTGTTGTTGTAGTAGTAACTATAGTTGTTGTTCTTGTAGTAACTATAGTTGTTGTTCTTGTAGCAACTATAGCTGTCGCTGTAGTAGTAATGTTGTTGTTCTTATAGTAACTATAGTTGTTGTTGTAATAGTAACTGTAGCTGTTGTTATTGTAGTAACTATAGTTGTTGTTCTTGTTGTAACTATAGTTGTTGTTCTTGTAGTAACTACAGTTGTTGCTGTAGTAGTAACTATAGATGTTGTTCTTATAGTAACTATAGTTGTTGTTCTTTTAGTAACTATAGTTGTTGTTCTTGTTGTAACTATAGTTGTTGTTCTTGTAGTAACTTTAGTTGTTGTTGTAGTAGTAACTATAGTTGTTGTTTTTTAGTAACTATAGTTGTTGTTCTTGTAGAAACTATAGTTGTTGTTGTAGTAACTATAGTTGTTGTTGTAGAAGTAACTATAGTTGTTGTTCTAATTGTAACTATAGTTGTTGTTCTTGTAGTAACTATAGTTTTTTGTTGTAGTAGTAACTATAGTTGTTGTTCTTGTAGTAACTATAGTTGTTGTAGTAGTAACTATAGTTGTTGTTCTTATAGTAACTATAGTTGTTGTTGTAAAAGTGACTGCAGCTGTTGTTATTGTAGTAACTATAGTTGTTGTTCTTGTTGTAACTATTGTTGTTGTTCTTTTAGTAACTATAGTCGTTGTTCTTGTAGTAACTATAGTTGTTGTTGTAGTAGTAACTAAAGTTGTTGTTGTAGTAGTAACTATAGTGGTTGTTGTAGTAGAAACTGCAGCTGTTGTTGCTGAAGTAACTATAGTTGTTTTGGTAGTAGTAACTATAGTTGTTGTTCTTGTAGTATATGCAGCTGTTGTTCTTGTAGTAACTATAGTTGTTGTTTTAGTAGTAACTATAGTTGGTGTTGTAGTAGTAACTATATTTGTTGTTCTATTAGTAACATTAGTTTTTGTTGTAGTAGTAACTATAGTTGTTGTTCTTGTTGCAACTATAGTTGTTGTTGTAATAATAACTATAGTTGTTGTTGTAGTAGAAACTGCAGCTGTTGTTGCTGAAGTAACTATAGTTGTTGTGGTAGTAGAAACTATAGTTGTTATTCTTGTAGTATCTGCAGCTGTTGTTGTAGTCTAACTATAGTTGTTGTTCTTGTAGTAACTATAGTTGTTGTAGTAGTAGCTATAGTTGTTGTTCTTATAGTAACTATAGTTGTTGTTGTAATAGTAACTGCAGCTGTTGTTTTTGTAGTAACTATAGTTGTTATTCTTGTTGTAGCTATAGTTGTTGTTCTTTTAGTAACTATAGTTGTTGTTCTTGTAGTAACTATAGTTGTTCTTGTAGACACTATAGTTGTTGTTGTAGAAGTAACTATAGTTGTTGTTCTAATTGTAACTATAGTTGTTGTTCTTGTTGTAACTACAGTTTTTTGTTGTAGTAGTAACTATAGTTGTTGTTCTTGTAGTAACTATAGTTGTTGTTGTAGTAGTAACTATAGTTGTTGTTCTTGTAGTAACTATAGTTGTTGTAGTAGTAACTATAGTTGTTGTTCTTATAGTAACTATAGTTGTTGTTGTAATAGTAACTGCAGCTGTTGTTATTGTAGTAACTACAGTTGTTGTTCTTGTTGTAACTATAGTTGTTGTTCTTTTTGTAACTATAGTCGTTGTTCTTGTAGTAACTATAGTTGTTGTTGTAGTAGTAACTAAAGTTGTTGTTGTAGTAGTAACTATAGTGGTTGTTGTAGTAGAAACTGCAGCTGTTGTTGCTGAAGTAACTATAGTTGTTTTGGTAGTAATAACTATAGTTGTTGTTCTTGTAGTATAAGCAGCTGTTGTTCTTGTAGTAACTATATTTGTTGTTTTAGTAGTAACTATAGTTCTTGTTGTAGTAGTAACTATAGTTGTTGTTCTTGTTGCAACTATAGTTGTTGTTGTAGTAGTAACTATAGTTGTTGTTGTAGTAGTAACTATAGTTGTTGATCTTGTAGTAACTATAGTTGTTGTTCTTGTAGTAACTATAGTTGTTGTTCTTGTAGCAACTATAGTTGTCGCTGTAGTAGTAACTGCAGCTGTTGTTTTTGTAGTAACTAGAGTTATTGTTCTTGTAGTAACTTTAGTTGTTAATTTAGTAGTAACTATAGTTGTTGTTCTTGTTGTAACTATAGTTGTTGTTCTTGTAGTAACTATAGTTGTTGTTGTAGTAGTAACTATAGTTAATGTTCTTTTAGTAACTATAGTTGTTGTTCTTTTAGTAACTATAGTTATTGTTCTTGTTGTAACTATAGTTGTTGTTCTTGCAGCAACTATAGCTGTCGCTGTAGTAGTAACTGCAGCTGTTGTTTTTGTAGTAACTAGGGTTGTTGTTCTTGTAGTAACTTTAGCTGTTAATTTAGAAGTAACTATAGTTGTTGTTCTTGTTGTAACTATAGTTGTTGTTCTTGTAGTAACTATAGTTGTTGTTGTAGTAGTAACTATAGTTGTTGTTCTTTTAGTAACTATAGTTGTTGTTCTTTTAGTAACTAAAGTTGTTGTTCTTGTTGTAACTATAATTGTTGTTCTTCTAGTAACTTAAGTTGTTGTTGTAGTAGTAACTATAGTTGTTGTTCTTGTAGTAACTATAGTTGTTGATCTTGTAGTAACTATAGTTGTTGTTGTAGTAGCTAAAGTTGTTGTTGTAGAAGTAACTATAGTTGTTGTTCTAATTGTAACTTTAGTTGTTGTTCTTGTAGTAACTATAGTTTTTTGTTGTAGTAGTAACTATAGCTGTTGTTCTTGAAGTAACTATAGTTGTTGTTGTTGTAATAGTAACTGCAGCTGTTGTTATTGTAGTAACTATAGTTATTGTTCTTGTTGTAACTATAGTTGTTGTTCTTTTAGTAACTATAGTCGTTCTTCTTGTAGTAACTATAGTTGTTGTAGTAGTAACTAAAGTTGTTGTTGTAGTAGTAACTATAGTGGTTGTTGTAGTAGAAACTGCAGCTGTTGTTGCTGAAGTAACTATAGTTGTTTTGGTAGTACTAACTATAGTTGTTGTTCTTGTAGTATCTGCTGCTGTTGTTCTTGTAGTAACTATAGTTGTTGTTTTAGTAGTAACTATAATTGTTGTTCTTGTAGTAACTATAGTTGTTGTTGTAGTAGTAACTATAGTTGTTGTTCTTGTAGTAACTATAGTTGTTGTTCTTTTAGTAACTAAAGTTGTTGTTCTTGTTGTAACTATAATTGTTGTTCTTCTAGTAACTTTAGTTGTTGTTGTAGTAGTAACTATAGTTGTTGTTCTTGTAGTAACTATAGTTGTTGATCTTGTAGTAACTATAGTTGTTGTTGTAGTAACTATAGTTGTTGTTCTAATTGTAACTTTAGTTGTTGTTCTTGTAGTAACTATAGTTTTTTGTTGTTGTAGTAACTATAGTTGTTGTTCTTGTAGTAATTATAGTTATTGTATTAGTAACTATAGTTGTTGTTCTTATAGTAACTATAGTTGTTGTTGTTGTAATAGTAACTGCAGCTGTTGTTATTGTAGTAACTATAGTTGTTGTTCTTGTTGTAACTATAGTTGTTGTTCTTTTAGTAACTATAGTCGTTCTTCTTGTAGTAACTATAGTTGTTGTAGTAGTAACTAAAGTTGTTGTTGTAGTAGTAACTATAGTGGTTGTTGTAGTAGAAACTGCAGCTGTTGTTGTTGAAGTAACTATAGTTGTTTTGGTAGTACTAACTATAGTTGTTGTTCTTGTAGTATCTGCTGCTGTTGTTCTTGTAGTAACTATAGTTGTTGTTTTAGTAGTAACTATAATTGTTGTTCTTGTAGTAACTATAGTTGTTGTTGTAGTAGTAACTATAGTTGTTGTTCTTGTAGTAACTATAGTTGTTGTTCTTATAGTAACTATAGTTGTTGTTGTTGTAATAGTAACTGCAGCTGTTGTTATTGTAGTGACTATAGTTGTTGTAGTAGTAACTATAGTTGTTGTTCTTATAGTAACTATAGTTGTTGTTGTAATAGTAACTGCAGCTGTTGTTATTGTAGTAACTACAGTTGTTGTTCTTGTTGTAACTATAGTTGTTGTTCTTTTTGTAACTATAGTCGTTGTTCTTGTAGTAACTATAGTTGTTGTTGTAGTAGTAACTAAAGTTGTTGTTGTAGTAGTAACTATAGTGGTTGTTGTAGTAGAAACTGCAGCTGTTGTTGCTGAAGTAACTATAGTTGTTTTGGTAGTAGTAACTATAGTTGTTGTTCTTGTAGTATATGCAGCTGATGTTCTTGTAGTAACTATAGTTGTTGTTTTAGTAGTAACTATAGTTGTTGTTGTAGTAGTAACTATAGTTGTTGTTCTTTTAGTAACTATAGTTTTTGTTCTAGTAGTAACTATAGTTGTTGTTCTTGTTGCAACTATAGTTGTTGTTGTAGTAGTAACTATAGTTGTTGTTGTAGTAGTAACTATAGTTGTTGATCTTGTAGTAACTATAGTTGTTGTTGTAGAAGTAACTATAGTTGTTGTTCTTATTGTAACTATAGTTGTTGTTCTTGTAGTAACTATAGTTTTTTGTTGTAGTAGTAACTATAGTTGTTGTTCTTGTAGTAACTATAGTTGTTGAAGTAGTAACTATAGTTGTTGTTCTTATAGTAACTATAGTTGTTGTTGTAAAAGTGACTGCAGCTGTTGTTATTGTAGTAACTATAGTTGTTGTTCTTGTTGTAACTATTGTTGTTGTTCTTTTAGTAACTATAGTCGTTGTTCTTGTAGTAACTATAGTTGTTGTTGTAGTAGTAACTAAAGTTGTTGTTGTAGTAGTAACTATAGTGGTTGTTGTAGTAGAAACTGCAGCTGTTGTTGCTGAAGTAACTATAGTTGTTTTGGTAGTAGTAACTATAGTTGTTGTTCTTGTAGTATATGCAGCTGTTGTTCTGGTAGTAACTATAGTTGTTGTTTTAGTAGTAACTATAGTTGGTGTTGTAGTAGTAACTATAGTTGTTGTTCTTTTAGTAACATTAGTTTTTGTTGTAGTAGTAACTATAGTTGTTGTTCTTGTTGCAACTATAGTTGTTGTTGTAATAATAACTATAGTTGTTGTTGTAGTAGAAACTGCAGCTGTTGTTTCTGAAGTAACTATAGTTGTTGTGGTAGTAGAAACTATAATTGTTATTATTGTAGTATCTGCAGCTGTTGTTGTAGTCTAACTATAGTTGTTGTTCTTGTAGTAACTATAGTTGTTGTAGTAGTAACAATAGTTGTTGTTCTTATAGTAACTATAGTTGTTGTTGTAATAGTAACTGCAGCTGTTGTTATTGTAGTAACTATAGTTGTTGTTCTTGTTGTAGCTATATTTGTTGTTCTTTTAGTAACTATAGTTGTTGTTCTTGTAGTAACTATAGTTGTTGTTGTAGTAACTATAGTTGTTGTTGTAGAAGTAACTATAGTTGTTGTTCTAATTGTAACTATAGTTGTTGTTCTTGTAGTAACTATAGTTTTTTGTTGTAGTAGTAACTATAGTTGTTGTTCTTGTAGTAACTATAGTTGTTGTTGTAGTAGTAACTATAGTTGTTGTTCTTGTAGTAACTATAGTTGTTGTAGTAGTAATTATAGTTGTTATTCTTATAGTATCTATAGTTGTTGTTGTAATAGTAACTGCAGCTGTTGTTATTGTAGTAACTACAGTTGTTGTTCTTGTTGTAACTATAGTTGTTGTTCTTTTTGTTACTATAGTCGTTGTTCTTGTAGTAACTATAGTTGTTGTTGTAGTAGTAACTAAAGTTGTTGTTGTAGTAGTAACTATAGTGGTTGTTGTAGTAGAAACTGCAGCTGTTGTTGCTGAAGTAACTATAGTTGTTTTGGTAGTAGTAACTATAGTTGTTGTTCTTGTAGTATATGCAGCTGTTGTTCTTGTAGTAACTATATTTGTTGTTTTAGTAGTAACTATAGTTGTTGTTGTAGTAGTAACTATAGTTGTTGTTCTTTAAGTAACTATAGTTTTTGTTGTAGTAGTAACTATAGTTGTTGTTCTTGTTGCAACTATAGTTGTTGTTGTAGTAGTACTATAGTTGTTGTTGTAGTAGTAACTATAGTTGTTGATCTTGTAGTAACTATAGTTGTTGTTCTTGTAGTAACTATAGTTGTTGTTCTTGTAGCAACTATAGTTGTCGCTGTAGTAGTAACTGCAGCTGTAGTTTTTGTAGTAACTAGAGTTGTTGTTCTTGTAGTAACTTTAGTTGTTAATTTAGTAGTAACTATAGTTGTTGTTCTTGTTGTAACTATAGTTGTTGTTCTTGTAGTAACTATAGTTGTTGTTGTAGTAGTAATTAAAGTTGTTGTTCTTTTAGTAACTATAGTTGTTGTTCTTTTAGTAACTATAGTTGTTGTTCTTGTTGTAACTATAGTTGTTGTTCTTGTAGCAACTATAGCTGTCGCTGTAGTAGTTACTGCAGCTGTTGTTATTGTAGTAACTATAGTTGTTGTTCTTGTTGTAACTATAGTTGTTGTTCTTGTAGTAACTATAGTTGTTTTAGTAGTAACTGTAGTTGTTGTTCTTTTAGTAACTATAGTTGTTGTTCTTTAAGTAACTATAGTTGTTGTTCTTGTTGTAACTATAGTTGTTGTTCTTGCAGTAATTTTAGTTGTTGTTGTAGTAGTAACTATAGTTGTTGTTCTTTTAGTAACTATAGTTGTTGTTCTTGTAGTAACTATAGTTGTTGTTGTAGTAACTATAGTTGTTGTTGTAGAAGTAACTATAGTTGTTGTTCTAATTGTTACTATAGTTGTTGTTCTTGTAGTAACTATAGTTTTTTGTTGTAGTAGTAACTATAGTTGTTGTTCTTGTAGTAACTATAGTTGTTGTTGTTGTTGTAGTAACTATAGTTGTTGTTCTTGTAGTAACTATAGTTGTTGTAGTAGTAACTATAGTTGTTGTTCTTATAGTAACTATAGTTGTTGTTGTTGTAATAGTAACTGCAGCTGTTGTTATTGTAGTAACTATAGTTGTTGTTCTTGTTGTAACTATAGTTGTTGTTCTTTTAGTAACTATAGTCGTTGTTCTTGTAGTAACTATAGTTGTTGTTGTAGTAGTAACTAAAGTTGTTGTTGTAGTAGTAACTATAGTGGTTGTTGTAGTAGAAACTGCAGCTGTTGTTGCTGAAGTAACTATAGTTGTTTTGGTAGTAGTAACTATAGTTGTTGTTTTGTAGTATCTGCAGCTGTTGTTCTTGTAGTAACTATAGTTGTTGTTCTTATAGTAACTATAGTTGTTGTTGTTGTAATAGTAACTGCAGCTGTTGTTATTGTAGTAACTATAGTTTTTGTTCTTGTTGTAACTATAGTTGTTGTTGTAGTAGTAACTATAGTCGTTGTTCTTGTAGTAACTATAGTTGTTGTAGTAGTAACTATAGTTGTTGTTCTTTTAGTAACTATAGTTGTTGTTCTTTTAGTAACTATAGTTGTTGTTCTTGTTGTAACTATAGTTGTTGTTCTTGTAGTAATTTTAGTTGTTGTTGTAGTAGTAACTATAGTTGTTGTTCTTTTAGTAACTATAGTTGTTGTTCTTGTAGTAACTATAGTTGTTGTTGTAGTAACTATAGTTGTTGTTGTAGAAGTAACTATAGTTGTTGTTCTAATTGTTACTATAGTTGTTGTTCTTGTAGTAACTATAGTTTTTTGTTGTAGTAGTAACTATAGTTGTTTTTCTTGTAGTAACTATAGTTGTTGTTGTAGTAGTAACTATAGTTGTTGTTCTTGTAGTAACTATAGTTGTTGTAGTAGTAACTATAGTTGTTGATCTTATAGTAACTATAGTTTTTGTTGTAATAGTAACTGCAGCTGTTGTTATTGTAGTAACTATAGTTGTTGTTCTTTTTGTAACTATAGTTGTTGTTCTTTTACTAACTATAGTCGTTGTTCTTGTAGTAACTATAGTTGTTGTTGTAGTAGTAACTAAAGTTGTTGTTGTAGTAGTAACAATAGTGGTTGTTGTAGTAGAAACTGCAGGTGTTGTTGCTGAAGTAACTATAGTTGTTGTGGTAGAAGTAACTATAGTTGTTGTTCTTGTAGTATCTGCAGCTGTTGTTCTTGTAGTAACTATAGTTGTTGTTTTAGTAGTAACTATATTTGTTGTTGTAGTAGTAACTATAGTTGTTGTTCTTGTAGTAACTAAAGTTGTTGTTCTTGTAGTAACTATAGTTGTTGTTGTAGTAACTATAGTTGTTGTTGTAGAAGTAATTATAGTTGTTGTTCTAATTGTAACTATAGTTGTTGTTCTTGTAGTAACTATAGTTTTTTGTTGTAGTAGTAACTATAGTTGTTGTTCTTGTAGTAACTATAGTTGTTGTTGTAGTAGTAACTATAGTTGTTGTTCTTGTAGTAACTATAGTTGTTGTTCTTGTAGCAACTATAGCTGTCGCTGTAGTAGTAACGTTGTTGTTCTTATAGTAACTATAGTTGTTGTTGTAATAGTAACTGCAGCTGTTGTTATTGTAGTAACTATAGTTGTTGTTCTTGTTGTAACTATAGTTGTTGTTCTTGTAGTAACTATAGTTGTTGTTGGAGTAGTAACTATAGTTGTTGTTCTTATAGTAACTATAGTTGTTGTTCTTTTAGTAACTATAGTTTTTGTTCTTGTTGTAATTATAGTTGTTGTTCTTGTAGTAACTTAAGTTGTTGTTGTAGTAGTAACTATAGTTGTTGTTTTTTAGTAACTATAGTTGTTGTTCTTGTAGTAACTATAGTTGTTGTTGTAGTAGTAACTATAGTTGTTGTTGTAGAAGTAACTATAGTTGTTGTTCTAATTGTAACTATAGTTGTTGTTCTTGTAGTAACTATAGTTTTTTTGCTGTAGTAGTAACTATAGTTGTTGTTCTTGTAGTAACTATAGTTGTTGTAGTAGTAACTATAGTTGTTATTCTTATAGTTACTATAGTTGTTGTTGTAAAAGTGACTGCAGCTGTTGTTATTGTAGTAACTATAGTTGTTGTTCTTGTTGTAACTATAGTTGTTGTTCTTGTAGTAACTATAGTTGTTGTTGTAGTAACTATAGTTGTTGTTGTAGAAGTAACTATAGTTGTTGTTCTAATTGTAACTATAGTTGTTGTTCTTGTAGTAACTATAGTTTTTTGCTGTAGTAGAAACTATAGTTGTTTCTCTTGTAGTAACTATAGTTGTTGTAGTAGTAACTATAGTTGTTATTATTCTTATAGTAACTATAGTTGTTGTTGTAAAAGTAACTGCAGCTGTTGTTATTGTAGTAACTATAGTTGTTGTTCTTGTTGTAAATATTGTTGTTGTTCTTTTAGTAACTATAGTCGTTGTTCTTGTAGTAACTATTGTTGTTGTTGTAGTAGTAACTAAAGTTGTTGTTGTAGTAGTAACTATATTGGTTGTTGTAGTAGAAACTGCAGCTGTTGTTGCTGAAGTAACTATAGTTGTTTTGGTAGTAGTAACTATAGTTGTTGTTCTTGTAGTATATGCAGCTGTTGTTCTTGTAGTAACTATAGTTGCTGTTTTAGTAGTAACTATAGTTGGTGTTGTAGTAGTAACTGTAGTTGTTGTTCTTTTAGTAACTATAGTTTTTGTTGTAGTAGTAACTATAGTTGTTGTTCTTGTTGCAACTATAGTTGTTGTTGTAGTAGTAACTATAGTTGTTGTTGTAGTAGTAACTATAGTTGTTGTTGTAGTAGTAACTATAGTTGTTGTTCTTGTAGTAACTATAGTTGTTGTTCTTGTAGTAACTATAGTTGTTGTTCTTGTAGCAACTATAGCTGTCGCTGAAGTAGTAACTGCAGCTGTTGTTTTTGTAGTAACTAGAGTTGTTGTTCTTGTAGTAACTTTAGTTGTTAATTTAGTAGTAACTATAGTTGTTGTTCTTGTAGTAACTATAGTTGTTGTAGTAGATACTATAGTTGTTGTTCTTATAGTAACTATAGTTGTTATTGTAATAGTAACTGCAGCTGTTGTTATTGTAGTAACTATAGTTGTTGTTCTTGTTGTAACTATAGTTGTTGTTCTTGTAGGAACTATAGTTGTTGTTGTAGTAGTAACTATAGTTTTTGTTCTTTTAGTAACTATAGTTGTTGTTCTTTTAGTAACTATAGTTGTTGTTCTTGTTGTAACTATAGTTGTTTTTCTTGTAGTAACTTTAGTTGTTGTTGTAGTAGTAACTATAGTTGTTATTCTTGTAGTAACTATAGTTGTTGTTCTTGTAGTAACTATAGTTGTTGTTGTAGTAACTATAGTTGTTGTTGTAGAAGTAACTATAGTTGTTGTTCTAATTGTAACTAAAGTTGTTGTTCTTGTAGTAACTATAGTTTTTTGTTGTAGTAGTAACTGCAGCTGTTGTTATTGTAGTAACTATAGTTGTTGTTCTTGTTGTAACTATAGTTGTTGTTCTTGTAGGAACTATAGTTGTTGTTGTAGTAGTAACTATAGTTGTTGTTCTTATAGTAACTATAGTTGTTGTTGTTGTAATAGTAACTGCAGCTGTTGTTATTGTAGTAACTATAGTTGTTGTTCTTGTTGTAACTATAATTGTTGTTCTTGTAGTAACTATAGTTGTTGTTGTAGTAACTATAGTTGTTGTTGTAGAAGTAACTATAGTTGTTGTTCTAATTGTAACTATAGTTGTTGTTCTTGTAGTAACTATAGTTTTTTGCTGTAGTAGTAACTATAATTGTTGTTCTTGTAGTAACTATAGTTGTTGTAGTAGTAACTATAGTTGTTATTATTCTTATAGTAACTATAGTTGTTGTTGTAAAAGTAACTGCAGCTGTTGTTATTGTAGTAACTATAGTTGTTGTTCTTGTTGTAACTATTGTTGTTGTTCTTTTAGTAACTCCAGTCGTTGTTCTTGTAGTAACTATAGTTGTTGTTGTAGTAGTAACTAAAGTTGTTGTTGTAGTAGTAACTATATTGGTTGTTGTAGTAGAAACTGCAGCTGTTGTTGCTGAAGTAACTATAGTTGTTTTGGTAGTAGTAACTATAGTTGTTGTTCTTGTAGTATATGCAGCTGTTGTTCTTGTAGTAACTATAGTTGTTGTTTTAGTAGTAACTATAGTTGGTGTTGTAGTAGTAACTATAGTTGTTGTTCTTTTAGTAACTATAGTTTTTGTTGTAGTAGAAACTATAGTTGTTGTTCTTGTTGCAACTATAGTTGTTGTTGTAGATTCTATAATTGTTGTTCTTATAGTAACTATAGTTGTTGTTCTAATAGTAACTGCAGCTGTTGTTATTGTAGTAACTATAGTTGTTGTTCTTGTTGTAACTATAGTTGTTGTTCTTGTAGGAACTATAGTTGTTGTTGTAGTAGTAACTATAGTTGTTGTTCTTTTAGTAACTATAGTTGTTGTTCTTTTAGTAACTATAGTTGTTGTTCTTGTTGTAACTATAGTTGTTTTTCTTGTAGTAACTTTAGTTGTTGTTGTAGTAGTAACTATAGTTGTTATTCTTGTAGTAACTATAGTTGTTGTTCTTGTAGTAACTATAGTTGTTGTTGTAGTAACTATAGTTGTTGTTGTAGAAGTAACTATAGTTGTTGTTCTAATTGTAACTATAGTTGTTGTTCTTGTAGTAACTATAGTTTTTTGTTGTAGTAGTAACTATAGCTGTTGTTCTTGTAGTAACTATAGTTGTTGTTGTTGTAGTAACTTTAGTTGTTGTTCTTGTAGTAACTATAGTTGTTGTAGTAGTAACTATAGTTGTTGTTCTTAAAGTAACTATAGTTGTTGTTGTTGTAATAGTAACTGCAGCTGTTGTTATTGTAGTAACTATAGTTGTTGTTCTTGTTGTAACTATAGTTGTTGTTCTTTTAGTAACTATAGTCGTTGTTCTTGTAGTAACTATAGTTGTTGTTGTAGTAGTAACTAAAGTTGTTGTTGTAGTAGTAACTATAGTGGTTGTTGTAGTAGAAACTGCAGCTCTTGTTGCTGAAGTAACTATAGTTGTTTTGGTGGTAGTAGCTATAGTTGTTGTTCTTGTAGTATCTGCAGCTGTTGTTCTTGAAGTAACTATAGTTGTTTTATTAGTAGTAACTATAGTTGTTGTTGTAGTAGTAACTATAGTTGATGTTCTTTTAGTAACTATAGTTTTTGTTGTAGTAGTAACTATAGTTGTTGTTCCTGTTGTAACTATAGTTGTTGTTCTTGTTGTAACTATTGTTGTTGTTCTTTTAGTAACTATAGTCGTTGTTCTTGTAGTAACTATAGTTGTTGTTGTAGAAGTAACTAAAGTTGTTGTTGTAGTAGTAACTATAGTGGTTGTTGTAGTAGAAACTGCAGCTCTTGTTGCTGAAGTAACTATAGTTGTTTTGGTAGTAGTAACTATAGTTGTTGTTCTTGTAGTATCTGCAGCTGTTGTTCTTGTAGTAACTATAGTCGTTATTTTAGTAGTAACTATAGTTGTTGTTGTAGTAGTAACTATAGTTGATGTTCTTTTAGTAACTATAGTTTTTGTTGTAGTAGTAACTATAGTTGTTGTTCTTGTTGTAACTATAGTTGTTGTTCTTGTAGTAACTATAGTTGTTGTTGTAGTAGTAACTATAGTTGTTGTTCTTGTAGTAACTATAGTTGTTGTTCTTGTAGCAACTATAGCTGTCGCTGAAGTAGTAACTGCAGCTGTTGTTTTTGTAGTAACTAGAGTTGTTATTCTTGTAGTAACTTTAGTTGTTAATTAAGTAATAACTATAGTTGTTGTTCTTTTAGTAACTATAGTTGTTGTAGTAGTAACTATAGTTGTTGTTCTTATAGTAACTATAGTTGCTGTTGTAATAGTAACCGCAGCTGTTGTTATTGTAGTAACTATAGTTGTTGTTCTTGTTGTAACTATAGTTGTTGTTCTTGTAGTAACTATAGTTGTTGTTGTAGTAGTAACTGCAGCTGTTGTTCTTTAAGTAACTATAGTCGTTGTTCCTGTAGTAACTATAGTTATTGTGGTAGTAGTAACTAAAGTTGTTGTTGTAGTAGTAACTATAGTGGTTGTTGTAGTAGAAACTGCAGCTGTTGTTGCTGAAGAAACTATAGTTGTTGTGGTAGTAGTAACTATAGTTATTGTTCTTGTAGTATCTGCAGCTGTTGTTCTTGTAGTAACTATAGTTGTTGTTTTAGTAGTAACTATAGTTGCTGTTGTAGTAGTATATATAGTTGTTGTTCTTTAAGTAACTATAGTTGTTGTTCTTTTAGTAACTATAGTTGTTGTTCTTGTTGTAACTATAGTTGTTGTTCTTGTAGTAACTATATTTGTTGTTGTAGTAGTAACTATAGTTGTTGTTCTTGTAGTAACTATAGTTGTTGTTCTTGTAGTAACTATAGTTGTTGTTGTAGTAACTATAGTTGTTGTTGTAGAAGTAACTATAGTTGTTGTTCTAATTGTAACTATAGTTGTTGTTCTTGTAGTAACTATAGTTTTTTGTTGTAGTAGTAACTATAGTTGTTGTTCTTGTAGTAACTATAGTTGTTGTTGTAGTAGTAACTATAGTTGTTGTTCTTGTAGTAACTATAGTTGTTGTTCTTGAAGCAACTATAGCTGTCGCTGTAGTAGTAACTGCAGCTGTTGTTTTTGAAGTAACTAGAGTTGTTGTTCTTTTAGTAACTTTAGTTGTTAATTTAGTAGTAACTATAGTTGTTGTTCTTGTAGTAACTATAGTTGGTGTAGTAGTAACTATAGTTGTTGTTCTTATAGTAACTATAGTTGTTGTTGTAATAGTAACTGCAGCTGTTGTTCTTGTAGTAATTATAGTTGTTGTTGTAGTAGTAACTATAGTTGTTGTTCTTTTAGTAACTATAGTTGTTGTTCTTTTAGTAACTATAGTTGTTGTTCCTGTTGTAACTATAGTTGTTGTTCTTGTAGTAACTTTAGTTGTTGTTGTAGTAGTAACTATAGTTGTTGTTCTTGTGGTAACTATAGTTGTTGTTCTTGTAGTAACTATAGTTGTTGTTGTAGTAACTGTAGTTGTTGTTGTAGAAGTAACTATAGTTGCTGTTCTAATTGTAACTATAGTTGTTGTTCTTGTAGTAACTATAGTTTTTTGTTGTAGTAGTAACTGTAGCTGTTGTTCTTGTAGTAACTATAGTTGTTGTTGTTGTTGTAGTAACTATAGTTGTTGTTCTTGTAGTAACTATAGTTGTTGTAGTAGTTACTATAGTTGTTGTTCTTATAGTAACTATAGTTGTTGTTGTTGTAATAGTAACTGCAGCTGTTGTTATTGTAGTAACTATAGTTGTTGTTCTTGTTGTAACTATAGTTGTTGTTCTTTTAGTAACTATAGTCGTTGTTCTTGTAGTAACTATAGTTGTTGTTGTAGTAGTAACTAAAGTTGTTGTTGTAGTAGTAACTATAGTGGTTGTTGTAGTAGAAACTGCAGCTGTTGTTGCTGAAGTAACTATAGTTGTTTTGGTAGTAGTAACTATAGTTGTTGTTTTGTAGTATCTGCAGCTGTTGTTCTTGTAGTAACTATAGTTGTTGTTCTTATAGTAACTATAGTTGTTGTTGTTGTAATAGTAACTGCAGCTGTTGTTATTGTAGTAACTATAGTTGTTGTTCTTGTTGTAACTATAGTTGTTGTTGTAGTAGTAACTATAGTCGTTGTTCTTGTAGTAACTATAGTTGTTGTAGTAGTAACTATAGTTGTTGTTCTTTTAGTAACTATAGTTGTTGTTCTTTTAGTAACTATAGTTGTTGTTCTTGTTGTAACTATAGTTGTTGTTCTTGTAGTAATTTTAGTTGTTGTTGTAGTAGTAACTATAGTTGTTGTTCTTTTAGTAACTATAGTTGTTGTTCTTGTAGTAACTATAGTTGTTGTTGTAGTAACTATAGTTGTTGTTGTAGAAGTAACTATAGTTGTTGTTCTAATTGTTACTATAGTTGTTGTTCTTGTAGTAACTATAGTTTTTTGTTGTAGTAGTAACTATAGTTGTTTTTCTTGTAGTAACTATAGTTGTTGTTGTAGTAGTAACTATAGTTGTTGTTCTTGTAGTAACTATAGTTGTTGTAGTAGTAACTATAGTTGTTGATCTTATAGTAACTATAGTTTTTGTTGTAATAGTAACTGCAGCTGTTGTTATTGTAGTAACTATAGTTGTTGTTCTTTTTGTAACTATAGTTGTTGTTCTTTTACTAACTATAGTCGTTGTTCTTGTAGTAACTATAGTTGTTGTTGTAGTAGTAACTAAAGTTGTTGTTGTTGTAATAACTATAGTGGTTGTTGTAGTAGAAACTGCAGCTGTTGTTGCTGAAGTAACTATAGTTGTTTTGGAAGTAGTAACTATAGTTGTTGTTCTTGTAGTATATGCAGCTGTTGTTCTTGTAGTAACTATAGTGGTTGTTTTAGTAGTAACTTTAGTTGTTGTTGTAGAAGTAACTATAGTTGTTGTTCTTTTAGTAACTATAGTTTTTGTTGTAGTAGTAACTATAGTTGTTGTTCTTGTTGCAACTATAGTTGTTGTTGTAGTAGTAACTATAGTTGTTGTTGTAGTAGTAACTATAGTTGTTGTTCTTGTAGTAACTATAGTTGTTGTTCTTGTAGTAACTATAGTTGTTGTTCTTGTAGCAACTATAGCTGTCGCTGTTGTAGTAACTGCAGCTGTTGTTTTTGTAGTAACTAGAGTTGTTGTTCTTGTAGTAACTTTAGTTGTTAATTTAGTAGTAACAATAGTTGTTGTTTTGTAGTAACTATAGTTGTTGTAGTAGATACTATAGTTGTTGTTCTTATAGTAACTATAGTTGTTGTTGTAATAGTAACTGCAGCTGTTGTTATTGTAGTAACTATAGTTGTTGTTCTTGTTGTAACTATAGTTGTAGTTCTTGTAGTAACTATAGTTGTTGTTGTAGTAGTAACTATAGTTGTTGTTCTTTTAGTAACTATAGTTGTTGTTCTTTTAGTAACTATAGTTGTTGTTCTTGTTGTAACTATAGTTGTTGTTCCTGTAGTAACTTTAGTTGTTGTTGTAGTAGTAACTATAGAGGTTGTTGTAGTAGAAACTGCAGGTGTTGTTGCTGAAGTAACTATAGTTGTTGTGGAAGTAGTAACTATAGTTGTTGTTCTTGTAGTATATGCAGCTGTTGTTCTTGTAGTAACTATAGTTGTTGTTTTAGTAGTAACTATAGTTGTTGTTCTTGTAGCAACTATAGCTGTCGCTGTAGTAGTAACTGCAGCTGTTGTTTTTGTAGTAACTAGAGTTGTTGTTCTTGTAGTAACTTTAGTTGTTAATTTAGTAGTAACTATTGTTGTTGTTCTTGTAGTAACTATAGTTGTTGTAGTAGATACTATAGTTGTTGTTCTTATAGTAACTATAGTTGTTGTTGTAATAGTAACTGCAGCTGTTGTTATTGTAGTAACTATAGTTGTTGTTCTTGTTGTAACTATAGTTGTTGTTCTTGTAGTAACTATAGTTGTTGTAGTAGTAACTGTAGTTGTTGTTCTTTTAGTAACTATAGTTGTTGTTCTTTAAGTAACTATAGTTGTTGTTCTTGTTGTAACTATAGTTGTTGTTCTTGTAGTAATTTTAGTTGTTGTTGTAGTAGTAACTATAGTTGTTGTTCTTTTAGTAACTATAGTTGTTGTTCTTGTAGTAACTATAGTTGTTGTTGTAGTAACTATAGTTGTTGTTGTAGAAGTAACTATAGTTGTTGTTCTAATTGTTACTATAGTTGTTGTTCTTGTAGTAACTATAGTTTTTTGTTGTAGTAGTAACTATAGTTGTTGTTCTTGTAGTAACTATAGTTGTTGTTGTTGTTGTAGTAACTATAGTTGTTGTTCTTGTAGTAACTATAGTTGTTGTAGTAGTAACTATAGTTGTTGTTCTTATAGTAACTATAGTTGTTGTTGTTGTAATAGTAACTGCAGCTGTTGTTATTGTAGTAACTTTAGTTGTTGTTCTTGTTGTAACTATAGTTGTTGTTCTTTTAGTAACTATAGTCGTTGTTCTTGTAGTAACTATAGTTGTTGTTGTAGTAGTAACTAAAGTTGTTGTTGTAGTAGTAACTATAGTGGTTGTTGTAGTAGAAACTGCAGCTGTTGTTGCTGAAGTAACTATAGTTGTTTTGGTAGTAGTAACTATAGTTGTTTTTTTGTAGTATCTGCAGCTGTTGTTCTTGTAGTAACTATAGTTGTTGTTCTTATAGTAACTATAGTTGTTGTTGTTGTAATAGTAACTGCAGCTGTTGTTATTGTAGTAACTATAGTTGTTGTTCTTGTTGTAACTATAGTTGTTGTTGTAGTAGTAACTATAGTCGTTGTTCTTGTAGTAACTATAGGTGTTGTAGTAGTAACTATAGTTGTTGTTCTTTTAGTAACTATAGTTGTTGTTCTTTTAGTAACTATAGTTGTTGTTCTTGTTGTAACTATAGTTGTTGTTCTTGTAGTAATTTTAGTTGTTGTTGTAGTAGTAACTATAGTTGTTGTTCTTTTAGTAACTATAGTTGTTGTTCTTGTAGTAACTATAGTTGTTGTTGTAGTAACTATAGTTGTTGTTGTAGAAGTAACTATAGTTGTTGTTCTAATTGTTACTATAGTTGTTGTTCTTGTAGTAACTATAGTTTTTTGTTGTAGTAGTAACTATAGTTGTTTTTCTTGTAGTAACTATAGTTGTTGTTGTAGTAGTAACTATAGTTGTTGTTCTTGTAGTAACTATAGTTGTTGTAGTAGTAACTATAGTTGTTGATCTTATAGTAACTATAGTTTTTGTTGTAATAGTAACTGCAGCTGTTGTTATTGTAGTAACTATAGTTGTTGTTCTTTTTGTAACTATAGTTGTTGTTCTTTTACTAACTATAGTCGTTGTTCTTGTAGTAACTATAGTTGTTGTTGTAGTAGTAACTAAAGTTGTTGTTGTTGTAATAACTATAGTGGTTGTTGTAGTAGAAACTGCAGCTGTTGTTGCTGAAGTAACTATAGTTGTTTTGGTAGTAGTAACTATAGTTGTTGTTCTTGTAGTATATGCAGCTGTTGTTCTTGTAGTAACTATAGTGGTTGTTTTAGTAGTAACTTTAGTTGTTGTTGTAGAAGTAACTATAGTTGTTGTTCTTTTAGTAACTATAGTTTTTGTTGTAGTAGTAACTATAGTTGTTGTTCTTGTTGCAACTATAGTTGTTGTTGTAGTAGTCACTATAGTTGTTGTTGTAGTAGTAACTATAGTTGTTGTTCTTGTAGTAACTATAGTTGTGGTTCTTGTAGTAACTATAGTTGTTGTTCTTGTAGCAACTATAGCTGTCGCTGTTGTAGTAACTGCAGCTGTTGTTTTTGTAGTAACTAGAGTTGTTGTTCTTGTAGTAACTTTAGTTGTTAATTTAGTAGTAACAATAGTTGTTGTTTTGTAGTAACTATAGTTGTTGTAGTAGAAACTATAGCTGTTGTTCTTATAGTAACTATAGTTGTTGTTGTAATAGTAACTGCAGCTGTTGTTATTGTAGTAACTATAGTTGTTGTTCTTGTTGTAACTATAGTTGTTGTTCTTATAGCAACTATAGTCGTTGTTCTTGTAGTTACTATAGTTGTTGTTGTAGTAGTAACTAAAGTTGTTGTTGTAGTAGTAACAATAGTTGTTGTTCTTGTAGTAACTATAGTTGTTGTAGTAGTAACTATAGTTGTTGTTCTTATAGTAACTATAGTTATTGTTGTAATAGTAACCTCAGCTGTTTTTATTATGGTAACTATAGTTGTTGTTCTTGTTGTAACTATAGTTGTTGTTCTTTTAGTAACTATAGTCGTTGTTCTTGTAGTAACTATAGTTGTTGTTGTAGTAGTAACTAAAGTTGTTGTTGTAGTAGTAACTATAGTGGTTGTTGTAGAAGTAACTATAGTTTTTGTTGCTGAAGTAACTATAGTTGTTTTGGTAGTAGTAACTATAGTTGTTGTTCTTGTAGTATATGCAGCTGTTGTTCTTGTTGTAACTTAGTTGTTGTTTTAGTAGTAACTATAGTTGTTGTTGTAGTAGTAACTATAGTTTTTCATTTAGTAACTATAGTTTTTGTTGTTGTAGTAACTATAGTTGTTTTTCTTGTTGCAACTATAGTTGTTGTTCTTGTAGTAACTATAGTTGTTGTTGTAGTAGTAACTATAGTTGTTGTTCTTGTAGTAACTATAGTTGTTGTTCTTGTAGTAACTATAGTTGTTGTTCTTGTAGCAACTATAGCTGTCGCTGTAGTAGTAACTGCAGCTGTTGTTTTTGTAGTAACTAGAGTTGTTGTTCTTGTAGTAACTTTTGTTGTTAATTTAGTAGTAACTATAGTTGTTGTACTGTTGTTGTAGTAACTATAGTTGTTGTTGTAGAAGTAACTATAGTTTTTGTTCTAATTGTAACTATAGTATTTGTTCTTGTAGTAACTATAGTTTTTTGTTGTAGTAGTAACTATAGTTGTCGTTCTTGTAGTAACTATAGTTGTTGTTGTAGTAGTAACTAAAGTTGTCGCTGAAGTAGTAACTGCAGCTGTTGTTTTTGTAGTAACTAGAGTTGTTGTTCTTGTAGTAACTTCAGTTGTTAATTTAGTAATAACTATAGTTGTTGTTCTCGTAGTAACTATAGTTGTTGTAGTAGTAACTATAGTTGTTGTTGCTATAGTAACTATAGTTGTTGTTGTAATAGTAACTGCAGCTGTTGTTATTGTAGTAACTATAGTTGTTGTTGTAGTAGTAACTGCAGCTGTTGTTCTTTTAGTAACTATAGTCGTTGTTCTTGTAGTAACTATAGTTGTTGTTGTAGTAGTAAATAAAGTTGTTGTTGTAGTAGTAACAATAGTGGTTGTTGTAGTAGAAACTGCAGCTGTTGTTGCTGAAGTAACTATAGTTGTTGTGGTAGTAGAAACTATAGTTGTTATTCTTGTAGTATCTGCAGCTGTTGTTTTAGTCTAACTATAGTTGTTGTTCTTGTAGTAACTATAGTTGTTGTAGTAGTAACTATAGTTGTTGTTCTTATAGTAACTATAGTCGTTGTTGTAATAGTAACTGCAGCTGTTGTTATTGTAGTAACTATAGTTGTTGTTCTTGTTGTAACTATAGTTGTTGTTCTTGTAGTAACTATAGTTGTTGTTGTAGTAGTAACTGCAGCTGTTGTTCTTTAAGTAACTATAGTCCTTGTTCTTGTAGTAATTATAGTTATTGTTGTAGTAGTAACTAAAGTTGTTGTTGTAGTAGTAACTATAGTGGTTGTTGTAGTAGAAACTGCAGCTGTTGTTGCTGAAGAAACTATAGTTGTTGTGGTAGTAGTAACTATAGTTGTTGTTCTTGTAGTATCTGAAGCTGTTGTTCTTGTAGTAACTATAGTTGTTGTTTTAGTAGTAACTATAGTTGTTGTTGTGGTAGTAATTATAGTTGTTGTTCTTTTAGTAACTATAGTTGTTGTTCTTGTTGTAACTATAGTTGTTGTTCTTTTAGTAACTATAGTCGTTGTTCTTGTAGTAACTATAGTTGTTGTTGTAGTAGTAACTAAAGTTGTTGTTGTAGTAGTAACTATAGTGGTTGTTGTAGTAGAAACTGCAGCTGTTGTTGCTGAAGTAACTATAGTTGTTTTGGTAGTAGTAACTATAGTTGTTGTTCTGGTAGTATATGCAGCTGTTGTTCTTGTAGTAACTATAGTTGTTGTTTTAGTAGTAACTATAGTTGTTGTTGTAGTAGTAACTATAGTTGTTGTTCTTTTAGTAACTATAGTTTTTGTTGTAGTAGTAACTATAGTTGTTGTTCTTGTTGCAACTATAGTTGTTGTTGTAGTAGTAACTATAGTTGTTGTTGTAGTAGTAACTATAGTTGTTGATCTTGTAGTAACTATAGTTGTTGTTCTTGTAGTAACTATAGTTGTTGTTCTTGTAGCAACTATAGCTGTCGCTGTAGTAGTAACTGCAGCTGTTGTTTTTGTAGTAACTAGAGTTGTTGTTCTTGTAGTAACTTTAGTTGTTAATTTAGTAGTAACTATAGTTGTTGTACTTGTTGTAACTATAGTTGTTGTTCTTGTAGTAACTATAGTTGTTGTTGTAGTAGTAACTATAGTTGTTGTTCTTTTAGTAACTATAGTTGTTGTTCTTTTAGTAACTATAGTTGTTGTTCTTGTTGTAACTATAGTTGTTGTTCTTGTAGCAATTATAGCTGTCGCTGTAGTAGTAACTGCAGCTGTTGTTTTTGTAGTAACTAGAGTTGTTGTTTTTGTAGTAACTTTAGTTATTAATTTAGAAGTAACTATAGTTGTTGTTCTTGTTGTAACTATAGTTGTTGTTCTTGTAGTAACTATAGTTGTTGTTGTAGTAGTAACTATAGTTGTTGTTCTTTTAGTAACTATAGTTGTTGTTCTTTTAGTAACTATAGTTGTTGTTCTTGTTGTAACTATAGTTGTTGTTCTTCTAGTAACTTTAGTTGTTGTTGTAGTAGTAACTATAGTTGTTGTTCTTGTAGTAACTATAGTTGTTGTTCTTGTAGTAACTATCGTTGTTGTTGTAGTAACTATAGTTGTTGTTGTAGAAGTAACTATAGTTGTTGTTCTAATTGTAACTATAGTTGTTGTTCTTGTAGTAACTATAGTTTTTTGTTGAAGTAGTAACTATAGCTGTGGTTCTTGTAGTAACTATAATTGTTGTTGTTGTAGTAACTATAGTTGTTGTTCTTGTAGTAACTATAGTTATTGTAGTAGTAACTATAGTTGTTGTTCTTATTGTAACTATAGTTGTTGTTGTTGTAATAGTAACTGCAGCTGTTGTTATTGTAGTAACTATAGTTGTTGTTCTTGTTGTAACTATAGTTGTTGTTCTTTTAGTAACTATAGTCGTTCTTCTTGTAGTAACTATAGTTGTTGTTGTAGTAGTAACTAAAGTTGTTGTTGTAGTAGTAACTATAGTAGTTGTTGTAGTAGAAACTGCAGCTGTTGTTGCTGAAGTAACTATAGTTGTTTTGGTAGTACTAACTATAGTTGTTGTTCTTGTAGTATCTGCTGCTGTTGTTCTTGTAGTAACTATAGTTGTTGTTTTAGTAGTAACTATAGTTGTTGTTCTTGTAGTAACTATAGTTTTTTGTTGTAGTAGTAACCGCAGCTGTTGTTCTTTTAGTAACTATAGTCGTTGTTCTTGTAGTAACTATAGTTGTTGTTGTAGTAGTAACTAAAGTTGTTGTTGTAGTAGTAACAATAGTGGTTGTTGTAGTAGAAACTGCAGGTGTTGTTGCTGAAGTAACTATAGTTGTTGTGGTAGTAGTAACTATAGTTGTTGTTCTTGTAGTATCTGCAGCTGTTGTTCTTGTAGTAACTATAGTTGTTGTTTTAGTAGTAACTATATTTGTTGTTGTAGTAGTAACTATAGTTGTTGTTCTTGTAGTAACTAAAGTTGTTGTTCTTGTAGTAACTATAGTTGTTGTTGTAGTAACTATAGTTGTTGTTGTAGAAGTAATTATAGTTGTTGTTCTAATTGTAACTATAGTTGTTGTTCTTGTAGTAACTATAGTTTTTTGTTGTAGTAGTAACTATAGTTGTTGTTCTTGTAGTAACTATAGTTGTTGTTGTAGTAGTAACTAAAGTTGTTGTTCTTGTAGTAACTATAGTTGTTGTTCTTGTAGCAACTATAGCTGTCGCTGTAGTAGTAACGTTGTTGTTCTTATAGTAACTATAGTTGTTGTTGTAATAGTAACTGTAGCTGTTGTTATTGTAGTAACTATAGTTGTTGTTCTTGTTGTAACTATAGTTGTTGTTCTTGTAGTAACTATAGTTGTTGTTGTAGTAGTAACTATAGTTGTTGTTCTTATAGTAACTATAGTTGTTGTTCTTTTAGTAACTATAGTTGTTGTTCTTGTTGTAACTATAGTTGTTGTTCTTGTAGTAACTTTAGTTGTTGTTGTAGTAGTAACTATAGTTGTTGTTTTTTAGTAACTATAGTTGTTGTTCTTGTAGAAACTATAGTTGTTGTTGTAGTAACTATAGTTGTTGTTGTAGAAGTAACTATAGTTGTTGTTCTAATTGTAACTATAGTTGTTGTTCTTGTAGTAACTATAGTTTTTTGTTGTAGTAGTAACTATAGTTGTTGTTCTTGTAGTAACTATAGTAGTTGTAGTAGTAACTATAGTTGTTGTTCTTATAGTAACTATAGTTGTTGTTGTAAAAGTGACTGCAGCTGTTGTTATTGTAGTCACTATAGTTGTTGTTCTTGTTGTAACTATTGTTGTTGTTCTTTTAGTAACTATAGTCGTTGTTCTTGTAGTAACTATAGTTGTTGTTGTAGTAGTAACTAAAGTTGTTGTTGTAGTAGTAACTATAGTGGTTGTTGTAGTAGAAACTGCAGCTGTTGTTGCTGAAGTAACTATAGTTGTTTTGGTAGTAGTAACTATAGTTGTTGTTCTTGTAGTATATGCAGCTGTTGTTCTTGTAGTAACTATAGTTGTTGTTTTAGTAGTAACTATAGTTGGTGTTGTAGTAGTAACTATATTTGTTGTTCTATTAGTAACATTAGTTTTTGTTGTAGTAGTAACTATAGTTGTTGTTCTTGTTGCAACTATAGTTGTTGTTGTAATAATAACTATAGTTGTTTTTGTAGTAGAAACTGCAGCTGTTGTTGCTGAAGTAACTATAGTTGTTGTGGTAGTAGAAACTATAGTTGTTATTCTTGTAGTATCTGCAGCTGTTGTTGTAGTCTAACTATAGTTGTTGTTCTTGTAGTAACTATAGTTGTTGTAGTAGTAGCTATAGTTGTTGTTCTTATAGTAACTATAGTTGTTGTTGTAATAGTAACTGCAGCTGTTGTTTTTGTAGTAACTATAGTTGTTATTCTTGTTGTAGCTATAGTTGTTGTTCTTTTAGTAACTATAGTTGTTGTTCTTGTAGTCACTATAGTTGTTCTTGTAGTCACTATAGTTGTTGTTGTAGAAGTAACTATAGTTGTTGTTCTAATTGTAACTATAGTTGTTGTTCTTATTGTAACTACAGTTTTTTGTTGTAGTAGTAACTATAGTTGTTGTTCTTGTAGTAACTATAGTTGTTGTTGTAGTAGTAACTATAGTTGTTGTTCTTGTAGTAACTATAGTTGTTGTAGTAGTAACTATAGTTGTTGTTCTTATAGTAACTATAGTTGTTGTTGTAATAGTAACTGCAGCTGTTGTTATTGTAGTAACTACAGTTGTTGTTCTTGTTGTAACTATAGTTGTTGTTCTTTTTGTAACTATAGTCGTTGTTCTTGTAGTAACTATAGTTGTTGTTGTAGTAGTAACTAAAGTTGTTGTTGTAGTAGTAACTATAGTGGTTGTTGTAGTAGAAACTGCAGCTGTTGTTGCTGAAGTAACTATAGTTGTTTTGGTAGTAATAACTATAGTTGTTGTTCTTGTAGTATAAGCAGCTGTTGTTCTTGTAGTAACTATATTTGTTGTTTTAGTAGTAACTATAGTTCTTGTTGTAGTAGTAACTATAGTTGTTGTTCTTGTTGCAACTATAGTTGTTGTTGTAGTAGTAACTATAGTTGTTGTTGTAGTAGTAACTATAGTTGTTGATCTTGTAGTAACTATAGTTGTTGTTCTTGTAGTAACTATAGTTGTTGTTCTTGTAGCAACTATAGTTGTCGCTGTAGTAGTAACTGCAGCTGTTGTTTTTGTAGTAACTAGAGTTATTGTTCTTGTAGTAACTTTAGTTGTTAATTTAGTAGTAACTATAGTTGTTGTTCTTGTTGTAACTATAGTTGTTGTTCTTGTAGTAACTATAGTTGTTGTTGTAGTAGTAACTATAGTTAATGTTCTTTTAGTAACTATAGTTGTTGTTCTTTTAGTAACTATAGTTATTGTTCTTGTTGTAACTATAGTTGTTGTTCTTGCAGCAACTATAGCTGTCGCTGTAGTAGTAACTGCAGCTGTTGTTTTTGTAGTAACTAGGGTTGTTGTTCTTGTAGTAACTTTAGCTGTTAATTTAGAAGTAACTATAGTTGTTGTTCTTGTTGTAACTATAGTTGTTGTTCTTGTAGTAACTATAGTTGTTGTTGTAGTAGTAACTATAGTTGTTGTTCTTTTAGTAACTATAGTTGTTGTTCTTTTAGTAACTAAAGTTGTTGTTCTTGTTGTAACTATAATTGTTGTTCTTCTAGTAACTTTAGTTGTTGTTGTAGTAGTAACTATAGTTGTTGTTCTTGTAGTAACTATAGTTGTTGATCTTGTAGTAACTATAGTTGTTGTTGTAGTAGCTAAAGTTGTTGTTGTAGAAGTAACTATAGTTGTTGTTCTAATTGTAACTTTAGTTGTTGTTCTTGTAGTAACTATAGTTTTTTGTTGTAGTAGTAACTATAGCTGTTGTTCTTGTAGTAACTATAGTTGTTGTTGTTGTAATAGTAACTGCAGCTGTTGTTATTGTAGTAACTATAGTTATTGTTCTTGTTGTAACTATAGTTGTTGTTCTTTTAGTAACTATAGTCGTTCTTCTTGTAGTAACTATAGTTGTTGTAGTAGTAACTAAAGTTGTTGTTGTAGTAGTAACTATAGTGGTTGTTGTAGTAGAAACTGCAGCTGTTGTTGCTGAAGTAACTATAGTTGTTTTGGTAGTACTAACTATAGTTGTTGTTCTTGTAGTATCTGCTGCTGTTGTTCTTGTAGTAACTATAGTTGTTGTTTTAGTAGTAACTATAATTGTTGTTCTTGTAGTAACTATAGTTGTTGTTGTAGTAGTAACTATAGTTGTTGTTATTGTAGTAACTATAGTTGTTGTTCTTTTAGTAACTAAAGTTGTTGTTCTTGTTGTAACTATAATTGTTGTTCTTCTAGTAACTTTAGTTGTTGTTGTAGTAGTAACTATAGTTGTTGTTCTTGTAGTAACTATAGTTGTTGATCTTGTAGTAACTAAAGTTGTTGTTGTAGTAGCTAAAGTTGTTGTTGTAGAAGTAACTATAGTTGTTGTTCTAATTGTAACTTTAGTTGTTGTTCTTGTAGTAACTATAGTTTTTTGTTGTTGTAGTAACTATAGTTGTTGTTCTTGTAGTAATTATAGTTATTGTAGTAGTAACTATAGTTGTTGTTCTTATAGTAACTATAGTTGTTGTTGTTGTAATAGTAACTGCAGCTGTTGTTATTGTAGTAACTATAGTTGTTGTTCTTGTTGTAACTATAGTTGTTGTTCTTTTAGTAACTATAGTCGTTCTTCTTGTAGTAACTATAGTTGTTGTAGTAGTAACTAAAGTTGTTGTTGTAGTAGTAACTATAGTGGTTGTTGTAGTAGAAACTGCAGCTGTTGTTGTTGAAGTAACTATAGTTGTTTTGGTAGTACTAACTATAGTTGTTGTTCTTGTAGTATCTGCTGCTGTTGTTCTTGTAGTAACTATAGTTGTTGTTTTAGTAGTAACTATAATTGTTGTTCTTGTAGTAACTATAGTTGTTGTTGTAGTAGTAACTATAGTTGTTGTTCTTGTAGTAACTATAGTTGTTGTTCTTATAGTACCTATAGTTGTTGTTGTTGTAATAGTAACTGCAGCTGTTGTTATTGTAGTGACTATAGTTGTTGTAGTAGTAACTATAGTTGTTGTTCTTATAGTAACTATAGTTGTTGTTGTAATAGTAACTGCAGCTGTTGTTATTGTAGTAACTACAGTTGTTGTTCTTGTTGTAACTATAGTTGTTGTTCTTTTTGTAACTATAGTCGTTGTTCTTGTAGTAACTATAGTTGTTGTTGTAGTAGTAACTAAAGTTGTTGTTGTAGTAGTAACTATAGTGGTTGTTGTAGTAGAAACTGCAGCTGTTGTTGCTGAAGTAACTATAGTTGTTTTGGTAGTAGTAACTATAGTTGTTGTTCTTGTAGTATATGCAGCTGATGTTCTTGTAGTAACTATAGTTGTTGTTTTAGTAGTAACTATAGTTGTTGTTGTAGTAGTAACTATAGTTGTTGTTCTTTTAGTAACTATAGTTTTTGTTCTAGTAGTAACTATAGTTGTTGTTCTTGTTGCAACTATAGTTGTTGTTGTAGTAGTAACTATAGTTGTTGTTGTAGTAGTAACTATAGTTGTTGATCTTGTAGTAACTATAGTTGTTGTTGTAGAAGTAACTATAGTTGTTGTTCTTATTGTAACTATAGTTGTTGTTCTTGCAGTAACTATAGTTTTTTGTTGTAGTAGTAACTATAGTTGTTGTTCTTGTAGTAACTATAGTTGTTGAAGTAGTAACTATAGTTGTTGTTCTTATAGTAACTATAGTTGTTGTTGTAAAAGTGACTGCAGCTGTTGTTATTGTAGTAACTATAGTTGTTGTTCTTGTTGTAACTATTGTTGTTGTTCTTTTAGTAACTATAGTCGTTGTTCTTGTAGTAACTATAGTTGTTGTTGTAGTAGTAACTAAAGTTGTTGTTGTAGTAGTAACTATAGTGGTTGTTGTAGTAGAAACTGCAGCTGTTGTTGCTGAAGTAACTATAGTTGTTTTGGTAGTAGTAACTATAGTTGTTGTTCTTGTAGTATATGCAGCTGTTGTTCTGGTAGTAACTATAGTTGTTGTTTTAGTAGTAACTATAGTTGGTGTTGTAGTAGTAACTATAGTTGTTGTTCTTTTAGTAACATTAGTTTTTGTTGTAGTAGTAACTATAGTTGTTGTTCTTGTTGCAACTATAGTTGTTGTTGTAATAATAACTATAGTTGTTGTTGTAGTAGAAACTGCAGCTGTTGTTTCTGAAGTAACTATAGTTGTTGTGGTAGTAGAAACTATAATTGTTATTATTGTAGTATCTGCAGCTGTTGTTGTAGTCTAACTATAGTTGTTGTTCTTGTAGTAACTATAGTTGTTGTAGTAGTAACAATAGTTGTTGTTCTTATAGTAACTATAGTTGTTGTTGTAATAGTAACTGCAGCTGTTGTTATTGTAGTAACTATAGTTGTTGTTCTTGTTGTAGCTATATTTGTTGTTCTTTTAGTAACTATAGTTGTTGTTCTTGTAGTAACTATAGTTGTTGTTGTAGTAACTATAGTTGTTGTTGTAGAAGTAACTATAGTTGTTGTTCTAATTGTAACTATAGTTGTTGTTCTTGTAGTAACTATAGTTTTTTGTTGTAGTAGTAACTATAGTTGTTGTTCTTGTAGTAACTATAGTTGTTGTTGTAGTAGTAACTATAGTTGTTGTTCTTGTAGTAACTATAGTTGTTGTAGTAGTAATTATAGTTGTTATTCTTATAGTATCTATAGTTGTTGTTGTAATAGTAACTGCAGCTGTTGTTATTGTAGTAACTACAGTTGTTGTTCTTGTTGTAACTATAGTTGTTGTTCTTTTTGTAACTATAGTCGTTGTTCTTGTAGTAACTATAGTTGTTGTTGTAGTAGTAACTAAAGTTGTTGTTGTAGTAGTAACTATAGTGGTTGTTGTAGTAGAAACTGCAGCTGTTGTTGCTGAAGTAACTATAGTTGTTTTGGTAGTAGTAACTATAGTTGTTGTTCTTGTAGTATATGCAGCTGTTGTTCTTGTAGTAACTATATTTGTTGTTTTAGTAGTAACTATAGTTGTTGTTGTAGTAGTAACTATAGTTGTTGTTCTTTAAGTAACTATAGTTTTTGTTGTAGTAGTAACTATAGTTGTTGTTCTTGTTGCAACTATAGTTGTTGTTGTAGTAGTACTATAGTTGTTGTTGTAGTAGTAACTATAGTTGTTGATCTTGTAGTAACTATAGTTGTTGTTCTTGTAGTAACTATAGTTGTTGTTCTTGTAGCAACTATAGTTGTCGCTGTAGTAGTAACTGCAGCTGTAGTTTTTGTAGTAACTAGAGTTGTTGTTCTTGTAGTAACTTTAGTTGTTAATTTAGTAGTAACTATAGTTGTTGTTCTTGTTGTAACTATAGTTGTTGTTCTTGTAGTAACTATAGTTGTTGTTGTAGTAGTAATTAAAGTTGTTGTTCTTTTAGTAACTATAGTTGTTGTTCTTTTAGTAACTATAGTTGTTGTTCTTGTTGTAACTATAGTTGTTGTTCTTGTAGCAACTATAGCTGTCGCTGTAGTAGTTACTGCAGCTGTTGTTTTTGTAGTAACTAGAGTTGTTGTTCTTGTAGTAACTTTAGTTGTTAATTTAGAAGTAACTATAGTTGTTGCTCTTGTTGTAACTATAGTTGTTGTTCTTGTAGTAACTATAGTTGTTGTTGTAGTAGTAACTATAGTTGTTGTTCTTTGAGTAACTATAGTTGTTGTTATTTTAGTAACTATAGTTGTTGTTCTTGTTGTAACTATAGTTGTTGTTCTTCTAGTAACTTTAGTTGTTGTTGTAGTAGTAACTATAGTTGTTGTTCTTGTAGTAACAATAGTTGTTGTTCTTGTAGTAACTATAGTTGTTGTTGTAGTAACTATAGTTGTTGTTGTAGAAGTAACTATAGTTGTTGTTCTAATTGTAACTTTAGTTGTTGTTCTTGTAGTAACTATAGTTTTTTGTTGTAGTAGTAACTATAGCTGTTGTTCTTGTAGTAACTATAGTTGTTGTTGTTGTAGTAACTATAGTTGTTGTTCTTGTAGTAATTATAGTTATTGTAGTAGTAACTATAGTTGTTGTTCTTATAGTAACTATAGTTGTTGTTGTTGTAATAGTAACTGCAGCTGTTGTTATTGTAGTAACTATAGTTGTTGTTCTTGTTGTAACTATAGTTGTTGTTCTTTTAGTAACTATAGTCGTTCTTCTTGTAGTAACTATAGTTGTTGTTGTAGTAGTAACTAAAGTTGTTGTTGTAGTAGTAACTATAGTGGTTGTTGTAGTAGAAACTGCAGCTGTTGTTGCTGAAGTAACTATAGTTGTTTTGGTAGTACTAACTATAGTTGTTGTTCTTGTAGTATCTGCTGCTGTTGTTCTTGTAGCAACTATAGATGTTGTTTTAGTAGTAACTATAGTTGTTGTTCTTGTAGTTACTATAGTTTTTTGTTGTAGTAGTAACTATAGTTGTTGTTCTTGTAGTAACTATAGTTGTTGTTGTAGTAGTAACTATAGTTGTTGTTCTTGTAGTAACTAAAGTTGTTGTTCTTATAGTAACTATAGTTGTTGTTGTTGTAATAGTAACTGCAGCTGTTGTTATTGTAGTAACTATAGTTGTTGTTCTTGTTGTAACTATAGTTGTTGTTCTTTTAGTAACTATAGTAGTTGTTCTTGTAGTAACTATAGTTGTTGTTGTAGTAGTAACTAAAGTTGTTGTGTAGTAGTAACTATAGTGGTTGTTGTAGTAGAAACTGCAGCTGTTGTTGCTGAAGTAACTATAGTTGTTTTGGTAGTAGTAACTATAGTTGTTGTTCTTGTAGTATATGCAGCTGTTGTTCTTGTAGTAACTATAGTTGTTGTTTTAGAAGTAACTATAGTTGTTGTTGTAGTAGTAACTATAGTTGTTGTTCTTTTAGTAACTATAGTTTTTGTTGTTGTAGTAACTATAGTTGTTTTTCTTGTTGCAACTATAGTTGTTGTTCTTGTAGTAACTATAGTTGTTGTTGTAGTAGTAACTATAGTTGTTGTTCTTGTAGTAACTATAGTTGTTGTTCTTGTAGTAACTATAGTTGTTGTTCTTGTAGCAACTATAGCTGTCGCTGTAGTAGTAACTGCAGCTGTTGTTTTTGTAGTAACTAGAGTTGTTGTTCTTGTAGTAACTTTAGTTGTTAATTTAGTAGTAACTATAGTTGTTGTTCTTGTTGTAACTATAGTTGTTGTTCTTGTAGTAACTTTAGTTGTTGTTGTAGTAGTAACTATAGTTGTTGTTCTTTTAGTAACTATAGTTGTTGTTCTTTTAGTAACTATAGTTGTTGTTCTTGTTGTAACTATAGTTGTTGTTCTTGTAGCAATTATAGCTGTCGCTGTAGTAGTAACTGCAGCTGTTGTTTTTGTAGTAACTAGAGTTGTTGTTCTTGTAGTAACTTTAGTTGTTAATTTAGAAGTAACTATAGTTGTTGTTCTTGTTGTAACTATAGTTGTTGTTCTTGTAGTAACTATAGTTGTTGTTGTAGTAGTAACTATAGTTAATGTTCTTTTAGTAACTATAGTTGTTGTTCTTTTAGTAACTATAGTTGTTGTTCTTGTTGTAACTATAGTTGTTGTTCTTCTAGTAACTTTAGTTGTTGTTGTAGTAGTAACTATAGTTGTTGTTCTTGTAGTAACTATAGTTGTTGTTCTTGTAGTAACTATAGTTGTTGTTGTAGTAACTATAGTTGTTGTTGTAGAAGTAACTATAGTTGTTGTTCTAATTGTAACTATAGTTGTTGTTCCTGTAGTAACTATAGTTTTTTGTTGTAGAAGTAACTATAGCTGTTGTTCTTGTAGTAACTATAGTTGTTGTTGTTGTAGTAACTATAGTTGTTGTTCTTGTAGTAACTATAGTTATTGTAGTAGTAACTATAGTTGTTGTTCTTATAGTAACTATAGTTGTTGTTGTTGTAATAGTAACTGCAGCTGTTGTTATTGTAGTAACTATAGTTGTTGTTCTTGTTGTAACTATAGTTGTTGTTCTTTTAGTAACTATAGTCGTTCTTCTTGTAGTAACTATAGTTGTTGTTGTAGTAGTAACTAAAGTTGTTGTTGTAGTAGTAACTATAGTAGTTGTTGTAGTAGAAACTGCAGCTGTTGTTGCTGAAGTAACTATAGTTGTTTTGGTAGTACTAACTATAGTTGTTGTTCTTGTAGTATCTGCTGCTGTTGTTCTTGTAGTAACCATACTTGTTGTTTTAGTAGTAACTATAGTTGTTGTTCTTGTAGTAACTATAGTTTTTTGTTGTAGTAGTAACTATAGTTGTTGTTCTTGTAGTAACTATAGTTGTTGTTGTAGTAGTAACTATAGTGTTGTTGTAGTAGTAACTATAGTTGATGTTCTTTTAGTAACTATAGTTTTTGTTGTAGTAGTAACTATAGTTGTTGTTCTTGTTGTAACTATAGTTGTTGTTCTTGTAGTAACTATAGTTGTTGTTGTAGTAGTAACTATAGTTGTTGTTCTTGTAGTAACTATAGTTGTTGTTCTTGTAGTAACTATAGTTGTTGTTCTTGTAGTAACTATAATTGTTGTTGTAGTAGTAACCGCAGCTGTTGTTCTTTTAGTAACTATAGTCGTTGTTCTTGTAGTAACTATAGTTGTTGTTGTAGTAGTAACTAAAGTTGTTGTTCTTTTAGTAACTATAGTTTTTGTTGTAGTAGTAACTATAGTTGTTGTTCTTGTTGCAACTATAGTTGTTGTTGTAGTAGTAACTATAGTTGTTGTTGTAGTAGTAACTATAGTTGTTGATCTTGTAGTAACTATAGTTGTTGTTGTAGAAGTAACTACAGTTGTTGTTCTTATTGTAACTATAGTTGTTGTTCTTGTAGTAACTATAGTTTTTTGTTGTAGTAGTAACTATAGTTGTTGTTCTTGTAGTAACTATAGTTGTTGAAGTAGTAACTATAGTTGTTGTTCTTATAGTAACTATAGTTGTTGTTGTAAAAGTGACTGCAGCTGTTGTTATTGTAGTAACTATAGTTGTTGTTCTTGTTGTAACTATTGTTGTTGTTCTTTTAGTAACTATAGTCGTTGTTCTTGTAGTAACTATAGTTGTTGTTGTAGTAGTAACTAAAGTTGTTGTTGTAGTAGTAACTATAGTGGTTGTTGTAGTAGAAACTGCAGCTGTTGTTGCTGAAGTAACTATAGTTGTTTTGGTAGTAGTAACTATAGTTGTTGTTCTTGTAGTATATGCAGCTGTTGTTCTGGTAGTAACTATAGTTGTTGTTTTAGTAGAAACTATAGTTGGTGTTGTAGTAGTATTTATAGTTGTTGTTCTTTTAGTAACATTAGTTTTTGTTGTAGTAGTAACTATAGTTGTTGTTCTTGTTGCAACTATAGTTGTTGTTGTAATAATAACTATAGTTGTTGTTGTAGTAGAAACTGCAGCTGTTGTTTCTGAAGTAACTATAGTTGTTGTGGTAGTAGAAACTATAATTGTTATTCTTGTAGTATCTGCAGCTGTTGTTGTAGTCTAACTATAGTTGTTGTTCTTGTAGTAACTATAGTTGTTGTAGTAGTAACTATAGTTGTTGTTCTTATAGTAACTATAGTTGTTGTTGTAATAGTAACTGCAGCTGTTGTTATTGTAGTAACTATAGTTGTTGTTCTTGTTGTAGCTATAGTTGTTGTTCTTTTAGTAACTATAGTTGTTGTTCTTGTAGTAACTATAGTTGTTGTTGTAGAAGTAACTATAGTTGTTGTTCTAATTGTAACTATAGTTGTTGTTCTTGTAGTAACTATAGTTTTTTGTTGTAGTAGTAACTATAGTTGTTGTTCTTGTAGTAACTATAGTTTTTTGTTGTAGTAGTAACTATAGTTGTTGTTCTTGTAGTAACTATAGTTGTTGTTGTAGTAGTAACTATAGTTGTTGTTCTTGTAGTAACTATAGTTGTTGTAGTAGTAATTATAGTTGTTATTCTTATAGTAACTATAGTTGTTGTTGTAATAGTAACTGCAGCTGTTGTTATTGTAGTAACTACAGTTGTTGTTCTTGTTGTAACTATAGTTGTTGTTCTTTTTGTAACTATAGTCGTTGTTCTTGTAGTAACTATAGTTGTTGTTGTAGTAGTAACTAAAGTTGTTGTTGTAGTAGTAACTATAGTGGTTGTTGTAGTAGAAACTGCAGCTGTTGTTGCTGAAGTAACTATAGTTGTTTTGGTAGTAGTAACTATAGTTGTTGTTCTTGTAGTATATGCAGCTGTTGTTCTTGTAGTAACTATATTTGTTGTTTTAGTAGTAACTATAGTTGTTGTTGTAGTAGTAACTATAGTTGTTGTTCTTTAAGTAACTATAGTTTTTGTTGTAGTAGTAACTATAGTTGTTGTTCTTGTTGCAACTATAGTTGTTGTTGTAGTAGTAACTATAGTTGTTGTTATAGTAGTAACTATAGTTGTTGATCTTGTAGTAACTATAGTTGTTGTTCTTGTAGTAACTATAGTTGTTGTTCTTGTAGCAACTATAGTTGTCGCTGTAGTAGTAACTGCAGCTGTTGTTTTTGTAGTAACTAGAGTTGTTGTTCTTGTAGTAACTTTAGTTGTTAATTTAGTAGTAACTATAGTTGTTGTTCTTGTTGTAACTATAGTTGTTGTTCTTGTAGTAACTATAGTTGTTGTTGTAGTAGTAACTATAGTTGTTGTTCTTTGAGTAACTATAGTTCTTGTTATTTTAGTAACTATAGTTGTTGTTCTTGTTGTAACTAGAGTTGTTGTTCTTCTAGTAACTTTAGTTGTTGTTGTAGTAGTAACTATAGTTGTTGTTCTTGTAGTAACTATAGTTGTTGTTCTTGTAGTAACTATAGTTGTTGTTGTAGTAACTATAGTTGTTGTTGTAGAAGTAACTATAGTTGTTGTTCTAATTGTAACTTTAGTTGTTGTTCTTGTAGTAACTATAGTTTTTTGTTGTAGTAGTAACTATAGCTGTTGTTCTTGTAGTAACTATAGTTGTTGTTGTTGTAGTAACTATAGTTGTTGTTCTTGTAGTAATTATAGTTATTGTAGTAGTAACTATAGTTGTTGTTCTTAAAGTAACTATAGTTGTTGTTGTTGTAATAGTAACTGCAGCTGTTGTTATTGTAGTAACTATAGTTGTTGTTCTTGTTGTAACTATAGTTGTTGTTCTTTTAGTAACTATAGTCGTTCTTCTTGTAGTAACTATAGTTGTTGTTGTAGTAGTAACTAAAGTTGTTGTTGTAGTAGTAACTATAGTGGTTGTTGTAGTAGAAACTGCAGCTGTTGTTGCTGAAGTAACTATAGTTGTTTTGGTAGTACTAACTATAGTTGTTGTTCTTGTAGTATCTGCTGCTGTTGTTCTTGTAGTAACTATAGATGTTGTTTTAGTAGTAACTATAGTTGTTGTTCTTGTAGTTACTATAGTTTTTTGTTGTAGTAGTAACTATAGTTGTTGTTCTTGTAGTAACTATAGTTGTTGTTGTAGTAGTAACTATAGTTGTTGTTCTTGTAGTAACTAAAGTTGTTGTTCTTATAGTAACTATAGTTGTTGTTGTTGTTGTAATAGTAACTGCAGCTGTTGTTATTGTAGTAACTATAGTTGTTGTTCTTGTTGTAACTATAGTTGTTGTTCTTTTAGTAACTATAGTAGTTGTTCCTGTAGTAACTATAGTTGTTGTTGTAGTAGTAACTAAAGTTGTTGTGTAGTAGTAACTATAGTGGTTGTTGTAGTAGAAACTGCAGCTGTTGTTGCTGAAGTAACTATAGTTGTTTTGGTAGTAGTAACTATAGTTGTTGTTCTTGTAGTATATGCAGCTGTTGTTCTTGTAGTAACTATAGTTGTTGTTTTAGAAGTAACTATAGTTGTTGTTGTAGTAGTAACTATAGTTGTTGTTCTTTTAGTAACTATAGTTTTTGTTGTAGTAGTAACTATAGTTGTTGTTCTTGTTGCAACTATAGTTGTTGTTGTAGTAGTAACTATAGTTGTTGTTGTAGTAGTAACTATAGTTGTTGATCTTGTAGTAACTATAGTTGTTGTTCTTGTAGTAACTATAGTTGTTGTTCTTGTAGCAACTATAGCTGTCGCTGTAGTAGTAACTGCAGCTGTTGTTTTTGTAGTAACTAGAGTTGTTGTTCTTGTAGTAACTTTAGTTGTTAATTTAGTAGTAACTATAGTTGTTGTTCTTGTTGTAACTATAGTTGTTGTTCTTGTAGTAACTTTAGTTGTTGTTGTAGTAGTAACTATAGTTGTTGTTCTTTTAGTAACTATAGTTGTTGTTCTTTTAGTAACTATAGTTGTTGTTCTTGTTGTAACTATAGTTGTTGTTCTTGTAGCAATTATAGCTGTCGCTGTAGTAGTAACTGCAGCTGTTGTTTTTGTAGTAACTAGAGTTGTTGTTCTTGTAGTAACTTTAGTTGTTAATTTAGAAGTAACTATAGTTGTTGTTCTTGTTGTAACTATAGTTGTTGTTCTTGTAGTAACTATAGTTGTTGTTGTAGTAGTAACTATAGTTGTTGTTCTTTTAGTAACTATAGTTGTTGTTCTTTTAGTAACTATAGTTGTTGTTCTTGTTGTAACTATAGTTGTTGTTCTTCTAGTAACTTTAGTTGTTGTTGTAGTAGTAACTATAGTTGTTGTTCTTGTAGTAACTATAGTTGTTGTTCTTGTAGTAACTATAGTTGTTGTTGTAGTAACTATAGTTGTTGTTGTAGAAGTAACTATAGTTGTTGTTCTAATTGTAACAATAGTTGTTGTTCTTGTAGTAACTATAGTTTTTTGTTGTAGAAGTAACTATAGCTGTTGTTCTTGTAGTAACTATAGTTGTTGTTGTTGTAGTAACTATAGTTGTTGTTCTTGTAGTAACTATAGTTATTGTAGTAGTAACTATAGTTGTTGTTCTTATAGTAACTATAGTTGTTGTTGTTGTAATAGTAACTGCAGCTGTTGTTATTGTAGTAACTATAGTTGTTGTTCTTGTTGTAACTATAGTTGTTGTTCTTTTAGTAACTATAGTCGTTCTTCTTGTAGTAACTATAGTTGTTGTTGTAGTAGTAACTAAAGTTGTTGTTGTAGTAGTAACTATAGTAGTTGTTGTAGTAGAAACTGCAGCTGTTGTTGCTGAAGTAACTATAGTTGTTTTGGTAGTACTAACTATAGTTGTTGTTCTTGTAGTATCTGCTGCTGTTGTTCTTGTAGTAACTATACTTGTTGTTTTAGTAGTAACTATAGTTGTTGTTCTTGTAGTAACTATAGTTTTTTGTTGTAGTAGTAACTATAGTTGTTGTTCTTGTAGTAACTATAGTTGTTGTTGTAGTAGTAACTATAGTTGTTGTTCTTGTAGTAACTATAGTTGTTGTTCTTATAGTAACTATAGTTGTTGTTGTTGTAATAGTAACTGCAGCTGTTGTTATTGTAGTAACTACAGTTGTTGTTCTTGTTGTAACTATAGTTGTTGTTCTTTTAGTAACTATAGTCGTTGTTCTTGTAGTAACTATAGTTGTTGTTGTAGTAGTAACTAAAGTTGCTGTTGTAGTAGTAACTATAGTGGTTGTTGTAGTAGAAACTGCAGCTGTTGTTGCTGAAGTAACTATAGTTGTTTTGGTAGTAGTAACTATAGTTGTTGTTCTTGTAGTATCTGCAGCCGTTGTTCTTGTAGTAACTAAAGTTGTTGTTTTAGTAGTAACTATAGTGTTGTTGTAGTAGTAACTATAGTTGATGTTCTTTTAGTAACTATAGTTGTTGTTGTAGTAGTAACTATAGTTGTTGTTCTTGTTGTAACTATAGTTGTTGTTCTTGTAGTAACTATAGTTGTTGTTGTAGTAGTAACTATAGTTGTTGTTCTTGTAGTAACTATAGTTGTTGTTCTTGTAGTAACTATAGTTGTTGTTCTTGTAGTAACTATAATTGTTGTTGTAGTAGTAACCGCAGCTGTTGTTCTTTTAGTAACTATAGTCGTTGTTCTTGTAGTAACTATAGTTGTTGTTGTAGTAGTAACTAAAGTTGTTGTTGTAGTAGTAACAATAGTGGTTGTTGTAGTAGAAACTGCAGGTGTTGTTGCTGAAGTAACTATAGTTGTTGTGGTAGTAGTAACTATAGTTGTTGTTCTTGTAGTATCTGCAGCTGTTGTTCTTGTAGTAACTATAGTTGTTGTTTTAGTAGTAACTATATTTGTTGTTGTAGTAGTAACTATAGTTGTTGTTCTAGTAGTAACTAAAGTTGTTGTTCTTGTAGTAACTATAGTTGTTGTTGTAGAAGTAATTATAGTTGTTGTTCTAATTGCAACTATAGTTGTTGTTCTTGTAGTAACTTTAGTTTTTTGTTGTAGTAGTAAATATAGTTGTTGTTCTTGTAGTAACTATAGTTGTTGTTGTAGTAGTAACTATAGTTGTTGTTCTTGTAGTAACAATAGTTGTTGTTCTTGTAGCAACTATAGCTGTCGCTGTAGTAGTAACGTTGTTGTTCTTATAGTAACTATTGTTGTTGTTGTAATAGTAACTGCAGCTGTTGTTATTGTAGTAACTAAAGTTGTTGTTCTTGTTGTAACTATAGTTGTTGTTCTTGTAGTAACTATAGTTGTTGTTGTAGTAGTAACTATAGTTGTTGTTCTTATAGTAACTATAGTTGTTTTTCTTTTAGTAACTATAGTTGTTGTTCTTGTTGTAACTATAGTTGTTGTTATAGTAACTATAGTTGTTGTTGTAGAAGTAACTATAGTTGTTGTTCTAATTGTAGCTATAGTTGTTGTTCTTGTAGTAACTATAGTTTTTTGTTGTAGTAGTAACTATAGTTGTTGTTCTTGTAGTAACTATAGTTGTTGTAGTAGTAACTATAGTTGTTATTCTTATAGTAACTATAGTTGTTGTTGTAAAAGTAACTGCAGCTGTTGTTATTGTAGTAACTATAGTTGTTGTTCTTGTTGTAACTATAGTTGTTGTTCTTTTTGTAACTATAGTCGTTTTTCTTGTAGTAACTATAGTTGTTGTTGTAGTAGTAACTAAAGTTGTTGTTGTAGTAGTAACTATAGTGGTTGTTGTAGTAGAAACTGCAGCTGTTGTTGCTGAAGTAACTATAGTTGTTTTGGTAGTAGTAACTATAGTTGTTGTTCTTGTAGTATATGCAGCTGTTGTTCTTGTAGTAACTATATTTGTTGTTTTAGTAGTAACTATGGTTGTTGTTGTAGTAGTAACTATAGTTGTTGTTCTTTAAGTAACTATAGTTTTTGTTGTAGTAGTAACTAAAGTTGTTGTTCTTGTTGCAACTATAGTTGTTGTTGTAGTAGTAACTATAGTTGTTGTTGTAGTAGTAACTATAGTTGTTGATCTTGTAGTAACTATAGTTGTTGTTCTTGTAGTAACTATAGTTGTTGTTCTTGTAGCAACTATAGTTGTCGATGTAGTAGTAACTGCAGCTGTTGTTTTTGTAGTAACTAGAGTTGTTGTTCTTGTAGTAACTTTAGTTGTTAATTTAGTAGTAACTATAGTTGTTGTTCTTGTTGTAACTATAGTTGTTGTTCTTGTAGTAACTATAGTTGTTGTTGTAGTAGTAACTAAAGTTGTTGTTCTTTTAGTAACTATAGTTGTTGTTCTTTTAGTAACTATAGTTGTTGTTCTTGTTGTAACTATAGTTGTTGTTCTTGTAGCAACTATAGCTGTCGCTGTAGTAGTTACTGCAGCTGTTGTTTTTGTAGTAACTATAGTTGTTGCTCTTGTTGTAACTATAGTTGTTGTTCTTGTAGTAACTATAGTTGTTGTTGTAGTAGTAACTATAGTTGTTGTTCTTTGAGTAACTATAGTTCTTGTTATTTTAGTAACTATAGTTGTTGTTCTTGTTGTAACTATAGTTGTTGTTCTTCTAGTAACTTTAGTTGTTGTTGTAGTAGTAACTATAGTTGTTGTTCTTGTAGTAACTATAGTTGTTGTTCTTGTAGTAACTATAGTTGTTGTTGTAGTAACTATAGTTGTTGTTGTAGAAGTAACTATAGTTGTTGTTCTAATTGTAACTTTAGTTGTTGTTCTTGTAGTAACTATAGTTTTTTGTTGTAGTAGTAACTATAGCTGTTGTTCTTGTAGTAACTATAGTTGTTGTTGTTGTAGTAACTATAGTTGTTGTTCTTGTAGTAATTATAGTTATTGTAGTAGTAACTATAGTTGTTGTTCTTAAAGTAACTATAGTTGTTGTTGTTGTAATAGTAACTGCAGCTGTTGTTATTGTAGTAACTATAGTTGTTGTTCTTGTTGTAACTATAGTTGTTGTTCTTTTAGTAACTATAGTCGTTCTTCTTGTAGTAACTATAGTTGTTGTTGTAGTAGTAACTAAAGTTGTTGTTGTAGTAGTAACTATAGTGTTTGTTGTAGTAGAAACTGCAGCTGTTGTTGCTGAAGTAACTATAGTTGTTTTGGTAGTACTAACTATAGTTGTTGTTCTTGTAGTATCTGCTGCTGTTGTTCTTGTAGTAACTATAGATGTTGTTTTAGTAGTAACTATAGTTGTTGTTCTTGTAGTTACTATAGTTTTTTGTTGTAGTAGTAACTATAGTTGTTGTTCTTGTAGTAACTATAGTTGTTGTTGTAGTAGTAACTATAGTTGTTGTTCTTGTAGTAACTAAAGTTGTTGTTCTTATAGTAACTATAGTTGTTGTTGTTGTAATAGTAACTGCAGCTGTTGTTATTGTAGTAACTATAGTTGTTGTTCTTGTTGTAACTATAGTTGTTGTTCTTTTAGTAACTATAGTAGTTGTTCCTGTAGTAACTATAGTTGTTGTTGTAGTAGTAACTAAAGTTGTTGTGTAGTAGTAACTATAGTGGTTGTTGTAGTAGAAACTGCAGCTGTTGTTGCTGAAGTAACTATAGTTGTTTTGGTAGTAGTAACTATAGTTGTTGTTCTTGTAGTATATGCAGCTGTTGTTCTTGTAGTAACTATAGTTGTTGTTTTAGAAGTAACTATAGTTGTTGTTGTAGTAGTAACTATAGTTGTTGTTCTTTTAGTAACTATAGTTTTTGTTGTAGTAGTAACTATAGTTGTTGTTCTTGTTGCAACTATAGTTGTTGTTGTAGTAGTAACTATAGTTGTTGTTGTAGTAGTAACTATAGTTGTTGATCTTGTAGTAACTATAGTTGTTGTTCTTGTAGTAACTATAGTTGTTGTTCTTGTAGCAACTATAGCTGTCGCTGTAGTAGTAACTGCAGCTGTTGTTTTTGTAGTAACTAGAGTTGTTGTTCTTGTAGTAACTTTAGTTGTTAATTTAGTAGTAACTATAGTTGTTGTTCTTGTTGTAACTATAGTTGTTGTTCTTGTAGTAACTTTAGTTGTTGTTGTAGTAGTAACTATAGTTGTTGTTCTTTTAGTAACTATAGTTGTTGTTCTTTTAGTAACTATAGTTGTTGTTCTTGTTGTAACTATAGTTGTTGTTCTTGTAGCAATTATAGCTGTCGCTGTAGTAGTAACTGCAGCTGTTGTTTTTGTAGTAACTAGAGTTGTTGTTCTTGTAGTAACTTTAGTTGTTAATTTAGAAGTAACTATAGTTGTTGTTCTTGTTGTAACTATAGTTGTTGTTCTTGTAGTAACTATAGTTGTTGTTGTAGTAGTAACTATAGTTGTTGTTCTTTTAGTAACTATAGTTGTTGTTCTTTTAGTAACTATAGTTGTTGTTCTTGTTGTAACTATAGTTGTTGTTCTTCTAGTAACTTTAGTTGTTGTTGTAGTAGTAACTATAGTTGTTGTTCTTGTAGTAACTAAAGTTGTTGTTCTTGTAGTAACTATAGTTGTTGTTGTAGTAACTATAGTTGTTGTTGTAGAAGTAACTATAGTTGTTGTTCTAATTGTAACAATAGTTGTTGTTCTTGTAGTAACTATAGTTTTTTGTTGTAGAAGTAACTATAGCTGTTGTTCTTGTAGTAACTATAGTTGTTGTTGTTGTAGTAACTATAGTTGTTGTTCTTGTAGTAACTATAGTTATTGTAGTAGTAACTATAGTTGTTGTTCTTATAGTAACTATAGTTGTTGTTGTTGTAATAGTAACTGCAGCTGTTGTTATTGTAGTAACTATAGTTGTTGTTCTTGTTGTAACTATAGTTGTTGTTCTTTTAGTAACTATAGTCGTTCTTCTTGTAGTAACTATAGTTGTTGTTGTAGTAGTAACTAAAGTTGTTGTTGTAGTAGTAACTATAGTAGTTGTTGTAGTAGAAACTGCAGCTGTTGTTGCTGAAGTAACTATAGTTGTTTTGGTAGTACTAACTATAGTTGTTGTTCTTGTAGTATCTGCTGCTGTTGTTCTTGTAGTAACTATACTTGTTGTTTTAGTAGTAACTATAGTTGTTGTTCTTGTAGTAACTATAGTTTTTTGTTGTAGTAGTAACTATAGTTGTTGTTCTTGTAGTAACTATAGTTGTTGTTGTAGTAGTAACTATAGTTGTTGTTCTTGTAGTAACTATAGTTGTTGTTCTTATAGTAACTATAGTTGTTGTTGTTGTAATAGTAACTGCAGCTGTTGTTATTGTAGTAACTACAGTTGTTGTTCTTGTTGTAACTATAGTTGTTGTTCTTTTAGTAACTATAGTCGTTGTTCTTGTAGTAACTATAGTTGTTGTTGTAGTAGTAACTAAAGTTGCTGTTGTAGTAGTAACTATAGTGGTTGTTGTAGTAGAAACTGCAGCTGTTGTTGCTGAAGTAACTATAGTTGTTTTGGTAGTAGTAACTATAGTTGTTGTTCTTGTAGTATCTGCAGCCGTTGTTCTTGTAGTAACTAAAGTTGTTGTTTTAGTAGTAACTATAGTGTTGTTGTAGTAGTAACTATAGTTGATGTTCTTTTAGTAACTATAGTTGTTGTTGTAGTAGTAACTATAGTTGTTGTTCTTGTTGTAACTATAGTTGTTGTTCTTGTAGTAACTATAGTTGTTGTTGTAGTAGTAACTATAGTTGTTGTTCTTGTTGCAACTATAGTTGTTGTTGTAGTAGTAACTATAGTTGTTGTTGTAGTAGTAACTATAGTTGTTGATCTTGTAGTAACTATAGTTGTTGTTGTAGAAGTAACTATAGTTGTTGTTCTTATTGTAACTATAGTTGTTGTTCTTGTAGTAACTATAGTTTTTTGTTGTAGTAGTAACTATAGTTGTTGTTCTTGTAGTAACTATAGTTGTTGAAGTAGTAACTATAGTTGTTGTTCTTATAGTAACTATAGTTGTTGTTGTAAAAGTGACTGCAGCTGTTGTTATTGTAGTAACTATAGTTGTTGTTCTTGTTGTAACTATTGTTGTTGTTCTTTTAGTAACTATAGTCGTTGTTCTTGTAGTAACTATAGTTGTTGTTGTAGTAGTAACTAAAGTTGTTGTTGTAGTAGTAACTATAGTGGTTGTTGTAGTAGAAACTGCAGCTGTTGTTGCTGAAGTAACTATAGTTGTTTTGGTAGTAGTAACTATAGTTGTTGTTCTTGTAGTATATGCAGCTGTTGTTCTGGTAGTAACTATAGTTGTTGTTTTAGTAGTAACTATAGTTGGTGTTGTAGTAGTAACTATAGTTGTTGTTCTTTTAGTAACATTAGTTTTTGTTGTAGTAGTAACTATAGTTGTTGTTCTTGTTGCAACTATAGTTGTTGTTGTAATAATAACTATAGTTGTTGTTGTAGTAGAAACTGCAGCTGTTGTTTCTGAAGTAACTATAGTTGTTGTGGTAGTAGAAACTATAATTGTTATTATTGTAGTATCTGCAGCTGTTGTTGTAGTCTAACTATAGTTGTTGTTCTTGTAGTAACTATAGTTGTTGTAGTAGTAACAATAGTTGTTGTTCTTATAGTAACTATAGTTGTTGTTGTAATAGTAACTGCAGCTGTTGTTATTGTAGTAACTATAGTTGTTGTTCTTGTTGTAGCTATATTTGTTGTTCTTTTAGTAACTATAGTTGTTGTTCTTGTAGTAACTATAGTTGTTGTTGTAGTAACTATAGTTGTTGTTGTAGAAGTAACTATAGTTGTTGTTCTAATTGTAACTATAGTTGTTGTTCTTGTAGTAACTATAGTTTTTTGTTGTAGTAGTAACTATAGTTGTTGTTCTTGTAGTAACTATAGTTGTTGTTGTAGTAGTAACTATAGTTGTTGTTCTTGTAGTAACTATAGTTGTTGTAGTAGTAATTATAGTTGTTATTCTTATAGTATCTATAGTTGTTGTTGTAATAGTAACTGCAGCTGTTGTTATTGTAGTAACTACAGTTGTTGTTCTTGTTGTAACTATAGTTGTTGTTCTTTTTGTAACTATAGTCGTTGTTCTTGTAGTAACTATAGTTGTTGTTGTAGTAGTAACTAAAGTTGTTGTTGTAGTAGTAACTATAGTGGTTGTTGTAGTAGAAACTGCAGCTGTTGTTGCTGAAGTAACTATAGTTGTTTTGGTAGTAGTAACTATAGTTGTTGTTCTTGTAGTATATGCAGCTGTTGTTCTTGTAGTAACTATATTTGTTGTTTTAGTAGTAACTATAGTTGTTGTTGTAGTAGTAACTATAGTTGTTGTTCTTTAAGTAACTATAGTTTTTGTTGTAGTAGTAACTATAGTTGTTGTTCTTGTTGCAACTATAGTTGTTGTTGTAGTAGTACTATAGTTGTTGTTGTAGTAGTAACTATAGTTGTTGATCTTGTAGTAACTATAGTTGTTGTTCTTGTAGTAACTATAGTTGTTGTTCTTGTAGCAACTATAGTTGTCGCTGTAGTAGTAACTGCAGCTGTAGTTTTTGTAGTAACTAGAGTTGTTGTTCTTGTAGTAACTTTAGTTGTTAATTTAGTAGTAACTATAGTTGTTGTTCTTGTTGTAACTATAGTTGTTGTTCTTGTAGTAACTATAGTTGTTGTTGTAGTAGTAATTAAAGTTGTTGTTCTTTTAGTAACTATAGTTGTTGTTCTTTTAGTAACTATAGTTGTTGTTCTTGTTGTAACTATAGTTGTTGTTCTTGTAGCAACTATAGCTGTCGCTGTAGTAGTTACTGCAGCTGTTGTTTTTGTAGTAACTAGAGTTGTTGTTCTTGTAGTAACTTTAGTTGTTAATTTAGAAGTAACTATAGTTGTTGCTCTTGTTGTAACTATAGTTGTTGTTCTTGTAGTAACTATAGTTGTTGTTGTAGTAGTAACTATAGTTGTTGTTCTTTGAGTAACTATAGTTGTTGTTATTTTAGTAACTATAGTTGTTGTTCTTGTTGTAACTATAGTTGTTGTTCTTCTAGTAACTTTAGTTGTTGTTGTAGTAGTAACTATAGTTGTTGTTCTTGTAGTAACAATAGTTGTTGTTCTTGTAGTAACTATAGTTGTTGTTGTAGTAACTATAGTTGTTGTTGTAGAAGTAACTATAGTTGTTGTTCTAATTGTAACTTTAGTTGTTGTTCTTGTAGTAACTATAGTTTTTTGTTGTAGTAGTAACTATAGCTGTTGTTCTTGTAGTAACTATAGTTGTTGTTGTTGTAGTAACTATAGTTGTTGTTCTTGTAGTAATTATAGTTATTGTAGTAGTAACTATAGTTGTTGTTCTTATAGTAACTATAGTTGTTGTTGTTGTAATAGTAACTGCAGCTGTTGTTATTGTAGTAACTATAGTTGTTGTTCTTGTTGTAACTATAGTTGTTGTTCTTTTAGTAACTATAGTCGTTCTTCTTGTAGTAACTATAGTTGTTGTTGTAGTTGTAACTAAAGTTGTTGTTGTAGTAGTAACTATAGTGGTTGTTGTAGTAGAAACTGCAGCTGTTGTTGCTGAAGTAACTATAGTTGTTTTGGTAGTACTAACTATAGTTGTTGTTCTTGTAGTATCTGCTGCTGTTGTTCTTGTAGCAACTATAGATGTTGTTTTAGTAGTAACTATAGTTGTTGTTCTTGTAGTTACTATAGTTTTTTGTTGTAGTAGTAACTATAGTTGTTGTTCTTGTAGTAACTATAGTTGTTGTTGTAGTAGTAACTATAGTTGTTGTTCTTGTAGTAACTAAAGTTGTTGTTCTTATAGTAACTATAGTTGTTGTTGTTGTAATAGTAACTGCAGCTGTTGTTATTGTAGTAACTATAGTTGTTGTTCTTGTTGTAACTATAGTTGTTGTTCTTTTAGTAACTATAGTAGTTGTTCTTGTAGTAACTATAGTTGTTGTTGTAGTAGTAACTAAAGTTGTTGTGTAGTAGTAACTATAGTGGTTGTTGTAGTAGAAACTGCAGCTGTTGTTGCTGAAGTAACTATAGTTGTTTTGGTAGTAGTAACTATAGTTGTTGTTCTTGTAGTATATGCAGCTGTTGTTCTTGTAGTAACTATAGTTGTTGTTTTAGAAGTAACTATAGTTGTTGTTGTAGTAGTAACTATAGTTGTTGTTCTTTTAGTAACTATAGTTTTTGTTGTTGTAGTAACTATAGTTGTTTTTCTTGTTGCAACTATAGTTGTTGTTCTTGTAGTAACTATAGTTGTTGTTGTAGTAGTAACTATAGTTGTTGTTCTTGTAGTAACTATAGTTGTTGTTCTTGTAGTAACTATAGTTGTTGTTCTTGTAGCAACTATAGCTGTCGCTGTAGTAGTAACTGCAGCTGTTGTTTTTGTAGTAACTAGAGTTGTTGTTCTTGTAGTAACTTTAGTTGTTAATTTAGTAGTAACTATAGTTGTTGTTCTTGTTGTAACTATAGTTGTTGTTCTTGTAGTAACTTTAGTTGTTGTTGTAGTAGTAACTATAGTTGTTGTTCTTTTAGTAACTATAGTTGTTGTTCTTTTAGTAACTATAGTTGTTGTTCTTGTTGTAACTATAGTTGTTGTTCTTGTAGCAATTATAGCTGTCGCTGTAGTAGTAACTGCAGCTGTTGTTTTTGTAGTAACTAGAGTTGTTGTTCTTGTAGTAACTTTAGTTGTTAATTTAGAAGTAACTATAGTTGTTGTTCTTGTTGTAACTATAGTTGTTGTTCTTGTAGTAACTATAGTTGTTGTTGTAGTAGTAACTATAGTTAATGTTCTTTTAGTAACTATAGTTGTTGTTCTTTTAGTAACTATAGTTGTTGTTCTTGTTGTAACTATAGTTGTTGTTCTTCTAGTAACTTTAGTTGTTGTTGTAGTAGTAACTATAGTTGTTGTTCTTGTAGTAACTATAGTTGTTGTTCTTGTAGTAACTATAGTTGTTGTTGTAGTAACTATAGTTGTTGTTGTAGAAGTAACTATAGTTGTTGTTCTAATTGTAACTATAGTTGTTGTTCTTGTAGTAACTATAGTTTTTTGTTGTAGAAGTAACTATAGCTGTTGTTCTTGTAGTAACTATAGTTGTTGTTGTTGTAGTAACTATAGTTGTTGTTCTTGTAGTAACTATAGTTATTGTAGTAGTAACTATAGTTGTTGTTCTTATAGTAACTATAGTTGTTGTTGTTGTAATAGTAACTGCAGCTGTTGTTATTGTAGTAACTATAGTTGTTGTTCTTGTTGTAACTATAGTTGTTGTTCTTTTAGTAACTATAGTCGTTCTTCTTGTAGTAACTATAGTTGTTGTTGTAGTAGTAACTAAAGTTGTTGTTGTAGTAGTAACTATAGTAGTTGTTGTAGTAGAAACTGCAGCTGTTGTTGCTGAAGTAACTATAGTTGTTTTGGTAGTACTAACTATAGTTGTTGTTCTTGTAGTATCTGCTGCTGTTGTTCTTGTAGTAACCATACTTGTTGTTTTAGTAGTAACTATAGTTGTTGTTCTTGTAGTAACTATAGTTTTTTGTTGTAGTAGTAACTATAGTTGTTGTTCTTGTAGTAACTATAGTTGTTGTTGTAGTAGTAACTATAGTGTTGTTGTAGTAGTAACTATAGTTGATGTTCTTTTAGTAACTATAGTTTTTGTTGTAGTAGTAACTATAGTTGTTGTTCTTGTTGTAACTATAGTTGTTGTTCTTGTAGTAACTATAGTTGTTGTTGTAGTAGTAACTATAGTTGTTGTTCTTGTAGTAACTATAGTTGTTGTTCTTGTAGTAACTATAGTTGTTGTTCTTGTAGTAACTATAATTGTTGTTGTAGTAGTAACCGCAGCTGTTGTTCTTTTAGTAACTATAGTCGTTGTTCTTGTAGTAACTATAGTTGTTGTTGTAGTAGTAACTAAAGTTGTTGTTCTTTTAGTAACTATAGTTTTTGTTGTAGTAGTAACTATAGTTGTTGTTCTTGTTGCAACTATAGTTGTTGTTGTAGTAGTAACTATAGTTGTTGTTGTAGTAGTAACTATAGTTGTTGATCTTGTAGTAACTATAGTTGTTGTTGTAGAAGTAACTACAGTTGTTGTTCTTATTGTAACTATAGTTGTTGTTCTTGTAGTAACTATAGTTTTTTGTTGTAGTAGTAACTATAGTTGTTGTTCTTGTAGTAACTATAGTTGTTGAAGTAGTAACTATAGTTGTTGTTCTTATAGTAACTATAGTTGTTGTTGTAAAAGTGACTGCAGCTGTTGTTATTGTAGTAACTATAGTTGTTGTTCTTGTTGTAACTATTGTTGTTGTTCTTTTAGTAACTATAGTCGTTGTTCTTGTAGTAACTATAGTTGTTGTTGTAGTAGTAACTAAAGTTGTTGTTGTAGTAGTAACTATAGTGGTTGTTGTAGTAGAAACTGCAGCTGTTGTTGCTGAAGTAACTATAGTTGTTTTGGTAGTAGTAACTATAGTTGTTGTTCTTGTAGTATATGCAGCTGTTGTTCTGGTAGTAACTATAGTTGTTGTTTTAGTAGAAACTATAGTTGGTGTTGTAGTAGTATTTATAGTTGTTGTTCTTTTAGTAACATTAGTTTTTGTTGTAGTAGTAACTATAGTTGTTGTTCTTGTTGCAACTATAGTTGTTGTTGTAATAATAACTATAGTTGTTGTTGTAGTAGAAACTGCAGCTGTTGTTTCTGAAGTAACTATAGTTGTTGTGGTAGTAGAAACTATAATTGTTATTCTTGTAGTATCTGCAGCTGTTGTTGTAGTCTAACTATAGTTGTTGTTCTTGTAGTAACTATAGTTGTTGTAGTAGTAACTATAGTTGTTGTTCTTATAGTAACTATAGTTGTTGTTGTAATAGTAACTGCAGCTGTTGTTATTGTAGTAACTATAGTTGTTGTTCTTGTTGTAGCTATAGTTGTTGTTCTTTTAGTAACTATAGTTGTTGTTCTTGTAGTAACTATAGTTGTTGTTGTAGAAGTAACTATAGTTGTTGTTCTAATTGTAACTATAGTTGTTGTTCTTGTAGTAACTATAGTTTTTTGTTGTAGTAGTAACTATAGTTGTTGTTCTTGTAGTAACTATAGTTGTTGTTGTAGTAGTAACTATAGTTGTTGTTCTTGTAGTAACTATAGTTGTTGTAGTAGTAATTATAGTTGTTATTCTTATAGTAACTATAGTTGTTGTTGTAATAGTAACTGCAGCTGTTGTTATTGTAGTAACTACAGTTGTTGTTCTTGTTGTAACTATAGTTGTTGTTCTTTTTGTAACTATAGTCGTTGTTCTTGTAGTAACTATAGTTGTTGTTGTAGTAGTAACTAAAGTTGTTGTTGTAGTAGTAACTATAGTGGTTGTTGTAGAAGAAAATGCAGCTGTTGTTGCTGAAGTAACTATAGTTGTTTTGGTAGTAGTAACTATAGTTGTTGTTCTTGTAGTATATGCAGCTGTTGTTCTTGTAGTAACTATATTTGTTGTTTTAGTAGTAACTATAGTTGTTGTTGTAGTAGTAACTATAGTTGTTGTTCTTTAAGTAACTATAGTTTTTGTTGTAGTAGTAACTATAGTTGTTGTTCTTGTTGCAACTATAGTTGTTGTTGTAGTAGTAACTATAGTTGTTGTTATAGTAGTAACTATAGTTGTTGATCTTGTAGTAACTATAGTTGTTGTTCTTGTAGTAACTATAGTTGTTGTTCTTGTAGCAACTATAGTTGTCGCTGTAGTAGTAACTGCAGCTGTTGTTTTTGTAGTAACTAGAGTTGTTGTTCTTGTAGTAACTTTAGTTGTTAATTTAGTAGTAACTATAGTTGTTGTTCTTGTTGTAACTATAGTTGTTGTTCTTGTAGTAACTATAGTTGTTGTTGTAGTAGTAACTATAGTTGTTGTTCTTTGAGTAACTATAGTTCTTGTTATTTTAGTAACTATAGTTGTTGTTCTTGTTGTAACTAGAGTTGTTGTTCTTCTAGTAACTTTAGTTGTTGTTGTAGTAGTAACTATAGTTGTTGTTCTTGTAGTAACTATAGTTGTTGTTCTTGTAGTAACTATAGTTGTTGTTGTAGTAACTATAGTTGTTGTTGTAGAAGTAACTATAGTTGTTGTTCTAATTGTAACTTTAGTTGTTGTTCTTGTAGTAACTATAGTTTTTTGTTTTAGTAGTAACTATAGCTGTTGTTCTTGTAGTAACTATAGTTGTTGTTGTTGTAGTAACTATAGTTGTTGTTCTTGTAGTAATTATAGTTATTGTAGTAGTAACTATAGTTGTTGTTCTTAAAGTAACTATAGTTGTTGTTGTTGTAATAGTAACTGCAGCTGTTGTTATTGTAGTAACTATAGTTGTTGTTCTTGTTGTAACTATAGTTGTTGTTCTTTTAGTAACTATAGTCGTTCTTCTTGTAGTAACTATAGTTGTTGTTGTAGTAGTAACTAAAGTTGTTGTTGTAGTAGTAACTATAGTGGTTGTTGTAGTAGAAACTGCAGCTGTTGTTGCTGAAGTAACTATAGTTGTTTTGGTAGTACTAACTATAGTTGTTGTTCTTGTAGTATCTGCTGCTGTTGTTCTTGTAGTAACTATAGATGTTGTTTTAGTAGTAACTATAGTTGTTGTTCTTGTAGTTACTATAGTTTTTTGTTGTAGTAGTAACTATAGTTGTTGTTCTTGTAGTAACTATAGTTGTTGTTGTAGTAGTAACTATAGTTGTTGTTCTTATAGTAACTAAAGTTGTTGTTCTTATAGTAACTATAGTTGTTGTTGTTGTTGTAATAGTAACTGCAGCTGTTGTTATTGTAGTAACTATAGTTGTTGTTCTTGTTGTAACTATAGTTGTTGTTCTTTTAGTAACTATAGTAGTTGTTCCTGTAGTAACTATAGTTGTTGTTGTAGTAGTAACTAAAGTTGTTGTGTAGTAGTAACTATAGTGGTTGTTGTAGTAGAAACTGCAGCTGTTGTTGCTGAAGTAACTATAGTTGTTTTGGTAGTAGTAACTATAGTTGTTGTTCTTGTAGTATATGCAGCTGTTGTTCTTGTAGTAACTATAGTTGTTGTTTTAGAAGTAACTATAGTTGTTGTTGTAGTAGTAACTATAGTTGTTGTTCTTTTAGTAACTATAGTTTTTGTTGTAGTAGTAACTATAGTTGTTGTTCTTGTTGCAACTATAGTTGTTGTTGTAGTAGTAACTATAGTTGTTGTTGTAGTAGTAACTATAGTTGTTGATCTTGTAGTAACTATAGTTGTTGTTCTTGTAGTAACTATAGTTGTTGTTCTTGTAGCAACTATAGCTGTCGCTGTAGTAGTAACTGCAGCTGTTGTTTTTGTAGTAACTAGAGTTGTTGTTCTTGTAGTAACTTTAGTTGTTAATTTAGTAGTAACTATAGTTGTTGTTCTTGTTGTAACTATAGTTGTTGTTCTTGTAGTAACTTTAGTTGTTGTTGTAGTAGTAACTATAGTTGTTGTTCTTTTAGTAACTATAGTTGTTGTTCTTTTAGTAACTATAGTTGTTGTTCTTGTTGTAACTATAGTTGTTGTTCTTGTAGCAATTATAGCTGTCGCTGTAGTAGTAACTGCAGCTGTTGTTTTTGTAGTAACTAGAGTTGTTGTTCTTGTAGTAACTTTAGTTGTTAATTTAGAAGTAACTATAGTTGTTGTTCTTGTTGTAACTATAGTTGTTGTTCTTGTAGTAACTATAGTTGTTGTTGTAGTAGTAACTATAGTTGTTGTTCTTTTAGTAACTATAGTTGTTGTTCTTTTAGTAACTATAGTTGTTGTTCTTGTTGTAACTATAGTTGTTGTTCTTCTAGTAACTTTAGTTGTTGTTGTAGTAGTAACTATAGTTGTTGTTCTTGTAGTAACTATAGTTGTTGTTCTTGTAGTAACTATAGTTGTTGTTGTAGTAACTATAGTTGTTGTTGTAGAAGTAACTATAGTTGTTGTTCTAATTGTAACAATAGTTGTTGTTCTTGTAGTAACTATAGTTTTTTGTTGTAGAAGTAACTATAGCTGTTGTTCTTGTAGTAACTATAGTTGTTGTTGTTGTAGTAACTATAGTTGTTGTTCTTGTAGTAACTATAGTTATTGTAGTAGTAACTATAGTTGTTGTTCTTATAGTAACTATAGTTGTTGTTGTTGTAATAGTAACTGCAGCTGTTGTTATTGTAGTAACTATAGTTGTTGTTCTTGTTGTAACTATAGTTGTTGTTCTTTTAGTAACTATAGTCGTTCTTCTTGTAGTAACTATAGTTGTTGTTGTAGTAGTAACTAAAGTTGTTGTTGTAGTAGTAACTATAGTAGTTGTTGTAGTAGAAACTGCAGCTGTTGTTGCTGAAGTAACTATAGTTGTTTTGGTAGTACTAACTATAGTTGTTGTTCTTGTAGTATCTGCTGCTGTTGTTCTTGTAGTAACTATACTTGTTGTTTTAGTAGTAACTATAGTTGTTGTTCTTGTAGTAACTATAGTTTTTTGTTGTAGTAGTAACTATAGTTGTTGTTCTTGTAGTAACTATAGTTGTTGTTGTAGTAGTAACTATAGTTGTTGTTCTTGTAGTAACTATAGTTGTTGTTCTTATAGTAACTATAGTTGTTGTTGTTGTAATAGTAACTGCAGCTGTTGTTATTGTAGTAACTACAGTTGTTGTTCTTGTTGTAACTATAGTTGTTGTTCTTTTAGTAACTATAGTCGTTGTTCTTGTAGTAACTATAGTTGTTGTTGTAGTAGTAACTAAAGTTGCTGTTGTAGTAGTAACTATAGTGGTTGTTGTAGTAGAAACTGCAGCTGTTGTTGCTGAAGTAACTATAGTTGTTTTGGTAGTAGTAACTATAGTTGTTGTTCTTGTAGTATCTGCAGCCGTTGTTCTTGTAGTAACTAAAGTTGTTGTTTTAGTAGTAACTATAGTGTTGTTGTAGTAGTAACTATAGTTGATGTTCTTTTAGTAACTATAGTTGTTGTTGTAGTAGTAACTATAGTTGTTGTTCTTGTTGTAACTATAGTTGTTGTTCTTGTAGTAACTATAGTTGTTGTTGTAGTAGTAACTATAGTTGTTGTTCTTGTAGTAACTATAGTTGTTGTTCTTGTAGTAACTATAGTTGTTGTTCTTGTAGTAACTATAATTGTTGTTGTAGTAGTAACCGCAGCTGTTGTTCTTTTAGTAACTATAGTCGTTGTTCTTGTAGTAACTATAGTTGTTGTTGTAATAGTAACTAAAGTTGTTGTTGTAGTAGTAACAATAGTGGTTGTTGTAGTAGAAACTGCAGGTGTTGTTGCTGAAGTAACTATAGTTGTTGTGGTAGTAGTAACTATAGTTGTTGTTCTTGTAGTATCTGCAGCTGTTGTTCTTGTAGTAACTATAGTTGTTGTTTTAGTAGTAACTATATTTGTTGTTGTAGTAGTAACTATAGTTGTTGTTCTAGTAGTAACTAAAGTTGTTGTTCTTGTAGTAACTATAGTTGTTGTTGTAGAAGTAATTATAGTTGTTGTTCTAATTGCAACTATAGTTGTTGTTCTTGTAGTAACTATAGTTTTTTGTTGTAGTAGTAAATATAGTTGTTGTTCTTGTAGTAACTATAGTTGTTGTTGTAGTAGTAACTATAGTTGTTGTTCTTGTAGTAACAATAGTTGTTGTTCTTGTAGCAACTATAGCTGTCGCTGTAGTAGTAACGTTGTTGTTCTTATAGTAACTATTGTTGTTGTTGTAATAGTAACTGCAGCTGTTGTTATTGTAGTAACTAAAGTTGTTGTTCTTGTTGTAACTATAGTTGTTGTTCTTGTAGTAACTATAGTTGTTGTTGTAGTAGTAACTATAGTTGTTGTTCTTATAGTAACTATAGTTGTTGTTCTTTTAGTAACTATAGTTGTTGTTCTTGTTGTAACTATAGTTGTTGTTCTTGTTGTAACTTTAGTTGTTGTTGTAGTAGTAACTATAGTTGTTGTTTTTTTAGTAACTATAGTTGTTGTTCTTGTAGTAACTATAGTTGTTGTTATAGTAACTATAGTTGTTGTTGTAGAAGTAACTATAGTTGTTGTTCTAATTGTAGCTATAGTTGTTGTTCTTGTAGTAACTATAGTTTTTTGTTGTAGTAGTAACTATAGTTGTTGTTCTTGTAGTAACTATAGTTGTTGTAGTAGTAACTATAGTTGTTATTCTTATAGTAACTATAGTTGTTGTTGTAAAAGTAACTGCAGCTGTTGTTATTGTAGTAACTATAGTTGTTGTTCTTGTTGTAACTATAGTTGTTGTTCTTTTTGTAACTATAGTCGTTGTTCTTGTAGTAACTATAGTTGTTGTTGTAGTAGTAACTAAAGTTGTTGTTGTAGTAGTAACTATAGTGGTTGTTGTAGTAGAAACTGCAGCTGTTGTTGCTGAAGTAACTATAGTTGTTTTGGTAGTAGTAACTATAGTTGTTGTTCTTGTAGTATATGCAGCTGTTGTTCTTGTAGTAACTATATTTGTTGTTTTAGTAGTAACTATGGTTGTTGTTGTAGTAGTAACTATAGTTGTTGTTCTTTAAGTAACTATAGTTTTTGTTGTAGTAGTAACTAAAGTTGTTGTTCTTGTTGCAACTATAGTTGTTGTTGTAGTAGTAACTATAGTTGTTGTTGTAGTAGTAACTATAGTTGTTGATCTTGTAGTAACTATAGTTGTTGTTCTTGTAGTAACTATAGTTGTTGTTCTTGTAGCAACTATAGTTGTCGATGTAGTAGTAACTGCAGCTGTTGTTTTTGTAGTAACTAGAGTTGTTGTTCTTGTAGTAACTTTAGTTGTTAATTTAGTAGTAACTATAGTTGTTGTTCTTGTTGTAACTATAGTTGTTGTTCTTGTAGTAACTATAGTTGTTGTTGTAGTAGTAACTAAAGTTGTTGTTCTTTTAGTAACTATAGTTGTTGTTCTTTTAGTAACTATAGTTGTTGTTCTTGTTGTAACTATAGTTGTTGTTCTTGTAGCAACTATAGCTGTCGCTGTAGTAGTTACTGCAGCTGTTGTTTTTGTAGTAACTAGAGTTGTTGTTCTTGTAGTAACTTTAGTTGTTAATTTAGAAGTAACTATAGTTGTTGCTCTTGTTGTAACTATAGTTGTTGTTCTTGTAGTAACTATAGTTGTTGTTGTAGTAGTAACTATAGTTGTTGTTCTTTGAGTAACTATAGTTCTTGTTATTTTAGTAACTATAGTTGTTGTTCTTGTTGTAACTATAGTTGTTGTTCTTCTAGTAACTTTAGTTGTTGTTGTAGTAGTAACTATAGTTGTTGTTCTTGTAGTAACTATAGTTGTTGTTCTTGTAGTAACTATAGTTGTTGTTGTAGTAACTATAGTTGTTGTTGTAGAAGTAACTATAGTTGTTGTTCTAATTGTAACTTTAGTTGTTGTTCTTGTAGTAACTATAGTTTTTTGTTGTAGTAGTAACTATAGCTGTTGTTCTTGTAGTAACTATAGTTGTTGTTGTTGTAGTAACTATAGTTGTTGTTCTTGTAGTAATTATAGTTATTGTAGTAGTAACTATAGTTGTTGTTCTTAAAGTAACTATAGTTGTTGTTGTTGTAATAGTAACTGCAGCTGTTGTTATTGTAGTAACTATAGTTGTTGTTCTTGTTGTAACTATAGTTGTTGTTCTTTTAGTAACTATAGTCGTTCTTCTTGTAGTAACTATAGTTGTTGTTGTAGTTGTAACTAAAGTTGTTGTTGTAGTAGTAACTATAGTGTTTGTTGTAGTAGAAACTGCAGCTGTTGTTGCTGAAGTAACTATAGTTGTTTTGGTAGTACTAACTATAGTTGTTGTTCTTGTAGTATCTGCTGCTGTTGTTCTTGTAGTAACTATAGATGTTGTTTTAGTAGTAACTATAGTTGTTGTTCTTGTAGTTACTATAGTTTTTTGTTGTAGTAGTAACTATAGTTGTTGTTCTTGTAGTAACTATAGTTGTTGTTGTAGTAGTAACTATAGTTGTTGTTCTTGTAGTAACTAAAGTTGTTGTTCTTATAGTAACTATAGTTGTTGTTGTTGTAATAGTAACTGCAGCTGTTGTTATTGTAGTAACTATAGTTGTTGTTCTTGTTGTAACTATAGTTGTTGTTCTTTTAGTAACTATAGTAGTTGTTCCTGTAGTAACTATAGTTGTTGTTGTAGTAGTAACTAAAGTTGTTGTGTAGTAGTAACTATAGTGGTTGTTGTAGTAGAAACTGCAGCTGTTGTTGCTGAAGTAACTATAGTTGTTTTGGTAGTAGTAACTATAGTTGTTGTTCTTGTAGTATATGCAGCTGTTGTTCTTGTAGTAACTATAGTTGTTGTTTTAGAAGTAACTATAGTTGTTGTTGTAGTAGTAACTATAGTTGTTGTTCTTTTAGTAACTATAGTTTTTGTTGTAGTAGTAACTATAGTTGTTGTTCTTGTTGCAACTATAGTTGTTGTTGTAGTAGTAACTATAGTTGTTGTTGTAGTAGTAACTATAGTTGTTGATCTTGTAGTAACTATAGTTGTTGTTCTTGTAGTAACTATAGTTGTTGTTCTTGTAGCAACTATAGCTGTCGCTGTAGTAGTAACTGCAGCTGTTGTTTTTGTAGTAACTAGAGTTGTTGTTCTTGTAGTAACTTTAGTTGTTAATTTAGTAGTAACTATAGTTGTTGTTCTTGTTGTAACTATAGTTGTTGTTCTTGTAGTAACTTTAGTTGTTGTTGTAGTAGTAACTATAGTTGTTGTTCTTTTAGTAACTATAGTTGTTGTTCTTTTAGTAACTATAGTTGTTGTTCTTGTTGTAACTATAGTTGTTGTTCTTGTAGCAATTATAGCTGTCGCTGTAGTAGTAACTGCAGCTGTTGTTTTTGTAGTAACTAGAGTTGTTGTTCTTGTAGTAACTTTAGTTGTTAATTTAGAAGTAACTATAGTTGTTGTTCTTGTTGTAACTATAGTTGTTGTTCTTGTAGTAACTATAGTTGTTGTTGTAGTAGTAACTATAGTTGTTGTTCTTTTAGTAACTATAGTTGTTGTTCTTTTAGTAACTATAGTTGTTGTTCTTGTTGTAACTATAGTTGTTGTTCTTCTAGTAACTTTAGTTGTTGTTGTAGTAGTAACTATAGTTGTTGTTCTTGTAGTAACTATAGTTGTTGTTCTTGTAGTAACTATAGTTGTTGTTGTAGTAACTATAGTTGTTGTTGTAGAAGTAACTATAGTTGTTGTTCTAATTGTAACAATAGTTGTTGTTCTTGTAGTAACTATAGTTTTTTGTTGTAGAAGTAACTATAGCTGTTGTTCTTGTAGTAACTATAGTTGTTGTTGTTGTAGTAACTATAGTTGTTGTTCTTGTAGTAACTATAGTTATTGTAGTAGTAACTATAGTTGTTGTTCTTATAGTAACTATAGTTGTTGTTGTTGTAATAGTAACTGCAGCTGTTGTTATTGTAGTAACTATAGTTGTTGTTCTTGTTGTAACTATAGTTGTTGTTCTTTTAGTAACTATAGTCGTTCTTCTTGTAGTAACTATAGTTGTTGTTGTAGTAGTAACTAAAGTTGTTGTTGTAGTAGTAACTATAGTAGTTGTTGTAGTAGAAACTGCAGCTGTTGTTGCTGAAGTAACTATAGTTGTTTTGGTAGTACTAACTATAGTTGTTGTTCTTGTAGTATCTGCTGCTGTTGTTCTTGTAGTAACTATACTTGTTGTTTTAGTAGTAACTATAGTTGTTGTTCTTGTAGTAACTATAGTTTTTTGTTGTAGTAGTAACTATAGTTGTTGTTCTTGTAGTAACTATAGTTGTTGTTGTAGTAGTAACTATAGTTGTTGTTCTTGTAGTAACTATAGTTGTTGTTCTTATAGTAACTATAGTTGTTGTTGTTGTAATAGTAACTGCAGCTGTTGTTATTGTAGTAACTACAGTTGTTGTTCTTGTTGTAACTATAGTTGTTGTTCTTTTAGTAACTATAGTCGTTGTTCTTGTAGTAACTATAGTTGTTGTTGTAGTAGTAACTAAAGTTGCTGTTGTAGTAGTAACTATAGTGGTTGTTGTAGTAGAAACTGCAGCTGTTGTTGCTGAAGTAACTATAGTTGTTTTGGTAGTAGTAACTATAGTTGTTGTTCTTGTAGTATCTGCAGCCGTTGTTCTTGTAGTAACTAAAGTTGTTGTTTTAGTAGTAACTATAGTGTTGTTGTAGTAGTAACTATAGTTGATGTTCTTTTAGTAACTATAGTTGTTGTTGTAGTAGTAACTATAGTTGTTGTTCTTGTTGTAACTATAGTTGTTGTTCTTGTAGTAACTATAGTTGTTGTTGTAGTAGTAACTATAGTTGTTGTTCTTGTAGTAACTATAGTTGTTGTTCTTGTAGTAACTATAGTTGTTGTTCTTGTAGTAACTATAATTGTTGTTGTAGTAGTAACCGCAGCTGTTGTTCTTTTAGTAACTATAGTCGTTGTTCTTGTAGTAACTATAGTTGTTGTTGTAGTAGTAACTAAAGTTGTTGTTGTAGTAGTAACAATAGTGGTTGTTGTAGTAGAAACTGCAGGTGTTGTTGCTGAAGTAACTATAGTTGTTGTGGTAGTAGTAACTATAGTTGTTGTTCTTGTAGTATCTGCAGCTGTTGTTCTTGTAGTAACTATAGTTGTTGTTTTAGTAGTAACTATATTTGTTGTTGTAGTAGTAACTATAGTTGTTGTTCTAGTAGTAACTAAAGTTGTTGTTCTTGTAGTAACTATAGTTGTTGTTGTAGAAGTAATTATAGTTGTTGTTCTAATTGCAACTATAGTTGTTGTTCTTGTAGTAACTATAGTTTTTTGTTGTAGTAGTAAATATAGTTGTTGTTCTTGTAGTAACTATAGTTGTTGTTGTAGTAGTAACTATAGTTGTTGTTCTTGTAGTAACAATAGTTGTTGTTCTTGTAGCAACTATAGCTGTCGCTGTAGTAGTAACGTTGTTGTTCTTATAGTAACTATTGTTGTTGTTGTAATAGTAACTGCAGCTGTTGTTATTGTAGTAACTAAAGTTGTTGTTCTTGTTGTAACTATAGTTGTTGTTCTTGTAGTAACTATAGTTGTTGTTGTAGTAGTAACTATAGTTGTTGTTCTTATAGTAACTATAGTTGTTGTTCTTTTAGTAACTATAGTTGTTGTTCTTGTTGTAACTATAGTTGTTGTTCTTGTTGTAACTTTAGTTGTTGTTGTAGTAGTAACTATAGTTGTTGTTTTTTTAGTAACTATAGTTGTTGTTCTTGTAGTAACTATAGTTGTTGTTATAGTAACTATAGTTGTTGTTGTAGAAGTAACTATAGTTGTTGTTCTAATTGTAGCTATAGTTGTTGTTCTTGTAGTAACTATAGTTTTTTGTTGTAGTAGTAACTATAGTTGTTGTTCTTGTAGTAACTATAGTTGTTGTAGTAGTAACTATAGTTGTTATTCTTATAGTAACTATAGTTGTTGTTGTAAAAGTAACTGCAGCTGTTGTTATTGTAGTAACTATAGTTGTTGTTCTTGTTGTAACTATAGTTGTTGTTCTTTTTGTAACTATAGTCGTTGTTCTTGTAGTAACTATAGTTGTTGTTGTAGTAGTAACTAAAGTTGTTGTTGTAGTAGTAACTATAGTGGTTGTTGTAGTAGAAACTGCAGCTGTTGTTGCTGAAGTAACTATAGTTGTTTTGGTAGTAGTAACTATAGTTGTTGTTCTTGTAGTATATGCAGCTGTTGTTCTTGTAGTAACTATATTTGTTGTTTTAGTAGTAACTATGGTTGTTGTTGTAGTAGTAACTATAGTTGTTGTTCTTTAAGTAACTATAGTTTTTGTTGTAGTAGTAACTATAGTTGTTGTTCTTGTTGCAACTATAGTTGTTGTTGTAGTAGTAACTATAGTTGTTGTTGTAGTAGTAACTATAGTTGTTGATCTTTTAGTAACTATAGTTGTTGTTCTTGTAGTAACTATAGTTGTTGTTCTTGTAGCAACTATAGTTGTCGCTGTAGTAGTAACTGCAGCTGTTGTTTTTGTAGTAACTAGAGTTGTTGTTCTTGTAGTAACTTTAGTTGTTAATTTAGTAGTAACTATAGTTGTTGTTCTTGTTGTAACTATAGTTGTTGTTCTTGTAGTAACTATAGTTGTTGTTGTAGTAGTAACTAAAGTTGTTGTTCTTTTAGTAACTATAGTTGTTGTTCTTTTAGTAACTATAGTTGTTGTTCTTGTTGTAACTATAGTTGTTGTTCTTGTAGCAACTATAGCTGTCGCTGTAGTAGTTACTGCAGCTGTTGTTTTTGTAGTAACTAGAGTTGTTGTTCTTGTAGTAACTTTAGTTGTTAATTTAGAAGTAACTATAGTTGTTGTTCTTGTTGTAACTATAGTTGTTGTTCTTGTAGTAACTATAGTTGTTGTTGTAGTAGTAACTATAGTTGTTGTTCTTTGAGTAACTATAGTTCTTGTTATTTTAGTAACTATAGTTGTTGTTCTTGTTGTAACTATAGTTGTTGTTCTTCTAGTAACTTTAGTTGTTGTTGTAGTAGTAACTATAGTTGTTGTTCTTGTAGTAACTATAGTTGTTGTTCTTGTAGTAACTATAGTTGTTGTTGTAGTAACTATAGTTGTTGTTGTAGAAGTAACTATAGTTGTTGTTCTAATTGTAACTTTAGTTGTTGTTCTTGTAGTAACTATAGTTTTTTGTTGTAGTAGTAACTATAGCTGTTGTTCTTGTAGTAACTATAGTTGTTGTTGTTGTAGTAGCTATAGTTGTTGTTCTTGTAGTAATTATAGTTATTGTAGTAGTAACTATAGTTGTTGTTCTTAAAGTAACTATAGTTGTTGTTGTTGTAATAGTAACTGCAGCTGTTGTTATTGTAGTAACTATAGTTGTTGTTCTTGTTGTAACTATAGTTGTTGTTCTTTTAGTAACTATAGTCGTTCTTCTTGTAGTAACTATAGTTGTTGTTGTAGTAGTAACTAAAGTTGTTGTTGTAGTAGTAACTATAGTGGTTGTTGTAGTAGAAACTGCAGCTGTTATTGCTGAAGTAACTATAGTTGTTTTGGTAGTACTAACTATAGTTGTTGTTCTTGTAGTATCTGCTGCTGTTGTTCTTGTAGTAACTATAGATGTTGTTTTAGTAGTAACTATAGTTGTTGTTCTTGTAGTTACTATAGTTTTTTGTTGTAGTAGTAACTATAGTTGTTGTTCTTGTAGTAACTATAGTTGTTGTTGTAGTAGTAACTATAGTTGTTGTTCTTGTAGTAACTAAAGTTGTTGTTCTTATAGTAACTATAGTTGTTGTTGTTGTAATAGTAACTGCAGCTGTTGTTATTGTAGTAACTATAGTTGTTGTTCTTGTTGTAACTATAGTTGTTGTTCTTTTAGTAACTATAGTAGTTGTTCCTGTAGTAACTATAGTTGTTGTTGTAGTAGTAACTAAAGTTGTTGTGTAGTAGTAACTATAGTGGTTGTTGTAGTAGAAACTGCAGCTGTTGTTGCTGAAGTAACTATAGTTGTTTTGGTAGTAGTAACTATAGTTGTTGTTTTAGAAGTAACTATAGTTGTTGTTGTAGTAGTAACTATAGTTGTTGTTCTTTTAGTAACTATAGTTTTTGTTGTAGTAGTAACTATAGTTGTTGTTCTTGTTGCAACTATAGTTGTTGTTGTAGTAGTAACTATAGTTGTTGTTGTAGTAGTAACTATAGTTGTTGATCTTGTAGTAACTATAGTTGTTGTTCTTGTAGTAACTATAGTTGTTGTTCTTGTAGCAACTATAGCTGTCGCTGTAGTAGTAACTGCAGCTGTTGTTTTTGTAGTAACTAGAGTTGTTGTTCTTGTAGTAACTTTAGTTGTTAATTTAGTAGTAACTATAGTTGTTGTTCTTGTTGTAACTATAGTTGTTGTTCTTGTAGTAACTTTAGTTGTTGTTGTAGTAGTAACTATAGTTGTTGTTCTTTTAGTAACTATAGTTGTTGTTCTTTTAGTAACTATAGTTGTTGTTCTTGTTGTAACTATAGTTGTTGTTCTTGTAGCAATTATAGCTGTCGCTGTAGTAGTAACTGCAGCTGTTGTTTTTGTAGTAACTAGAGTTGTTGTTCTTGTAGTAACTTTAGTTGTTAATTTAGAAGTAACTATAGTTGTTGTTCTTGTTGTAACTATAGTTGTTGTTCTTGTAGTAACTATAGTTGTTGTTGTAGTAGTAACTATAGTTGTTGTTCTTTTAGTAACTATAGTTGTTGTTCTTTTAGTAACTATAGTTGTTGTTCTTGTTGTAACTATAGTTGTTGTTCTTCTAGTAACTTTAGTTGTTGTTGTAGCAGTAACTATAGTTGTTGTTCTTGTAGTAACTATAGTTGTTGTTCTTGTAGTAACTATAGTTGTTGTTGTAGTAACTATAGTTGTTGTTGTAGAAGTAACTATAGTTGTTGTTCTAATTGTAACAATAGTTGTTGTTCTTGTAGTAACTATAGTTTTTTGTTGTAGAAGTAACTATAGCTGTTGTTCTTGTAGTAACTATAGTTGTTGTTGTTGTAGTAACTATAGTTGTTGTTCTTGTAGTAACTATAGTTATTGTAGTAGTAACTATAGTTGTTGTTCTTATAGTAACTATAGTTGTTGTTGTTGTAATAGTAACTGCAGCTGTTGTTATTGTAGTAACTATAGTTGTTGTTCTTGTTGTAACTATAGTTGTTGTTCTTTTAGTAACTATAGTCGTTCTTCTTGTAGTAACTATAGTTGTTGTTGTAGTAGTAACTAAAGTTGTTGTTGTAGTAGTAACTATAGTAGTTGTTGTAGTAGAAACTGCAGCTGTTGTTGCTGAAGTAACTATAGTTGTTTTGGTAGTACTAACTATAGTTGTTGTTCTTGTAGTATCTGCTGCTGTTGTTCTTGTAGTAACTATACTTGTTGTTTTAGTAGTAACTATAGTTGTTGTTCTTGTAGTAACTATAGTTTTTTGTTGTAGTAGTAACTATAGTTGTTGTTCTTGTAGTAACTATAGTTGTTGTTGTAGTAGTAACTATAGTTGTTGTTCTTGTAGTAACTATAGTTGTTGTTCTTATAGTAACTATAGTTGTTGTTGTTGTAATAGTAACTGCAGCTGTTGTTATTGTAGTAACTACAGTTGTTGTTCTTGTTGTAACTATAGTTGTTGTTCTTTTAGTAACTATAGTCGTTGTTCTTGTAGTAACTATAGTTGTTGTTGTAGTAGTAACTAAAGTTGCTGTTGTAGTAGTAACTATAGTGGTTGTTGTAGTAGAAACTGCAGCTGTTGTTGCTGAAGTAACTATAGTTGTTTTGGTAGTAGTAACTATAGTTGTTGTTCTTGTAGTATCTGCAGCCGTTGTTCTTGTAGTAACTAAAGTTGTTGTTTTAGTAGTAACTATAGTGTTGTTGTAGTAGTAACTATAGTTGATGTTCTTTTAGTAACTATAGTTGTTGTTGTAGTAGTAACTATAGTTGTTGTTCTTGTTGTAACTATAGTTGTTGTTCTTGTAGTAACTATAGTTGTTGTTGTAGTAGTAACTATAGTTGTTGTTCTTGTAGTAACTATAGTTGTTGTTCTTGTAGTAACTATAGTTGTTGTTCTTGTAGTAACTATAATTGTTGTTGTAGTAGTAACCGCAGCTGTTGTTCTTTTAGTAACTATAGTCGTTGTTCTTGTAGTAACTATAGTTGTTGTTGTAGTAGTAACTAAAGTTGTTGTTGTAGTAGTAACAATAGTGGTTGTTGTAGTAGAAACTGCAGGTGTTGTTGCTGAAGTAACTATAGTTGTTGTGGTAGTAGTAACTATAGTTGTTGTTCTTGTAGTATCTGCAGCTGTTGTTCTTGTAGAAACTATAGTTGTTGTTTTAGTAGTAACTATATTTGTTGTTGTAGTAGTAACTATAGTTGTTGTTCTAGTAGTAACTAAAGTTGTTGTTCTTGTAGTAACTATAGTTGTTGTTGTAGAAGTAATTATAGTTGTTGTTCTAATTGCAACTATAGTTGTTGTTCTTGTAGTAACTATAGTTTTTTGTTGTAGTAGTAAATATAGTTGTTGTTCTTGTAGTAACTATAGTTGTTGTTGTAGTAGTAACTATAGTTGTTGTTCTTGTAGTAGCAATAGTTGTTGTTCTTGTAGCAACTATAGCTGTCGCTGTAGTAGTAACGTTGTTGTTCTTATAGTAACTATTGTTGTTGTTGTAATAGTAACTGCAGCTGTTGTTATTGTAGTAACTAAAGTTGTTGTTCTTGTTGTAACTATAGTTGTTGTTCTTGTAGTAACTATAGTTGTTGTTGTAGTAGTAACTATAGTTGTTGTTCTTATAGTAACTATAGTTGTTGTTCTTTTAGTAACTATAGTTGTTTTTCTTGTTGTAACTATAGTTGTTGTTCTTGTTGTAACTTTAGTTGTTGTTGTAGTAGTAACTATAGTTGTTGTTTTTTTAGTAACTATAGTTGTTGTTCTTGTAGTAACTATAGTTGTTGTTATAGTAACTATAGTTGTTGTTGTAGAAGTAACTATAGTTGTTGTTCTAATTGTAGCTATAGTTGTTGTTCTTGTAGTAACTATAGTTTTTTGTTGTAGTAGTAACTATAGTTGTTGTTCTTGTAGTAACTATAGTTGTTGTAGTAGTAACTATAGTTGTTATTCTTATAGTAACTATAGTTGTTGTTGTAAAAGTAACTGCAGCTGTTGTTATTGTAGTAACTATAGTTGTTGTTCTTGTTGTAACTATAGTTGTTGTTCTTTTTGTAACTATAGTCGTTGTTCTTGTAGTAACTATAGTTGTTGTTGTAGTAGTAACTAAAGTTGTTGTTGTAGTAGTAACTATAGTGGTTGTTGTAGTAGAAACTGCAGCTGTTGTTGCTGAAGTAACTATAGTTGTTTTGGTAGTAGTAACTATAGTTGTTGTTCTTGTAGTATATGCAGCTGTTGTTCTTGTAGTAACTATATTTGTTGTTTTAGTAGTAACTATGGTTGTTGTTGTAGTAGTAACTATAGTTGTTGTTCTTTAAGTAACTATAGTTTTTGTTGTAGTAGTAACTATAGTTGTTGTTCTTGTTGCAACTATAGTTGTTGTTGTAGTAGTAACTATAGTTGTTGTTGTAGTAGTAACTATAGTTGTTGATCTTGTAGTAACTATAGTTGTTGTTCTTGTAGTAACTATAGTTGTTGTTCTTGTAGCAACTATAGTTGTCGATGTAGTAGTAACTGCAGCTGTTGTTTTTGTAGTAACTAGAGTTGTTGTTCTTGTAGTAACTTTAGTTGTTAATTTAGTAGTAACTATAGTTGTTGTTCTTGTTGTAACTATAGTTGTTGTTCTTGTAGTAACTATAGTTGTTGTTGTAGTAGTAACTAAAGTTGTTGTTCTTTTAGTAACTATAGTTGTTGTTCTTTAAGTAACTATAGTTGTTGTTCTTGTTGTAACTATAGTTGTTGTTCTTGTAGCAACTATAGCTGTCGCTGTAGTAGTTACTGCAGCTGTTGTTTTTGTAGTAACTAGAGTTGTTGTTCTTGTAGTAACTTTAGTTGTTAATTTAGAAGTAACTATAGTTGTTGCTCTTGTTGTAACTATAGTTGTTGTTCTTGTAGTAACTATAGTTGTTGTTGTAGTAGTAACTATAGTTGTTGTTCTTTGAGTAACTATAGTTCTTGTTATTTTAGTAACTATAGTTGTTGTTCTTGTTGTAACTATAGTTGTTGTTCTTCTAGTAACTTTAGTTGTTGTTGTAGTAGTAACTATAGTTGTTGTTCTTGTAGTAACTATAGTTGTTGTTCTTGTAGTAACTATAGTTGTTGTTGTAGTAACTATAGTTGTTGTTGTAGAAGTAACTATAGTTGTTGTTCTAATTGTAACTTTAGTTGTTGTTCTTGTAGTAACTATAGTTTTTTGTTGTAGTAGTAACTATAGCTGTTGTTCTTGTAGTAACTATAGTTGTTGTTGTTGTAGTAACTATAGTTGTTGTTCTTGTAGTAATTATAGTTATTGTAGTAGTAACTATAGTTGTTGTTCTTAAAGTAACTATAGTTGTTGTTGTTGTAATAGTAACTGCAGCTGTTGTTATTGTAGTAACTATAGTTGTTGTTCTTGTTGTAACTATAGTTGTTGTTCTTTTAGTAACTATAGTCGTTCTTCTTGTAGTAACTATAGTTGTTGTTGTAGTAGTAACTAAAGTTGTTGTTGTAGTAGTAACTATAGTGTTTGTTGTAGTAGAAACTGCAGCTGTTTTTGCTGAAGTAACTATAGTTGTTTTGGTAGTACTAACTATAGTTGTTGTTCTTGTAGTATCTGCTGCTGTTGTTCTTGTAGTAACTATAGATGTTGTTTTAGTAGTAACTATAGTTGTTGTTCTTGTAGTTACTATAGTTTTTTGTTGTAGTAGTAACTATAGTTGTTGTTCTTGTAGTAACTATAGTTGTTGTTGTAGTAGTAACTATAGTTGTTGTTCTTGTAGTAACTAAAGTTGTTGTTCTTATAGTAACTATAGTTGTTGTTGTTGTTATAGTAACTGCAGCTGTTGTTATTGTAGTAACTATAGTTGTTGTTCTTGTTGTAACTATAGTTGTTGTTCTTTTAGTAACTATAGTAGTTGTTCCTGTAGTAACTATAGTTGTTGTTGTAGTAGTAACTAAAGTTGTTGTGTAGTAGTAACTATAGTGGTTGTTGTAGTAGAAACTGCAGCTGTTGTTGCTGAATTAACTATAGTTGTTTTGGTAGTAGTAACTATAGTTGTTGTTCTTGTAGTATATGCAGCTGTTGTTCTTGTAGTAACTATAGTTGTTGTTTTAGAAGTAACTATAGTTGTTGTTGTAGTAGTAACTATAGTTGTTGTTCTTTTAGTAACTATAGTTTTTGTTGTAGTAGTAACTATAGTTGTTGTTCTTGTTGCAACTATAGTTGTTGTTGTAGTAGTAACTATAGTTGTTGTTGTAGTAGTAACTATAGTTGTTGATCTTGTAGTAACTATAGTTGTTGTTCTTGTAGTAACTATAGTTGTTGTTCTTGTAGCAACTATAGCTGTCGCTGTAGTAGTAACTGCAGCTGTTGTTTTTGTAGTAACTAGAGTTGTTGTTCTTGTAGTAACTTTAGTTGTTAATTTAGTAGTAACTATAGTTGTTGTTCTTGTTGTAACTATAGTTGTTGTTCTTGTAGTAACTTTAGTTGTTGTTGTAGTAGTAACTATAGTTGTTGTTCTTTTAGTAACTATAGTTGTTGTTCTTTTAGTAACTATAGTTGTTGTTCTTGTTGTAACTATAGTTGTTGTTCTTGTAGCAATTATAGCTGTCGCTGTAGTAGTAACTGCAGCTGTTGTTTTTGTAGTAACTAGAGTTGTTGTTCTTGTAGTAACTTTAGTTGTTAATTTAGAAGTAACTATAGTTGTTGTTCTTGTTGTAACTATAGTTGTTGTTCTTGTAGTAACTATAGTTGTTGTTGTAGTAGTAACTATAGTTGTTGTTCTTTTAGTAACTATAGTTGTTGTTCTTTTAGTAACTATAGTTGTTGTTCTTGTTGTAACTATAGTTGTTGTTCTTCTAGTAACTTTAGTTGTTGTTGTAGTAGTAACTATAGTTGTTGTTCTTGTAGTAACTATAGTTGTTGTTCTTGTAGTAACTATAGTTGTTGTTGTAGTAACTATAGTTGTTGTTGTAGAAGTAACTATAGTTGTTGTTCTAATTGTAACAATAGTTGTTGTTCTTGTAGTAACTATAGTTTTTTGTTGTAGAAGTAACTATAGCTGTTGTTCTTGTAGTAACTATAGTTGTTGTTGTTGTAGTAACTATAGTTGTTGTTCTTGTAGTAACTATAGTTATTGTAGTAGTAACTATAGTTGTTGTTCTTATAGTAACTATAGTTGTTGTTGTTGTAATAGTAACTGCAGCTGTTGTTATTGTAGTAACTATAGTTGTTGTTCTTGTTGTAACTATAGTTGTTGTTCTTGTAGTAACTATAGTTGTTGTTGTAGTAGTAACTATAGTTGTTGTTATTGTAGTAACTATAGTTGTTGTTCTTTTAGTAACTAAAGTTGTTGTTCTTGTTGTAACTATAATTGTTGTTCTTCTAGTAACTTTAGTTGTTGTTGTAGTAGTAACTATAGTTGTTGTTCTTGTAGTAACTATAGTTGTTGATCTTGTAGTAACTAAAGTTGTTGTTGTAGTAGCTAAAGTTGTTGTTGTAGAAGTAACTATAGTTGTTGTTCTAATTGTAACTTTAGTTGTTGTTCTTGTAGTAACTATAGTTTTTTGTTGTTGTAGTAACTATAGTTGTTGTTCTTGTAGTAATTATAGTTATTGTAGTAGTAACTATAGTTGTTGTTCTTATAGTAACTATAGTTGTTGTTGTTGTAATAGTAACTGCAGCTGTTGTTATTGTAGTAACTATAGTTGTTGTTCTTGTTGTAACTATAGTTGTTGTTCTTTTAGTAACTATAGTCGTTCTTCTTGTAGTAACTATAGTTGTTGTAGTAGTAACTAAAGTTGTTGTTGTAGTAGTAACTATAGTGGTTGTTGTAGTAGAAACTGCAGCTGTTGTTGTTGAAGTAACTATAGTTGTTTTGGTAGTACTAACTATAGTTGTTGTTCTTGTAGTATCTGCTGCTGTTGTTCTTGTAGTAACTATAGTTGTTGTTTTAGTAGTAACTATAATTGTTGTTCTTGTAGTAACTATAGTTGTTGTTGTAGTAGTAACTATAGTTGTTGTTCTTGTAGTAACTATAGTTGTTGTTCTTATAGTACCTATAGTTGTTGTTGTTGTAATAGTAACTGCAGCTGTTGTTATTGTAGTGACTATAGTTGTTGTAGTAGTAACTATAGTTGTTGTTCTTATAGTAACTATAGTTGTTGTTGTAATAGTAACTGCAGCTGTTGTTATTGTAGTAACTACAGTTGTTGTTCTTGTTGTAACTATAGTTGTTGTTCTTTTTGTAACTATAGTCGTTGTTCTTGTAGTAACTATAGTTGTTGTTGTAGTAGTAACTAAAGTTGTTGTTGTAGTAGTAACTATAGTGGTTGTTGTAGTAGAAACTGCAGCTGTTGTTGCTGAAGTAACTATAGTTGTTTTGGTAGTAGTAACTATAGTTGTTGTTCTTGTAGTATATGCAGCTGATGTTCTTGTAGTAACTATAGTTGTTGTTTTAGTAGTAACTATAGTTGTTGTTGTAGTAGTAACTATAGTTGTTGTTCTTTTAGTAACTATAGTTTTTGTTCTAGTAGTAACTATAGTTGTTGTTCTTGTTGCAACTATAGTTGTTGTTGTAGTAGTAACTATAGTTGTTGTTGTAGTAGTAACTATAGTTGTTGATCTTGTAGTAACTATAGTTGTTGTTGTAGAAGTAACTATAGTTGTTGTTCTTATTGTAACTATAGTTGTTGTTCTTGCAGTAACTATAGTTTTTTGTTGTAGTAGTAACTATAGTTGTTGTTCTTGTAGTAACTATAGTTGTTGAAGTAGTAACTATAGTTGTTGTTCTTATAGTAACTATAGTTGTTGTTGTAAAAGTGACTGCAGCTGTTGTTATTGTAGTAACTATAGTTGTTGTTCTTGTTGTAACTATTGTTGTTGTTCTTTTAGTAACTATAGTCGTTGTTCTTGTAGTAACTATAGTTGTTGTTGTAGTAGTAACTAAAGTTGTTGTTGTAGTAGTAACTATAGTGGTTGTTGTAGTAGAAACTGCAGCTGTTGTTGCTGAAGTAACTATAGTTGTTTTGGTAGTAGTAACTATAGTTGTTGTTCTTGTAGTATATGCAGCTGTTGTTCTGGTAGTAACTATAGTTGTTGTTTTAGTAGTAACTATAGTTGGTGTTGTAGTAGTAACTATAGTTGTTGTTCTTTTAGTAACATTAGTTTTTGTTGTAGTAGTAACTATAGTTGTTGTTCTTGTTGCAACTATAGTTGTTGTTGTAATAATAACTATAGTTGTTGTTGTAGTAGAAACTGCAGCTGTTGTTTCTGAAGTAACTATAGTTGTTGTGGTAGTAGAAACTATAATTGTTATTATTGTAGTATCTGCAGCTGTTGTTGTAGTCTAACTATAGTTGTTGTTCTTGTAGTAACTATAGTTGTTGTAGTAGTAACAATAGTTGTTGTTCTTATAGTAACTATAGTTGTTGTTGTAATAGTAACTGCAGCTGTTGTTATTGTAGTAACTATAGTTGTTGTTCTTGTTGTAGCTATATTTGTTGTTCTTTTAGTAACTATAGTTGTTGTTCTTGTAGTAACTATAGTTGTTGTTGTAGTAACTATAGTTGTTGTTGTAGAAGTAACTATAGTTGTTGTTCTAATTGTAACTATAGTTGTTGTTCTTGTAGTAACTATAGTTTTTTGTTGTAGTAGTAACTATAGTTGTTGTTCTTGTAGTAACTATAGTTGTTGTTGTAGTAGTAACTATAGTTGTTGTTCTTGTAGTAACTATAGTTGTTGTAGTAGTAATTATAGTTGTTATTCTTATAGTATCTATAGTTGTTGTTGTAATAGTAACTGCAGCTGTTGTTATTGTAGTAACTACAGTTGTTGTTCTTGTTGTAACTATAGTTGTTGTTCTTTTTGTAACTATAGTCGTTGTTCTTGTAGTAACTATAGTTGTTGTTGTAGTAGTAACTAAAGTTGTTGTTGTAGTAGTAACTATAGTGGTTGTTGTAGTAGAAACTGCAGCTGTTGTTGCTGAAGTAACTATAGTTGTTTTGGTAGTAGTAACTATAGTTGTTGTTCTTGTAGTATATGCAGCTGTTGTTCTTGTAGTAACTATATTTGTTGTTTTAGTAGTAACTATAGTTGTTGTTGTAGTAGTAACTATAGTTGTTGTTCTTTAAGTAACTATAGTTTTTGTTGTAGTAGTAACTATAGTTGTTGTTCTTGTTGCAACTATAGTTGTTGTTGTAGTAGTACTATAGTTGTTGTTGTAGTAGTAACTATAGTTGTTGATCTTGTAGTAACTATAGTTGTTGTTCTTGTAGTAACTATAGTTGTTGTTCTTGTAGCAACTATAGTTGTCGCTGTAGTAGTAACTGCAGCTGTAGTTTTTGTAGTAACTAGAGTTGTTGTTCTTGTAGTAACTTTAGTTGTTAATTTAGTAGTAACTATAGTTGTTGTTCTTGTTGTAACTATAGTTGTTGTTCTTGTAGTAACTATAGTTGTTGTTGTAGTAGTAATTAAAGTTGTTGTTCTTTTAGTAACTATAGTTGTTGTTCTTTTAGTAACTATAGTTGTTGTTCTTGTTGTAACTATAGTTGTTGTTCTTGTAGCAACTATAGCTGTCGCTGTAGTAGTTACTGCAGCTGTTGTTTTTGTAGTAACTAGAGTTGTTGTTCTTGTAGTAACTTTAGTTGTTAATTTAGAAGTAACTATAGTTGTTGCTCTTGTTGTAACTATAGTTGTTGTTCTTGTAGTAACTATAGTTGTTGTTGTAGTAGTAACTATAGTTGTTGTTCTTTGAGTAACTATAGTTGTTGTTATTTTAGTAACTATAGTTTTTGTTCTTGTTGTAACTATAGTTGTTGTTCTTCTAGTAACTTTAGTTGTTGTTGTAGTAGTAACTATAGTTGTTGTTCTTGTAGTAACAATAGTTGTTGTTCTTGTAGTAACTATAGTTGTTGTTGTAGTAACTATAGTTGTTGTTGTAGAAGTAACTATAGTTGTTGTTCTAATTGTAACTTTAGTTGTTGTTCTTGTAGTAACTATAGTTTTTTGTTGTAGTAGTAACTATAGCTGTTGTTCTTGTAGTAACTATAGTTGTTGTTGTTGTAGTAACTATAGTTGTTGTTCTTGTAGTAATTATAGTTATTGTAGTAGTAACTATAGTTGTTGTTCTTATAGTAACTATAGTTGTTGTTGTTGTAATAGTAACTGCAGCTGTTGTTATTGTAGTAACTATAGTTGTTGTTCTTGTTGTAACTATAGTTGTTGTTCTTTTAGTAACTATAGTCGTTCTTCTTGTAGTAACTATAGTTGTTGTTGTAGTAGTAACTAAAGTTGTTGTTGTAGTAGTAACTATAGTGGTTGTTGTAGTAGAAACTGCAGCTGTTGTTGCTGAAGTAACTATAGTTGTTTTGGTAGTACTAACTATAGTTGTTGTTCTTGTAGTATCTGCTGCTGTTGTTCTTGTAGCAACTATAGATGTTGTTTTAGTAGTAACTATAGTTGTTGTTCTTGTAGTTACTATAGTTTTTTGTTGTAGTAGTAACTATAGTTGTTGTTCTTGTAGTAACTATAGTTGTTGTTGTAGTAGTAACTATAGTTGTTGTTCTTGTAGTAACTAAAGTTGTTGTTCTTATAGTAACTATAGTTGTTGTTGTTGTAATAGTAACTGCAGCTGTTGTTATTGTAGTAACTATAGTTGTTGTTCTTGTTGTAACTATAGTTGTTGTTCTTTTAGTAACTATAGTAGTTGTTCTTGTAGTAACTATAGTTGTTGTTGTAGTAGTAACTAAAGTTGTTGTGTAGTAGTAACTATAGTGGTTGTTGTAGTAGAAACTGCAGCTGTTGTTGCTGAAGTAACTATAGTTGTTTTGGTAGTAGTAACTATAGTTGTTGTTCTTGTAGTATATGCAGCTGTTGTTCTTGTAGTAACTATAGTTGTTGTTTTAGAAGTAACTATAGTTGTTGTTGTAGTAGTAACTATAGTTGTTGTTCTTTTAGTAACTATAGTTTTTGTTGTTGTAGTAACTATAGTTGTTTTTCTTGTTGCAACTATAGTTGTTGTTCTTGTAGTAACTATAGTTGTTGTTGTAGTAGTAACTATAGTTGTTGTTCTTGTAGTAACTATAGTTGTTGTTCTTGTAGTAACTATAGTTGTTGTTCTTGTAGCAACTATAGCTGTCGCTGTAGTAGTAACTGCAGCTGTTGTTTTTGTAGTAACTAGAGTTGTTGTTCTTGTAGTAACTTTAGTTGTTAATTTAGTAGTAACTATAGTTGTTGTTCTTGTTGTAACTATAGTTGTTGTTCTTGTAGTAACTTTAGTTGTTGTTGTAGTAGTAACTATAGTTGTTGTTCTTTTAGTAACTATAGTTGTTGTTCTTTTAGTAACTATAGTTGTTGTTCTTGTTGTAACTATAGTTGTTGTTCTTGTAGCAATTATAGCTGTCGCTGTAGTAGTAACTGCAGCTGTTGTTTTTGTAGTAACTAGAGTTGTTGTTCTTGTAGTAACTTTAGTTGTTAATTTAGAAGTAACTATAGTTGTTGTTCTTGTTGTAACTATAGTTGTTGTTCTTGTAGTAACTATAGTTGTTGTTGTAGTAGTAACTATAGTTAATGTTCTTTTAGTAACTATAGTTGTTGTTCTTTTAGTAACTATAGTTGTTGTTCTTGTTGTAACTATAGTTGTTGTTCTTCTAGTAACTTTAGTTGTTGTTGTAGTAGTAACTATAGTTGTTGTTCTTGTAGTAACTATAGTTGTTGTTCTTGTAGTAACTATAGTTGTTGTTGTAGTAACTATAGTTGTTGTTGTAGAAGTAACTATAGTTGTTGTTCTAATTGTAACTATAGTTGTTGTTCCTGTAGTAACTATAGTTTTTTGTTGTAGAAGTAACTATAGCTGTTGTTCTTGTAGTAACTATAGTTGTTGTTGTTGTAGTAACTATAGTTGTTGTTCTTGTAGTAACTATAGTTATTGTAGTAGTAACTATAGTTGTTGTTCTTATAGTAACTATAGTTGTTGTTGTTGTAATAGTAACTGCAGCTGTTGTTATTGTAGTAACTATAGTTGTTGTTCTTGTTGTAACTATAGTTGTTGTTCTTTTAGTAACTATAGTCGTTCTTCTTGTAGTAACTATAGTTGTTGTTGTAGTAGTAACTAAAGTTGTTGTTGTAGTAGTAACTATAGTAGTTGTTGTAGTAGAAACTGCAGCTGTTGTTGCTGAAGTAACTATAGTTGTTTTGGTAGTACTAACTATAGTTGTTGTTCTTGTAGTATCTGCTGCTGTTGTTCTTGTAGTAACCATACTTGTTGTTTTAGTAGTAACTATAGTTGTTGTTCTTGTAGTAACTATAGTTTTTTGTTGTAGTAGTAACTATAGTTGTTGTTCTTGTAGTAACTATAGTTGTTGTTGTAGTAGTAACTATAGTGTTGTTGTAGTAGTAACTATAGTTGATGTTCTTTTAGTAACTATAGTTTTTGTTGTAGTAGTAACTATAGTTGTTGTTCTTGTTGTAACTATAGTTGTTGTTCTTGTAGTAACTATAGTTGTTGTTGTAGTAGTAACTATAGTTGTTGTTCTTGTAGTAACTATAGTTGTTGTTCTTGTAGTAACTATAGTTGTTGTTCTTGTAGTAACTATAATTGTTGTTGTAGTAGTAACCGCAGCTGTTGTTCTTTTAGTAACTATAGTCGTTGTTCTTGTAGTAACTATAGTTGTTGTTGTAGTAGTAACTAAAGTTGTTGTTCTTTTAGTAACTATAGTTTTTGTTGTAGTAGTAACTATAGTTGTTGTTCTTGTTGCAACTATAGTTGTTGTTGTAGTAGTAACTATAGTTGTTGTTGTAGTAGTAACTATAGTTGTTGATCTTGTAGTAACTATAGTTGTTGTTGTAGAAGTAACTACAGTTGTTGTTCTTATTGTAACTATAGTTGTTGTTCTTGTAGTAACTATAGTTTTTTGTTGTAGTAGTAACTATAGTTGTTGTTCTTGTAGTAACTATAGTTGTTGAAGTAGTAACTATAGTTGTTGTTCTTATAGTAACTATAGTTGTTGTTGTAAAAGTGACTGCAGCTGTTGTTATTGTAGTAACTATAGTTGTTGTTCTTGTTGTAACTATTGTTGTTGTTCTTTTAGTAACTATAGTCGTTGTTCTTGTAGTAACTATAGTTGTTGTTGTAGTAGTAACTAAAGTTGTTGTTGTAGTAGTAACTATAGTGGTTGTTGTAGTAGAAACTGCAGCTGTTGTTGCTGAAGTAACTATAGTTGTTTTGGTAGTAGTAACTATAGTTGTTGTTCTTGTAGTATATGCAGCTGTTGTTCTGGTAGTAACTATAGTTGTTGTTTTAGTAGAAACTATAGTTGGTGTTGTAGTAGTATTTATAGTTGTTGTTCTTTTAGTAACATTAGTTTTTGTTGTAGTAGTAACTATAGTTGTTGTTCTTGTTGCAACTATAGTTGTTGTTGTAATAATAACTATAGTTGTTGTTGTAGTAGAAACTGCAGCTGTTGTTTCTGAAGTAACTATAGTTGTTGTGGTAGTAGAAACTATAATTGTTATTCTTGTAGTATCTGCAGCTGTTGTTGTAGTCTAACTATAGTTGTTGTTCTTGTAGTAACTATAGTTGTTGTAGTAGTAACTATAGTTGTTGTTCTTATAGTAACTATAGTTGTTGTTGTAATAGTAACTGCAGCTGTTGTTATTGTAGTAACTATAGTTGTTGTTCTTGTTGTAGCTATAGTTGTTGTTCTTTTAGTAACTATAGTTGTTGTTCTTGTAGTAACTATAGTTGTTGTTTTAGAAGTAACTATAGTTGTTGTTCTAATTGTAACTATAGTTGTTGTTCTTGTAGTAACTATAGTTTTTTGTTGTAGTAGTAACTATAGTTGTTGTTCTTGTAGTAACTATAGTTTTTTGTTGTAGTAGTAACTATAGTTGTTGTTCTTGTAGTAACTATAGTTGTTGTTGTAGTAGTAACTATAGTTGTTGTTCTTGTAGTAACTATAGTTGTTGTAGTAGTAATTATAGTTGTTATTCTTATAGTAACTATAGTTGTTGTTGTAATAGTAACTGCAGCTGTTGTTATTGTAGTAACTACAGTTGTTGTTCTTGTTGTAACTATAGTTGTTGTTCTTTTTGTAACTATAGTCGTTGTTCTTGTAGTAACTATAGTTGTTGTTGTAGTAGTAACTAAAGTTGTTGTTGTAGTAGTAACTATAGTGGTTGTTGTAGTAGAAACTGCAGCTGTTGTTGCTGAAGTAACTATAGTTGTTTTGGTAGTAGTAACTATAGTTGTTGTTCTTGTAGTATATGCAGCTGTTGTTCTTGTAGTAACTATATTTGTTGTTTTAGTAGTAACTATAGTTGTTGTTGTAGTAGTAACTATAGTTGTTGTTCTTTAAGTAACTATAGTTTTTGTTGTAGTAGTAACTATAGTTGTTGTTCTTGTTGCAACTATAGTTGTTGTTGTAGTAGTAACTATAGTTGTTGTTATAGTAGTAACTATAGTTGTTGATCTTGTAGTAACTATAGTTGTTGTTCTTGTAGTAACTATAGTTGTTGTTCTTGTAGCAACTATAGTTGTCGCTGTAGTAGTAACTGCAGCTGTTGTTTTTGTAGTAACTAGAGTTGTTGTTCTTGTAGTAACTTTAGTTGTTAATTTAGTAGTAACTATAGTTGTTGTTCTTGTTGTAACTATAGTTGTTGTTCTTGTAGTAACTATAGTTGTTGTTGTAGTAGTAACTATAGTTGTTGTTCTTTGAGTAACTATAGTTCTTGTTATTTTAGTAACTATAGTTGTTGTTCTTGTTGTAACTAGAGTTGTTGTTCTTCTAGTAACTTTAGTTGTTGTTGTAGTAGTAACTATAGTTGTTGTTCTTGTAGTAACTATAGTTGTTGTTCTTGTAGTAACTATAGTTGTTGTTGTAGTAACTATAGTTGTTGTTGTAGAAGTAACTATAGTTGTTGTTCTAATTGTAACTTTAGTTGTTGTTCTTGTAGTAACTATAGTTTTTTGTTGTAGTAGTAACTATAGCTGTTGTTCTTGTAGTAACTATAGTTGTTGTTGTTGTAGTAACTATAGTTGTTGTTCTTGTAGTAATTATAGTTATTGTAGTAGTAACTATAGTTGTTGTTCTTAAAGTAACTATAGTTGTTGTTGTTGTAATAGTAACTGCAGCTGTTGTTATTGTAGTAACTATAGTTGTTGTTCTTGTTGTAACTATAGTTGTTGTTCTTTTAGTAACTATAGTCGTTCTTCTTGTAGTAACTATAGTTGTTGTTGTAGTAGTAACTAAAGTTGTTGTTGTAGTAGTAACTATAGTGGTTGTTGTAGTAGAAACTGCAGCTGTTGTTGCTGAAGTAACTATAGTTGTTTTGGTAGTACTAACTATAGTTGTTGTTCTTGTAGTATCTGCTGCTGTTGTTCTTGTAGTAACTATAGATGTTGTTTTAGTAGTAACTATAGTTGTTGTTCTTGTAGTTACTATAGTTTTTTGTTGTAGTAGTAACTATAGTTGTTGTTCTTGTAGTAACTATAGTTGTTGTTGTAGTAGTAACTATAGTTGTTGTTCTTGTAGTAACTAAAGTTGTTGTTCTTATAGTAACTATAGTTGTTGTTGTTGTTGTAATAGTAACTGCAGCTGTTGTTATTGTAGTAACTATAGTTGTTGTTCTTGTTGTAACTATAGTTGTTGTTCTTTTAGTAACTATAGTAGTTGTTCCTGTAGTAACTATAGTTGTTGTTGTAGTAGTAACTAAAGTTGTTGTGTAGTAGTAACTATAGTGGTTGTTGTAGTAGAAACTGCAGCTGTTGTTGCTGAAGTAACTATAGTTGTTTTGGTAGTAGTAACTATAGTTGTTGTTCTTGTAGTATATGCAGCTGTTGTTCTTGTAGTAACTATAGTTGTTGTTTTAGAAGTAACTATAGTTGTTGTTGTAGTAGTAACTATAGTTGTTGTTCTTTTAGTAACTATAGTTTTTGTTGTAGTAGTAACTATAGTTGTTGTTCTTGTTGCAACTATAGTTGTTGTTGTAGTAGTAACTATAGTTGTTGTTGTAGTAGTAACTATAGTTGTTGATCTTGTAGTAACTATAGTTGTTGTTCTTGTAGTAACTATAGTTGTTGTTCTTGTAGCAACTATAGCTGTCGCTGTAGTAGTAACTGCAGCTGTTGTTTTTGTAGTAACTAGAGTTGTTGTTCTTGTAGTAACTTTAGTTGTTAATTTAGTAGTAACTATAGTTGTTGTTCTTGTTGTAACTATAGTTGTTGTTCTTGTAGTAACTTTAGTTGTTGTTGTAGTAGTAACTATAGTTGTTGTTCTTTTAGTAACTATAGTTGTTGTTCTTTTAGTAACTATAGTTGTTGTTCTTGTTGTAACTATAGTTGTTGTTCTTGTAGCAATTATAGCTGTCGCTGTAGTAGTAACTGCAGCTGTTGTTTTTGTAGTAACTAGAGTTGTTGTTCTTGTAGTAACTTTAGTTGTTAATTTAGAAGTAACTATAGTTGTTGTTCTTGTTGTAACTATAGTTGTTGTTCTTGTAGTAACTATAGTTGTTGTTGTAGTAGTAACTATAGTTGTTGTTCTTTTAGTAACTATAGTTGTTGTTCTTTTAGTAACTATAGTTGTTGTTCTTGTTGTAACTATAGTTGTTGTTCTTCTAGTAACTTTAGTTGTTGTTGTAGTAGTAACTATAGTTGTTGTTCTTGTAGTAACTATAGTTGTTGTTCTTGTAGTAACTATAGTTGTTGTTGTAGTAACTATAGTTGTTGTTGTAGAAGTAACTATAGTTGTTGTTCTAATTGTAACAATAGTTGTTGTTCTTGTAGTAACTATAGTTTTTTGTTGTAGAAGTAACTATAGCTGTTGTTCTTGTAGTAACTATAGTTGTTGTTGTTGTAGTAACTATAGTTGTTGTTCTTGTAGTAACTATAGTTATTGTAGTAGTAACTATAGTTGTTGTTCTTATAGTAACTATAGTTGTTGTTGTTGTAATAGTAACTGCAGCTGTTGTTATTGTAGTAACTATAGTTGTTGTTCTTGTTGTAACTATAGTTGTTGTTCTTTTAGTAACTATAGTCGTTCTTCTTGTAGTAACTATAGTTGTTGTTGTAGTAGTAACTAAAGTTGTTGTTGTAGTAGTAACTATAGTAGTTGTTGTAGTAGAAACTGCAGCTGTTGTTGCTGAAGTAACTATAGTTGTTTTGGTAGTACTAACTATAGTTGTTGTTCTTGTAGTATCTGCTGCTGTTGTTCTTGTAGTAACTATACTTGTTGTTTTAGTAGTAACTATAGTTGTTGTTCTTGTAGTAACTATAGTTTTTTGTTGTAGTAGTAACTATAGTTGTTGTTCTTGTAGTAACTATAGTTGTTGTTGTAGTAGTAACTATAGTTGTTGTTCTTGTAGTAACTATAGTTGTTGTTCTTATAGTAACTATAGTTGTTGTTGTTGTAATAGTAACTGCAGCTGTTGTTATTGTAGTAACTACAGTTGTTGTTCTTGTTGTAACTATAGTTGTTGTTCTTTTAGTAACTATAGTCGTTGTTCTTGTAGTAACTATAGTTGTTGTTGTAGTAGTAACTAAAGTTGCTGTTGTAGTAGTAACTATAGTGGTTGTTGTAGTAGAAACTGCAGCTGTTGTTGCTGAAGTAACTATAGTTGTTTTGGTAGTAGTAACTATAGTTGTTGTTCTTGTAGTATCTGCAGCCGTTGTTCTTGTAGTAACTAAAGTTGTTGTTTTAGTAGTAACTATAGTGTTGTTGTAGTAGTAACTATAGTTGATGTTCTTTTAGTAACTATAGTTGTTGTTGTAGTAGTAACTATAGTTGTTGTTCTTGTTGTAACTATAGTTGTTGTTCTTGTAGTAACTATAGTTGTTGTTGTAGTAGTAACTATAGTTGTTGTTCTTGTAGTAACTATAGTTGTTGTTCTTGTAGTAACTATAGTTGTTGTTCTTGTAGTAACTATAATTGTTGTTGTAGTAGTAACCGCAGCTGTTGTTCTTTTAGTAACTATAGTCGTTGTTCTTGTAGTAACTATAGTTGTTGTTGTAGTAGTAACTAAAGTTGTTGTTGTAGTAGTAACAATAGTGGTTGTTGTAGTAGAAACTGCAGGTGTTGTTGCTGAAGTAACTATAGTTGTTGTGGTAGTAGTAACTATAGTTGTTGTTCTTGTAGTATCTGCAGCTGTTGTTCTTGTAGTAACTATAGTTGTTGTTTTAGTAGTAACTATATTTGTTGTTGTAGTAGTAACTATAGTTGTTGTTCTAGTAGTAACTAAAGTTGTTGTTCTTGTAGTAACTATAGTTGTTGTTGTAGAAGTAATTATAGTTGTTGTTCTAATTGCAACTATAGTTGTTGTTCTTGTAGTAACTATAGTTTTTTGTTGTAGTAGTAAATATAGTTGTTGTTCTTGTAGTAACTATAGTTGTTGTTGTAGTAGTAACTATAGTTGTTGTTCTTGTAGTAACAATAGTTGTTGTTCTTGTAGCAACTATAGCTGTCGCTGTAGTAGTAACGTTGTTGTTCTTATAGTAACTATTGTTGTTGTTGTAATAGTAACTGCAGCTGTTGTTATTGTAGTAACTAAAGTTGTTGTTCTTGTTGTAACTATAGTTGTTGTTCTTGTAGTAACTATAGTTGTTGTTGTAGTAGTAACTATAGTTGTTGTTCTTATAGTAACTATAGTTGTTTTTCTTTTAGTAACTATAGTTGTTGTTCTTGTTGTAACTATAGTTGTTGTTATAGTAACTATAGTTGTTGTTGTAGAAGTAACTATAGTTGTTGTTCTAATTGTAGCTATAGTTGTTGTTCTTGTAGTAACTATAGTTTTTTGTTGTAGTAGTAACTATAGTTGTTGTTCTTGTAGTAACTATAGTTGTTGTAGTAGTAACTATAGTTGTTATTCTTATAGTAACTATAGTTGTTGTTGTAAAAGTAACTGCAGCTGTTGTTATTGTAGTAACTATAGTTGTTGTTCTTGTTGTAACTATAGTTGTTGTTCTTTTTGTAACTATAGTCGTTTTTCTTGTAGTAACTATAGTTGTTGTTGTAGTAGTAACTAAAGTTGTTGTTGTAGTAGTAACTATAGTGGTTGTTGTAGTAGAAACTGCAGCTGTTGTTGCTGAAGTAACTATAGTTGTTTTGGTAGTAGTAACTATAGTTGTTGTTCTTGTAGTATATGCAGCTGTTGTTCTTGTAGTAACTATATTTGTTGTTTTAGTAGTAACTATGGTTGTTGTTGTAGTAGTAACTATAGTTGTTGTTCTTTAAGTAACTATAGTTTTTGTTGTAGTAGTAACTAAAGTTGTTGTTCTTGTTGCAACTATAGTTGTTGTTGTAGTAGTAACTATAGTTGTTGTTGTAGTAGTAACTATAGTTGTTGATCTTGTAGTAACTATAGTTGTTGTTCTTGTAGTAACTATAGTTGTTGTTCTTGTAGCAACTATAGTTGTCGATGTAGTAGTAACTGCAGCTGTTGTTTTTGTAGTAACTAGAGTTGTTGTTCTTGTAGTAACTTTAGTTGTTAATTTAGTAGTAACTATAGTTGTTGTTCTTGTTGTAACTATAGTTGTTGTTCTTGTAGTAACTATAGTTGTTGTTGTAGTAGTAACTAAAGTTGTTGTTCTTTTAGTAACTATAGTTGTTGTTCTTTTAGTAACTATAGTTGTTGTTCTTGTTGTAACTATAGTTGTTGTTCTTGTAGCAACTATAGCTGTCGCTGTAGTAGTTACTGCAGCTGTTGTTTTTGTAGTAACTATAGTTGTTGCTCTTGTTGTAACTATAGTTGTTGTTCTTGTAGTAACTATAGTTGTTGTTGTAGTAGTAACTATAGTTGTTGTTCTTTGAGTAACTATAGTTCTTGTTATTTTAGTAACTATAGTTGTTGTTCTTGTTGTAACTATAGTTGTTGTTCTTCTAGTAACTTTAGTTGTTGTTGTAGTAGTAACTATAGTTGTTGTTCTTGTAGTAACTATAGTTGTTGTTCTTGTAGTAACTATAGTTGTTGTTGTAGTAACTATAGTTGTTGTTGTAGAAGTAACTATAGTTGTTGTTCTAATTGTAACTTTAGTTGTTGTTCTTGTAGTAACTATAGTTTTTTGTTGTAGTAGTAACTATAGCTGTTGTTCTTGTAGTAACTATAGTTGTTGTTGTTGTAGTAACTATAGTTGTTGTTCTTGTAGTAATTATAGTTATTGTAGTAGTAACTATAGTTGTTGTTCTTAAAGTAACTATAGTTGTTGTTGTTGTAATAGTAACTGCAGCTGTTGTTATTGTAGTAACTATAGTTGTTGTTCTTGTTGTAACTATAGTTGTTGTTCTTTTAGTAACTATAGTCGTTCTTCTTGTAGTAACTATAGTTGTTGTTGTAGTAGTAACTAAAGTTGTTGTTGTAGTAGTAACTATAGTGTTTGTTGTAGTAGAAACTGCAGCTGTTGTTGCTGAAGTAACTATAGTTGTTTTGGTAGTACTAACTATAGTTGTTGTTCTTGTAGTATCTGCTGCTGTTGTTCTTGTAGTAACTATAGATGTTGTTTTAGTAGTAACTATAGTTGTTGTTCTTGTAGTTACTATAGTTTTTTGTTGTAGTAGTAACTATAGTTGTTGTTCTTGTAGTAACTATAGTTGTTGTTGTAGTAGTAACTATAGTTGTTGTTCTTGTAGTAACTAAAGTTGTTGTTCTTATAGTAACTATAGTTGTTGTTGTTGTAATAGTAACTGCAGCTGTTGTTATTGTAGTAACTATAGTTGTTGTTCTTGTTGTAACTATAGTTGTTGTTCTTTTAGTAACTATAGTAGTTGTTCCTGTAGTAACTATAGTTGTTGTTGTAGTAGTAACTAAAGTTGTTGTGTAGTAGTAACTATAGTGGTTGTTGTAGTAGAAACTGCAGCTGTTGTTGCTGAAGTAACTATAGTTGTTTTGGTAGTAGTAACTATAGTTGTTGTTCTTGTAGTATATGCAGCTGTTGTTCTTGTAGTAACTATAGTTGTTGTTTTAGAAGTAACTATAGTTGTTGTTGTAGTAGTAACTATAGTTGTTGTTCTTTTAGTAACTATAGTTTTTGTTGTAGTAGTAACTATAGTTGTTGTTCTTGTTGCAACTATAGTTGTTGTTGTAGTAGTAACTATAGTTGTTGTTGTAGTAGTAACTATAGTTGTTGATCTTGTAGTAACTATAGTTGTTGTTCTTGTAGTAACTATAGTTGTTGTTCTTGTAGCAACTATAGCTGTCGCTGTAGTAGTAACTGCAGCTGTTGTTTTTGTAGTAACTAGAGTTGTTGTTCTTGTAGTAACTTTAGTTGTTAATTTAGTAGTAACTATAGTTGTTGTTCTTGTTGTAACTATAGTTGTTGTTCTTGTAGTAACTTTAGTTGTTGTTGTAGTAGTAACTATAGTTGTTGTTCTTTTAGTAACTATAGTTGTTGTTCTTTTAGTAACTATAGTTGTTGTTCTTGTTGTAACTATAGTTGTTGTTCTTGTAGCAATTATAGCTGTCGCTGTAGTAGTAACTGCAGCTGTTGTTTTTGTAGTAACTAGAGTTGTTGTTCTTGTAGTAACTTTAGTTGTTAATTTAGAAGTAACTATAGTTGTTGTTCTTGTTGTAACTATAGTTGTTGTTCTTGTAGTAACTATAGTTGTTGTTGTAGTAGTAACTATAGTTGTTGTTCTTTTAGTAACTATAGTTGTTGTTCTTTTAGTAACTATAGTTGTTGTTCTTGTTGTAACTATAGTTGTTGTTCTTCTAGTAACTTTAGTTGTTGTTGTAGTAGTAACTATAGTTGTTGTTCTTGTAGTAACTAAAGTTGTTGTTCTTGTAGTAACTATAGTTGTTGTTGTAGTAACTATAGTTGTTGTTGTAGAAGTAACTATAGTTGTTGTTCTAATTGTAACAATAGTTGTTGTTCTTGTAGTAACTATAGTTTTTTGTTGTAGAAGTAACTATAGCTGTTGTTCTTGTAGTAACTATAGTTGTTGTTGTTGTAGTAACTATAGTTGTTGTTCTTGTAGTAACTATAGTTATTGTAGTAGTAACTATAGTTGTTGTTCTTATAGTAACTATAGTTGTTGTTGTTGTAATAGTAACTGCAGCTGTTGTTATTGTAGTAACTATAGTTGTTGTTCTTGTTGTAACTATAGTTGTTGTTCTTTTAGTAACTATAGTCGTTCTTCTTGTAGTAACTATAGTTGTTGTTGTAGTAGTAACTAAAGTTGTTGTTGTAGTAGTAACTATAGTAGTTGTTGTAGTAGAAACTGCAGCTGTTGTTGCTGAAGTAACTATAGTTGTTTTGGTAGTACTAACTATAGTTGTTGTTCTTGTAGTATCTGCTGCTGTTGTTCTTGTAGTAACTATACTTGTTGTTTTAGTAGTAACTATAGTTGTTGTTCTTGTAGTAACTATAGTTTTTTGTTGTAGTAGTAACTATAGTTGTTGTTCTTGTAGTAACTATAGTTGTTGTTGTAGTAGTAACTATAGTTGTTGTTCTTGTAGTAACTATAGTTGTTGTTCTTATAGTAACTATAGTTGTTGTTGTTGTAATAGTAACTGCAGCTGTTGTTATTGTAGTAACTACAGTTGTTGTTCTTGTTGTAACTATAGTTGTTGTTCTTTTAGTAACTATAGTCGTTGTTCTTGTAGTAACTATAGTTGTTGTTGTAGTAGTAACTAAAGTTGCTGTTGTAGTAGTAACTATAGTGGTTGTTGTAGTAGAAACTGCAGCTGTTGTTGCTGAAGTAACTATAGTTGTTTTGGTAGTAGTAACTATAGTTGTTGTTCTTGTAGTATCTGCAGCCGTTGTTCTTGTAGTAACTAAAGTTGTTGTTTTAGTAGTAACTATAGTGTTGTTGTAGTAGTAACTATAGTTGATGTTCTTTTAGTAACTATAGTTGTTGTTGTAGTAGTAACTATAGTTGTTGTTCTTGTTGTAACTATAGTTGTTGTTCTTGTAGTAACTATAGTTGTTGTTGTAGTAGTAACTATAGTTGTTGTTCTTGTTGCAACTATAGTTGTTGTTGTAGTAGTAACTATAGTTGTTGTTGTAGTAGTAACTATAGTTGTTGATCTTGTAGTAACTATAGTTGTTGTTGTAGAAGTAACTATAGTTGTTGTTCTTATTGTAACTATAGTTGTTGTTCTTGTAGTAACTATAGTTTTTTGTTGTAGTAGTAACTATAGTTGTTGTTCTTGTAGTAACTATAGTTGTTGAAGTAGTAACTATAGTTGTTGTTCTTATAGTAACTATAGTTGTTGTTGTAAAAGTGACTGCAGCTGTTGTTATTGTAGTAACTATAGTTGTTGTTCTTGTTGTAACTATTGTTGTTGTTCTTTTAGTAACTATAGTCGTTGTTCTTGTAGTAACTATAGTTGTTGTTGTAGTAGTAACTAAAGTTGTTGTTGTAGTAGTAACTATAGTGGTTGTTGTAGTAGAAACTGCAGCTGTTGTTGCTGAAGTAACTATAGTTGTTTTGGTAGTAGTAACTATAGTTGTTGTTCTTGTAGTATATGCAGCTGTTGTTCTGGTAGTAACTATAGTTGTTGTTTTAGTAGTAACTATAGTTGGTGTTGTAGTAGTAACTATAGTTGTTGTTCTTTTAGTAACATTAGTTTTTGTTGTAGTAGTAACTATAGTTGTTGTTCTTGTTGCAACTATAGTTGTTGTTGTAATAATAACTATAGTTGTTGTTGTAGTAGAAACTGCAGCTGTTGTTTCTGAAGTAACTATAGTTGTTGTGGTAGTAGAAACTATAATTGTTATTATTGTAGTATCTGCAGCTGTTGTTGTAGTCTAACTATAGTTGTTGTTCTTGTAGTAACTATAGTTGTTGTAGTAGTAACAATAGTTGTTGTTCTTATAGTAACTATAGTTGTTGTTGTAATAGTAACTGCAGCTGTTGTTATTGTAGTAACTATAGTTGTTGTTCTTGTTGTAGCTATATTTGTTGTTCTTTTAGTAACTATAGTTGTTGTTCTTGTAGTAACTATAGTTGTTGTTGTAGTAACTATAGTTGTTGTTGTAGAAGTAACTATAGTTGTTGTTCTAATTGTAACTATAGTTGTTGTTCTTGTAGTAACTATAGTTTTTTGTTGTAGTAGTAACTATAGTTGTTGTTCTTGTAGTAACTATAGTTGTTGTTGTAGTAGTAACTATAGTTGTTGTTCTTGTAGTAACTATAGTTGTTGTAGTAGTAATTATAGTTGTTATTCTTATAGTATCTATAGTTGTTGTTGTAATAGTAACTGCAGCTGTTGTTATTGTAGTAACTACAGTTGTTGTTCTTGTTGTAACTATAGTTGTTGTTCTTTTTGTAACTATAGTCGTTGTTCTTGTAGTAACTATAGTTGTTGTTGTAGTAGTAACTAAAGTTGTTGTTGTAGTAGTAACTATAGTGGTTGTTGTAGTAGAAACTGCAGCTGTTGTTGCTGAAGTAACTATAGTTGTTTTGGTAGTAGTAACTATAGTTGTTGTTCTTGTAGTATATGCAGCTGTTGTTCTTGTAGTAACTATATTTGTTGTTTTAGTAGTAACTATAGTTGTTGTTGTAGTAGTAACTATAGTTGTTGTTCTTTAAGTAACTATAGTTTTTGTTGTAGTAGTAACTATAGTTGTTGTTCTTGTTGCAACTATAGTTGTTGTTGTAGTAGTACTATAGTTGTTGTTGTAGTAGTAACTATAGTTGTTGATCTTGTAGTAACTATAGTTGTTGTTCTTGTAGTAACTATAGTTGTTGTTCTTGTAGCAACTATAGTTGTCGCTGTAGTAGTAACTGCAGCTGTAGTTTTTGTAGTAACTAGAGTTGTTGTTCTTGTAGTAACTTTAGTTGTTAATTTAGTAGTAACTATAGTTGTTGTTCTTGTTGTAACTATAGTTGTTGTTCTTGTAGTAACTATAGTTGTTGTTGTAGTAGTAATTAAAGTTGTTGTTCTTTTAGTAACTATAGTTGTTGTTCTTTTAGTAACTATAGTTGTTGTTCTTGTTGTAACTATAGTTGTTGTTCTTGTAGCAACTATAGCTGTCGCTGTAGTAGTTACTGCAGCTGTTGTTTTTGTAGTAACTAGAGTTGTTGTTCTTGTAGTAACTTTAGTTGTTAATTTAGAAGTAACTATAGTTGTTGCTCTTGTTGTAACTATAGTTGTTGTTCTTGTAGTAACTATAGTTGTTGTTGTAGTAGTAACTATAGTTGTTGTTCTTTGAGTAACTATAGTTGTTGTTATTTTAGTAACTATAGTTGTTGTTCTTGTTGTAACTATAGTTGTTGTTCTTCTAGTAACTTTAGTTGTTGTTGTAGTAGTAACTATAGTTGTTGTTCTTGTAGTAACAATAGTTGTTGTTCTTGTAGTAACTATAGTTGTTGTTGTAGTAACTATAGTTGTTGTTGTAGAAGTAACTATAGTTGTTGTTCTAATTGTAACTTTAGTTGTTGTTCTTGTAGTAACTATAGTTTTTTGTTGTAGTAGTAACTATAGCTGTTGTTCTTGTAGTAACTATAGTTGTTGTTGTTGTAGTAACTATAGTTGTTGTTCTTGTAGTAATTATAGTTATTGTAGTAGTAACTATAGTTGTTGTTCTTATAGTAACTATAGTTGTTGTTGTTGTAATAGTAACTGCAGCTGTTGTTATTGTAGTAACTATAGTTGTTGTTCTTGTTGTAACTATAGTTGTTGTTCTTTTAGTAACTATAGTCGTTCTTCTTGTAGTAACTATAGTTGTTGTTGTAGTAGTAACTAAAGTTGTTGTTGTAGTAGTAACTATAGTGGTTGTTGTAGTAGAAACTGCAGCTGTTGTTGCTGAAGTAACTATAGTTGTTTTGGTAGTACTAACTATAGTTGTTGTTCTTGTAGTATCTGCTGCTGTTGTTCTTGTAGCAACTATAGATGTTGTTTTAGTAGTAACTATAGTTGTTGTTCTTGTAGTTACTATAGTTTTTTGTTGTAGTAGTAACTATAGTTGTTGTTCTTGTAGTAACTATAGTTGTTGTTGTAGTAGTAACTATAGTTGTTGTTCTTGTAGTAACTAAAGTTGTTGTTCTTATAGTAACTATAGTTGTTGTTGTTGTAATAGTAACTGCAGCTGTTGTTATTGTAGTAACTATAGTTGTTGTTCTTGTTGTAACTATAGTTGTTGTTCTTTTAGTAACTATAGTAGTTGTTCTTGTAGTAACTATAGTTGTTGTTGTAGTAGTAACTAAAGTTGTTGTGTAGTAGTAACTATAGTGGTTGTTGTAGTAGAAACTGCAGCTGTTGTTGCTGAAGTAACTATAGTTGTTTTGGTAGTAGTAACTATAGTTGTTGTTCTTGTAGTATATGCAGCTGTTGTTCTTGTAGTAACTATAGTTGTTGTTTTAGAAGTAACTATAGTTGTTGTTGTAGTAGTAACTATAGTTGTTGTTCTTTTAGTAACTATAGTTTTTGTTGTTGTAGTAACTATAGTTGTTTTTCTTGTTGCAACTATAGTTGTTGTTCTTGTAGTAACTATAGTTGTTGTTGTAGTAGTAACTATAGTTGTTGTTCTTGTAGTAACTATAGTTGTTGTTCTTGTAGTAACTATAGTTGTTGTTCTTGTAGCAACTATAGCTGTCGCTGTAGTAGTAACTGCAGCTGTTGTTTTTGTAGTAACTAGAGTTGTTGTTCTTGTAGTAACTTTAGTTGTTAATTTAGTAGTAACTATAGTTGTTGTTCTTGTTGTAACTATAGTTGTTGTTCTTGTAGTAACTTTAGTTGTTGTTGTAGTAGTAACTATAGTTGTTGTTCTTTTAGTAACTATAGTTGTTGTTCTTTTAGTAACTATAGTTGTTGTTCTTGTTGTAACTATAGTTGTTGTTCTTGTAGCAATTATAGCTGTCGCTGTAGTAGTAACTGCAGCTGTTGTTTTTGTAGTAACTAGAGTTGTTGTTCTTGTAGTAACTTTAGTTGTTAATTTAGAAGTAACTATAGTTGTTGTTCTTGTTGTAACTATAGTTGTTGTTCTTGTAGTAACTATAGTTGTTGTTGTAGTAGTAACTATAGTTAATGTTCTTTTAGTAACTATAGTTGTTGTTCTTTTAGTAACTATAGTTGTTGTTCTTGTTGTAACTATAGTTGTTGTTCTTCTAGTAACTTTAGTTGTTGTTGTAGTAGTAACTATAGTTGTTGTTCTTGTAGTAACTATAGTTGTTGTTCTTGTAGTAACTATAGTTGTTGTTGTAGTAACTATAGTTGTTGTTGTAGAAGTAACTATAGTTGTTGTTCTAATTGTAACTATAGTTGTTGTTCTTGTAGTAACTATAGTTTTTTGTTGTAGAAGTAACTATAGCTGTTGTTCTTGTAGTAACTATAGTTGTTGTTGTTGTAGTAACTATAGTTGTTGTTCTTGTAGTAACTATAGTTATTGTAGTAGTAACTATAGTTGTTGTTCTTATAGTAACTATAGTTGTTGTTGTTGTAATAGTAACTGCAGCTGTTGTTATTGTAGTAACTATAGTTGTTGTTCTTGTTGTAACTATAGTTGTTGTTCTTTTAGTAACTATAGTCGTTCTTCTTGTAGTAACTATAGTTGTTGTTGTAGTAGTAACTAAAGTTGTTGTTGTAGTAGTAACTATAGTAGTTGTTGTAGTAGAAACTGCAGCTGTTGTTGCTGAAGTAACTATAGTTGTTTTGGTAGTACTAACTATAGTTGTTGTTCTTGTAGTATCTGCTGCTGTTGTTCTTGTAGTAACCATACTTGTTGTTTTAGTAGTAACTATAGTTGTTGTTCTTGTAGTAACTATAGTTTTTTGTTGTAGTAGTAACTATAGTTGTTGTTCTTGTAGTAACTATAGTTGTTGTTGTAGTAGTAACTATAGTGTTGTTGTAGTAGTAACTATAGTTGATGTTCTTTTAGTAACTATAGTTTTTGTTGTAGTAGTAACTATAGTTGTTGTTCTTGTTGTAACTATAGTTGTTGTTCTTGTAGTAACTATAGTTGTTGTTGTAGTAGTAACTATAGTTGTTGTTCTTGTAGTAACTATAGTTGTTGTTCTTGTAGTAACTATAGTTGTTGTTCTTGTAGTAACTATAATTGTTGTTGTAGTAGTAACCGCAGCTGTTGTTCTTTTAGTAACTATAGTCGTTGTTCTTGTAGTAACTATAGTTGTTGTTGTAGTAGTAACTAAAGTTGTTGTTCTTTTAGTAACTATAGTTTTTGTTGTAGTAGTAACTATAGTTGTTGTTCTTGTTGCAACTATAGTTGTTGTTGTAGTAGTAACTATAGTTGTTGTTGTAGTAGTAACTATAGTTGTTGATCTTGTAGTAACTATAGTTGTTGTTGTAGAAGTAACTACAGTTGTTGTTCTTATTGTAACTATAGTTGTTGTTCTTGTAGTAACTATAGTTTTTTGTTGTAGTAGTAACTATAGTTGTTGTTCTTGTAGTAACTATAGTTGTTGAAGTAGTAACTATAGTTGTTGTTCTTATAGTAACTATAGTTGTTGTTGTAAAAGTGACTGCAGCTGTTGTTATTGTAGTAACTATAGTTGTTGTTCTTGTTGTAACTATTGTTGTTGTTCTTTTAGTAACTATAGTCGTTGTTCTTGTAGTAACTATAGTTGTTGTTGTAGTAGTAACTAAAGTTGTTGTTGTAGTAGTAACTATAGTGGTTGTTGTAGTAGAAACTGCAGCTGTTGTTGCTGAAGTAACTATAGTTGTTTTGGTAGTAGTAACTATAGTTGTTGTTCTTGTAGTATATGCAGCTGTTGTTCTGGTAGTAACTATAGTTGTTGTTTTAGTAGAAACTATAGTTGGTGTTGTAGTAGTATTTATAGTTGTTGTTCTTTTAGTAACATTAGTTTTTGTTGTAGTAGTAACTATAGTTGTTGTTCTTGTTGCAACTATAGTTGTTGTTGTAATAATAACTATAGTTGTTGTTGTAGTAGAAACTGCAGCTGTTGTTTCTGAAGTAACTATAGTTGTTGTGGTAGTAGAAACTATAATTGTTATTCTTGTAGTATCTGCAGCTGTTGTTGTAGTCTAACTATAGTTGTTGTTCTTGTAGTAACTATAGTTGTTGTAGTAGTAACTATAGTTGTTGTTCTTATAGTAACTATAGTTGTTGTTGTAATAGTAACTGCAGCTGTTGTTATTGTAGTAACTATAGTTGTTGTTCTTGTTGTAGCTATAGTTGTTGTTCTTTTAGTAACTATAGTTGTTGTTCTTGTAGTAACTATAGTTGTTGTTGTAGAAGTAACTATAGTTGTTGTTCTAATTGTAACTATAGTTGTTGTTCTTGTAGTAACTATAGTTTTTTGTTGTAGTAGTAACTATAGTTGTTGTTCTTGTAGTAACTATAGTTGTTGTTGTAGTAGTAACTATAGTTGTTGTTCTTGTAGTAACTATAGTTGTTGTAGTAGTAATTATAGTTGTTATTCTTATAGTAACTATAGTTGTTGTTGTAATAGTAACTGCAGCTGTTGTTATTGTAGTAACTACAGTTGTTGTTCTTGTTGTAACTATAGTTGTTGTTCTTTTTGTAACTATAGTCGTTGTTCTTGTAGTAACTATAGTTGTTGTTGTAGTAGTAACTAAAGTTGTTGTTGTAGTAGTAACTATAGTGGTTGTTGTAGAAGAAAATGCAGCTGTTGTTGCTGAAGTAACTATAGTTGTTTTGGTAGTAGTAACTATAGTTGTTGTTCTTGTAGTATATGCAGCTGTTGTTCTTGTAGTAACTATATTTGTTGTTTTAGTAGTAACTATAGTTGTTGTTGTAGTAGTAACTATAGTTGTTGTTCTTTAAGTAACTATAGTTTTTGTTGTAGTAGTAACTATAGTTGTTGTTCTTGTTGCAACTATAGTTGTTGTTGTAGTAGTAACTATAGTTGTTGTTATAGTAGTAACTATAGTTGTTGATCTTGTAGTAACTATAGTTGTTGTTCTTGTAGTAACTATAGTTGTTGTTCTTGTAGCAACTATAGTTGTCGCTGTAGTAGTAACTGCAGCTGTTGTTTTTGTAGTAACTAGAGTTGTTGTTCTTGTAGTAACTTTAGTTGTTAATTTAGTAGTAACTATAGTTGTTGTTCTTGTTGTAACTATAGTTGTTGTTCTTGTAGTAACTATAGTTGTTGTTGTAGTAGTAACTATAGTTGTTGTTCTTTGAGTAACTATAGTTCTTGTTATTTTAGTAACTATAGTTGTTGTTCTTGTTGTAACTAGAGTTGTTGTTCTTCTAGTAACTTTAGTTGTTGTTGTAGTAGTAACTATAGTTGTTGTTCTTGTAGTAACTATAGTTGTTGTTCTTGTAGTAACTATAGTTGTTGTTGAAGTAACTATAGTTGTTGTTTTAGAAGTAACTATAGTTGTTGTTCTAATTGTAACTTTAGTTGTTGTTCTTGTAGTAACTATAGTTTTTTGTTTTAGTAGTAACTATAGCTGTTGTTCTTGTAGTAACTATAGTTGTTGTTGTTGTAGTAACTATAGTTGTTGTTCTTGTAGTAATTATAGTTATTGTAGTAGTAACTATAGTTGTTGTTCTTAAAGTAACTATAGTTGTTGTTGTTGTAATAGTAACTGCAGCTGTTGTTATTGTAGTAACTATAGTTGTTGTTCTTGTTGTAACTATAGTTGTTGTTCTTTTAGTAACTATAGTCGTTCTTCTTGTAGTAACTATAGTTGTTGTTGTAGTAGTAACTAAAGTTGTTGTTGTAGTAGTAACTATAGTGGTTGTTGTAGTAGAAACTGCAGCTGTTGTTGCTGAAGTAACTATAGTTGTTTTGGTAGTACTAACTATAGTTGTTGTTCTTGTAGTATCTGCTGCTGTTGTTCTTGTAGTAACTATAGATGTTGTTTTAGTAGTAACTATAGTTGTTGTTCTTGTAGTTACTATAGTTTTTTGTTGTAGTAGTAACTATAGTTGTTGTTCTTGTAGTAACTATAGTTGTTGTTGTAGTAGTAACTATAGTTGTTGTTCTTATAGTAACTAAAGTTGTTGTTCTTATAGTAACTATAGTTGTTGTTGTTGTTGTAATAGTAACTGCAGCTGTTGTTATTGTAGTAACTATAGTTGTTGTTCTTGTTGTAACTATAGTTGTTGTTCTTTTAGTAACTATAGTAGTTGTTCCTGTAGTAACTATAGTTGTTGTTGTAGTAGTAACTAAAGTTGTTGTGTAGTAGTAACTATAGTGGTTGTTGTAGTAGAAACTGCAGCTGTTGTTGCTGAAGTAACTATAGTTGTTTTGGTAGTAGTAACTATAGTTGTTGTTCTTGTAGTATATGCAGCTGTTGTTCTTGTAGTAACTATAGTTGTTGTTTTAGAAGTAACTATAGTTGTTGTTGTAGTAGTAACTATAGTTGTTGTTCTTTTAGTAACTATAGTTTTTGTTGTAGTAGTAACTATAGTTGTTGTTCTTGTTGCAACTATAGTTGTTGTTGTAGTAGTAACTATAGTTGTTGTTGTAGTAGTAACTATAGTTGTTGATCTTGTAGTAACTATAGTTGTTGTTCTTGTAGTAACTATAGTTGTTGTTCTTGTAGCAACTATAGCTGTCGCTGTAGTAGTAACTGCAGCTGTTGTTTTTGTAGTAACTAGAGTTGTTGTTCTTGTAGTAACTTTAGTTGTTAATTTAGTAGTAACTATAGTTGTTGTTCTTGTTGTAACTATAGTTGTTGTTCTTGTAGTAACTTTAGTTGTTGTTGTAGTAGTAACTATAGTTGTTGTTCTTTTAGTAACTATAGTTGTTGTTCTTTTAGTAACTATAGTTGTTGTTCTTGTTGTAACTATAGTTGTTGTTCTTGTAGCAATTATAGCTGTCGCTGTAGTAGTAACTGCAGCTGTTGTTTTTGTAGTAACTAGAGTTGTTGTTCTTGTAGTAACTTTAGTTGTTAATTTAGAAGTAACTATAGTTGTTGTTCTTGTTGTAACTATAGTTGTTGTTCTTGTAGTAACTATAGTTGTTGTTGTAGTAGTAACTATAGTTGTTGTTCTTTTAGTAACTATAGTTGTTGTTCTTTTAGTAACTATAGTTGTTGTTCTTGTTGTAACTATAGTTGTTGTTCTTCTAGTAACTTTAGTTGTTGTTGTAGTAGTAACTATAGTTGTTGTTCTTGTAGTAACTATAGTTGTTGTTCTTGTAGTAACTATAGTTGTTGTTGTAGTAACTATAGTTGTTGTTGTAGAAGTAACTATAGTTGTTGTTCTAATTGTAACAATAGTTGTTGTTCTTGTAGTAACTATAGTTTTTTGTTGTAGAAGTAACTATAGCTGTTGTTCTTGTAGTAACTATAGTTGTTGTTGTTGTAGTAACTATAGTTGTTGTTCTTGTAGTAACTATAGTTATTGTAGTAGTAACTATAGTTGTTGTTCTTATAGTAACTATAGTTGTTGTTGTTGTAATAGTAACTGCAGCTGTTGTTATTGTAGTAACTATAGTTGTTGTTCTTGTTGTAACTATAGTTGTTGTTCTTTTAGTAACTATAGTCGTTCTTCTTGTAGTAACTATAGTTGTTGTTGTAGTAGTAACTAAAGTTGTTGTTGTAGTAGTAACTATAGTAGTTGTTGTAGTAGAAACTGCAGCTGTTGTTGCTGAAGTAACTATAGTTGTTTTGGTAGTACTAACTATAGTTGTTGTTCTTGTAGTATCTGCTGCTGTTGTTCTTGTAGTAACTATACTTGTTGTTTTAGTAGTAACTATAGTTGTTGTTCTTGTAGTAACTATAGTTTTTTGTTGTAGTAGTAACTATAGTTGTTGTTCTTGTAGTAACTATAGTTGTTGTTGTAGTAGTAACTATAGTTGTTGTTCTTGTAGTAACTATAGTTGTTGTTCTTATAGTAACTATAGTTGTTGTTGTTGTAATAGTAACTGCAGCTGTTGTTATTGTAGTAACTACAGTTGTTGTTCTTGTTGTAACTATAGTTGTTGTTCTTTTAGTAACTATAGTCGTTGTTCTTGTAGTAACTATAGTTGTTGTTGTAGTAGTAACTAAAGTTGCTGTTGTAGTAGTAACTATAGTGGTTGTTGTAGTAGAAACTGCAGCTGTTGTTGCTGAAGTAACTATAGTTGTTTTGGTAGTAGTAACTATAGTTGTTGTTCTTGTAGTATCTGCAGCCGTTGTTCTTGTAGTAACTAAAGTTGTTGTTTTAGTAGTAACTATAGTGTTGTTGTAGTAGTAACTATAGTTGATGTTCTTTTAGTAACTATAGTTGTTGTTGTAGTAGTAACTATAGTTGTTGTTCTTGTTGTAACTATAGTTGTTGTTCTTGTAGTAACTATAGTTGTTGTTGTAGTAGTAACTATAGTTGTTGTTCTTGTAGTAACTATAGTTGTTGTTCTTGTAGTAACTATAGTTGTTGTTCTTGTAGTAACTATAATTGTTGTTGTAGTAGTAACCGCAGCTGTTGTTCTTTTAGTAACTATAGTCGTTGTTCTTGTAGTAACTATAGTTGTTGTTGTAATAGTAACTAAAGTTGTTGTTGTAGTAGTAACAATAGTGGTTGTTGTAGTAGAAACTGCAGGTGTTGTTGCTGAAGTAACTATAGTTGTTGTGGTAGTAGTAACTATAGTTGTTGTTCTTGTAGTATCTGCAGCTGTTGTTCTTGTAGTAACTATAGTTGTTGTTTTAGTAGTAACTATATTTGTTGTTGTAGTAGTAACTATAGTTGTTGTTCTAGTAGTAACTAAAGTTGTTGTTCTTGTAGTAACTATAGTTGTTGTTGTAGAAGTAATTATAGTTGTTGTTCTAATTGCAACTATAGTTGTTGTTCTTGTAGTAACTATAGTTTTTTGTTGTAGTAGTAAATATAGTTGTTGTTCTTGTAGTAACTATAGTTGTTGTTGTAGTAGTAACTATAGTTGTTGTTCTTGTAGTAACAATAGTTGTTGTTCTTGTAGCAACTATAGCTGTCGCTGTAGTAGTAACGTTGTTGTTCTTATAGTAACTATTGTTGTTGTTGTAATAGTAACTGCAGCTGTTGTTATTGTAGTAACTAAAGTTGTTGTTCTTGTTGTAACTATAGTTGTTGTTCTTGTAGTAACTATAGTTGTTGTTGTAGTAGTAACTATAGTTGTTGTTCTTATAGTAACTATAGTTGTTGTTCTTTTAGTAACTATAGTTGTTGTTCTTGTTGTAACTATAGTTGTTGTTCTTGTTGTAACTTTAGTTGTTGTTGTAGTAGTAACTATAGTTGTTGTTTTTTTAGTAACTATAGTTGTTGTTCTTGTAGTAACTATAGTTGTTGTTATAGTAACTATAGTTGTTGTTGTAGAAGTAACTATAGTTGTTGTTCTAATTGTAGCTATAGTTGTTGTTCTTGTAGTAACTATAGTTTTTTGTTGTAGTAGTAACTATAGTTGTTGTTCTTGTAGTAACTATAGTTGTTGTAGTAGTAACTATAGTTGTTATTCTTATAGTAACTATAGTTGTTGTTGTAAAAGTAACTGCAGCTGTTGTTATTGTAGTAACTATAGTTGTTGTTCTTGTTGTAACTATAGTTGTTGTTCTTTTTGTAACTATAGTCGTTGTTCTTGTAGTAACTATAGTTGTTGTTGTAGTAGTAACTAAAGTTGTTGTTGTAGTAGTAACTATAGTGGTTGTTGTAGTAGAAACTGCAGCTGTTGTTGCTGAAGTAACTATAGTTGTTTTGGTAGTAGTAACTATAGTTGTTGTTCTTGTAGTATATGCAGCTGTTGTTCTTGTAGTAACTATATTTGTTGTTTTAGTAGTAACTATGGTTGTTGTTGTAGTAGTAACTATAGTTGTTGTTCTTTAAGTAACTATAGTTTTTGTTGTAGTAGTAACTAAAGTTGTTGTTCTTGTTGCAACTATAGTTGTTGTTGTAGTAGTAACTATAGTTGTTGTTGTAGTAGTAACTATAGTTGTTGATCTTGTAGTAACTATAGTTGTTGTTCTTGTAGTAACTATAGTTGTTGTTCTTGTAGCAACTATAGTTGTCGATGTAGTAGTAACTGCAGCTGTTGTTTTTGTAGTAACTAGAGTTGTTGTTCTTGTAGTAACTTTAGTTGTTAATTTAGTAGTAACTATAGTTGTTGTTCTTGTTGTAACTATAGTTGTTGTTCTTGTAGTAACTATAGTTGTTGTTGTAGTAGTAACTAAAGTTGTTGTTCTTTTAGTAACTATAGTTGTTGTTCTTTTAGTAACTATAGTTGTTGTTCTTGTTGTAACTATAGTTGTTGTTCTTGTAGCAACTATAGCTGTCGCTGTAGTAGTTACTGCAGCTGTTGTTTTTGTAGTAACTAGAGTTGTTGTTCTTGTAGTAACTTTAGTTGTTAATTTAGAAGTAACTATAGTTGTTGCTCTTGTTGTAACTATAGTTGTTGTTCTTGTAGTAACTATAGTTGTTGTTGTAGTAGTAACTATAGTTGTTGTTCTTTGAGTAACTATAGTTCTTGTTATTTTAGTAACTATAGTTGTTGTTCTTGTTGTAACTATAGTTGTTGTTCTTCTAGTAACTTTAGTTGTTGTTGTAGTAGTAACTATAGTTGTTGTTCTTGTAGTAACTATAGTTGTTGTTCTTGTAGTAACTATAGTTGTTGTTGTAGTAACTATAGTTGTTGTTGTAGAAGTAACTATAGTTGTTGTTCTAATTGTAACTTTAGTTGTTGTTCTTGTAGTAACTATAGTTTTTTGTTGTAGTAGTAACTATAGCTGTTGTTCTTGTAGTAACTATAGTTGTTGTTGTTGTAGTAACTATAGTTGTTGTTCTTGTAGTAATTATAGTTATTGTAGTAGTAACTATAGTTGTTGTTCTTAAAGTAACTATAGTTGTTGTTGTTGTAATAGTAACTGCAGCTGTTGTTATTGTAGTAACTATAGTTGTTGTTCTTGTTGTAACTATAGTTGTTGTTCTTTTAGTAACTATAGTCGTTCTTCTTGTAGTAACTATAGTTGTTGTTGTAGTTGTAACTAAAGTTGTTGTTGTAGTAGTAACTATAGTGTTTGTTGTAGTAGAAACTGCAGCTGTTGTTGCTGAAGTAACTATAGTTGTTTTGGTAGTACTAACTATAGTTGTTGTTCTTGTAGTATCTGCTGCTGTTGTTCTTGTAGTAACTATAGATGTTGTTTTAGTAGTAACTATAGTTGTTGTTCTTGTAGTTACTATAGTTTTTTGTTGTAGTAGTAACTATAGTTGTTGTTCTTGTAGTAACTATAGTTGTTGTTGTAGTAGTAACTATAGTTGTTGTTCTTGTAGTAACTAAAGTTGTTGTTCTTATAGTAACTATAGTTGTTGTTGTTGTAATAGTAACTGCAGCTGTTGTTATTGTAGTAACTATAGTTGTTGTTCTTGTTGTAACTATAGTTGTTGTTCTTTTAGTAACTATAGTAGTTGTTCCTGTAGTAACTATAGTTGTTGTTGTAGTAGTAACTAAAGTTGTTGTGTAGTAGTAACTATAGTGGTTGTTGTAGTAGAAACTGCAGCTGTTGTTGCTGAAGTAACTATAGTTGTTTTGGTAGTAGTAACTATAGTTGTTGTTCTTGTAGTATATGCAGCTGTTGTTCTTGTAGTAACTATAGTTGTTGTTTTAGAAGTAACTATAGTTGTTGTTGTAGTAGTAACTATAGTTGTTGTTCTTTTAGTAACTATAGTTTTTGTTGTAGTAGTAACTATAGTTGTTGTTCTTGTTGCAACTATAGTTGTTGTTGTAGTAGTAACTATAGTTGTTGTTGTAGTAGTAACTATAGTTGTTGATCTTGTAGTAACTATAGTTGTTGTTCTTGTAGTAACTATAGTTGTTGTTCTTGTAGCAACTATAGCTGTCGCTGTAGTAGTAACTGCAGCTGTTGTTTTTGTAGTAACTAGAGTTGTTGTTCTTGTAGTAACTTTAGTTGTTAATTTAGTAGTAACTATAGTTGTTGTTCTTGTTGTAACTATAGTTGTTGTTCTTGTAGTAACTTTAGTTGTTGTTGTAGTAGTAACTATAGTTGTTGTTCTTTTAGTAACTATAGTTGTTGTTCTTTTAGTAACTATAGTTGTTGTTCTTGTTGTAACTATAGTTGTTGTTCTTGTAGCAATTATAGCTGTCGCTGTAGTAGTAACTGCAGCTGTTGTTTTTGTAGTAACTAGAGTTGTTGTTCTTGTAGTAACTTTAGTTGTTAATTTAGAAGTAACTATAGTTGTTGTTCTTGTTGTAACTATAGTTGTTGTTCTTGTAGTAACTATAGTTGTTGTTGTAGTAGTAACTATAGTTGTTGTTCTTTTAGTAACTATAGTTGTTGTTCTTTTAGTAACTATAGTTGTTGTTCTTGTTGTAACTATAGTTGTTGTTCTTCTAGTAACTTTAGTTGTTGTTGTAGTAGTAACTATAGTTGTTGTTCTTGTAGTAACTATAGTTGTTGTTCTTGTAGTAACTATAGTTGTTGTTGTAGTAACTATAGTTGTTGTTGTAGAAGTAACTATAGTTGTTGTTCTAATTGTAACAATAGTTGTTGTTCTTGTAGTAACTATAGTTTTTTGTTGTAGAAGTAACTATAGCTGTTGTTCTTGTAGTAACTATAGTTGTTGTTGTTGTAGTAACTATAGTTGTTGTTCTTGTAGTAACTATAGTTATTGTAGTAGTAACTATAGTTGTTGTTCTTATAGTAACTATAGTTGTTGTTGTTGTAATAGTAACTGCAGCTGTTGTTATTGTAGTAACTATAGTTGTTGTTCTTGTTGTAACTATAGTTGTTGTTCTTTTAGTAACTATAGTCGTTCTTCTTGTAGTAACTATAGTTGTTGTTGTAGTAGTAACTAAAGTTGTTGTTGTAGTAGTAACTATAGTAGTTGTTGTAGTAGAAACTGCAGCTGTTGTTGCTGAAGTAACTATAGTTGTTTTGGTAGTACTAACTATAGTTGTTGTTCTTGTAGTATCTGCTGCTGTTGTTCTTGTAGTAACTATACTTGTTGTTTTAGTAGTAACTATAGTTGTTGTTCTTGTAGTAACTATAGTTTTTTGTTGTAGTAGTAACTATAGTTGTTGTTCTTGTAGTAACTATAGTTGTTGTTGTAGTAGTAACTATAGTTGTTGTTCTTGTAGTAACTATAGTTGTTGTTCTTATAGTAACTATAGTTGTTGTTGTTGTAATAGTAACTGCAGCTGTTGTTATTGTAGTAACTACAGTTGTTGTTCTTGTTGTAACTATAGTTGTTGTTCTTTTAGTAACTATAGTCGTTGTTCTTGTAGTAACTATAGTTGTTGTTGTAGTAGTAACTAAAGTTGCTGTTGTAGTAGTAACTATAGTGGTTGTTGTAGTAGAAACTGCAGCTGTTGTTGCTGAAGTAACTATAGTTGTTTTGGTAGTAGTAACTATAGTTGTTGTTCTTGTAGTATCTGCAGCCGTTGTTCTTGTAGTAACTAAAGTTGTTGTTTTAGTAGTAACTATAGTGTTGTTGTAGTAGTAACTATAGTTGATGTTCTTTTAGTAACTATAGTTGTTGTTGTAGTAGTAACTATAGTTGTTGTTCTTGTTGTAACTATAGTTGTTGTTCTTGTAGTAACTATAGTTGTTGTTGTAGTAGTAACTATAGTTGTTGTTCTTGTAGTAACTATAGTTGTTGTTCTTGTAGTAACTATAGTTGTTGTTCTTGTAGTAACTATAATTGTTGTTGTAGTAGTAACCGCAGCTGTTGTTCTTTTAGTAACTATAGTCGTTGTTCTTGTAGTAACTATAGTTGTTGTTGTAGTAGTAACTAAAGTTGTTGTTGTAGTAGTAACAATAGTGGTTGTTGTAGTAGAAACTGCAGGTGTTGTTGCTGAAGTAACTATAGTTGTTGTGGTAGTAGTAACTATAGTTGTTGTTCTTGTAGTATCTGCAGCTGTTGTTCTTGTAGTAACTATAGTTGTTGTTTTAGTAGTAACTATATTTGTTGTTGTAGTAGTAACTATAGTTGTTGTTCTAGTAGTAACTAAAGTTGTTGTTCTTGTAGTAACTATAGTTGTTGTTGTAGAAGTAATTATAGTTGTTGTTCTAATTGCAACTATAGTTGTTGTTCTTGTAGTAACTATAGTTTTTTGTTGTAGTAGTAAATATAGTTGTTGTTCTTGTAGTAACTATAGTTGTTGTTGTAGTAGTAACTATAGTTGTTGTTCTTGTAGTAACAATAGTTGTTGTTCTTGTAGCAACTATAGCTGTCGCTGTAGTAGTAACGTTGTTGTTCTTATAGTAACTATTGTTGTTGTTGTAATAGTAACTGCAGCTGTTGTTATTGTAGTAACTAAAGTTGTTGTTCTTGTTGTAACTATAGTTGTTGTTCTTGTAGTAACTATAGTTGTTGTTGTAGTAGTAACTATAGTTGTTGTTCTTATAGTAACTATAGTTGTTGTTCTTTTAGTAACTATAGTTGTTGTTCTTGTTGTAACTATAGTTGTTGTTCTTGTTGTAACTTTAGTTGTTGTTGTAGTAGTAACTATAGTTGTTGTTTTTTTAGTAACTATAGTTGTTGTTCTTGTAGTAACTATAGTTGTTGTTATAGTAACTATAGTTGTTGTTGTAGAAGTAACTATAGTTGTTGTTCTAATTGTAGCTATAGTTGTTGTTCTTGTAGTAACTATAGTTTTTTGTTGTAGTAGTAACTATAGTTGTTGTTCTTGTAGTAACTATAGTTGTTGTAGTAGTAACTATAGTTGTTATTCTTATAGTAACTATAGTTGTTGTTGTAAAAGTAACTGCAGCTGTTGTTATTGTAGTAACTATAGTTGTTGTTCTTGTTGTAACTATAGTTGTTGTTCTTTTTGTAACTATAGTCGTTGTTCTTGTAGTAACTATAGTTGTTGTTGTAGTAGTAACTAAAGTTGTTGTTGTAGTAGTAACTATAGTGGTTGTTGTAGTAGAAACTGCAGCTGTTGTTGCTGAAGTAACTATAGTTGTTTTGGTAGTAGTAACTATAGTTGTTGTTCTTGTAGTATATGCAGCTGTTGTTCTTGTAGTAACTATATTTGTTGTTTTAGTAGTAACTATGGTTGTTGTTGTAGTAGTAACTATAGTTGTTGTTCTTTAAGTAACTATAGTTTTTGTTGTAGTAGTAACTATAGTTGTTGTTCTTGTTGCAACTATAGTTGTTGTTGTAGTAGTAACTATAGTTGTTGTTGTAGTAGTAACTATAGTTGTTGATCTTTTAGTAACTATAGTTGTTGTTCTTGTAGTAACTATAGTTGTTGTTCTTGTAGCAACTATAGTTGTCGCTGTAGTAGTAACTGCAGCTGTTGTTTTTGTAGTAACTAGAGTTGTTGTTCTTGTAGTAACTTTAGTTGTTAATTTAGTAGTAACTATAGTTGTTGTTCTTGTTGTAACTATAGTTGTTGTTCTTGTAGTAACTATAGTTGTTGTTGTAGTAGTAACTAAAGTTGTTGTTCTTTTAGTAACTATAGTTGTTGTTCTTTTAGTAACTATAGTTGTTGTTCTTGTTGTAACTATAGTTGTTGTTCTTGTAGCAACTATAGCTGTCGCTGTAGTAGTTACTGCAGCTGTTGTTTTTGTAGTAACTAGAGTTGTTGTTCTTGTAGTAACTTTAGTTGTTAATTTAGAAGTAACTATAGTTGTTGTTCTTGTTGTAACTATAGTTGTTGTTCTTGTAGTAACTATAGTTGTTGTTGTAGTAGTAACTATAGTTGTTGTTCTTTGAGTAACTATAGTTCTTGTTATTTTAGTAACTATAGTTGTTGTTCTTGTTGTAACTATAGTTGTTGTTCTTCTAGTAACTTTAGTTGTTGTTGTAGTAGTAACTATAGTTGTTGTTCTTGTAGTAACTATAGTTGTTGTTCTTGTAGTAACTATAGTTGTTGTTGTAGTAACTATAGTTGTTGTTGTAGAAGTAACTATAGTTGTTGTTCTAATTGTAACTTTAGTTGTTGTTCTTGTAGTAACTATAGTTTTTTGTTGTAGTAGTAACTATAGCTGTTGTTCTTGTAGTAACTATAGTTGTTGTTGTTGTAGTAGCTATAGTTGTTGTTCTTGTAGTAATTATAGTTATTGTAGTAGTAACTATAGTTGTTGTTCTTAAAGTAACTATAGTTGTTGTTGTTGTAATAGTAACTGCAGCTGTTGTTATTGTAGTAACTATAGTTGTTGTTCTTGTTGTAACTATAGTTGTTGTTCTTTTAGTAACTATAGTCGTTCTTCTTGTAGTAACTATAGTTGTTGTTGTAGTAGTAACTAAAGTTGTTGTTGTAGTAGTAACTATAGTGGTTGTTGTAGTAGAAACTGCAGCTGTTATTGCTGAAGTAACTATAGTTGTTTTGGTAGTACTAACTATAGTTGTTGTTCTTGTAGTATCTGCTGCTGTTGTTCTTGTAGTAACTATAGATGTTGTTTTAGTAGTAACTATAGTTGTTGTTCTTGTAGTTACTATAGTTTTTTGTTGTAGTAGTAACTATAGTTGTTGTTCTTGTAGTAACTATAGTTGTTGTTGTAGTAGTAACTATAGTTGTTGTTCTTGTAGTAACTAAAGTTGTTGTTCTTATAGTAACTATAGTTGTTGTTGTTGTAATAGTAACTGCAGCTGTTGTTATTGTAGTAACTATAGTTGTTGTTCTTGTTGTAACTATAGTTGTTGTTCTTTTAGTAACTATAGTAGTTGTTCCTGTAGTAACTATAGTTGTTGTTGTAGTAGTAACTAAAGTTGTTGTGTAGTAGTAACTATAGTGGTTGTTGTAGTAGAAACTGCAGCTGTTGTTGCTGAAGTAACTATAGTTGTTTTGGTAGTAGTAACTATAGTTGTTGTTTTAGAAGTAACTATAGTTGTTGTTGTAGTAGTAACTATAGTTGTTGTTCTTTTAGTAACTATAGTTTTTGTTGTAGTAGTAACTATAGTTGTTGTTCTTGTTGCAACTATAGTTGTTGTTGTAGTAGTAACTATAGTTGTTGTTGTAGTAGTAACTATAGTTGTTGATCTTGTAGTAACTATAGTTGTTGTTCTTGTAGTAACTATAGTTGTTGTTCTTGTAGCAACTATAGCTGTCGCTGTAGTAGTAACTGCAGCTGTTGTTTTTGTAGTAACTAGAGTTGTTGTTCTTGTAGTAACTTTAGTTGTTAATTTAGTAGTAACTATAGTTGTTGTTCTTGTTGTAACTATAGTTGTTGTTCTTGTAGTAACTTTAGTTGTTGTTGTAGTAGTAACTATAGTTGTTGTTCTTTTAGTAACTATAGTTGTTGTTCTTTTAGTAACTATAGTTGTTGTTCTTGTTGTAACTATAGTTGTTGTTCTTGTAGCAATTATAGCTGTCGCTGTAGTAGTAACTGCAGCTGTTGTTTTTGTAGTAACTAGAGTTGTTGTTCTTGTAGTAACTTTAGTTGTTAATTTAGAAGTAACTATAGTTGTTGTTCTTGTTGTAACTATAGTTGTTGTTCTTGTAGTAACTATAGTTGTTGTTGTAGTAGTAACTATAGTTGTTGTTCTTTTAGTAACTATAGTTGTTGTTCTTTTAGTAACTATAGTTGTTGTTCTTGTTGTAACTATAGTTGTTGTTCTTCTAGTAACTTTAGTTGTTGTTGTAGTAGTAACTATAGTTGTTGTTCTTGTAGTAACTATAGTTGTTGTTCTTGTAGTAACTATAGTTGTTGTTGTAGTAACTATAGTTGTTGTTGTAGAAGTAACTATAGTTGTTGTTCTAATTGTAACAATAGTTGTTGTTCTTGTAGTAACTATAGTTTTTTGTTGTAGAAGTAACTATAGCTGTTGTTCTTGTAGTAACTATAGTTGTTGTTGTTGTAGTAACTATAGTTGTTGTTCTTGTAGTAACTATAGTTATTGTAGTAGTAACTATAGTTGTTGTTCTTATAGTAACTATAGTTGTTGTTGTTGTAATAGTAACTGCAGCTGTTGTTATTGTAGTAACTATAGTTGTTGTTCTTGTTGTAACTATAGTTGTTGTTCTTTTAGTAACTATAGTCGTTCTTCTTGTAGTAACTATAGTTGTTGTTGTAGTAGTAACTAAAGTTGTTGTTGTAGTAGTAACTATAGTAGTTGTTGTAGTAGAAACTGCAGCTGTTGTTGCTGAAGTAACTATAGTTGTTTTGGTAGTACTAACTATAGTTGTTGTTCTTGTAGTATCTGCTGCTGTTGTTCTTGTAGTAACTATACTTGTTGTTTTAGTAGTAACTATAGTTGTTGTTCTTGTAGTAACTATAGTTTTTTGTTGTAGTAGTAACTATAGTTGTTGTTCTTGTAGTAACTATAGTTGTTGTTGTAGTAGTAACTATAGTTGTTGTTCTTGTAGTAACTATAGTTGTTGTTCTTATAGTAACTATAGTTGTTGTTGTTGTAATAGTAACTGCAGCTGTTGTTATTGTAGTAACTACAGTTGTTGTTCTTGTTGTAACTATAGTTGTTGTTCTTTTAGTAACTATAGTCGTTGTTCTTGTAGTAACTATAGTTGTTGTTGTAGTAGTAACTAAAGTTGCTGTTGTAGTAGTAACTATAGTGGTTGTTGTAGTAGAAACTGCAGCTGTTGTTGCTGAAGTAACTATAGTTGTTTTGGTAGTAGTAACTATAGTTGTTGTTCTTGTAGTATCTGCAGCCGTTGTTCTTGTAGTAACTAAAGTTGTTGTTTTAGTAGTAACTATAGTGTTGTTGTAGTAGTAACTATAGTTGATGTTCTTTTAGTAACTATAGTTGTTGTTGTAGTAGTAACTATAGTTGTTGTTCTTGTTGTAACTATAGTTGTTGTTCTTGTAGTAACTATAGTTGTTGTTGTAGTAGTAACTATAGTTGTTGTTCTTGTAGTAACTATAGTTGTTGTTCTTGTAGTAACTATAGTTGTTGTTCTTGTAGTAACTATAATTGTTGTTGTAGTAGTAACCGCAGCTGTTGTTCTTTTAGTAACTATAGTCGTTGTTCTTGTAGTAACTATAGTTGTTGTTGTAGTAGTAACTAAAGTTGTTGTTGTAGTAGTAACAATAGTGGTTGTTGTAGTAGAAACTGCAGGTGTTGTTGCTGAAGTAACTATAGTTGTTGTGGTAGTAGTAACTATAGTTGTTGTTCTTGTAGTATCTGCAGCTGTTGTTCTTGTAGAAACTATAGTTGTTGTTTTAGTAGTAACTATATTTGTTGTTGTAGTAGTAACTATAGTTGTTGTTCTAGTAGTAACTAAAGTTGTTGTTCTTGTAGTAACTATAGTTGTTGTTGTAGAAGTAATTATAGTTGTTGTTCTAATTGCAACTATAGTTGTTGTTCTTGTAGTAACTATAGTTTTTTGTTGTAGTAGTAAATATAGTTGTTGTTCTTGTAGTAACTATAGTTGTTGTTGTAGTAGTAACTATAGTTGTTGTTCTTGTAGTAGCAATAGTTGTTGTTCTTGTAGCAACTATAGCTGTCGCTGTAGTAGTAACGTTGTTGTTCTTATAGTAACTATTGTTGTTGTTGTAATAGTAACTGCAGCTGTTGTTATTGTAGTAACTAAAGTTGTTGTTCTTGTTGTAACTATAGTTGTTGTTCTTGTAGTAACTATAGTTGTTGTTGTAGTAGTAACTATAGTTGTTGTTCTTATAGTAACTATAGTTGTTGTTCTTTTAGTAACTATAGTTGTTTTTCTTGTTGTAACTATAGTTGTTGTTCTTGTTGTAACTTTAGTTGTTGTTGTAGTAGTAACTATAGTTGTTGTTTTTTTAGTAACTATAGTTGTTGTTCTTGTAGTAACTATAGTTGTTGTTATAGTAACTATAGTTGTTGTTGTAGAAGTAACTATAGTTGTTGTTCTAATTGTAGCTATAGTTGTTGTTCTTGTAGTAACTATAGTTTTTTGTTGTAGTAGTAACTATAGTTGTTGTTCTTGTAGTAACTATAGTTGTTGTAGTAGTAACTATAGTTGTTATTCTTATAGTAACTATAGTTGTTGTTGTAAAAGTAACTGCAGCTGTTGTTATTGTAGTAACTATAGTTGTTGTTCTTGTTGTAACTATAGTTGTTGTTCTTTTTGTAACTATAGTCGTTGTTCTTGTAGTAACTATAGTTGTTGTTGTAGTAGTAACTAAAGTTGTTGTTGTAGTAGTAACTATAGTGGTTGTTGTAGTAGAAACTGCAGCTGTTGTTGCTGAAGTAACTATAGTTGTTTTGGTAGTAGTAACTATAGTTGTTGTTCTTGTAGTATATGCAGCTGTTGTTCTTGTAGTAACTATATTTGTTGTTTTAGTAGTAACTATGGTTGTTGTTGTAGTAGTAACTATAGTTGTTGTTCTTTAAGTAACTATAGTTTTTGTTGTAGTAGTAACTATAGTTGTTGTTCTTGTTGCAACTATAGTTGTTGTTGTAGTAGTAACTATAGTTGTTGTTGTAGTAGTAACTATAGTTGTTGATCTTGTAGTAACTATAGTTGTTGTTCTTGTAGTAACTATAGTTGTTGTTCTTGTAGCAACTATAGTTGTCGATGTAGTAGTAACTGCAGCTGTTGTTTTTGTAGTAACTAGAGTTGTTGTTCTTGTAGTAACTTTAGTTGTTAATTTAGTAGTAACTATAGTTGTTGTTCTTGTTGTAACTATAGTTGTTGTTCTTGTAGTAACTATAGTTGTTGTTGTAGTAGTAACTAAAGTTGTTGTTCTTTTAGTAACTATAGTTGTTGTTCTTTAAGTAACTATAGTTGTTGTTCTTGTTGTAACTATAGTTGTTGTTCTTGTAGCAACTATAGCTGTCGCTGTAGTAGTTACTGCAGCTGTTGTTTTTGTAGTAACTAGAGTTGTTGTTCTTGTAGTAACTTTAGTTGTTAATTTAGAAGTAACTATAGTTGTTGCTCTTGTTGTAACTATAGTTGTTGTTCTTGTAGTAACTATAGTTGTTGTTGTAGTAGTAACTATAGTTGTTGTTCTTTGAGTAACTATAGTTCTTGTTATTTTAGTAACTATAGTTGTTGTTCTTGTTGTAACTATAGTTGTTGTTCTTCTAGTAACTTTAGTTGTTGTTGTAGTAGTAACTATAGTTGTTGTTCTTGTAGTAACTATAGTTGTTGTTCTTGTAGTAACTATAGTTGTTGTTGTAGTAACTATAGTTGTTGTTGTAGAAGTAACTATAGTTGTTGTTCTAATTGTAACTTTAGTTGTTGTTCTTGTAGTAACTATAGTTTTTTGTTGTAGTAGTAACTATAGCTGTTGTTCTTGTAGTAACTATAGTTGTTGTTGTTGTAGTAACTATAGTTGTTGTTCTTGTAGTAATTATAGTTATTGTAGTAGTAACTATAGTTGTTGTTCTTAAAGTAACTATAGTTGTTGTTGTTGTAATAGTAACTGCAGCTGTTGTTATTGTAGTAACTATAGTTGTTGTTCTTGTTGTAACTATAGTTGTTGTTCTTTTAGTAACTATAGTCGTTCTTCTTGTAGTAACTATAGTTGTTGTTGTAGTAGTAACTAAAGTTGTTGTTGTAGTAGTAACTATAGTGTTTGTTGTAGTAGAAACTGCAGCTGTTTTTGCTGAAGTAACTATAGTTGTTTTGGTAGTACTAACTATAGTTGTTGTTCTTGTAGTATCTGCTGCTGTTGTTCTTGTAGTAACTATAGATGTTGTTTTAGTAGTAACTATAGTTGTTGTTCTTGTAGTTACTATAGTTTTTTGTTGTAGTAGTAACTATAGTTGTTGTTCTTGTAGTAACTATAGTTGTTGTTGTAGTAGTAACTATAGTTGTTGTTCTTGTAGTAACTAAAGTTGTTGTTCTTATAGTAACTATAGTTGTTGTTGTTGTTATAGTAACTGCAGCTGTTGTTATTGTAGTAACTATAGTTGTTGTTCTTGTTGTAACTATAGTTGTTGTTCTTTTAGTAACTATAGTAGTTGTTCCTGTAGTAACTATAGTTGTTGTTGTAGTAGTAACTAAAGTTGTTGTGTAGTAGTAACTATAGTGGTTGTTGTAGTAGAAACTGCAGCTGTTGTTGCTGAATTAACTATAGTTGTTTTGGTAGTAGTAACTATAGTTGTTGTTCTTGTAGTATATGCAGCTGTTGTTCTTGTAGTAACTATAGTTGTTGTTTTAGAAGTAACTATAGTTGTTGTTGTAGTAGTAACTATAGTTGTTGTTCTTTTAGTAACTATAGTTTTTGTTGTAGTAGTAACTATAGTTGTTGTTCTTGTTGCAACTATAGTTGTTGTTGTAGTAGTAACTATAGTTGTTGTTGTAGTAGTAACTATAGTTGTTGATCTTGTAGTAACTATAGTTGTTGTTCTTGTAGTAACTATAGTTGTTGTTCTTGTAGCAACTATAGCTGTCGCTGTAGTAGTAACTGCAGCTGTTGTTTTTGTAGTAACTAGAGTTGTTGTTCTTGTAGTAACTTTAGTTGTTAATTTAGTAGTAACTATAGTTGTTGTTCTTGTTGTAACTATAGTTGTTGTTCTTGTAGTAACTTTAGTTGTTGTTGTAGTAGTAACTATAGTTGTTGTTCTTTTAGTAACTATAGTTGTTGTTCTTTTAGTAACTATAGTTGTTGTTCTTGTTGTAACTATAGTTGTTGTTCTTGTAGCAATTATAGCTGTCGCTGTAGTAGTAACTGCAGCTGTTGTTTTTGTAGTAACTAGAGTTGTTGTTCTTGTAGTAACTTTAGTTGTTAATTTAGAAGTAACTATAGTTGTTGTTCTTGTTGTAACTATAGTTGTTGTTCTTGTAGTAACTATAGTTGTTGTTGTAGTAGTAACTATAGTTGTTGTTCTTTTAGTAACTATAGTTGTTGTTCTTTTAGTAACTATAGTTGTTGTTCTTGTTGTAACTATAGTTGTTGTTCTTCTAGTAACTTTAGTTGTTGTTGTAGTAGTAACTATAGTTGTTGTTCTTGTAGTAACTATAGTTGTTGTTCTTGTAGTAACTATAGTTGTTGTTGTAGTAACTATAGTTGTTGTTGTAGAAGTAACTATAGTTGTTGTTCTAATTGTAACAATAGTTGTTGTTCTTGTAGTAACTATAGTTTTTTGTTGTAGAAGTAACTATAGCTGTTGTTCTTGTAGTAACTATAGTTGTTGTTGTTGTAGTAACTATAGTTGTTGTTCTTGTAGTAACTATAGTTATTGTAGTAGTAACTATAGTTGTTGTTCTTATAGTAACTATAGTTGTTGTTGTTGTAATAGTAACTGCAGCTGTTGTTATTGTAGTAACTATAGTTGTTGTTCTTGTTGTAACTATAGTTGTTGTTCTTTTAGTAACTATAGTCGTTCTTCTTGTAGTAACTATAGTTGTTGTTGTAGTAGTAACTAAAGTTGTTGTTGTAGTAGTAACTATAGTAGTTGTTGTAGTAGAAACTGCAGCTGTTGTTGCTGAAGTAACTATAGTTGTTTTGGTAGTACTAACTATAGTTGTTGTTCTTGTAGTATCTGCTGCTGTTGTTCTTGTAGTAACTATACTTGTTGTTTTAGTAGTAACTATAGTTGTTGTTCTTGTAGTAACTATAGTTTTTTGTTGTAGTAGTAACTATAGTTGTTGTTCTTGTAGTAACTATAGTTGTTGTTGTAGTAGTAACTATAGTTGTTGTTCTTGTAGTAACTATAGTTGTTGTTCTTATAGTAACTATAGTTGTTGTTGTTGTAATAGTAACTGCAGCTGTTGTTATTGTAGTAACTACAGTTGTTGTTCTTGTTGTAACTATAGTTGTTGTTCTTTTAGTAACTATAGTCGTTGTTCTTGTAGTAACTATAGTTGTTGTTGTAGTAGTAACTAAAGTTGCTGTTGTAGTAGTAACTATAGTGGTTGTTGTAGTAGAAACTGCAGCTGTTGTTGCTGAAGTAACTATAGTTGTTTTGGTAGTAGTAACTATAGTTGTTGTTCTTGTAGTATCTGCAGCCGTTGTTCTTGTAGTAACTAAAGTTGTTGTTTTAGTAGTAACTATAGTGTTGTAGTAGTAGTAACTATAGTTGATGTTCTTTTAGTAACTATAGTTGTTGTTGTAGTAGTAACTATAGTTGTTGTTCTTGTTGTAACTATAGTTGTTGTTCTTGTAGTAACTATAGTTGTTGTTGTAGTAGTAACTATAGTTGTTGTTCTTGTAGTAACTATAGTTGTTGTTCTTGTAGTAACTATAGTTGTTGTTCTTGTAGTAACTATAATTGTTGTTGTAGTAGTAACCGCAGCTGTTGTTCTTTTAGTAACTATAGTCGTTGTTCTTGTAGTAACTATAGTTGTTGTTGTAGTAGTAACTAAAGTTGTTGTTGTAGTAGTAACAATAGTGGTTGTTGTAGTAGAAACTGCAGGTGTTGTTGCTGAAGTAACTATAGTTGTTGTGGTAGTAGTAACTATAGTTGTTGTTCTTGTAGTATCTGCAGCTGTTGTTCTTGTAGTAACTATAGTTGTTGTTTTAGTAGTAACTATATTTGTTGTTGTAGTAGTAACTATAGTTGTTGTTCTAGTAGTAACTAAAGTTGTTGTTCTTGTAGTAACTATAGTTGTTGTTGTAGAAGTAATTATAGTTGTTGTTCTAATTGTAACTATAGTTTTTGTTCTTGTAGTAACTATAGTTTTTTGTTGTAGTAGTAAATATAGTTGTTGTTCTTGTAGTAACTATAGTTGTTGTTGTAGTAGTAACTATAGTTGTTGTTCTTGTAGTAACAATAGTTGTTGTTCTTGTAGCAACTATAGCTGTCGCTGTAGTAGTAACGTTGTTGTTCTTATAGTAACTATTGTTGTTGTTGTAATAGTAACTGCAGCTGTTGTTATTGTAGTAACTAAAGTTGTTGTTCTTGTTGTAACTATAGTTGTTGTTCTTGTAGTAACTATAGTTGTTGTTGTAGTAGTAACTATAGTTGTTGTTCTTATAGTAACTATAGTTGTTGTTCTTTTAGTAACTATAGTTGTTGTTCTTGTTGTAACTATAGTTGTTGTTCTTGTTGTAACTTTAGTTGTTGTTGTAGTAGTAACTATAGTTGTTGTTTTTTTAGTAACTATAGTTGTTGTTCTTGTAGTAACTATAGTTGTTGTTATAGTAACTATAGTTGTTGTTGTAGAAGTAACTATAGTTGTTGTTCTAATTGTAGCTATAGTTGTTGTTCTTGTAGTAACTATAGTTTTTTGTTGTAGTAGTAACTATAGTTGTTGTTCTTGTAGTAACTATAGTTGTTGTAGTAGTAACTATAGTTGTTATTCTTATAGTAACTATAGTTGTTGTTGTAAAAGTAACTGCAGCTGTTGTTATTGTAGTAACTATAGTTGTTGTTCTTGTTGTAACTATTGTTGTTGTTCTTTTAGTAACTATAGTCGTTGTTCTTGTAGTAACTATAGTTGTTGTTGTAGTAGTAACTAAAGTTGTTGATGTAGTAGTAACTATAGTGGTTGTTGTAGTAGAAACTGCAGCTGTTTTTGCTGAAGTAACTATAGTTGTTTTGGTAGTAGTAACTATAGTTGTTGTTCTTGTAGTATATGCAGCTGTTGTTCTTGTAGTAACTATAGTTGTTGTTTTAGTAGTAACTATAGTTGGTGTTGTAGTAGTAACTATAGTTGTTGTTCTTTTAGTAACTATAGTTTTTGTTGTAGTAGTAACTATAGTTGTTGTTCTTGTTGCAACTATAGTTGTTGTTGTAGTAGTAACTATTGTTGTTGTTGTAGTAGTAACTATAGTTGTTGTTCTTGTAGTAACTATAGTTGTTGTTCTTGTAGTAACTATAGTTGTTGTTCTTGTAGCAACTATAGCTGTCGCTGTAGTAGTAACTGCAGCTGTTGTTTTTGTAGTAACTAGAGTTGTTGTTCTTGTAGTAACTTTAGTAGTTAATTTAGTAGTTACTATAGTTGTTGTTCTTGTAGTAACTATAGTTATTGTAGTAGATACTATAGTTGTTGTTCTAATAGTAACTATAGTTGTTGTTGTAATAGTAACTGCAGCTGTTGTTATTGTAGTAACTATAGTTGTTGTTCTTGTTGTAACTATAGTTGTTGTTCTTGTAGTAACTATAGTTGTTGTTGAAGTAGTAACTATAGTTGTTGTTCTTTTAGTAACTATAGTTGTTGTTCTTTTAGTAACTATAGTTGTTGTTCTTGTTTTAACTATAGTTGATGTTCTTGTATTAACTTTAGTTGTTGTTGTAGTAGTAACTATAGTTGTTATTCTTGTAGTAACTATAGTTGTTGTTCTTGCAGTAACTATAGTTGTTGTTGTAGTAACTATAGTTGTTGTTGTAGAAGTAACTATAGTTGTTGTTCTAATTGTAACTATAGTTGTTGTTCTTGTAGTAACTATAGTTTTTTGTTGTAGTAGTAACTATAGCTGTTGTTCTTGTAGTAACTATAGTTGTTGTTGTTGTAGTAACTATAGTTGTTGTTCTTGTAGTAACTATAGTTGTTCTAGTAGTAACTATAGTTGTTGTTCTTATAGTAACTATAGTTGTTGTTGTTGTAATAGTAACTGCAGCTGTTGTTATTGTAGTAACTATAGTTGTTGTTCTTGTTGTAACTATAGTTGTTGTTCTTTTAGTAACTATAGTCGTTGTTCTTGTAGTAACTATAGTTGTTGTTGTAGTAGTAACTAAAGTTGTTGTTGTAGTAGTAACTATAGTGGTTGTTGTAGTAGAAACTGCAGCTCTTGTTGCTGAAGTAACTATAGTTGTTTTGGTAGTAGTAACTATAGTTGTTGTTCTTGTAGTATCTGCAGCTGTTGTTCTTGTAGTAACTATAGTTGTTGTATTAGTAGTAACTATAGTTGTTGTTGTAGTAGTAACTATAGTTGATGTTCTTTTAGTAACTATAGTTTTTGTTGTAGTAGTAACTATAGTTGTTGTTCCTGTTGTAACTATAGTTGTTGTTCTTGTAGTAACTATAGTTGTTGTTGTAGTAGTAACTATAGTTGTTGTTCTTGTAGTAACTATAGTTGTTTTTCTTGTAGCAACTATAGCTGTCGCTGAAGTAGTAACTGCAGCTGTTGTTTTTGTAGTCACTAGAGTTGTTATTCTTGTAGTAACTTTAGTTGTTAATTTAATAATAACTAGAGTTGTTGTTCTTGTAGTAACTATAGTTGTTGTAGTAGTAACTATAGTTGTTGTTCTTATAGTAACTATAGTTGTTGTTGTAATAGTAACTGCAGCTGTTGTTATTGTAGTAACTATAGTTGTTGTTCTTGTTGTAACTATAGCTGTTGTTCTTGTAGTAACTATAGTTGTTGTTGTAGTAGTAACTGCAGCTGTTGTTCTTTAAATAACTATAGTCGTTGTTCTTGTAGTAACTATAGTTATTGTTGTAGTTGTAACTAAAGTTGTTGTTGTAGTAGTAACTATAGTGGTTGTTGTAGTAGAAACTGCAGCTGTTGTTGCTGAAGAAACTATCGTTGTTGTGGTAGTAGTAACTATAGTTGTTGTTCTTGTAGTAACTGCAGCTGTTGTTCTTGTAGTAACTATAGTTGTTGTTTTAGTAGTAACTATAGTTGTTGTTGTAGTAGTAACCATAGTTGTTGTTCTTTTAGTAACTATAGTTGTTGTTCTTTTAGTAACTATAGTTGTTGTTCTTGTTGTAACTATAGTTGTTGTTCTTGTAGTAACTATATTTGTTGTTGTAGTAGTAACTATAGTTGTTGTTCTTGTAGTAACTATAGTTGTTGTTCTTGTAGTAACTTTAGTTTTTTGTTGTAGTAGTAACTATAGCTGTTGTTGTTGTAGTAACTATAGTTGTTGTTGTTGTAGTCACTATAGTTGTTGTTTTTGTAGTAACTATAGTTGTTGTAGTAGTAACTATAGTTGTTGTTCTTATAGTAACTATAGTTGTTGTTGTAATAGTAACTGCAGCTGTTGTTATTGTAGTAACTATAGTTGTTGTTCTTGTTGTAACTATAGTTGTTGTTCTTGTAGTAACTATAGTTGTTGTTGTAGTAGTAACTGCAGCTGTTGTTCTTTAAGTAACTATAGTCGTTGTTCTTGTAGTAACTATAATTATTGTTGTAGTAGTAACTAAAGTTGTTGTTGTAGTAGTAACTATAGTGGTTGTTGTAGTAGAAACTGCAGCTGTTGTTGCTGAAGAAACTATAGTTGTTGTGGTAGTAGTAACTATAGTTGTTGTTCTTGTAGTATCTGCAGCTGTTGTTCTTGTAGTAACTATAGTTGCTGTTTTAGTAGTAACTATAGTTGTTGTTGTAGTAGTAACTATAGTTGTTGTTCTTTTAGTAACTATAGTTGTTGTTCTTATAGTAACTATAGTTGTTGTTCTTGTTGTAACTATATTTGTTGTTCTTGTAGTAACTATATTTGTTGTTGTAGTAGTAACTATAGTAGTTGTTCTTGTAGTAACTATAGTTGTTGTTATTGTAGTAACTATAGTTGTTGTTGTAGTAACTATAGTTGTTGTTGTAGAAGTAACTATAGTTGTTGTTCTAATTGTAACTATAGTTGTTGTTCTTGTAATAACTATAGTTTTTTGTTATAGTAGTAACTATAGTTGTTGTTCTTGTAGTAACTATAGTTGTTGTTGTAGTAGTAACTATAGTTGTTGTTCTTGTAGTAACTATAGTTGTTGTTCTTGAAGCAACTATAGCTGTCGCTGTAGTAGTAACTGCAGCTGTTGTTTTTGAAGTAACTAGAGTTGTTGTTCTTGTAGTAACTTTAGTTGTTAATTTAGTAGTAACTATAGTTGTTGTTCTTGTAGTAACTATAGTTGTTCTTATAGTAACTATAGTTGTTGTTGTAATAGTAACTGCAGCTGTTGGTATTGTAGTAACTATAGTTGTTGTTCTTGTTGTAACTATAGTTGTTGTTCTTGTAGTAACTATAGTTGTTGTTGTAGTAGTAACTATAGTTGTTGTTCTTTTAGTAACTATAGTTGTTGTTCTTTTAGTTACTATAGTTGTTGTTCTTGTTGTAACTATAGTTGTTGTTCTTGTAGTTACTATAGTTGTTAATGTAGTAGTAACTATAGTTGTTGTTCTTGTAGTAACTATAGTTGTTGTTGTTGTAGTAACTATAGTTGTTGTTGTAGTAACTATAGTTGTTGTTGTAGAAGTAACTATAGTTGTTGTTCTAATTGTAACTATAGTTGTTGTTCTTGTAGTAACTATAGTTTTTTGTTGTAGTAGTAACTATAGTTGTTGTTCTTGTAGTAACTATAGTTGTTGTTCTTGTAGTAACTATAGTTGTTGTAGTAGAAACTATAGCTGTTGTTCTTATAGTAACTATAGTTGTTGTTGTAATAGTAACTGCAGCTGTTCTTATTGTAGTAACTATAGTTGTTGTTCTTGTTGTAACTATAGTTGTTGTTCTTTTAGTAACTATAGTCGTTGTTCTTGTAGTAACTATAGTTGTTGTTGTAGTAGTAACTAAAGTTGTTGTTGTAGTAGTAACTATAGTTGTTGTTCTTGTAGTAACTATAGTTGTTGTAGTAGTAACTATAGTTGTTGTTCTTATAGTAACTATAGTTGTTGTTGTAATAGTAACTGCAGCTGTTGTTATTATGGTAACTATAGTTGTTTTTCTTGTTGTAACTATAGTTGTTGTTCTTTTAGTAACTATAGTCTTTGTTCTTGTAGTAACTATAGTTGTTGTTGTAGTAGTAACTAAAGTTGTTGTTGTAGTAGTAACTATAGTGGTTGTTGTAGAAGAAACTGCAGCTGTTGTTGCTGAAGTAACTATAGTTGTTTTGGTAGTAGTAACTATAGTTGTTGTTCTTGTAGTATATGCAGCTGTTGTTCTTGTTGTAACTATAGTTGTTGTTGTAGTAGTAATTATAGTTGTTCTTTTAGTAACTATAGTTTTTGTTGTTGTAGTAACTATAGTTGTTTTTCTAGTTGCAACTATAGTTGTTGTTCTTGTAGTAACTATAGTTGTTGTTGTAGTAGTAACTATAGTTGTTGTTCTTGTAGTAACTATAGTTGTTGTTCTTGTAGTAACTATAGTTGTTGTTCTTATAGCAACTATAGCTGTCGCTGTAGTAGTAACTGCAGCTGTTGTTTTTGTAGTAACTAGAGTTGTTGTTCTTGTAGTAAAAGTAAGTAAAGGTGCAAAGATCAGGAATCGATACAATCAAGTACAACACCTGACCCAGGATACCAATGGGAAAGTGACAAACTCACAGAAGACACCACAAACGAGAGCCAAGAGGTCAGCCCTTTTTCAGCAGGTGACCACAAAGCACATATAAACAGACGCGCACAGACATAGCAAATACAAGACAGAACAAAAACATAAAAGATCCACAAAAGAAGTACCGCCTTGGAACGGTCAGTAAAATATTTTACTGGAGGGCTTAAACCGGTTTGACGGCGCCAACCTCACCCTTTTGTTGTTAATTTAGTAGTAAATATAGTTGTTGTTCTGTTGTTGTAGTAACTATAGTTGTTGTTGTAGAAGTAACTATAGTTTTTGTTCTAATTGTAACTACAGTATTTGTTCTTGAAGTAACTATAGTTTTTTGTTGTAGTAGTAACTATAGTTGTCGTTCTTGTAGTAACTATAGTTGTTGTTGTAGTAGTAACTAAAGTTGTCGCTGAAGTAGTAACTGCAGCTGTTGTTTTTGTAGTAACTAGAGTTGTTGTTCTTGTAGTAACTTCAGTTGTTAATTTAGTAATAACTATAGTTGTTGTTGTCGTAGTAACTATAGTTGTTGTAGTAGTAACTATAGTTGTTGTTCTTATAGTAACTATAGTTGTTGTTGTAATAGTAACTGCAGCTGTTGTTATTGTAGTAACTATAGTTGTTGTAGTAGTAACTATAGTTGTTGTTCTCGTAGTAACTATAGTTGTTGTAGTAGTAACTATAGTTGTTGTTCTTATAGTAACTATAGTTGTTGTTGTAATAGTAACTGCAGCTGTTGTTATTGTAGTAACTATAGTTGTTTTTGTAGTAGTAACTGCAGCTGTTGTTCTTTTAGTAACTATAGTCGTTGTTCTTGTAGTAACTATAGTTGTTGTTGTAGTAGTAACTAAAGTTGTTGTTGTAGTAGTAACAATAGTGGTTGTTGTGGTAGAAACTGCAGCTGTTGTTGCTGAAGTAATTAAAGTTGTTGTGGTAGTAGTAACTATAGTTGTTATTCTTGTAGTATCTGCAGCTGTTGTTGTAGTCTAACTATAGTTGTTGTTCTTGTAGTAACTATAGTTGTTGTAGTAGTAACTATAGTTGTTGTTCTTATAGTAACTATAGTTGTTGTTGTAATAGTAACTGCAGCTGTTGTTATTGTAGTAACTATAGTTGTTGTTCTTGTTGTAGCTATAGTTGTTGTTCTTTTAGTAACTATAGTTGTTTTCTTGTAGTAACTATAGTTGTTGTTGTAGTAACTATAGTTGTTGTTGTAGAAGTAACTATAGTTGTTGTTCTAATTGTAACTATAGTTGTTGTTTTTGTAGTAACTATAGTTTTTTGTTGTAGAAGTAACTATAGCTGTTGTTCTTGTAGTAACTATAGTTGTTGTTGTAGTAGTAACTATAGTTGTTGTTCTTGTAGTAGCTATAGTTGTTGTAGTAGTAACTATAGTTGTTGTTCTTATAGTAACTATAGTTGTTGTTGTAATAGTAACTGCAGCTGTTGTTATTGTAGTAACTATAGTTGTTGTTCTTGTTGTAACTATAGTTGTTGTTCTTGTAGTAACTATAGTTGTTGTTGTAGTAGTAACTGCAGCTGTTGTTCTTTAAGTAACTATAGTCGTTGTTCTTGTAGAAGCTATAGTTGTTGTAGTAGTAACTATAGTTGTTGTTCCTATAGTAACTATAGTTGTTGTTGTAATAGTAACTGCAGCTGTTGTTATTGTAGTAACTATAGTTGTTGTTCTTGTTGTAACTATAGTTGTTGTTCTTGTAGTAACTATAGTGGTTGTTGTAGTAGAAACTGCAGCTGTTGTTGCTGAAGAAACTATAGTTGTTGTGGTAGTAGTAACTATAGTTGTTGTTCTTGTAGTATCTGCGGTTGTTGTTCTTGTAGTAACTATAGTTGTTGTTATAGTAGTAACTATAGTTGTTGTTGTAGTAGTAACTAAAGTTGTTGTTGTAGTAGTAACTATAGTTGTTGTTCTTGTAGTAGCTATAGTTGTTGTAGTAGTAACTATAGTTGTTGTTCTTGTTGCAACTATAGTTGTTGTTCTTGTAGTAACTAAAGTTGTTGTTGTAGTAGTAACAATAGTGGTTGTTGTAGAAGAAACTGCAGCTGTTGTTGCTGAAGTAACTATAGTTGTTTTGGTAGTAGTAACTATAGTTGTTGTTCTTGTAGTTTATGCAGCTGTTGTTCTTGTTGTAACTATAGTTGTTGTTGTAGTAGTAATTATAGTTGTTCTTTTAGTAACTATAGTTTTTGTTGTTGTAGTAACTATAGTTGTTTTTCTTGTTGCAACTATAGTTGTTGTTCTTGTAGTAACTATAGTTGTTGTTGTAGTAGTAACTATAGTTGTTTTTCTTGTAGTAACTATAGTTGTTGTTCTTGTAGTAACTATAGTTGTTGTTCTTGTAGCAACTATAGCTGTCGCTGTAGTAGTAACTGCAGCTGTTGTTTTTGTAGTAACTAGAGTTGTTGTTCTTGTAGTAAAAGTAAGTAAAGGTGCAAAGATCAGGAATCGATACAATCAAGTACAACACCTGACCCAGGATACCAATGGGAAAGTGACAAACTCACAGAAGACACCACAAACGAGAGCCAAGAGGTCAGCCCTTTTTCAGCAGGTGACCACAAAGCACATATAAACAGACGCGCACAGACATAGCAAATACAAGACAGAACAAAAACATAAAAGATCCACAAAAGAAGTACCGCCTTGGAACGGTCAGTAAAATATTTTACTGGAGGGCTTAAACCGGTTTGACGGCGCCAACCTCACCCTTTTGTTGTTAATTTAATAGTAAATATAGTTGTTGTTCTGTTGTTGTAGTAACTAAAGTTGTTGTTGTAGAAGTAACTATAGTTTTTGTTCTAATTGTAACTACAGTATTTGTTCTTGTAGTAACTATAGTTTTTTGTTGTAGTAGTAACTATAGTTGTCGTTCTTGTAGTAACTATAGTTGTTGTTGTAGTAGTAACTAAAGTTGTCGCTGAAGTAGTAACTGCAGCTGTTGTTTTTGTAGTAACTAGAGTTGTTGTTCTTGTAGTAACTTCAGTTGTTAATTTAGTAATAACTATAGTTGTTGTTGTCGTAGTAACTATAGTTGTTGTAGTAGTAACTATATTTGTTGTTCTTATAGTAACAATAGTTGTTGTTGTAATAGTAACTGCAGCTGTTGTTATTGTAGTAACTATAGTTGTTGTAGTAGTAACTATAGTTGTTGTTCTTATAGTAACTATAGTTGTTGTTGTAATAGTAACTGCAGCTGTTGTTATTGTAGTAACTATAGTTGTTGTTGTAGTAGTAACTGCAGCTGGTGTTCTTTTAGTAACTATAGTCGTTGTTCTTGTAGTAACTATAGTTGTTGTTGTAGTAGTAACTAAAGTTGTTGTTGTAGTAGTAACAATAGTGGTTGTTGTGGTAGAAACTGCAGCTGTTGTTGCTGAAGTAACTATAGTTGTTGTGGTAGTAGTAACTATAGTTGTTATTCTTGTAGTATCTGCAGCTGTTGTTGTAGTCTAACTATAGTTGTTGTTCTTGTAGTAACTATAGTTGTTGTAGTAGTAGCTATAGTTGTTGTTCTTATAGTAACTATAGTTGTTGTTGTAATAGTAACTGCAGCTGTTGTTATTGTAGTAACTATAGTTGTTCTTCTTGTTGTAGCTATAGTTGTTGTTCTTTTAGTAACTATAGTTGTTTTTTTGTAGTAACTATAGTTGTTGTTGTAGTAACTATAGTTGTTGTTGTAGAAGTAACTATAGTTGTTGTTCTAATTGTTACTATAGTTGTTGTTTTTGTAGTAACTATAGTTTTTTGTTGTAGTAGTAACTATAGCTGTTGTTCTTGTAGTAACTATAGTTGTTGTTGTAGTAGTAACTATAGTTGTTGTTCTTGTAGTAGCTATAGTTGTTGTAGTAGTAACTATAGTTGTTGTTCTTATAGTAACTATAGTTGTTGTTGTAATAGTAACTGCAGCTGTTGTTATTGTAGTAACTATAGTTGTTGTTCTTGTTGTAACTATAGTTGTTGTTCTTGTAGTAACTATAGTTGTTGTTGTAGTAGTAACTGCAGCTGTTGTTCTTTAAGTAACTATAGTCGTTGTTCTTGTAGTAGCTATAGTTGTTGTAGTAGTAACTATAGTTGTTGTTCTTATAGTAACTATAGTTGTTGTTGTAATAGTAACTGCAGCTGTTGTTATTGTAGTAACTAGAGTTGTTGTTCTTGTTGTAACTATAGTTGTTGTTCTTGTAGTAACTATAGTGGTTGTTGTAGTAGAAACTGCAGCTGTTGTTGCTGAAGAAACTATAGTTGTTGTGGTAGTAGTAACTATAGTTGTTGTTCTTGTAGTATCTGCGGTTGTTGTTCTTGTAGTAACTATAGTTGTTGTTATAGTAGTAACTATAGTTGTTATTCTTGTAGTATCTGCAGCTGTTGTTGTAGTCTAACTATAGTTGTTGTTCTTGTAGTAACTATAGTTGTTGTAGTAGTAACTATAGTTGTTGTTCTTATAGTAACTATAGTTGTTGTTGTAATGGTAACTGCAGCTGTTGTTATTGTAGTAACTATAGTTGTTGTTCTTGTTGTAGCTATAGTTGTTGTTCTTTTAGTAACTATAGTTGTTTTCTTGTAGTAACTATAGTTGTTGTTGTAGTAACTATAGTTGTTGTTGTAGAAGTAACTATAGTTGTTGTTCTAATTGTAACTATAGTTGTTGTTTTTGTAGTAACTATAGTTTTTTGTTGTAGAAGTAACTATAGCTGTTGTTCTTGTAGTAACTATAGTTGTTGTTGTAGTAGTAACTATAGTTGTTGTTCTTGTAGTAGCTATAGTTGTTGTAGTAGTAACTATAGTTGTTGTTCTTATAGTAACTATAGTTGTTGTTGTAATAGTAACTGCAGCTGTTGTTATTGTAGTAACTATAGTTGTTGTTCTTGTTGTAACTATAGTTGTTGTTCTTGTAGTAACTATAGTTGTTGTTGTAGTAGTAACTGCAGCTGTTGTTCTTTAAGTAACTATAGTCGTTGTTCTTGTAGAAGCTATAGTTGTTGTAGTAGTAACTATAGTTGTTGTTCCTATAGTAACTATAGTTGTTGTTGTAATAGTAACTGCAGCTGTTGTTATTGTAGTAACTATAGTTGTTGTTCTTGTTGTAACTATAGTTGTTGTTCTTGTAGTAACTATAGTGGTTGTTGTAGTAGAAACTGCAGCTGTTGTTGCTGAAGAAACTATAGTTGTTGTGGTAGTAGTAACTATAGTTGTTGTTCTTGTAGTATCTGCGGTTGTTGTTCTTGTAGTAACTATAGTTGTTGTTATAGTAGTAACTATAGTTGTTGTTGTAGTAGTAACTAAAGTTGTTGTTGTAGTAGTAACTATAGTTGTTGTTCTTGTAGTAGCTATAGTTGTTGTAGTAGTAACTATAGTTGTTGTTCTTATAGTAACTATAGTTGTTGTTGTAATAGAAACTGCAGCTGTTGTTGCTGAAGAAACTATAGTTGTTTTGGTAGTAGTAACTATAGTTGTTGTTCTTGTAGTATATGCAGCTGTTGTTCTTGTTGTAACTATAGTTGTTGTTGTAGTAGTAATTATAGTTGTTCTTTTAGTAACTATAGTTTTTGTTGTTGTAGTAACTATAGTTGTTTTTCTTGTTGCAACTATAGTTGTTGTTCTTGTAGTAACTATAGTTGTTGTTGTAGTAGTAACTATAGTTGTTGTTATAGTAGTAACTATAGTTGTTGTTGTAGTAGTAACTAAAGTTGTTGTTGTAGTAGTTACTATAGTTGTTGTTCTTGTAGTAGCTATAGTTGTTGTAGTAGTAACTATAGTTGTTGTTCTTATAGTAACTATAGTTGTTGTTGTAATAGTAACTGCAGCTGTTGTTATTGTAGTAACTATAGTTGTTGTTCTTGTTGTAATTATAGTTGTTGTTCTTGTAGTAACTATAGTGGTTGTTGTAGTATGAACTGCAGCTGTTGATGCTGAAGAAACTATAGTTGTTTTGGTAGTAGTAACTATAGTTGTTGTTCTTGTAGTATATGCAGCTGTTGTTCTTGTTGTAACTATAGTTGTTGTTGTAGTAGTAATTATAGTTGTTCTTTTAGTAACTATAGTTTTTGTTGTTGTAGTAACTATAGTTGTTTTTCTTGTTGCAACTATAGTTGTTGTTCTTGTAGTAACTATAGTTGTTGTTGTAGTAGTAACTATAGTTGTTGTTCTTGTAGTAACTATAGTTGTTGTTCTTGTAGTAACTATAGTTGTTGTTCTTGTAGCAACTATAGCTGTCGCTGTAGTAGTAACTGCAGCTGTTGTTTTTGTAGTAACTAGAGTTGTTGTTCTTGTAGTAAAAGTAAGTAAAGGTGCAAAGATCAGGAATCGATACAATCAAGTATAACTATAGTTACTACAAGAACAACAACTATAGTTACTACTACAACAACAACTATAGTTACTACAAGAACAACAACTATAGTTGCAACAAGTTCTTGTAGTAACTAAAGTTGTTGTTGTAGTAGTAACAATAGTGGTTGTTGTAGAAGAAACTGCAGCTGTTGTTGCTGAAGTAACTATAGTTGTTTTGGTAGTAGTAACTATAGTTGTTGTTCTTGTAGTATATGCAGCTGTTGTTCTTGTTGTAACTATAGTTGTTGTTGTAGTAGTAATTATAGTTGTTCTTTTAGTAACTATAGTTTTTGTTGTTGTAGTAACTATAGTTGTTTTTCTTGTTGCAACTATAGTTGTTGTTCTTGTAGTAACTATAGTTGTTGTTGTAGTAGTAACTATAGTTGTTGTTCTTGTAGTAACTATAGTTGTTGTTCTTGTAGTAACTATAGTTGTTGTTCTTGTAGCAACTATAGCTGTCGCTGTAGTAGTAACTGCAGCTGTTGTTTTTGTAGTAACTAGAGTTGTTGTTCTTGTAGTAAAAGTAAGTAAAGGTGCAAAGATCAGGAATCGATACAATCAAGTACAACACCTGACCCAGGATACCAATGGGAAAGTGACAAACTCACAGAAGACACCACAAACGAGAGCCAAGAGGTCAGCCCTTTTTCAGCAGGTGACCACAAAGCACATATAAACAGACGCGCACAGACATAGCAAATACAAGACAGAACAAAAACATAAAAGATCCACAAAAGAAGTACCGCCTTGGAACGGTCAGTAAAATATTTTACTGGAGGGCTTAAACCGGTTTGACGGCGCCAACCTCACCCTTTTGTTGTTAATTTAGTAGTAAATATAGTTGTTGTTCTGTTGTTGTAGTAACTAAAGTTGTTGTTGTAGAAGTAACTATAGTTTTTGTTCTAATTGTAACTACAGTATTTGTTCTTGTAGTAACTATAGTTTTTTGTTGTAGTAGTAACTATAGTTGTCGTTCTTGTAGTAACTATAGTTGTTGTTGTAGTAGTAACTAAAGTTGTCGCTGAAGTAGTAACTGCAGCTGTTGTTTTTGTAGTAACTAGAGTTGTTGTTCTTGTAGTAACTTCAGTTGTTAATTTAGTAATAACTATAGTTGTTGTTGTCGTAGTAACTATAGTTGTTGTAGTAGTAACTATAGTTGTTGTTCTTATAGTAACAATAGTTGTTGTTGTAATAGTAACTGCAGCTGTTGTTATTGTAGTAACTATAGTTGTTGTAGTAGTAACTATAGTTGTTGTTCTCGTAGTAACTATAGTTGTTGTAGTAGTAACTATAGTTGTTGTTCTTATAGTAACTATAGTTGTTGTTGTAATAGTAACTGCAGCTGTTGTTATTGTAGTAACTATAGTTGTTGTTGTAGTAGTAACTGCAGCTGGTGTTCTTTTAGTTACTATAGTCGTTGTTCTTGTAGTAACTATAGTTGTTGTTGTAGTAGTAACTAAAGTTGTTGTTGTAGTAGTAACAATAGTGGTTGTTGTGGTAGAAACTGCAGCTGTTGTTGCTGAAGTAACTATAGTTGTTGTGGTAGTAGTAACTATAGTTGTTATTCTTGTAGTATCTGCAGCTGTTGTTGTAGTCTAACTATAGTTGTTGTTCTTGTAGTAACTATAGTTGTTGTAGTAGTAGCTATAGTTGTTGTTCTTATAGTAACTATAGTTGTTGTTGTAATAGTAACTGCAGCTGTTGTTATTGTAGTAACTATAGTTGTTGTTCTTGTTGTAGCTATAGTTGTTGTTCTTTTAGTAACTATAGTTGTTTTTTTGTAGTAACTATAGTTGTTGTTGTAGTAACTATAGTTGTTGTTGTAGAAGTAACTATAGTTGTTGTTCTAATTGTAACTATAGTTGTTGTTTTTGTAGTAACTATAGTTTTTTGTTGTAGTAGTAACTATAGCTGTTGTTCTTGTAGTAACTATAGTTGTTGTTGTAGTAGTAACTATAGTTGTTGTTCTTGTAGTAGCTATAGTTGTTGTAGTAGTAACTATAGTTGTTGTTCTTATAGTAACTATAGTTGTTGTTGTAATAGTAACTGCAGCTGTAGTTATTGTAGTAACTATAGTTGTTGTTCTTGTTGTAACTATAGTTGTTGTTCTTGTAGTAACTATAGTTGTTGTTGTAGTAGTAACTGCAGCTGTTGTTCTTTAAGTAACTATAGTCGTTGTTCTTGTAGTAACTATAGTTGTTGTAGTAGTAACTATAGTTGTTGTTCTTATAGTAACTATAGTTGTTGTTGTAATAGTAACTGCAGCTGTTGTTATTGTAGTAACTATAGTTGTTGTTCTTGTTGTAACTATAGTTGTTGTTCTTGTAGTAACTATAGTGGTTGTTGTAGTAGAAACTGCAGCTGTTGTTGCTGAAGAAACTATAGTTGTTGTGGTAGTAGTAACTATAGTTGTTGTTCTTGTAGTATCTGCGGTTGTTGTTCTTGTAGTAACTATAGTTGTTGTTATAGTAGTAACTATAGTTGTTGTTGTAGTAGTAACTAAAGTTGTTGTTGTAGTAGTAACTATAGTTGTTTTTCTTGTAGTAGCTATAGTTGTTGTAGTAGTAACTATAGTTGTTGTTCTTATAGTAACTATAGTTGTTGTTGTAATAGTAACTGCAGCTGTTGTTATTGTAGTAACTATAGTTGTTGTTCTTGTTGTAATTATAGTTGTTGTTCTTGTAGTAACTATAGTGGTTGTTGTAGTAGAAACTGCAGCTGTTGTTGCTGAAGAAACTATAGTTGTTGTGGTAGTAGTAACTATAGTTGTTGTTCTTGTAGTATATGCAGTTGTTGTTCTTGTAGTAACTATAGTTGTTGTTATAGTAGTAACTATAGTTGTTGTTGTAGTAGTAACTATAGTTGTTGTTCTTTTAGTAACTACAGTTGTTGTTCTTTTAGTAACTACAGTTGTTGTTCTTTTAGTAACTATAGTTGTTGTTCTTGTTGTAACTATATTTGTTGTTCTTGTAGTAACTATATTTGTTGTTGTAGTAGTAACTATAGTTGTTGTTCTTGTAGTAACTATAGTTGTTGTTATTGTAGTAACTATAGTTGTTGTTGTAGTAACTATAGTTGTTGTTGTAGAAGTAACTATAGTTGTTGTTCTAATTGTAACTATAGTTATTGTTCTTGTAGTAACTATAGTTTTTTGTTGTAGTAGTAACTATAGTTGTTGTTCTTGTAGTAACTATAGTTGTTGTTGTAGTAGTAACTATAGTTGTTGTTCTTGTAGTAACTATAGTTGTTGTTCTTGAAGCAACTATAGCTGTCGCTGTAGTAGTAACTGCAGCTGTTGTTTTTGTAGTAACTAGAGTGTTATTCTTGTAGTAACTTTAGTTTTTAATTTAGTAATAACTATAGTTGTTGTTCTTGTAGTAACTATAGTTGTTGTAGTAGTAACTATAGTTGTTGTTCTTATAGTAACTATAGTTGTTGTTGTAATAGTAACTGCAGCTGTTGTTATTGTAGTAACTATAGTTGTTGTTCTTGTTGTAACTATAGTTGTTGTTCTTGTAGTAACTATAGTTGTTGTTGTAGTAGTAACTGCAGCTGTTGTTCTTTAAGTAACTATAGTCGTTGTTCTTGTAGTAACTATAGTTATTGTTGTAGTAGTAACTAAAGTTGTTGTTGTAGAAGTAACTATAGTGGTTGTTGTAGTAGAAACTGCAGCTGTTGTTGCTGAAGAAACTATAGTTGTTGTGGTAGTAGTAACTATAGTTGTTGTTCTTGTAGTATCTGCAGCTGTTGTTCTTGTAGTAACTATAGTTGTTGTTTTAGTAGTAACTATAGTTGTTGTTGTAGTAGTAACTATAGTTGTTGTTCTTGTAGTAACTATAGTTTTTTGTTGTAGTAGTAACTATAGCTGTTGTTCTTGCAGTAACTATAGTTGTTGTTGTAGTAGTAACTATAGTTGTTGTTCTTGTAGTAGCTATAGTTGTTGTAGTAGTAACTATGGTTCCTGTTCTTATAGTAACTATAGTTGCTGTTGTAATAGTAACTGCAGCTGTTGTTATTGTAGTAACTATAGTTGTTGTTCTTGTTGTAACTATAGTTGTTTTTCTTTTAGTAACTATAGTCGTTGTTCTTGTAGTAACTATAGTTGTTGTTGTATTAGTAACTAAAGTTGTTGTTGTAGTAGTAACTATAGTGGTTGTTGTAGTAGAAACTGCAGCTGTTGTTGCTGAAGTAACTATAGATGTTTTGGTAGTAATAACTATAGTTGTTGTTCTTGTAGTATATGCAGCTGTTGTTCTTGTAGTAACTATAGTTGTTGTTTTAGTAGTAACTATGGTTGTTGTTGTAGTAGTAACTATAGTTGTTGTTCTTTTAGTAACTATAGTTTTTGTTGTAGTAGTAACTATAGTTGTTGTTCTTGTTGCAACTATAGTTGTTGTTGTAGTAGTAACTATAGTTGTTGTTGTAGTAGTAACTATAGTTGTTGTTCTTGTAGTAACTATAGTTGTTGTTCTTGTAGTAATTATAGTTGTTGTTCTTGTAGCAACTATAGCTGTCGCTGTAGTAGTAACTGCAGCTGTTGTTTTTGTAGTAACTAGAGTTGTTGTTCTTGTAGTAACTTTAGTTGTTAATTTAGTAGTACCTATAGTTGTTGTTCTTGTAGTAACTATAGTTGTTGTTCTTGTAGCAACTATAGCTGTCTCTGTAGTAGTAACTGCAGCTGTTGTTTTTGTAGTAACTAGAGTTGTTGTTCTTGTAGTAACTTTAGTTGTTAATTTAGTAGTAACTATAGTTGTTGTTCTGTTGTTGTAGTAACTATAGTTGTTGTTGTAGTAGTTACTATAGTTGTTGTTCTTGTAGTAACTATAGTTGATGTTCTTGTAGCAACTATAGCTGTCGCTAAAGTAGTAACTGCAGCTGTTGTTTTTGTAGTAACTAGAGTGTTTTTCTTGTAGTAACTTTAGTTTTTAATTTAGTAATAACTATAGTTGTTGTTCTTGACGTAACTATAGTTGTTGTTCTTATAGTAACTATAGTCGTTGTTGTAATAGTAACTGCAGCTGTTGTTATTGTAGTAACTATAGTTGTTGTTCTTGTTGTAACTATAGTTGTTGTTATTGTAGTAACTATAGTTGTTGTTGTAGTAGTAACTGCAGCTGTTGTTCTTTAAGTAACTATAGTCGTTGTTCTTGTAGTAACTATAGTTATTGTTGTAGTAGTAACTAAAGTTGTTGTTGTAGTAGTAACTATAGTGGTTGTTGTAGTAGAAACTGCAGCTGTTGTTGCTGAAGAAACTATAGTTGTTGTGGTAGTATTAACTATAGTTGTTGTTATTGTAGTATATGCAGCTGTTGTTCTTGTAGTAACTATAGTTGTTGTTATAGTAGTAACTATAGTTGTTGTTGTAGTAGTAACTAAAGTTGTTGTTCTTTTAGTAACTATAGTTGTTGTTCTTTTAGTAACTATAGTTGTTGTTCTTGTTGTAACTATATTTGTTGTTATTGTAGTAACTATATTTGTTGTTGTAGTAGTAACTATAGTTGTTGTTCTTGTAGTAACTATAGTTGTTGTTATTGTAGTAACTATAGTTGTTGTTGCAGTAACTATAGTTGTTGTTGTAGAAGTAACTATAGTTGTTGTTCTAATTGTAACTATAGTTGTTGTTCTTGTAGTAACTATAGTTTTTTGTTGTAGTAGTAACTATAGTTGTTGTTCTTGTAGTAACTATAGTTGTTGTTGTAGTAGTAACTGTAGTTGTTGTTCTTGTAGTAACTATAGTTGTTGTTCTTGAAGCAACTATATCTGTCGCTGTAGTAGTAACTGCAGCTGTTGTTTTTGTAGTAAATAGAGTGTTATTCTTGTAGTAACTTTAGTTTTTAATTTAGTAATAACTATAGTTGTTGTTCTTGTAGTAACTATAGTTGTTGTAGTAGTAACTATAGTTGTTGTTCTTATAGTAACTATAGTTGTTGTTGTAATAGTAACTGCAGCTGTTGTTATTGTAGTAACTATAGTTGTTGTTCTTGTTGTAACTATAGTTGTTGTTCTTGTAGTAACTATAGTTGTTGTTGTAGTAGTAACTGCAGCTGTTGTTCTTTAAGTAACTATAGTCGTTGTTCTTGTAGTAACTAAAGTTATTGTTGTAGTAGTAACTAAAGTTGTTGTTGTAGAAGTAACTATAGTGGTTGTTGTAGTAGAAACTGCAGCTGTTGTTGCTGAAGAAACTATAGTTGTTGTGGTAGTAGTAACTATAGTTGTTGTTCTTGTAGTATCTGCAGCTGTTGTTCTTGTAGTAACTATAGTTGTTGTTTTAGTAGTAACTATAGTTGTTGTTGTAGTAGTAACTATAGTTGTTGTTCTTGTAGTAACTATAGTTTTTTGTTGTAGTAGTAACTATAGCTGTTGTTCTTGTAGTAACTATAGTTGTTGCTGTAGTAGTAACTATAGTTGTTGTTCTTGTAGTAGCTATAGTTGTTGTAGTAGTAACTATAGTTGTTGTTCTTATAGTAACTATAGTTGTTGTTGTAATAGTAACTGCAGCTGTTGTTATTGTAGTAACTATAGTTGTTGTTCTTGTTGTAACTATAGTTGTTGTTCTTTTAGTAACTATAGTCGTTGTTCTTGTAGTAACTATAGTTGTTGTTGTAGTAGTAACTAAAGTTGTTGTTGTAGTAGTAACTATAGTGGTTGTTGTAGTAGAAACTGCAGCTGTTGTTGCTGAAGTAACTATAGTTGTTTTGGTAGTAGTAACTATAGTTGTTGTTCTTGTAGTATATACAGCTGTTGATCTTGTAGTAACTATAGTTGTTGTTTTAGTAGTAACTATAGTTGTTGTTGTAGTAGTAACTATAGTTGTTGTTCTTTTAGTAACTATAGTTTTTGTTGTAGTAGTAACTATAGTTGTTGTTCTTGTTGCAACTATAGTTGTTGTTGTAGTAGTAACTATAGTTGTTGTTGTAGTAGTAACTATAGTTGTTGTTATTGTAGTAACTATAGTTGTTGTTCTTGTAGTAATTATAGTTGTTGTTCTTGTAGCAACTATAGTTGTTGTTCTTGTTGTATAGTAGTAACTATAGTTGTTGTTCTTGTAGCAACTATAGCTGTCGCTGTAGTAGTAACTGCAGCTGTTGTTTTTGTAGTAACTAGAGTTGTTGTTATTGTAGTAACTTTAGTTGTTAATTTAGTAGTAACTATAGTTGTTGTTCTTGTAGTAACTATAGTTGTTGTAGTAGATACTATAGTTGTTGTTCTTATAGTAACTATAGTTGTTGTTGTAATAGTAACTGCAGCTGTTGTTATTGTAGTAACTATAGTTGTTGTTCTTGTTGTAACTATAGTTGTTGTTCTTGTAGTAACTATAGTTGTTGTTGTAGTAGTAACTATAGTTGTTGTTCTTTTAGTAACTATAGTTGTTGTTCTTTTAGTAACTATAGTTGTTGTTCTTGTTGTAACTATAGTTGTTGTTCTTGTAGTAACTTTAGTTGTTGTTGTAGTAGTAACTATAGTTGTTGTTCTTGTGGTAACTATAGTTGTTGTTCTTGTAGTAACTATAGTTGTTGTTGTAGTAAATGTAGTTGTTGTTGTAAAAGTAACTGCAGCTGTTGTTATTGTAGTAACTATAGTTGTTGTTCTTGTTGTAACTATAGTTGTTGTTCTTGTAGTAACTATAGTTGTTGTTGTAGTAGTAACTGCAGCTGTTGTTCTTTAAGTAACTATAGTCGTTGTTCTTGTAGTAACTATAGTTATTGTTGTAGTAGTAACTAAAGTTGTTGTTGTAGAAGTAACTATAGTGGTTGTTGTAGTAGAAACTGCAGCTGTTGTTGCTGAAGAAACTATAGTTGTTGTGGTAGTAGTAACTATAGTTGTTGTTCTTGTAGTATCTGCAGCTGTTGTTCTTGTAGTAACTATAGTTGTTGTTTTAGTAGTAACTATAGTTGTTGTTGTAGTAGTAACTATAGTTGTTGTTCTTGTAGTAACTATAGTTTTTTGTTGTAGTAGTAACTATAGCTGTTGTTCTTGTAGTAACTATAGTTGTTGCTGTAGTAGTAACTATAGTTGTTGTTCTTGTAGTAGCTATAGTTGTTGTAGTAGTAACTATAGTTGTTGTTCTTATAGTAACTATAGTTGTTGTTGTAATAGTAACTGCAGCTGTTGTTATTGTAGTAACTATAGTTGTTGTTCTTGTTGTAACTATAGTTGTTGTTCTTTTAGTAACTATAGTCGTTGTTCTTGTAGTAACTATAGTTGTTGTTGTAGTAGTAACTAAAGTTGTTGTTGTAGTAGTAACTATAGTGGTTGTTGTAGTAGAAACTGCAGCTGTTGTTGCTGAAGTAACTATAGTTGTTTTGGTAGTAGTAACTATAGTTGTTGTTCTTGTAGTATATACAGCTGTTGATCTTGTAGTAACTATAGTTGTTGTTTTAGTAGAAACTATAGTTGTTGTTGTAGTAGTAACTATAGTTGTTGTTCTTTTAGTAACTATAGTTTTTGTTGTAGTAGTAACTATAGTTGTTGTTCTTGTTGCAACTATAGTTGTTGTTGTAGTAGTAACTATAGTTGTTGTTGTAGTAGTAACTATAGTTGTTGTTATTGTAGTAACTATAGTTGTTGTTCTTGTAGTAATTATAGTTGTTGTTCTTGTAGCAACTATAGTTGTTGTTCTTGTTGTATAGTAGTAACTATAGTTGTTGTTCTTGTAGCAACTATAGCTGGCGCTGTAGTAGTAACTGCAGCTGTTGTTTTTGTAGTAACTAGAGTTGTTGTTATTGTAGTAACTTTAGTTGTTAATTTAGTAGTAACTATAGTTGTTGTTCTTGTAGTAACTATAGTTGTTGTAGTAGATACTATAGTTGTTGTTCTTATAGTAACTATAGTTGTTGTTGTAATAGTAACTGCAGCTGTTGTTATTGTAGTAACTATAGTTGTTGTTCTTGTTGTAACTATAGTTGTTGTTCTTGTAGTAACTATAGTTGTTGTTGTAGTAGTAACTATAGTTGTTGTTCTTTTAGTAACTATAGTTGTTGTTCTTTTAGTAACTATAGTTGTTGTTCTTGTTGTAACTATAGTTGTTGTTCTTGTAGTAACTTTAGTTGTTGTTGTAGTAGTAACTATAGTTGTTGTTCTTGTGGTAACTATAGTTGTTGTTCTTGTAGTAACTATAGTTGTTGTTGTAGTAAATGTAGTTGTTGTTGTAAAAGTAACTGCAGCTGTTGTTATTGTAGTAACTATAGTTGTTGTTCTTGTTGTAACTATAGTTGTTGTTCTTGTGGTAACTATAGTTGTTGTTGTAGTAGTTACTGCAGCTGTTGTTCTTTAAGTAACTATAGTCGTTGTTCTTGTAGTAACTATAGTTATTGTTGTAGTAGTAACTAAAGTTGTTGTTGTAGAAGTAACTATAGTGGTTGTTGTAGTAGAAACTGCAGCTGTTGTTGCTGAAGAAACTATTGTTGTTGTGGTAGTAGTAACTATAGTTGTTGTTCTTGTTGTATCTGCAGCTGTTGTTCTTGTAGTAACTATAGTTGTTGTTTTAGTAGTAACTATAGTTGTTGTTGTAGTAGTAACTATAGTTGTTGTTCTTGTAGTAACTATAGTTTTTTGTTGTAGTAGTAACTATAGCTGTTGTTCTTGTAGTAACTATAGTTGTTGCTGTTGTAGTAACTATAGTTGTTGTTCTTGTAGTAGCTATAGTTGTTGTAGTAGTAACTATAGTTGTTGTTCTTATAGTAACTATAGTTGTTGTTGTAATAGTAACTGCAGCTGTTGTTATTGTAGTAACTATAGTTGTTGTTCTTGTTGTAACTATAGTTGTTGTTCTTTTAGTAACTATAGTCGTTGTTCTTGTAGTAACTATAGTTGTTGTTGTAGTAGTAACTAAAGTTGTTGTTGTAGTAGTAACTATAGTGGATGTTGTAGTAGAAACTGCAGCTGTTGTTGCTGAAGTAACTATAGTTGTTTTGGTAGTAGTAACTATAGTTGTTGTTCTAAGTAGTATATACAGCTGTTGAGTTTGTAGTAACTATAGTTGTTGTTTTAGTAGTAACTATAGTTGTTGTTGTAGTAGTAACTATAGTTGTTGTTCTTTTAGTAACTATAGTTTTTGTTGTAGTAGTAACTATAGTTGTTGTTCTTGTTGCAACTATAGTTGTTGTTGTAGTAGTAACTATAGTTCTTGTTATTGTAGTAACTATAGTTGTTGTTCTTGTAGTAACTATAGTTGTTGTTCTTGTAGCAACTATAGCTGTCGCTGTAGTAGTAACTGCAGCTGTTGTTTTTGTAGTAACTAGAGTTGTTGTTATTGTAGTAACTTTAGTTGTTAATTTAGTAGTAACTATAGTTGTTGTTCTTGTAGTAACTATAGTTGTTGTAGTAGATACTATAGTTGTTGTTCTTATAGTAACTATAGTTGTTGTTGTAATAGTAACTGCAGCTGTTGTTATTGTAGTAACTATAGTTGTTGTTCTTGTTGTAACTATAGTTGTTGTTCTTGTAGTAACTATAGTTGTTGTTGTAGTAGTAACTATAGTTGTTGTTCTTTTAGTAACTATAGTTGTTGTTCTTTTAGTAACTATAGTTGTTGTTCTTGTTGTAACTATAGTTGTTGTTCTTGTAGTAACTTTAGTTGTTGTTGTAGTAGTAACTATAGTTGTTGTTCTTGTGGTAACTATAGTTGTTGTTCTTGTAGTAACTATAGTTGTTGTTGTAGTAAATGTAGTTGTTGTTGTAAAAGTAACTATAGTTGCTGTTCTAATTGTAACTATAGTTGTTGTTCTTGTAGTAACGATAGTTTTTTGTTGTAGTAGTAACTGTAGCTGTTGTTCTTGTAGTAACTATAGTTGTTGTTGTTGTAGTAACTATAGTTGTTGTTCTTGTAGTATCTATAGTTGTTGTAGTAGTAACTATAGTTGTTGTTCTTATAGTAACTATAGTTGTTGTTGTTGTAATAGTAACTGCAGCTGTTGTTATTGTAGTAACTATAGTTGTTGTTCTTGTTGTAACTATAGTTGTTGTTCTTTTAGTAACTATAGTCGTTGTTCTTGTATTTACTATAGTTTTTGTTGTAGTAGTAACTAAAGTTGTTGTTGTAGTAGTAACTATAGTGGTTGTTGTAGTAGAAACTGCAGCTGTTGTTGCTGAAGTAACTATAGTTGTTTTGGTAGTAGCAACTATAGTTGTTGTTCTTGTAGTATCTGCAGCTGTTGTTCTTGTAGTAACTATAGTTGTTGTTCTAATAGTAACTATAGTTGTTGTTGTTGTAATAGTAACTGCAGCTGTTGTTATTGTAATAACTATAGTTGTTGTTCTTGTTGTAACTATAGTTGTTGTTGTAGTTGAAACTATAGTTGTTGTTCTTGTAGTAACTATAGTTGTTGTAGTAGTAACTATAGTTGTTGTTCTTTTAGTAACTATAGTTGTTGTTGTAGTAGTAACTATAGTTTTTTCTTGTAGTTGTAACTATAGTTGTTGTTCTTGTAGTAATTTTAGTTGTTGTTGTAGTAGTAACTATAGTTGTTTTTCTTTTAGTAACTATAGTTGTTGTTCTTGTAGTAACTATAGTTGTTGTAGTAACTATAGTTGTTGTTGTAGAAGTAACTATAGTTGTTGTTCTAATTGTTACTATAGTTGTTGTTCTTGTAGTAACTATAATTTTTTTTGTAGTAGTAACTATAGTTGTTGTTCTTGTAGTAACTATAGTTGTTGTTGTAGTAGTAACTATAGTTGTTGTTCTTGTAGTAACTATAGTTGTTGTAGTAGTAACTATAGTTGTTGATCTTATAGTAACTATAGTTTTTGTTGTAATAGTAACTGCAGCTGTTGTTATTGTAGTAACTATAGTTGTTGTTCTTGTTGTAACTATAGTTGTTGTTCTTTTAGTAACTATAGTCGTTGTTCTTGTAGTAACTATAGTTGTTGTTGTAGTAGTAACTAAAGTTGTTGTTGTAGTAATAACTAGAGTGGTTGTTGTAGTAGAAACTGCAGCTGTTGTTGCTGAAGTAACTATAGTTGTTTTGGTAGTAGTAACTATAGTTGTTGTTCTTGTAGTATATGCAGCTGTTGTTCTTGTAGTAACTATAGTTGTTGTTTTAGTAGTAACTATAGTTGTTGTTGTAGTAGTAACTATAGTTGTTGTTCTTTTAGTAACTATAGTTTTTGTTGTAGTAGTAACTATAGTTGTTGTTCTTGTTGCAACTATAGTTGTTGTTGTAGTAGTAACTATAGTTGTTGTTGTAGTAGTAACTATAGTTGTTGTTCTTGTAGTAACTATAGTTGTTGTTCTTGTAGAAACTATAGTTGTTGTTCTTGTAGCAACTATAGCTGTCGCTGTAGTAGTAACTGCAGCTGTTGTTTTTGTAGTAACTAGAGTTGTTGTTCTTGTAGTAACTTGAGTTGTTAATTTAGTAGTAACTATAGTTGTTGTTCTTGTAGTAACTATAGTTGTTGTAGTAGATACTATAGTTGTTGTTCTTATAGTAACTATAGTTGTTGTTGTAATAGTAACTGCAGCTGTTGTTATTGTAGTAACTATAGTTGTTGTTCTTGTTGTAACTATAGTTGTTGTTCTTGTAGTAACTATAGTTGTTGTTGTAGTAGTAACTATAGTTGTTGTTCTTTTAGTAACTATAGTTGTTGTTCTTTTAGTAACTATAGTTGTTGTTCTTGTTGTAACTATAGTTGTTGTTCTTGTAGTAACTTTAGTTGTTGTTGTAGTAGTAACTATAGTTGTTGTCCTTGTGGTAACTATAGTTGTTGTTCTTGTAGTAACTATAGTTGTTGTTGTAGTAACTATAGTTGTTGTTGTAGAAGTAACTATAGTTGTTGTTCTAATTGTAACTATAGTTGTTGTTCTTGTAGTAACTATAGTTTTTTGTTGTAGTAGTAACTATAGCTGTTGTTCTTGTAGTAACTGTAGTTGTTGTTGTTGTAGTAACTATAGTTGTTGTTCTTGTGTTAAATATAGTTGTTGTTGTAGTAACTATAGTTGTTGTTCTTATAGTAACTATAGTTGTTGTTGTTGTAATAGTAACTGCAGCTGTTGTTATTGTAGTAACAATAGTTGTGTTGTAGTAGTAACTAAAGTTGTTGTTGTAGTAGTAACTATAGTGGTTGTTGTAGTAGAAACTGCAGCTGTTGTTGCTGAAGTAACTATAGTTGTTTTGGTAGTAGTAACTATAGTTGTTGTTCTTGTAGTATCTGCAGCTGTTGTTCTTGTAGTAACTATAGTTGTTATTTTAGTAGCAACTATAGCTGTTGTTGTAGTAGTAACTATAGTTGATGTTCTTTTAGTAACTATAGTTTTTGTTGTAGTAGTAACTATAGTTGTTGTTCTTGTTGTAACTATAGTTGTTGTTCTTGTAGTAACTATAGTTGTTGTTGTAGTAGTAACTATAGTTGTTGTTCTTGTAGTTACTATAGTTGTTGTTCTTGTAGCAACTATAGCTGTCGCTGAAGTAGTAACTGCAGCTGTTGTTTTTGTAGTAACTAGAGTTGTTATTCTTGTAGTAACTTTAGTTGTTAATTTAGTAATAACTATAGTTGTTGTTCTTGTAGTAACTATAGTTGTTGTAGTAGTAACTATAGTTGTTGTTCTTATAGTAACTATAGTTGATGTTGTAATAGTAACTGCAGCTGTTGTTATTGTAGTAACTATAGTTGTTGTTCTTGTTGTAACTGTAGTTGTTGTTCTTGTAGTAACTATAGTTGTTGTTGTAGTAGTAACTGCAGCTGTTGTTCTTTAAGTAACTAAAGTCGTTGTTCCTGTAGTAACTATAGTTATTGTTGTAGTAGTAACTAAAGTTGTTGTTGTAGTAGTAACTATAGTGGTTGTTGTAGTAGAAACTGCAGCTGTTGCTGCTAAAGAAACTATAGTTGTTGTGGTAGTAGTAATTATAGTTGTTGTTCTTGTAGTATCTGCAGCTGTTGTTCTTGTAGTAACTATAGTTGTTGTTTAAGTAGTAACTATAGTTGTTGTTGTAGTAGTAACTATAGTTGTTGTTCTTTTAGTAACTATAGTTGTTGTTCTTTTAGTAACTATAGTTGTTGTTCTTGTTGTAACTATAGTTGTTGTTCTTGTAGTAACTATATTTGTTGTTGTAGTAGTAACTATAGTCGTTGTTCTTGTAGTAACTATAGTTGTTGTTGTAGTAGTAACTAAAGTTGTTGTTGTAGTAGTAACAATAGTGGTTGTTGTAGTAGAAACTGCAGCTGTTGTTGCTGAAGTAACTATAGTTGTTGTGGTAGTAGTAACTATAGTTGTTATTCTTGTAGTATCTGCAGCTGTTGTTGTAGTCTAACTATAGTTGTTGTTCTTGTAGTAACTATAGTTGTTGTAGTAGTAACTATAGTTGTTGTTCTTATAGTAACTATAGTTGTTGTTGTAATAGTAACTGCAGCTGTTGTTATTGTAGTAACTATAGTTGTTGTTCTTGTTGTAGCTATAGTTGTTGTTCTTTTAGTAACTATAGTTGTTTTCTTGTAGTAACTATAGTTGTTGTTGTAGTAACTATAGTTGTTGTTGTAGAAGTAACTAAAGTTGTTGTTCCAATTGTATCTATAGTTGTTGTTCTTGTAGTAACTATAGTTTTTTGTTGTAGTAGTAACTAAGTTGATGTTCTTGTAGTAACTATAGTTGTTGTTGTAGAAGTAACTATAGTTGTTGTTCTTGAAGTAACTATAGTTGTTGTAGTAGTAACTATAGTTGTTGTTCTTAAAGTAACTATAGTTGTTGTTCTTTTAGTAACTATAGTCGTTGTTCTTGTAGTAACTATAGTTGTTGTTTTAGTAGTAACTATAGTTGTTGTTCTTGTAGTAACTATAGTTTTTTGTTGTAGTAGTAACTATAGTTGTTTTTCTTGTAGTAACTATAGTTGTTGTTGTAGTAGTAACTATAGTTGTTGTTCTTGTAGTAACTATAGTTGTTGTTGTAGTAGTAACTATAGTTGATGTTCTTTTAGTAACTATAGTTGTTGTTGTAGTAGTAACTAAAGTTGTTGTTGTAGTAGTAACTATAGTAGTTGTTGTAGTAGAAACTGCAGCTGTTGTTGCTGAAGTAACTATAGTTGTTTTGGTAGTACTAACTATAGTTGTTGTTCTTGTAGTATCTGCTGCTGTTGTTCTTGTAGTAACTATAGTTGTTGTTTTAGTAGTAACTATAGTTGTTGTTCTTGTAGTAACTATAGTTTTTTGTTGTAGTAGTAACTATAGTTGTTGTTCTTGTAGTAACTATAGTTGTTGTTGTAGTAGTAACTATAGTTGTTGTTCTTGTAGTAACTATAGTTGTTGTTCTTATAGTAACTATAGTTGTTGTTGTTGTAATAGTAACTGCAGCTGTTGTTATTGTAGTAACTATAGTTGTTGTTCTTGTTGTAACTATAGTTGTTGTTCTTTTAGTAACTATAGTCGTTGTTCTTGTAGTAACTATAGTTGTTGTTGTAGTAGTAACTAAAGTTGCTGTTGTAGTAGTAACTATAGTGGTTGTTGTAGTAGAAACTGCAGCTGTTGTTGCTGAAGTAACTATAGTTGTTTTGGTAGTAGTAACTATAGTTGTTGTTCTTGTAGTATCTGCAGCCGTTGTTCTTGTAGTAACTAAAGTTGTTGTTTTAGTAGTAACTATAGTGTTGTTGTAGTAGTAACTATAGTTGATGTTCTTTTAGTAACTATAGTTTTTGTTGTAGTAGTAACTATAGTTGTTGTTCTTGTTGTAACTATAGTTGTTGTTCTTGTAGTAACTATAGTTGTTGTTGTAGTAGTAACTATAGTTGTTGTTCTTGTAGTAACTATAGTTGTTGTTCTTGTAGTAACTATAGTTGTTGTTCTTGTAGTAACTATAATTGTTGATGTAGTAGTAACCGCAGCTGTTGTTCTTTTAGTAACTATAGTCGTTGTTCTTGTAGTAACTATAGTTGTTGTTGTAGTAGTAACTAAAGTTGTTGTTGTAGTAGTAACAATAGTGGTTGTTGTAGTAGAAACTGCAGGTGTTGTTGCTGAAGTAACTATAGTTGTTGTGGTAGTAGTAACTATAGTTGTTGTTCTTGTAGTATCTGCAGCTGTTGTTCTTGTAGTAACTATAGTTGTTGTTTTAGTAGTAACTATATTTGTTGTTGTAGTAGTAACTATAGTTGTTGTTTTAGTAGTAACTAAAGTTGTTGTTCTTGTAGAAACTATAGTTGTTGTTGTAGAAGTAATTATAGTTGTTGTTCTAATTGTAACTATAGTTGTTGTTCTTGTAGTAACTATAGTTGTTGTTGTAGTAGTAACTATAGTTGTTGTTCTTGTAGCAACTATAGCTGTCGCTGTAGTAGTAACGTTGTTGTTCTTATAGTAACTATTGTTGTTGTTGTAATAGTAACTGCAGCTGTTGTTATTGTAGTAACTATAGTTGTTGTTCTTGTTGTAACTATAGTTGTTGTTCTTGTAGTAACTATAGTTGTTGTTGTAGTAGTAACTATAGTTGTTGTTCTTATAGTAACTATAGTTGTTGTTCTTTTAGTAACTATAGTTGTTGTTCTTGTTGTAACTATAGTTGTTGTTCTTGTTGTAACTTTAGTTGTTGTTGTAGTAGTAACTATAGTTGTTGTTTTTTAGTAACTATAGTTGTTGTTCTTGTAGTAACTATAGTTGTTGTTATAGTAACTATAGTTGTTGTTGTAGAAGTAACTATAGTTGTTGTTCTAATTGTAACTATAGTTGTTGTTCTTGTAGTAACTATAGTTTTTTGTTGTAGTAGTAACTATAGTTGTTGTTCTTGTAGTAACTATAGTTGTTGTAGTAGTAACTATAGTTGTTATTCTTATAGTAACTATAGTTGTTGTTGTAAAAGTAACTGCAGCTGTTGTTATTGTAGTAACTATAGTTGTTGTTCTTGTTGTAACTATTGTTGTTGTTCTTTTAGTAACTATAGTCGTTGTTCTTGTAGTAACTATAGTTGTTGTTGTAGTAGTAACTAAAGTTGTTGATGTAGTAGTAACTATAGTGGTTGTTGTAGTAGAAACTGCAGCTGTTTTTGCTGAAGTAACTATAGTTGTTTTGGTAGTAGTAACATTAGTTGTTGTTCTTCTAGTAAATGCAGCTGTTGTTCTTGTAGTAACTATAGTTGTTGTTTTAGTAGTAACTAAAGTTGGTGTTGAAGTAGTAACTATAGTTGTTGTTCTTTTAGTAACTATAGTTTTTGTTGTAGTAGTAACTATAGTTGTTGTTCTTGTTGCAACTATAGTTGTTGTTGTAGTAGTAACTATAGTTGTTGTTGTAGTAGTAACTATAGTTGTTGTTCTTGTAGTAACTATAGTTGTTGTTCTTGTAGTAACTATAGTTGTTGTTCTTTTAGCAACTATAGCTGTCGCTGTAGTAGTAACTGCAGCTGTTGTTTTTGTAGTAACTAGAGTTGTTGTTCTTGTAGTAACTTTAGTTGTTAATTTAGTAGTAACTATAGTTGTTGTTCTTGTAGTAACTATAGTTGTTGTAGTAGATACTATAGTTGTTGTTCTTATAGTAACTATAGTTGTTGTTGTAATAGTAACTGCAGCTGTTGTTATTGTAGTAACTATAGTTGTTGTTCTTGTTGTAACTATAGTTGTTGTTCTTGTAGTAACTATAGTTGTTGTTGTAGTAACTATAGTTGTTGTTCTTATAGTAACTATAGTTGTTGTTGTAATAGTAACTGCAGCTGTTGTTATTGTAGTAACTATAGTTGTTGTTCTTGTTATAGCTATAGTTGTTGTTCTTTTAGTAACTATAGTTGTTTTCTTGTAGTAACTATAGTTGTTGTTGTAGTAACTATAGTTGTTGTTGTAGAAGTAACTAAAGTTGTTGTTCCAATTGTATCTATAGTTGTTGTTCTTGTAGTAACTATAGTTTTTTGTTGTAGTAGTAACTAAGTTGATGTTCTTGTAGTAACTATAGTTGTTGTTGTAGTAGTAACTATAGTTGTTGTTCTTGAAGTAACTATAGTTGTTGTAGTAGTAACTATAGTTGTTGTTCTTAAAGTAACTATAGTTGTTGTTCTTTTAGTAACTATAGTCGTTGTTCTTGTAGTAACTATAGTTGTTGTTTTAGTAGTAACTATAGTTGTTGTTCTTGTAGTAACTATAGTTTTTTGTTGTAGTAGTAACTATAGTTGTTTTTCTTGTAGTAACTATAGTTGTTGTTGTAGTAGTAACTATAGTTGTTGTTCTTGTAGTAACTATAGTTGTTGTTGTAGTAGTAACTATAATTGATGTTCTTTTAGTAACTATAGTTGTTGTTGTAGTAGTAACTAAAGTTGTTGTTGTAGTAGTAACTATAGTAGTTGTTGTAGTAGAAACTGCAGCTGTTGTTGCTGAAGTAACTATAGTTGTTTTGGTAGTACTAACTATAGTTGTTGTTCTTGTAGTGTCTGCTGCTGTTGTTCTTGTAGTAACTATAGTTGTTGTTTTAGTAGTAACTATAGTTGTTGTTCTTGTAGTAACTATAGTTTTTTGTTGTAGTAGTAACTATAGTTGTTGTTCTTGTAGTAACTATAGTTTTTGTTGTAGTAGTAACTATAGTTGTTGTTCTTGTTGCAACTATAGTTGTTGTTGTAGTAGTAACTATAGTTGTTGTTGTAGTAGTAACTATAGTTGTTGTTCTTGTAGTAACTATAGTTGTTGTTCTTGTAGTAACTATAGTTGTTGTTCTTGTAGCAACTATAGCTGTCGCTGTAGTAGCAACTGCAGCTGTTGTTTTTGTAGTAACTAGAGTTGTTGTTCTTGTAGTAACTTTAGTTGTTAATTTAGTAGTAACTATAGTTGTTGTTCTTGTAGTAACTATAGTTGTTGTAGTAGATACTATAGTTGTTGTTCTTATAGTAACTATAGTTGTTGTTGTAATAGTAACTGCAGCTGTTGTTATTGTAGTAACTATAGTTGTTGTTCTTGTTGTAACTATAGTTGTTGTTCTTGTAGTAACTATAGTTGTTGTTGTAATAGTAACTATAGTTGTTGTTCTTTTAGTAACTATAGTTGTTGTTCTTTTAGTAACTATAGTTGTTGTTCTTGTTTTAACTATAGTTGATGTTCTTGTATTAACTTTAGTTGTTGTTGTAGTAGTAACTATAGTTGTTATACTTGTAGTAACTATAGTTGTTGTTCTTGTAGTAACTATAGTTGTTGTTGTAGTAACTATAGTTGTTGTTGTAGAAGTAACTATAGTTGTTGTTCTAATTGTAACTATAGTTGTTGTTCTTGTAGTAACTATAGTTTTTTGTTGTAGTAGTAACTATAGCTGTTGTTCTTGTAGTAACTATAGTTGTTGTTGTTGTAGTAACTATAGTTGTTGTTCTTGTAGTAACTATAGTTGTTGTAGTAGTAACTATAGTTGTTGTTCTTATAGTAACTATAGTTGTTGTTGTTGTAATAGTAACTGCAGCTGTTGTTATTGTAGTAAATATAGTTGTTGTTCTTGTTGTAACTATAGCTGTTGTTCTTTTAGTAACTATAGTCGTTGTTCTTGTAGTAACTATAGTTGTTGTTGTAGTAGTAACTAAAGTTGTTGTTGTAGTAGTAACTATAGTGGTTGTTGTAGTAGAAACTGCAGCTCTTGTTGCTGAAGTAACTATAGTTGTTTTGGTAGTAGTAACTATAGTTGTTGTTCTTGTAGTATCTGCAGCTGTTGTTCTTGTAGTAACTATAGTTGTTGTATTAGTAGTAACTATAGTTGTTGTTGTAGTAGTAACTATAGTTGATGTTCTTTTAGTAACTATAGTTTTTGTTGTAGTAGTAACTATGGTTGTTGTTCCTGTTGTAACTATAGTTGTTGTTCTTGTAGTAACTATAGTTTTTGTTGTAGTAGTAACTATAGTTGTTGTTCCTGTTGTAACTATAGTTGTTGTTCTTGTAGTAACTATAGTTGTTGTTGTAGTAGTAACTATAGTTGTTGTTCTTGTAGTAACTATAGTTGTTGTTCTTGTAGCAACTATAGCTGTCGCTGAAGTAGTAACTGCAGCTGTTGTTTTTGTAGTCACTAGAGTTGTTATTCTTGTAGTAAATTTAGTTGTTAATTTAATAATAACTAGAGTTGTTGTTCTTGTAGTAACTATAGTTGTTGTAGTAGTAACTATAGTTGTTGTTCTTATAGTAACTATAGTTTTTGTTGTAATAGTAACTGCAGCTGTTGTTATTGTAGTAACTAGAGTTGTTGTTCTTGTAGTAACTTTAGTTGTTAATTTAGTAGTAACTATAGTTGTTGTTCTTGTAGTAACTATAGTTGTTGTAGTAGATACTATAGTTGTTGTTCTTATAGTAACTATAGTTGTTGTTGTAATAGTAACTGCAGCTGTTGTTATTGTAGTAACTATAGTTGTTGTTCTTGTTGTAACTATAGTTGTTGTTCTTGTAGTAACTATAGTTGTTGTTGTAATAGTAACTATAGTTGTTGTTCTTTTAGTAACTATAGTTGTTGTTCTTTTAGTAACTATAGTTGTTGTTCTTGTTTTAACTATAGTTGATGTTCTTGTATTAACTTTAGTTGTTGTTGTAGTAGTAACTATAGTTGTTATACTTGTAGTAACTATAGTTGTTGTTCTTGTAGTAACTATAGTTGTTGTTGTAGTAACTATAGTTGTTGTTGTAGAAGTAACTATAGTTGTTGTTCTAATTGTAACTATAGTTGTTGTTCTTGTAGTAACTATAGTTTTTTGTTGTAGTAGTAACTATAGCTGTTGTTCTTGTAGTAACTATAGTTGTTATTGTTGTAGTAACTATAGTTGTTGTTCTTGTAGTAACTATAGTTGTTGTAGTAGTAACTATAGTTGTTGTTCTTATAGTAACTATAGTTGTTGTTGTTGTAATAGTAACTGCAGCTGTTGTTATTGTAGTAAATATAGTTGTTGTTCTTGTTGTAACTATAGCTGTTGTTCTTTTAGTAACTATAGTCGTTGTTCTTGTAGTAACTATAGTTGTTGTTGTAGTAGTAACTAAAGTTGTTGTTGTAGTAGTAACTATAGTGGTTGTTGTAGTAGAAACTGCAGCTCTTGTTGCTGAAGTAACTATAGTTGTTTTGGTAGTAGTAACTATAGTTGTTGTTCTTGTAGTATCTGCAGCTGTTGTTCTTGTAGTAACTATAGTTGTTGTATTAGTAGTAACTATAGTTGTTGTTGTAGTAGTAACTATAGTTGATGTTCTTTTAGTAACTATAGTTTTTGTTGTAGTAGTAACTATGGTTGTTGTTCCTGTTGTAACTATAGTTGTTGTTCTTGTAGTAACTATAGTTTTTGTTGTAGTAGTAACTATAGTTGTTGTTCCTGTTGTAACTATAGTTGTTGTTCTTGTAGTAACTATAGTTGTTGTTGTGGTAGTAACTATAGTTGTTGTTCTTGTAGTAACTATAGTTGTTGTTCTTGTAGCAACTATAGCTGTCGCTGAAGTAGTAACTGCAGCTGTTGTTTTTGTAGTCACTAGAGTTGTTATTCTTGTAGTAACTTTAGTTGTTAATTTAATAATAACTAGAGTTGTTGTTCTTGTAGTAACTATAGTTGTTGTAGTAGTAACTATAGTTGTTGTTCTTATAGTAACTATAGTTTTTGTTGTAATAGTAACTGCAGCTGTTGTTATTGTAGTAACTATAGTTGTTGTTCTTGTTGTAACTATAGCTGTTGTTCTTGTAGTAACTATAGTTGTTGTTGTAGTAGTAACTGCAGCTGTTGTTCTTTAAGTAACTATAGTCGTTGTTCTTGTAGTAACTATAGTTATTGTTGTAGTTGTAACTAAAGTTGTTGTTGTAGTAGTAACTATAGTGGTTGTTGTAGTAGAAACTGCAGCTGTTGTTGCTGAAGAAACTATCGTTGTTGTGGTAGTAGTAACTATAGTTGTTGTTCTTGTAGTAACTGCAGCTGTTGTTCTTGTAGTAACTATAGTTGTTGTTTTAGTAATAACTATAGTTGTTGTTGTAGTAGTAACCATAGTTGTTGTTCTTTTAGTAACTATAGTTGTTGTTCTTTTAGTAACTATAGTTGTTGTTCTTGTTGTAACTATAGTTGTTGTTCTTGTAGTAACTATATTTGTTGTTGTAGTAGTAACTATAGTTGTTGTTCTTGTAGTAACTATAGTTGTTGTTCTTGTAGTAACTATAGTTTTTTGTTGTAGTAGTAACTATAGCTGTTGTTCTTGTAGTAACTATAGTTGTTGTTGTTGTAGTAACTATAGTTGTTGTTCTTGTAGTAACTATAGTTGTTGTAGTAGTAACTATAGTTGTTGTTCTTATAGTAACTATAGTTGTTGTTGTTGTAATAGTAACTGCAGCTGTTGTTATTGTAGTAACTATAGTTGTTGTTCTTGTTGTAACTATAGTTGTTGTTCTTTTAGTAACTATAGTCGTTGTTCTTGCAGTAACTATAGTTGTTGTTGTAGTAGTAACTAAAGTTGTTGTTGTAGTAGTAACTATAGTGGTTGTTGTAGTAGAAACTGCAGCTGTTGTTGCTGAAGTAACTATAGTTGTTTTGGTAGTAGTAACTATAGTTGTTGTTCTTGTAGTATCTGCAGCTGTTGTTCTTGAAGTAACTATAGTTGTTGTATTAGTAGTAACTATAGTTGTTGTTGTAGTAGTAACTATAGTTGATGTTCTTTTAGTAACTATAGTTTTTGTTGTAGTAGTAACTATAGTTGTTGTTCTTGTTGTAACTATAGTTGTTGTTCTTGTAGTAACTATAGTTGTTGTTGTAGTAGTAACTATAGTTGTTGTTCTTGTAGTAACTATAGTTGTTGTTCTTGTAGCAACTATAGCTGTCGCTGAAGTAGTAACTGCAGCTGTTGTTTTTGTAGTCACTAGAGTTGTTATTATTGTAGTAACTTTAGTTGTTAATTTAGTAATAACTAGAGTTGTTGTTCTTGTAGTAACTATAGTTGTTGTAGTAGTAACTATAGTTGTTGTTCTTATAGTAACTATAGTTGTTGTTGTAATAGTAACTGCAGCTGTTGTTATTGTAGTAACTATAGTTGTTGTTCTTGTTGTAACTATAGCTGTTGTTCTTGTAGTAACTATAGTTGTTGTTGTAGTAGTGACTGCAGCTGTTGTTCTTTAAGCAACTATAGTCGTTGTTCTTGTAGTAACTATAGTTATTGTTGTAGTTGTAACTAAAGTTGTTGTTGTAGTAGTAACTATAGTGGTTGTTGTAGTAGAAACTGCAGCTGTTGCTGCTGAAGAAACTATCGTTGTTGTGGTAGTAGTAACTATAGTTGTTGTTCTTGTAGTAACTGCAGCTGTTGTTCTTGTAGTAACTATAGTTGTTGTTTTAGTAGTAACTATAGTTGTTGTTGTAGTAGTAACTATAGTTGTTGTTCTTTTAGTAACTATAGTTGTTGTTCTTTTAGTAACTATAGTTGTTGTTCTTGTTGTAACTATAGTTGTTGTTCTTGTAGTAACTATATTTGTTGTTGTAGTAGTAACTATAGTTGTTGTTCTTGTTGTAACTATAGTTGTTGTTCTTGTAGTAACTATAGTTGTTGTTCTTGTAGTAACTATAGTTGTTGTTGTAGTAGTAACTATCGTTGTTGTTCTTGTAGTAAGTTTAGTTGTTGGTCTTGTATTAACTATAGTTGTTGTTCTTGTAGTAACTATAATTGTTGTTGTAGTAGTAACCGCAGCTGTTGTTCTTTTAGTAACTATAGTCGTTGTTCTTGTAGTAACTATAGTTGTTGTTGTAGTAGTAACTAAAGTTGTTGTTGTAGTAGTAACAATAGTGGTTGTTGTAGTAGAAACTGCAGGTGTTGTTGCTGAAGTAACTATAGTTGTTGTGGTAGTAGTAACTATAGTTGTTGTTCTTGTAGTATCTGCAGCTGTTGTTCTTGTAGTAACTATAGTTGTTGTTTTAGTAGTAACTATATTTGTTATTGTAGTAGTAACTATAGTTGTTGTTCTTGTAGTAACTAAAGTTGTTGTTCTTGTAGTAACTATAGTTGTGGTTGTAGTAACTATAGTTGTTGTTGTAGAAGTAATTATAGTTGTTGTTCTAATTGTAACTATAGTTGTTGTTCTTGTAGTAACTATAGTTTTTTGTTTTAGTAGTAACTATAGTTGTTGTTCTTGTAGTAACTTTATTTGTTGTAGTAGTAACTATAGTTGTTGTTCTTATAGTAACTATAGTTGTTGTTGTTGTAATAGTAACTGCAGCTGTTGTTATTGTAGTAACTATAGTTGTTGTTCTTGTTGTAACTATAGTTGTTGTTCTTTTAGTAACTATAGTCGTTGTTCTTGTAGTAACTATAGTTATTGTTGTAGTTGTAACTAAAGTTGTTGTTGTAGTAGTAACTATAGTGGTTGTTGTAGTAGAAACTGCAGCTGTTGTTGCTGAAGAAACTATAGTTGTTGTGGTAGTAGTAACTATAGTTGTTGTTCTTGTAGTATCTGCAGCTGTTGTTCTTGTAGTAACTATAGTTGTTGTTCTTGAAGTAACTATAGTTGTTGTAGTAGTAACTATAGTTGTTGTTCTTAAAGTAACTATAGTTGTTGTTCTTTTAGTAACTATAGTCGTTGTTCTTGTAGTAACTATAGTTGTTGTTTTAGTAGTAACTATAGTTGTTGTTCTTGTAGTAACTATAGTTTTTTGTTGTAGTAGTAACTATAGTTGTTTTTCTTGTAGTAACTATAGTTGTTGTTGTAGTAGTAACTATAGTTGTTGTTCTTGTAGTAACTATAGTTGTTGTTGTAGTAGTAACTATAGTTGATGTTCTTTTAGTAACTATAGTTGTTGTTGTAGTAGTAACTAAAGTTGTTGTTGTAGTAGTAACTATAGTAGTTGTTGTAGTAGAAACTGCAGCTGTTGTTGCTGAAGTAACTATAGTTGTTTTGGTAGTACTAACTATAGTTGTTGTTCTTGTAGTATCTGCTGCTGTTGTTCTTGTAGTAACTATAGTTGTTGTTTTAGTAGTAACTATAGTTGTTGTTCTTGTAGTAACTATAGTTTTTTGTTGTAGTAGTAACTATAGTTGTTGTTCTTGTAGTAACTATAGTTGTTGTTGTAGTAGTAACTATAGTTGTTGTTCTTGTAGTAACTATAGTTGTTGTTCTTATAGTAACTATAGTTGTTGTTGTTGTAATAGTAACTGCAGCTGTTGTTATTGTAGTAACTATAGTTGTTGTTCTTGTTGTAACTATAGTTGTTGTTCTTTTAGTAACTATAGTCGTTGTTCTTGTAGTAACTATAGTTGTTGTTGTAGTAGTAACTAAAGTTGCTGTTGTAGTAGTAACTATAGTGGTTGTTGTAGTAGAAACTGCAGCTGTTGTTGCTGAAGTAACTATAGTTGTTTTGGTAGTAGTAACTATAGTTGTTGTTCTTGTAGTATCTGCAGCCGTTGTTCTTGTAGTAACTAAAGTTGTTGTTTTAGTAGTAACTATAGTGTTGTTGTAGTAGTAACTATAGTTGATGTTCTTTTAGTAACTATAGTTTTTGTTGTAGTAGTAACTATAGTTGTTGTTCTTGTTGTAACTATAGTTGTTGTTCTTGTAGTAACTATAGTTGTTGTTGTAGTAGTAACTATAGTTGTTGTTCTTGTAGTAACTATAGTTGTTGTTCTTGTAGTAACTATAGTTGTTGTTCTTGTAGTAACTATAATTGTTGATGTAGTAGTAACCGCAGCTGTTGTTCTTTTAGTAACTATAGTCGTTGTTCTTGTAGTAACTATAGTTGTTGTTGTAGTAGTAACTAAAGTTGTTGTTGTAGTAGTAACAATAGTGGTTGTTGTAGTAGAAACTGCAGGTGTTGTTGCTGAAGTAACTATAGTTGTTGTGGTAGTAGTAACTATAGTTGTTGTTCTTGTAGTATCTGCAGCTGTTGTTCTTGTAGTAACTATAGTTGTTGTTTTAGTAGTAACTATATTTGTTGTTGTAGTAGTAACTATAGTTGTTGTTTTAGTAGTAACTAAAGTTGTTGTTCTTGTAGAAACTATAGTTGTTGTTGTAGAAGTAATTATAGTTGTTGTTCTAATTGTAACTATAGTTGTTGTTCTTGTAGTAACTATAGTTGTTGTTGTAGTAGTAACTATAGTTGTTGTTCTTGTAGCAACTATAGCTGTCGCTGTAGTAGTAACGTTGTTGTTCTTATAGTAACTATTGTTGTTGTTGTAATAGTAACTGCAGTTGTTGTTATTGTAGTAACTATAGTTGTTGTTCTTGTTGTAACTATAGTTGTTGTTCTTGTAGTAACTATAGTTGTTGTTGTAGTAGTAACTATAGTTGTTGTTCTTATAGTAACTATAGTTGTTGTTCTTTTAGTAACTATAGTTGTTGTTCTTGTTGTAACTATAGTTGTTGTTCTTGTTGTAACTTTAGTTGTTGTTGTAGTAGTAACTATAGTTGTTGTTTTTTAGTAACTATAGTTGTTGTTCTTGTAGTAACTATAGTTGTTGTTATAGTAACTATAGTTGTTGTTGTAGAAGTAACTATAGTTGTTGTTCTAATTGTAACTATAGTTGTTGTTCTTGTAGTAACTATAGTTTTTTGTTGTAGTAGTAACTATAGTTGTTGTTCTTGTAGTAACTATAGTTGTTGTAGTAGTAACTATAGTTGTTATTCTTATAGTAACTATAGTTGTTGTTGTAAAAGTAACTGCAGCTGTTGTTATTGTAGTAACTATAGTTGTTGTTCTTGTTGTAACTATTGTTGTTGTTCTTTTAGTAACTATAGTCGTTGTTCTTGTAGTAACTATAGTTGTTGTTGTAGTAGTAACTAAAGTTGTTGATGTAGTAGTAACTATAGTGGTTGTTGTAGTAGAAACTGCAGCTGTTTTTGCTGAAGTAACTATAGTTGTTTTGGTAGTAGTAACATTAGTTGTTGTTCTTCTAGTAAATGCAGCTGTTGTTCTTGTAGTAACTATAGTTGTTGTTTTAGTAGTAACTAAAGTTGGTGTTGAAGTAGTAACTATAGTTGTTGTTCTTTTAGTAACTATAGTTTTTGTTGTAGTAGTAACTATAGTTGTTGTTCTTGTTGCAACTATAGTTGTTGTTGTAGTAGTAACTATAGTTGTTGTTGTAGTAGTAACTATAGTTGTTGTTCTTGTAGTAACTATAGTTGTTGTTCTTGTAGTAACTATAGTTGTTGTTCTTTTAGCAACTATAGCTGTCGCTGTAGTAGTAACTGCAGCTGTTGTTTTTGTAGTAACTAGAGTTGTTGTTCTTGTAGTAACTTTAGTTGTTAATTTAGTAGTAACTATAGTTGTTGTTCTTGTAGTAACTATAGTTGTTGTAGTAGATACTATAGTTGTTGTTCTTATAGTAACTATAGTTGTTGTTGTAATAGTAACTGCAGCTGTTGTTATTGTAGTAACTATAGTTGTTGTTCTTGTTGTAACTATAGTTGTTGTTCTTGTAGTAACTATAGTTGTTGTTGTAGTAACTATAGTTGTTGTTCTTATAGTAACTATAGTTGTTGTTGTAATAGTAACTGCAGCTGTTGTTATTGTAGTAACTATAGTTGTTGTTCTTGTTATAGCTATAGTTGTTGTTCTTTTAGTAACTATAGTTGTTTTCTTGTAGTAACTATAGTTGTTGTTGTAGTAACTATAGTTGTTGTTGTAGAAGTAACTAAAGTTGTTGTTCCAATTGTATCTATAGTTGTTGTTCTTGTAGTAACTATAGTTTTTTGTTGTAGTAGTAACTAAGTTGATGTTCTTGTAGTAACTATAGTTGTTGTTGTAGTAGTAACTATAGTTGTTGTTCTTGAAGTAACTATAGTTGTTGTAGTAGTAACTATAGTTGTTGTTCTTAAAGTAACTATAGTTGTTGTTCTTTTAGTAACTATAGTCGTTGTTCTTGTAGTAACTATAGTTGTTGTTTTAGTAGTAACTATAGTTGTTGTTCTTGTAGTAACTATAGTTTTTTGTTGTAGTAGTAACTATAGTTGTTTTTCTTGTAGTAACTATAGTTGTTGTTGTAGTAGTAACTATAGTTGTTGTTCTTGTAGTAACTATAGTTGTTGTTGTAGTAGTAACTATAGTTGATGTTCTTTTAGTAACTATAGTTGTTGTTGTAGTAGTAACTAAAGTTGTTGTTGTAGTAGTAACTATAGTAGTTGTTGTAGTAGAAACTGCAGCTGTTGTTGCTGAAGTAACTATAGTTGTTTTGGTAGTACTAACTATAGTTGTTGTTCTTGTAGTGTCTGCTGCTGTTGTTCTTGTAGTAACTATAGTTGTTGTTTTAGTAGTAACTATAGTTGTTGTTCTTGTAGTAACTATAGTTTTTTGTTGTAGTAGTAACTATAGTTGTTGTTCTTGTAGTAACTATAGTTTTTGTTGTAGTAGTAACTATAGTTGTTGTTCTTGTTGCAACTATAGTTGTTGTTGTAGTAGTAACTATAGTTGTTGTTGTAGTAGTAACTATAGTTGTTGTTCTTGTAGTAACTATAGTTGTTGTTCTTGTAGTAACTATAGTTGTTGTTCTTGTAGCAACTATAGCTGTCGCTGTAGTAGCAACTGCAGCTGTTGTTTTTGTAGTAACTAGAGTTGTTGTTCTTGTAGTAACTTTAGTTGTTAATTTAGTAGTAACTATAGTTGTTGTTCTTGTAGTAACTATAGTTGTTGTAGTAGATACTATAGTTGTTGTTCTTATAGTAACTATAGTTGTTGTTGTAATAGTAACTGCAGCTGTTGTTATTGTAGTAACTATAGTTGTTGTTCTTGTTGTAACTATAGTTGTTGTTCTTGTAGTAACTATAGTTGTTGTTGTAATAGTAACTATAGTTGTTGTTCTTTTAGTAACTATAGTTGTTGTTCTTTTAGTAACTATAGTTGTTGTTCTTGTTTTAACTATAGTTGATGTTCTTGTATTAACTTTAGTTGTTGTTGTAGTAGTAACTATAGTTGTTATACTTGTAGTAACTATAGTTGTTGTTCTTGTAGTAACTATAGTTGTTGTTGTAGTAACTATAGTTGTTGTTGTAGAAGTAACTATAGTTGTTGTTCTAATTGTAACTATAGTTGTTGTTCTTGTAGTAACTATAGTTTTTTGTTGTAGTAGTAACTATAGCTGTTGTTCTTGTAGTAACTATAGTTGTTGTTGTTGTAGTAACTATAGTTGTTGTTCTTGTAGTAACTATAGTTGTTGTAGTAGTAACTATAGTTGTTGTTCTTATAGTAACTATAGTTGTTGTTGTTGTAATAGTAACTGCAGCTGTTGTTATTGTAGTAAATATAGTTGTTGTTCTTGTTGTAACTATAGCTGTTGTTCTTTTAGTAACTATAGTCGTTGTTCTTGTAGTAACTATAGTTGTTGTTGTAGTAGTAACTAAAGTTGTTGTTGTAGTAGTAACTATAGTGGTTGTTGTAGTAGAAACTGCAGCTCTTGTTGCTGAAGTAACTATAGTTGTTTTGGTAGTAGTAACTATAGTTGTTGTTCTTGTAGTATCTGCAGCTGTTGTTCTTGTAGTAACTATAGTTGTTGTATTAGTAGTAACTATAGTTGTTGTTGTAGTAGTAACTATAGTTGATGTTCTTTTAGTAACTATAGTTTTTGTTGTAGTAGTAACTATGGTTGTTGTTCCTGTTGTAACTATAGTTGTTGTTCTTGTAGTAACTATAGTTTTTGTTGTAGTAGTAACTATAGTTGTTGTTCCTGTTGTAACTATAGTTGTTGTTCTTGTAGTAACTATAGTTGTTGTTGTAGTAGTAACTATAGTTGTTGTTCTTGTAGTAACTATAGTTGTTGTTCTTGTAGCAACTATAGCTGTCGCTGAAGTAGTAACTGCAGCTGTTGTTTTTGTAGTCACTAGAGTTGTTATTCTTGTAGTAAATTTAGTTGTTAATTTAATAATAACTAGAGTTGTTGTTCTTGTAGTAACTATAGTTGTTGTAGTAGTAACTATAGTTGTTGTTCTTATAGTAACTATAGTTTTTGTTGTAATAGTAACTGCAGCTGTTGTTATTGTAGTAACTAAAGTTGTTGTTCTTGTAGTAACTTTAGTTGTTAATTTAGTAGTAACTATAGTTGTTGTTCTTGTAGTAACTATAGTTGTTGTAGTAGATACTATAGTTGTTGTTCTTATAGTAACTATAGTTGTTGTTGTAATAGTAACTGCAGCTGTTGTTATTGTAGTAACTATAGTTGTTGTTCTTGTTGTAACTATAGTTGTTGTTCTTGTAGTAACTATAGTTGTTGTTGTAATAGTAACTATAGTTGTTGTTCTTTTAGTAACTATAGTTGTTGTTCTTTTAGTAACTATAGTTGTTGTTCTTGTTTTAACTATAGTTGATGTTCTTGTATTAACTTTAGTTGTTGTTGTAGTAGTAACTATAGTTGTTATACTTGTAGTAACTATAGTTGTTGTTCTTGTAGTAACTATAGTTGTTGTTGTAGTAACTATAGTTGTTGTTGTAGAAGTAACTATAGTTGTTGTTCTAATTGTAACTATAGTTGTTGTTCTTGTAGTAACTATAGTTTTTTGTTGTAGTAGTAACTATAGCTGTTGTTCTTGTAGTAACTATAGTTGTTGTTGTTGTAGTAACTATAGTTGTTGTTCTTGTAGTAACTATAGTTGTTGTAGTAGTAACTATAGTTGTTGTTCTTATAGTAACTATAGTTGTTGTTGTTGTAATAGTAACTGCAGCTGTTGTTATTGTAGTAAATATAGTTGTTGTTCTTGTTGTAACTATAGCTGTTGTTCTTTTAGTAACTATAGTCGTTGTTCTTGTAGTAACTATAGTTGTTGTTGTAGTAGTAACTAAAGTTGTTGTTGTAGTAGTAACTATAGTGGTTGTTGTAGTAGAAACTGCAGCTCTTGTTGCTGAAGTAACTATAGTTGTTTTGGTAGTAGTAACTATAGTTGTTGTTCTTGTAGTATCTGCAGCTGTTGTTCTTGTAGTAACTATAGTTGTTGTATTAGTAGTAACTATAGTTGTTGTTGTAGTAGTAACTATAGTTGATGTTCTTTTAGTAACTATAGTTTTTGTTGTAGTAGTAACTATGGTTGTTGTTCCTGTTGTAACTATAGTTGTTGTTCTTGTAGTAACTATAGTTTTTGTTGTAGTAGTAACTATAGTTGTTGTTCCTGTTGTAACTATAGTTGTTGTTCTTGTAGTAACTATAGTTGTTGTTGTAGTAGTAACTATAGTTGTTGTTCTTGTAGTAACTATAGTTGTTGTTCTTGTAGCAACTATAGCTGTCGCTGAAGTAGTAACTGCAGCTGTTGTTTTTGTAGTCACTAGAGTTGTTATTCTTGTAGTAACTTTAGTTGTTAATTTAATAATAACTAGAGTTGTTGTTCTTGTAGTAATTATAGTTGTTGTAGTAGTAACTATAGTTGTTGTTCTTATAGTAACTATAGTTTTTGTTGTAATAGTAACTGCAGCTGTTGTTATTGTAGTAACTATAGTTGTTGTTCTTGTTGTAACTATAGCTGTTGTTCTTGTAGTAACTATAGTTGTTGTTGTAGTAGTAACTGCAGCTGTTGTTCTTTAAGTAACTATAGTCGTTGTTCTTGTAGTAACTATAGTTATTGTTGTAGTTGTAACTAAAGTTGTTGTTGTAGTAGTAACTATAGTGGTTGTTGTAGTAGAAACTGCAGCTGTTGTTGCTGAAGAAACTATCGTTGTTGTGGTAGTAGTAACTATAGTTGTTGTTCTTGTAGTAACTGCAGCTGTTGTTCTTGTAGTAACTATAGTTGTTGTTTTAGTAATAACTATAGTTGTTGTTGTAGTAGTAACCATAGTTGTTGTTCTTTTAGTAACTATAGTTGTTGTTCTTTTAGTAACTATAGTTGTTGTTCTTGTTGTAACTATAGTTGTTGTTCTTGTAGTAACTATATTTGTTGTTGTAGTAGTAACTATAGTTGTTGTTCTTGTAGTAACTATAGTTGTTGTTCTTGTAGTAACTATAGTTTTTTGTTGTAGTAGTAACTATAGCTGTTGTTCTTGTAGTAACTATAGTTGTTGTTGTTGTAGTAACTATAGTTGTTGTTCTTGTAGTAACTATAGTTGTTGTAGTAGTAACTATAGTTGTTGTTCTTATAGTAACTATAGTTGTTGTTGTTGTAATAGTAACTGCAGCTGTTGTTATTGTAGTAACTATAGTTGTTGTTCTTGTTGTAACTATAGTTGTTGTTCTTTTAGTAACTATAGTCGTTGTTCTTGCAGTAACTATAGTTGTTGTTGTAGTAGTAACTAAAGTTGTTGTTGTAGTAGTAACTATAGTGGTTGTTGTAGTAGAAACTGCAGCTGTTGTTGCTGAAGTAACTATAGTTGTTTTGGTAGTAGTAACTATAGTTGTTGTTCTTGTAGTATCTGCAGCTGTTGTTCTTGAAGTAACTATAGTTGTTGTATTAGTAGTAACTATAGTTGTTGTTGTAGTAGTAACTATAGTTGATGTTCTTTTAGTAACTATAGTTTTTGTTGTAGTAGTAACTATAGTTGTTGTTCTTGTTGTAACTATAGTTGTTGTTCTTGTAGTAACTATAGTTGTTGTTGTAGTAGTAACTATAGTTGTTGTTCTTGTAGTAACTATAGTTGTTGTTCTTGTAGCAACTATAGCTGTCGCTGAAGTAGTAACTGCAGCTGTTGTTTTTGTAGTCACTAGAGTTGTTATTATTGTAGTAACTTTAGTTGTTAATTTAGTAATAACTAGAGTTGTTGTTCTTGTAGTAACTATAGTTGTTGTAGTAGTAACTATAGTTGTTGTTCTTATAGTAACTATAGTTGTTGTTGTAATAGTAACTGCAGCTGTTGTTATTGTAGTAACTATAGTTGTTGTTCTTGTTGTAACTATAGCTGTTGTTCTTGTAGTAACTATAGTTGTTGTTGTAGTAGTGACTGCAGCTGTTGTTCTTTAAGCAACTATAGTCGTTGTTCTTGTAGTAACTATAGTTATTGTTGTAGTTGTAACTAAAGTTGTTGTTGTAGTAGTAACTATAGTGGTTGTTGTAGTAGAAACTGCAGCTGTTGCTGCTGAAGAAACTATCGTTGTTGTGGTAGTAGTAACTATAGTTGTTGTTCTTGTAGTAACTGCAGCTGTTGTTCTTGTAGTAACTATAGTTGTTGTTTTAGTAGTAACTATAGTTGTTGTTGTAGTAGTAACTATAGTTGTTGTTCTTTTAGTAACTATAGTTGTTGTTCTTTTAGTAACTATAGTTGTTGTTCTTGTTGTAACTATAGTTGTTGTTCTTGTAGTAACTATATTTGTTGTTGTAGTAGTAACTATAGTTGTTGTTCTTGTTGTAACTATAGTTGTTGTTCTTGTAGTAACTATAGTTGTTGTTCTTGTAGTAACTATAGTTGTTGTTGTAGTAGTAACTATCGTTGTTGTTCTTGTAGTAAGTTTAGTTGTTGGTCTTGTATTAACTATAGTTGTTGTTCTTGTAGTAACTATAATTGTTGTTGTAGTAGTAACCGCAGCTGTTGTTCTTTTTGTAACTATAGTCGTTGTTCTTGTAGTAACTATAGTTGTTGTTGTAGTAGTAACTAAAGTTGTTGTTGTAGTAGTAACAATAGTGGTTGTTGTAGTAGAAACTGCAGGTGTTGTTGCTGAAGTAACTATAGTTGTTGTGGTAGTAGTAACTATAGTTGTTGTTCTTGTAGTATCTGCAGCTGTTGTTCTTGTAGTAACTATAGTTGTTGTTTTAGTAGTAACTATATTTGTTATTGTAGTAGTAACTATAGTTGTTGTTCTTGTAGTAACTAAAGTTGTTGTTCTTGTAGTAACTATAGTTGTGGTTGTAGTAACTATAGTTGTTGTTGTAGAAGTAATTATAGTTGTTGTTCTAATTGTAACTATAGTTGTTGTTCTTGTAGTAACTATAGTTTTTTGTTTTAGTAGTAACTATAGTTGTTGTTCTTGTAGTAACTTTATTTGTTGTAGTAGTAACTATAGTTGTTGTTCTTATAGTAACTATAGTTGTTGTTGTTGTAATAGTAACTGCAGCTGTTGTTATTGTAGTAACTATAGTTGTTGTTCTTGTTGTAACTATAGTTGTTGTTCTTTTAGTAACTATAGTCGTTGTTCTTGTAGTAACTATAGTTATTGTTGTAGTTGTAACTAAAGTTGTTGTTGTAGTAGTAACTATAGTGGTTGTTGTAGTAGAAACTGCAGCTGTTGTTGCTGAAGAAACTATAGTTGTTGTGGTAGTAGTAACTATAGTTGTTGTTCTTGTAGTATCTGCAGCTGTTGTTCTTGTAGTAACTATAGTTGTTGTTTTAGTAGTAACTATAGTTGTTGTTGTAGTAGTAACTATAGTTGTTGTTCTTTTAGTAACTATAGTTGTTGTTCTTTAAGTAACTATAGTTGTTGTTCTTGTTGTAACTATATTTGTTGTTCTTGTAGTAACTATATTTGTTGTTGTAGTAGTAACTATAGTTGTTGTTCTTGTAGTAACTATAGTTGTTGTTATTGTAGTAACTATAGTTGTTGTTGAAGTAACTATAGTTGTTGTTGTAGAAGTAACTATAGAGGTTGTTATATTTGTAACTATAGTTGTTGTTCTTGTAGTAACTATAGTTTTTTGTTGTAGTAGTAACTATAGTTGTTGTTCTTGTAGTAACTATAGTTGTTGTTGTAGTAGTAACTATAGTTGTTGTTCTCGTAGTAACTATAGTTGTTGTTCTTGAAGCAACTATAGCTGTCGCTGTAGTAGTAACTGCAGCTGTTGTTTTTGAAGTAACTAGAGTTGTTGTTCTTGTAGTAACTTTAGTTGTTAATTTAGTAGTAACTTTAGTTGTTGTTCTTGTAGTAACTATAGTTGTTGTTCTTGTAGCAACTATAGCTGTCGCTGTAGTAGTAACTGCAGCTGTTGTTTTTGTAGTAACTAGAGTTGTTGTTCTTGTAGTAACTTTAGTTGTTAATTTAGTTGTAACTATAGTTGTTGTTCTGTTGTTGTAGTAACTATAGTTGTTGTCGTAGGTGTAACTATACTTGTTGTTCTAATTGTAACTATAGTATTTGTTCTTGTAGTAACTATAGTTTTTTGTTGTAGTAGTAACTATAGTTGTTGTTCTTGTAGTAACTATAGTTGTTGTTGTAGTAGTTACTATAGTTGTTGTTCTTGTAGTAACTATAGTCGATGTTCTTGTAGCAACTATAGCTGTCGCTGAAGTAGTAACTGCAGCTGTTGTTTTTGTAGTAACTAGAGTGTTATTCTTGTAGTAACTTTAGTTTTTAATTTAGTAATAACTATAGTTGTTGTTCTTGTAGTAACTATAGTTGTTGTAGTAGTAACTTTAGTTGTTGTTCTTATAGTAACTATAGTTGTTGTTGTAATAGTAACTGCAGCTGTTGTTATTGTAGTAACTATAGTTGTTGTTCTTGTTGTAACTATAGTTGTTGTTCTTGTAGTAACTATAGTTGTTGTTGTAGTAGTAACTGCAGCTGTTGTTCTTTAAGTAACTATAGTCGTTGTTCTTGAAGTAACTATAATTACTGTTGTAGTAGTAACTAAAGTTGTTGTTGTAGTAGTAACTATAGTGGTTGTTGTAGTAGAAACTGCAGCTGTTGTTGCTGAAGAAACTATAGTTGTTGTGGTAGTAGTAACTATAGTTGTTGTTCTTGTAGTATCTGCAGCTGTTGTTCTTGTAGTAACTATAGTTGCTGTTTTAGTAGTAACTATAGTTGTTGTTGTAGTAGTAACTATAGTTGTTGTTGTAGTAGTAACTATAGTTGTTGTTCTTATAGTAACTATAGTTGTTGTTCTTGTTGTAACTATATTTGTTGTTCTTGTAGTAACTATATTTGTTGTTGTAGTAGTAACTATAGTTGTTGTTCTTGTAGTAACTATAGTTGTTGTTATTGTAGTAACTATAGTTGTTGTTGTAGTAACTATAGTTGTTGTTGTAGAAATAACTATAGTTGTTGTTCTAATTGTAACTATAGTTGTTGTTCTTGTAATAACTATAGTTTTTTGTTGTAGTAGTAACTATAGTTGTTGTTCTTGTAGTAACTATAGTTGTTGTTGTAGTAGTAACTATAGTTGTTGTTCTTGTAGTAACTATAGTTGTTGTTCTTGAAGCAACTATAGCTGTCGCTGTAGTAGTAACTGCAGCTGTTGTTTTTGAAGTAACTAGAGTTGTTGTTCTTGTAGTAACTTTAGTTGTTAATTTAGTAGTAACTATAGTTGTTGTTCTTGTAGTAACTATAGTTGTTGTAGTAGTAACTATAGTTGTTGTTCTTATAGTAACTATAGTTGTTGTTGTAATAGTAACTGCAGCTGTTGGTATTGTAGTAACTATAGTTGTTGTTCTTGTTGTAACTATAGTTGTTGTTCTTGTAGTAACTATAGTTGTTGTTGTAGTAGTAACTATAGTTGTTGTTCTTTTAGTAACTATAGTTGTTGTTCTTTTAGTTACTATAGTTGTTGTTCTTGTTGTAACTATAGTTGTTGTTCTTGTAGTTACTATAGTTGTTAATGTAGTAGTAACTATAGTTGTTGTTCTTGTAGTAACTATAGTTGTTGTTGTTGTAGTAACTATAGTTGTTGTTGTAGTAACTATAGTTGTTGTTGTAGAAGTAACTATAGTTGTTGTTCTAATTGTAACTATAGTTGTTGTTCTTGTAGTAACTATAGTTTTTTGTTGTAGTAGTAACTATAGTTGTTGTTCTGGTAGTAACTATAGTTGTTGTTCTTGTAGTAACTATAGTTGTTGTAGTAGAAACTATAGCTGTTGTTCTTATAGTAACTATAGTTGTTGTTGTAATAGTAACTGCAGCTGTTCTTATTGTAGTAACTATAGTTGTTGTTCTTGTTGTAACTATAGTTGTTTTTCTTTTAGTAACTATAGTCGTTGTTCTTGTAGTAACTATAGTTGTTGTTGTAGTAGTAACTAAAGTTGTTGTTGTAGTAGTAACTATAGTTGTTGTTCTTGTAGTAACTATAGTTGTTGTAGTAGTAACTATAGTTGTTGTTCTTATAGTAACTATAGTTGTTGTTGTAATAGTAACTGCAGCTGTTGTTATTATGGTAACTATAGTTGTTGTTCTTGTTGTAACTATAGTTGTTGTTCTTTTAGTAACTATAGTCGTTGTTCTTGTAGTAACTATAGTTGTTGTTGTAGTAGTAACTAAAGTTGTTGTTGTAGTAGTAACTATAGTGGTTGTTGTAGAAGAAACTGCAGCTGTTGTTGCTGAAGTAACTATAGTTGTTTTGGTGTTCTTGTAGTATATGCAGCTGTTGTTCTTGTTGTAACTATAGTTGTTGTTGTAGTAGTAATTATAGTTGTTCTTTTAGTAACTATAGTTTTTGTTGTTGTAGTAACTTTAGTTGTTTTTCTTGTTGCAACTATAGTTGTTGTTCTTGTAGTAACTATAGTTGTTGTTGTAGTAGTAACTATAGTTGTTGTTCTTGTAGTAACTATAGTTGTTGTTCTTGTAGTAACTATAGTTGTTGTTCTTGTAGCAACTATAGCTGTCGCTGTAGTAGTAACTGCAGCTGTTGTTTTTGTAGTAACTAGAGTTGTTGTTCTTGTAGTAAAAGTAAGTAAAGGTGCAAAGATCAGGAATCGATACAATCAAGTACAACACCTGACCCAGGATACCAATGGGAAAGTGACAAACTCACGGAGGCACCACAAACGAGAGCCAAGAGGTCAGCCCTTTTTCAGCAGGTGACCACAAAGCACATAAAAAAAAGACGCGCACAGACATAGCAAACACAAGACAGAACAAAAACATAAAAGATCCACAAAAGAAGTACCGCCTTGGAACGGTCAGTAAAATATTTTACTGGAGGGCTTAAACCGGTTTGACGGCGCCAACCTCACCCTTTTGTTGTTAATTTAGTAGTAAATATAGTTGTTGTTCTGTTGTCGTAGTAACTATAGTTGTTGTTGTAGAAGTAACTATAGTTTTTGTTCTAATTGTAACTACAGTATTTGTTCTTGTAGTAACTATAGTTTTTTGTTGTAGTAGTAACTATAGTTGTCGTTCTTGTAGTAACTATAGTTGTTGTTGTAGTAGTAACTAAAGTTGTCGCTGAAGTAGTAACTGCAGCTGTTGTTTTTGTAGTAACTAGAGTTGTTGTTCTTGTAGTAACTTCAGTTGTTAATTTAGTAATAACTATAGTTGTTGTTGTCGTAGTAACTATAGTTGTTGTAGTAGTAACTATAGTTGTTGTTCTTATAGTAACTATAGTTGTTGTTGTAATAGTAACTGCAGCTGTTGTTATTGTAGTAACTATAGTTGTTGTAGTAGTAACTATAGTTGTTGTTCTCGTAGTAACTATAGTTGTTGTAGTAGTAACTATAGTTGTTGTTCTTATAGTAACTATAGTTGTTGTTGTAATAGTAACTGCAGCTGTTGTTATTGTAGTAACTATAGTTGTTGTTGTAGTAGTAACTGCAGCTGTTGTTCTTTTAGTAACTATAGTCGTTGTTCTTGTAGTAACTATAGTTGTTGTTGTAGTAGTAACTAAAGTTGTTGTTGTAGTAGTAACAATAGTGGTTGTTGTGGTAGAAACTGCAGCTGTTGTTGCTGAAGTAACTATAGTTGTTGTGGTAGTAGTAACTATAGTTCCTGTTCTTATAGTAACTATAGTTGTTGTTGTAATAGTAACTGCAGCTGTTGTTATTGTAGTAACTATAGTTGTTGTTCTTTTAGTAACTATAGTCGTTGTTCTTGTAGTAACTATAGTTGTTGTTGTAGTAGTAACTAAAGTTGTTGTTGTAGTAGTAACAATAGTGGTTGTTGTGGTAGAAACTGCAGCTGTTGTTGCTGAAGTAACTATAGTTGTTGTGGTAGTAGTAACTATAGTTGTTATTCTTGTAGTATCTGCAGCTGTTGTTGTAGTCTAACTATAGTTGTTGTTCTTGTAGTAACTATAGTTGTTGTAGTAGTAACTATAGTTGTTGTTCTTATAGTAACTATAGTTGTTGTTGTAATAGTAACTGCAGCTGTTGTTATTGTAGTAACTATAGTTGTTGTTCTTGTTGTAGCTATAGTTGTTGTTCTTTTAGTAACTATAGTTGTTTTCTTGTAGTAACTATAGTTGTTGTTGTAGTAACTATAGTTGTTGTTGTAGAAGTAACTATAGTTGTTGTTCTAATTGTAACTATAGTTGTTGTTTTTGTAGTAACTATAGTTTTTTGTTGTAGTAGTAACTATAGCTGTTGTTCTTGTAGTAACTATAGTTGTTGTTGTAGTAGTAACTCTAGTTGTTGTTCTTGTAGTAGCTATAGTTGTTGTAGTAGTAACTATAGTTGTTGTTCTTATAGTAACTATACTTGTTGTTGTAATAGTAACTGCAGCTGTTGTTATTGTAGTAACTATAGTTGTTGTTTTTGTTGTAACTATAGTTGTTGTTCTTGTAGTAACTATAGTTGTTGTTGTAGTAGTAACTGCAGCTGTTGTTCTTTAAGTAACTATAGTCGTTGTTCTTGTAGTAGCTATAGTTGTTGTAGTAGTAACTATAGTTGTTGTTCTTATAGTAACTATAGTTGTTATTGTAATAGTAACTGCAGCTGTTGTTATTGTAGTAACTATAGTTGTTGTTCTTGTTGTAACTATAGTTGTTGTTCTTGTAGTAACTATAGTGGTTGTTGTAGTAGAAACTGCAGCTGTTGTTGCTGAAGAAACTATAGTTGTTGTGGTAGTAGTAACTATAGTTGTTGTTCTTGTAGTATCTGCAGTTGTTGTTCTTGTAGTAACTATAGTTGTTGTTATAGTAGTAACTATAGTTGTTGTTGTAGTAGTAACTAAATTTGTTGTTGTAGTAGTAACTATAGTTGTTGTTCTTGTAGTAGCTATAGTTGTTGTAGTAGTAACTATAGTTGTTGTTGTTATAGTAACTATAGTTGTTGTTGTAATAGTAACTGCAGCTGTTGTTATTGTAGTAACTATAGTTGTTGTTCTTGTTGTAACTATAGTTGTTGTTCTTGTAGTAACTATAGTGGTTGTTGTAGTAGTAACTAAAGTTGTTGTTGTAGTAGTAACTATAGTGGTTGTTGTAGTAGAAACTGCAGCTGTTGTTGCTGAAGTAACTATAGATGTTTTGGTAGTAATAACTATAGTTGTTGTTCTTTTAGTAACTATAGTCGTTGTTCTTGTAGTAACTATAGTTGTTGTTGTAGTAGTAACTAAAGTTGTTGTTGTAGTAGTAACAATAGTGGTTGTTGTGGTAGAAACTGCAGCTGTTGTTGCTGAAGAAACTATAGTTGTTGTGGTAGTAGTAACTATAGTTGTTGTTCTTGTAGTATCTGCAGTTGTTGTTCTTGTAGTAACTATAGTTGTTGTTATAGTAGTAACTATAGTTGTTGTTGTAGTAGTAACTATAGTTGTTGTTCTTTTAGTAACTACAGTTGTTGTTCTTTTAGTAACTATAGTTGTTGTTCTTGTTGTAACTATATTTGTTGTTCTTGTAGTAACTATATTTGTTGTTGTAGTAGTAACTATAGTTGTTGTTCTTGTAGTAACTATAGTTGTTGTTATTGTAGTAACTATAGTTGTTGTTGTAGTAACTATAGTTGTTGTTGTAGAAGTAACTATAGTTGTTGTTCTAATTGTAACTATAGTTGTTGTTCTTGTAGTAACTATAGTTTTTTGTTGTAGTAGTAACTATAGTTGTTGTTCTTGTAGTAACTATAGTTGTTGTTGTAGTAGTAACTATAGTTGTTGTTCTTGTAGTAACTATAGTTGTTGTTCTTGAAGCAACTATAGCTGTCGCTGTAGTAGTAACTGCAGCTGTTGTTTTTGTAGTAACTAGAGTGTTATTCTTGTAGTAACTTTAGTTTTTAATTTAGTAATAACTATAGTTGTTGTTCTTGTAGTAACTATAGTTGTTGTAGTAGTAACTATAGTTGTTGTTCTTATAGTAACTATAGTTGTTGTTGTAATAGTAACTGCAGCTGTTGTTATTGTAGTAACTATAGTTGTTGTTCTTGTTGTAACTATAGTTGTTGTTCTTGTAGTAACTATAGTTGTTGTTGTAGTAGTAACTGCAGCTGTTGTTCTTTAAGTAACTATAGTCGTTGTTCTTGTAGTAACTATAGTTATTGTTGTAGTAGTAACTAAAGTTGTTGTTGTAGAAGTAACTATAGTGGTTGTTGTAGTAGAAACTGCAGCTGTTGTTGCTGAAGAAACTATAGTTGTTGTGGTAGTAGTAACTATAGTTGTTGTTCTTGTAGTATCTGCAGCTGTTGTTCTTGTAGTAACTATAGTTGTTGTTTCAGTAGTAACTATAGTTGTTGTTGTAGTAGTAACTATAGTTGTTGTTCTTGTAGTAACTATAGTTTTTTGTTGTAGTAGTAACTATAGCTGTTGTTCTTGTAGTAACTATAGTTGTTGTTGTAGTAGTAACTATAGTTGTTGTTCTTGTAGTAGCTATAGTTGTTGTAGTAGTAACTATAGTTCCTGTTCTTATAGTAACTATAGTTGTTGTTGTAATAGTAACTGCAGCTGTTGTTATTGTAGTAACTATAGTTGTTGTTCTTGTTGTAACTATAGTTGTTGTTCTTTTAGTAACTATAGTCGTTGTTCTTGTAGTAACTATAGTTGTTGTTGTAGTAGTAACTAAAGTTGTTGTTGTAGTAGTAACTATAGTGGTTGTTGTAGTAGAAACTGCAGCTGTTGTTGCTGAAGTAACTATAGATGTTTTGGTAGTAATAACTATAGTTGTTGTTCTTGTAGTATATGCAGCTGTTGTTCTTGTAGTAACTATAGTTGTTGTTTTAGTAGTAACTATAGTTGTTGTTGTAGTAGTAACTATAGTTGTTGTTCTTTTAGTAACTATAGTTTTTGTTGTAGTAGTAACTATAGTTGTTGTTCTTGTTGCAACTATAGTTGTTGTTGTAGTAGTAACTATAGTTGTTGTTGTAGTAGTAACTATAGTTGTTGTTATTGTAGTAACTATAGTTGTTGTTTTTGTAGTAATTATAGTTGTTGTTCTTGTAGCAACTATAGCTGTCGCTGTAGTAGTAACTGCAGCTGTTGCTTTTGTAGTAACTAGAGTTGTTGTTCTTGTAGTAACTTTAGTTGTTAATTTAGTAGTAACTATAGTTGTTGTTCTTGTAGTAACTATAGTTGTTGTTCTTGTAGCAACTATAGCTGTCTCTGTAGTAGTAACTGCAGCTGTTGTTTTTGTAGTAACTAGAGTTGTTGTTCTTGTAGTAACTTTAGTTGTTAATTTAGTAGTAACTATAGTTGTTGTTCTGTTGTTGTAGTAACTATAGTTGTTGTTGTAGATGTAACTATTATTGTTGTTCTAATTGTAACTATAGTATTTGTTCTTGTAGTAACTATAGTTTTTTGTTGTAGTAGTAACTATAGTTGTTGTTCTTGTAGTAACTATAGTTGCTGTTGTAGTAGTTACTATAGTTGTTGTTCTTGTAGTAACTATAGTTGATGTTCTTGTAGCAACTATAGCTGTCGCTAAAGTAGTAACTGCAGCTGTTGTTTTTGTAGTAACTAGAGTGTTTTTCTTGTAGTAACTTTAGTTTTTAATTTAGTAATAACTATAGTTGTTGTTCTTGACATAACTATAGTTGTTGTTCTTATAGTAACTATAGTCGTTGTTGTAATAGTAACTGCAGCTGTTGTTATTGTAGTAACTATAGTTGTTGTTCTTGTTGTAACTATAGTTGTTGTTATTGTAGTAACTATAGTTGTTGTTGTAGTAGTAACTGCAGCTGTTGTTCTTTAAGTAACTATAGTCGTTGTTCTTGTAGTAACTATAGTTATTGTTGTAGTAGTAACTAAAGTTGTTGTTGTAGTAGTTACTATAGTGGTTGTTGTAGTAGAAACTGCAGCTGTTGTTGCTGAAGAAACTATAGTTGTTGTGGTAGTAGTAACTATAGTTGTTGTTATTGTAGTATATGCAGCTGTTGTTCTTGTAGTAAATATAGTTGTTGTTATAGTAGTAACTATAGTTGTTGTTGTAGTAGTAACTAAAGTTGTTGTTCTTTTAGTAACTATAGTTGTTGTTCTTTTAGTAATTATAGTTGTTGTTCTTGTTGTAACTATATTTGTTGTTATTGTAGTAACTATATTTGTTGTTGTAGTAGTAACTATAGTTGTTGTTCTTGTAGTAACTATAGTTGTTGTTATTGTAGTAACTATAGTTGTTGTTGCAGTAACTATAGTTGTTGTTGTAGAAGTAACTATAGTTGTTGTTCTAATTGTAACTATAGTTGTTGTTCTTGTAGTAACTATAGTTTTTTGTTGTAGTAGTAACTATAGTTGTTGTTCTTGTAGTAACTATAGTTGTTGTTGTAGTAGTAACTATAGTTGTTGTTCTTGTAGTAACTATAGTTGTTGTTCTTGAAGCAACTATATCTGTCGCTGTAGTAGTAACTGCAGCTGTTGTTTTTGTAGTAACTAGAGTGTTATTCTTGTAGTAAATTTAGTTTTTAATTTAGTAATAACTATAGTTGTTGTTCTTGTAGTAACTATAGTTGTTATTGTAGTAACTATAGTTGTTGTTCTTGTTGTAACTATAGTTGTAGTTCTTGTAGTAACTATAGTTGTTGTTGTAGTAGTAACTATAGTTGTTGTTCTTTTAGTAACTATAGTTGTTGTTCTTTTAGTAACTATAGTTGTTGTTCTTGTTGTAACTATAGTTGTTGTTCTTGTAGTAACTTTAGTTGTTGTTTTAGTAGTAACTATAGTTGTTGTTCTTGTGGTAACTATAGTTGTTGTTCTTGTAGTAACTATAGTTGTTGTTGTAGTAAATGTAGTTGTTGTTGTAAAAGTAAGTATAGTTGCTGTTCTAATTGTAACTATAGTTGTTGTTCTTGTAGTAACGATAGTTTTTTGTTGTAGTAGTAACTGTAGCTGTTGTTCTTGTAGTAACTATAGTTGTTGTTGTTGTAGTAACTATAGTTGTTGTTCTTGTAGTATCTATTGTTGTTGTAGTAGTAACTATAGTTATTGTTCTTATAGTAACTATAGTTGTTGTTGTTGTAATAGTAACTGCAGCTGTTGTTATTGTAGTAACTATAGTTGTTGTTCTTGTTGTAACTATAGTTGTTGTTCTTTTAGTAACTATAGTCGTTGTTCTTGTAGTAACTATAGTTTTTGTTGTAGTAGTAACTAAAGTTGTTGTTGTAGTAGTAACTATAGTGGTTGTTGTAGTAGAAACTGCAGCTGTTGTTGCTGAAGTAACTATAGTTGTTTTGGTAGTAGTAACTATAGTTGTTGTTCTTGTAGTATCTGCAGCTGTTGTTCTTGTAGTAACTATAGTTGTTGTTCTTATAGTAACTATAGTTGTTGTTGTTGTAATAATAACTGCAGCTGTTGTTATTGTAATAATTATAGTTGTTGTTCTTGTTGTAACTATAGTTGTTGTTGTAGTTGTACTTATAGTTGTTGTTCTTGTAGTAACTATAGTTGTTGTAGTAGTAACTATAGTTGTTGTTCTTTTAGTAACTATAGTTGTTGTTGTAGTAGTAACTATAGTTTTTTCTTGTAGTTGTAACTATAGGTGTTGTTCTTGTAGTAATTTTAGTTGTTGTTGTAGAAGTAACTATAGTTGTTTTTCTTTTAGTAACTATAGTTGTTGTTCTTGTAGTAACTATAGTTGTTGTAGTAACTATAGTTGTTGTTGTAGAAGTAACTATAGTTGTTGTTCTAATTGTTACTATAGTTGTTGTTCTTGTAGTAACTATAATTTTTTTTTTGTAGTAGCAACCTAAGTTGTTGTTCTTGTAGTAACTATAGTTGTTGTTGTAGTAGTAACTATAGTTGTTGTTCTTGTAGTAACTATAGTTGTTGTAGTAGTAACTATAGTTGTTGATCTTATAGTAACTATAGTTTTTGTTGTAATAGTAACTGCAGCTGTTGTTATTGAAGTAACTATAGTTGTTGTTCTTGTTGTAACTATAGTTGTTGTTCTTTTAGTAACTATAGTCGTTGTTCTTGTAGTTACTATAGTTGTTGTTGTAGTAGTAACTAAAGTTGTTGTTGTAGTAATAACTAGAGTGGTTGTTGTAGTAGAAACTGCAGCTGTTGTTGCTGAAGTAACTATAGTTGTTTTGGTAGTAGTAACTATAGTTGTTGTTCTTGTAGTATATGCAGCTGTTGTTCTTGTAGTAACTATAGTTGTTGTTTTAGTAGTAACTATAGTTGTTGTTGTAGTAGTAACTATAGTTGTTGTTCTTTTAGTAACTATAGTTTTTGTTGTAGTAGTAACTATAGTTGTTGTTCTTGTTGCAACTATAGTTGTTGTTGTAGTAGTAACTATAGTTGTTGTTGTAGTAGTAACTATAGTTGTTGCTCTTGTAGTAGCTATAGTTGTTGTTCTTGTAGAAACTATAGTTGTTGTTCTTGTAGCAACTATAGCTGTCGCTGTAGTAGTAACTGCAGCTGTTGTTTTTGTAGTAACTAGAGTTGCTGTTCTTGTAGTAACTTGAGTTGTTAATTTAGTAGTAACTATAGTTGTTGTTCTTGTAGTAACTATAGTTGTTGTAGTAGATACTATAGTTGTTGTTCTTATAGTAACTATAGTTGTTGTTGTAATAATAACTGCAGCTGTTGTTATTGTAGTAACTATAGTTGTTGTTCTTGTTGTAACTATAGTTGTTGTTCTTGTAGTAACTATAGTTGTTGTTGTAGTAGTAACTATAGTTGTTGTTCTTATAGTAACTATAGTTGTTGTTCTTTTAGTAACTATAGTTGTTGTTCTTGTTGTAATTATAGTTGTTGTTCTTGTAGTAACTTTAGTTGTTGTTGTAGTAGTAACTATAGTTGTTGTTTTTTAGTAACTATAGTTGTTGTTCTTGTAGTAACTATAGTTGTTGTTGTAGTAACTATAGTTGTTGTTGTAGAAGTAACTATAGTTGTTGTTCTAATTGTAACTATAGTTGTTGTTCTTGTAGTAACTATAGTTTTTTGCTGTAGTAGTAACTATAGTTGTTGTTCTTGTAGTAACAATAGTTGTTGTAGTAGTAACTATAGTTGTTATTCTTATAGTAACTATAGTTGTTGTTGTAAAAGTAACTGCAGCTGTTATTATTGTAGTAACTATAGTTGTTGTTCTTGTTGTAACTATTGTTGTTGTTCTTTTAGTAACTATAGTCGTTGTTCTTGTAGTAACTATAGTTGTTGTTGTAGTAGTAACTAAAGTTGTTGTTGTAGTAGTAACTATATTGGTTGTTGTAGTAGAAACTGCAGCTGTTGTTGCTGAAGTAACTAGCGTTGTTTTGGTAGTAGTAACTATAGTTGTTGTTCTTGTAGTATATGCAGCTGTTGTTCTTGTAGTAACTATAGTTGTTGTTTTAGTAGTAACTATAGTTGGTGTTGTAGTAGTAACTATAGTTGTTGTTCTTTTAGTAACTATAGTTTTTGTTGTAGTAGTAACTATAGTTGTTGTTCTTGTTGCAACTATAGTTGTTGTTGTAGTAGTAACTATAGTTGTTGTTGTAGTAGTAACTATAGTTGTTGTTCTTGTAGTAACTATAGTTGTTGTTCTTGTAGTAACTATAGTTGTTGTTCTTGAAGTAACTATAGTTGTTGTTGTAGTAGTAACTGCAGCTGTTGTTTTTGTAGTAACTAGAGTTGTTGTTCTTGTAGTAACTTTAGTTGTTAATTTAGTAGTAACTATAGTTGTTGTTCTTGTAGTAACTGCAGCTGTTGTTATTGTAGTAACTATAGTTGTTGTTCTTGTTGTAACTATAGTTGTTGTTCTTGTAGTAACTATAGTTGTTGTTGTAGTAGTAACTATAGTTGTTGTTCTTTTAGTAACTATAGTTGTTGTTCTTTTAGTAACTATAGTTGTTGTTCTTGTTGTAACTATAGTTGTTGTTCTTGTAGTAACTTTAGTTGTTGTTGTAGTAGTAACTATAGTTGTTATTCTTGTAGTAACTATAGTTGTTGTTCTTGTAATAACTATAGTTGTTGTTGTAGTAACTATAGTTTTTGTTGTAAAAGTAACTATAGTTGTTGTTCTAATTGTAACTATAGTTGTTGTTCTTGTAGTAACTTTAGTTTTTTGTTGTAGTAGTAACTATAGCTGTTGTTCTTGTAGTAACTATAGTTGTTGTTGTTGTAGTAACTATAGTTGTTGTTCTTGTAGTAACTATAGTTGTTGTAGTAGTAACTATAGTTGTTGTTCTTATAGTAACTATAGTTGTTGTTGTTGTAATAGTAACTGCAGCTGTTGTTATTGTAGTAACTATAGTTGTTGTTCTTGTTGTAACTATAGTTGTTGTTCTTTGAGTAACTATAGTCGTTGTTCTTGTAGTAACTATAGTTGTTGTTGTAGTAGTAACTAAAGTTGTTGTTGTAGTAGTAACTATAGTGGTTGTTGTAGTAGAAACTGCAGCTGTTGTTGCTGAAGTAACTATAGTTGTTTTGGTAGTAGTAACTATAGTTGTTGTTCTTGTAGTATCTGCAGCTGTTGTTCTTGTAGTAACTATTGTTGTTGTATTAGTAGTAACTATAGTTGTTGTTGTAGTAGTAACTATAGTTGATGTTCTTTTAGTAACTATAGTTTTTGTTGTAGTAGTAACTATAGTTGTTGTTCTTGTTGTAACTATAGTTGTTGTTCTTGTAGTAACTATAGTTGTTGTTGTAGTAGTAACTATAGTTGTTGTTCTTGTAGAAACTATAGCTGTCGCTGAAGTAGTAACTGCAGCTGTTGTTTTTGTAGTCACTAGAGTTGTTATTCTTGTAGTAACTTTAGTTGTTAATTTAGTAATAACTATAGTTGTTGTTCTTGTAGTAACTACAGTTGTTGTAGTAGTAACTATAGTTGTTGTTCTTATAGTAACTATAGTTGTTGTTGTAATAGTAACTGCAGCTGTTGTTATTGTAGTAACTATAGTTGTTGTTCTTGTTGTAACTATAGCTGTTGTTCTTGTAGTAACTATAGTTGTTGTTGTAGTAGTAACTGCAGCTGTTGTTCTTTAAGTAACTATAGTCGTTGTTCTTGTAGTAACTATAGTTATTGTTGTAGTTGTAACTAAAGTTGTTGTTGTAGTAGTAACTATAGTGGTTGTTGTAGTAGAAACTGCAGCTGTTGTTGCTGAAGAAACTATCGTTGTTGTGGTAGTAGTAACTATAGTTGTTTTCTTGTAGTAACTATAGTTGTTGTTGTAGTAACTATAGTTGTTGCTGTAGAAGTAACGAAAGTTGTTGTTCTAATTGAAACTATAGTTGTTGTTCTTGTAGTAACTATAGTTTTTTGTTGTAGTAGTAACTATAGTTGTTGTTCTTGTAGTAACTATAGTTGTTGTTGTAGTAGTAACTATAGTTGTTGTTCTTGTAGTAACTATAGTTGTTGTAGTAGTAACTATAGTTGTTGTTCTTATAGTAACTATAGTTGTTGTTCTTTCAGTAACTATAGTCGTTGTTCTTGTAGTAACTATAGTTGTTGTTGTAGTAGTAACTTAAGTTGTTGTTGTAGTAGTAACTATAGTGGTTGTTGTAGTAGAAACTGCAGCTGTTGTTGCTGAAGTAACTATAGTTGTTTTGGTAGTAGTAACTATAGTTGTTGTTCTTGTAGTATATGCAGCTGTTGTTCTTGTAGTAACTATAGTTGTTGTTTTAGTAGTAACTATAGTTGTTGTTGTAGTAGTAACTATAGTTGTTGTTCTTTTAGTAACTATAGTTGTTGTTCTTGTAGTAATTATAGTTGTTGTTCTGTTGTTGTAGTAACTATAGTTGTTGTTGTAGGTGTAACTATACTTGTTGTTCTAATTGTAACTATAGTATTTGTTCTTGTAGTAACTATAGTTTTTTTGTTGTAGTAGTAACTATAGTTGTTGTTCTTGTAGTAACTATAGCTGTTGTTGTAGTAGTTACTATAGTTGTTCTTGTAGTAACTATAGTTGATGTTCTTGTAGCAACTATAGCTGTCGCTGAAGTAGTAACTGCAGCTGTTGTTTTTGTAGTAACTAGAGTGTTATTCTTGTAGTAACTTTAGTTTTTAATTTAGTAATAACTATAGTTGTTGTTCTTGTAGTAACTATAGTTGTTGTAGTAGTAACTATAGTTGTTGTTCTTATAGTAACTATAGTTGTTGTTGTAATAGTAACTGCAGCTGTTGTTATTGTAGTAACTATAGTTGTTGTTCTTGTTGTAACTATAGTTGTTGTTCTTGAAGTAACTATAGTTGTTGTTGTAGTAGTAACTGCAGCTGTTGTTCTTTAAGTAACTATAGTCGTTGTTCTTGTAGTATCTATAATTATTGTTGTATTAGTAACTAAAGTTGTTGTTCTTGTAGTAATTATAGTTATTGTAGTAGTAACTATAGTTGTTGTTCTTATAGTAACTATAGTTGTTGTTGTTGTAATAGTAACTGCAGCTGTTGTTATTGTAGTAACTATAGTTGTTGTTCTTGTTGTAACTATAGTTGTTGTTCTTTTAGTAACTATAGTCGTTCTTCTTGTAGTAACTATAGTTGTTGTTGTAGTAGTAACTAAAGTTTTTGTTGTAGTAGTAACTTTAGTGGTTGTTGTAGTAGAAACTGCAGCTGTTGTTGCTGAAGTAACTATAGTTGTTTTGGTAGTACTAACTATAGTTGTTGTTCTTGTAGTATCTGCTGCTGTTGTTCTTGTAGTAACTATAGTTGTCGTTTAGTAGTAACTATAGTTGTTGTTCTTGTAGTAACTATAGTTTTTTGTTGTAGTAGTAACTATAGTTGTTGTTCTTGTAGTAACTATAGTTGTTGTTGTAGTAGTAACTATAGTTGTTGTTCTTGTAGTAACTATAGTTGTTGTTCTTATAGTAACTATAGTTGTTGTTGTTGTAATAGTAACTGCAGCTGTTGTTATTGTAGTAACTATAGTTGTTGTTCTTGTTGTAACTATAGTTGTTGTTCTTTTAGTAACTATAGTCGTTGTTCTTGTAGTAACTATAGTTGTTGTTGTAGTAGTAACTAAAGTTGCTGTTGTAGTAGTAACTATAGTGGTTGTTGTAGTAGAAACTGCAGCTGTTGTTGCTGAAGTAACTATAGTTGTTTTGGTAGTAGTAACTATAGTTGTTGTTCTTGTAGTATCTGCAGCTGTTGTTCTTGTAGTAACTATAGTTGTTTTTTTAGTAGTAACTATAGTGTTGTTGTAGTAGTAACTATAGTTGATGTTCTTTTAGTAACTATAGTTTTTGTTGTAGTAGTAACTATAGTTGTTGTTCTTGTAGTAACTATAGATGTTGTTGTAGTAGTAACTATAGTTGTTGTTCTTGTAGTAACTATAGTTGTTGTTCTTGTAGTAACTATAGTTGTTGTTCTTGTAGTAACTATAATTGTTGTTGTAGTAGTAACCGCAGCTGTTGTTTTTTTAGTAACTATAGTCGTTGTTCTTGTAGTAACTATAGTTGTTGTTGTAGTAGTAACTAAAGTTGTTGCTGTAGTAGTAACAATAGTGGTTGTTGTAGTAGAAACTGCAGGTGTTGTTGCTGAAGTAACTATAGTTGTTGTGGTAGAAGTAACTATAGTTGTTGTTCTTGTAGTATCTGCAGCTGTTGTTCTTGTAGTAACTATAGTTGTTGTTTTAGTAGTAACTATATTTGTTGTTGTAGTAGTAACTATAGTTGTTGTTCTTGTAGTAACTAAAGTTGTTGTTCTTGTAGTAACTATAGTTGTTGTTGTAGTAACTATAGTTGTTGTTGTAGAAGTAATTATAGTTGTTGTTCTAATTGTAACTATAGTTGTTGTTCTTGTAGTAACTATAGTTTTTTGTTGTAGTAGTAACTATAGTTGTTGTTCTTGTAGTAACTATAGTTGTTGTTGTAGTAGTAACTATTGTTGTTGTTCTTGTAGTAACTATAGTTGTTGTTCTTGTAGCAACTATAGCTGTCGCTGTTGTAGTAACGTTGTTGTTCTTGTAGTAACTATAGTTGTTGTTTTAATAGTAACTGCAGCTGTTGTTATTGTAGTAACTATAGTTGTTGTTCTTGTTGTAACTATAGTTGTTGTTCTTGTAGTAACTATAGTTGTTGTTGGAGTAGTAACTATAGTTGTTGTTCTTATAGTAACTATAGTTGTTGTTCTTTTAGTAACTATAGTTTTTGTTCTTGTTGTAATTATAGTTGTTGTTCTTGTAGTAACTTTAGTTGTTGTTGTAGTAGTAACTATAGTTGTTGTTTTTTAGTAACTATAGTTGTTGTTCTTGTAGTAACTATAGTTGTTGTTGTAGTAGTAACTATAGTTGTTGTTGTAGAAGTAACTATAGTTGTTGTTCTAATTGTAGCTATAGTTGTTGTTCTTGTAGTAACTATAGTTTTTTTGCTGTAGTAGTAACTATAGTTGTTGTTCTTGTAGTAACTATAGTTGTTGTAGTAGTAACTATAGTTGTTATTCTTATAGTTACTATAGTTGTTGTTGTAAAAGTGACTGCAGCTGTTGTTATTGTAGTAACTATAGTTGTTGTTCTTGTTGTAACTATAGTTGTTGTTCTTGTAGTAACTATAGTTGTTGTTGTAGTAACTATAGTTGTTGTTGTAGAAGTAACTATAATTGTTGTTCTAATTGTAACTATAGTTGTTGTTCTTGTAGTAACTATAGTTTTTTGCTGTAGTAGTAACTATAGTTGTTTCTCTTGTAGTAACTATAGTTGTTGTAGTAGTAACTATAGTTGTTATTATTCTTATAGTAACTATAGTTGTTGTTGTAAAAGTAACTGCAGCTGTTGTTATTGTAGTAACTATAGTTGTTGTTCTTGTTGTAACTATTGTTGTTGTTCTTTTAGTAACTATAGTCGTTGTTCTTGTAGTAACTATTGTTGTTGTTGTAGTAGTAACTAAAGTTGTTGTTGTAGTAGTAACTATATTGGTTGTTGTAGTAGAAACTGCAGCTGTTGTTGCTGAAGTAACTATAGTTGTTTTGGTAGTAGTAACTATAGTTGTTGTTCTTGTAGTATTTGCAGCTGTTGTTCTTGTAGTAACTATAGTTGTTGTTTTAGTAGTAACTATAGTTGGTGTTGTAGTAGTAACTATAGTTGTTGTTCTTTTAGTAACTATAGTTTTTGTTGTAGTAGTAACTATAGTTGTTGTTCTTGTTGCAACTATAGTTGTTGTTGTAGTAGTAACTATAGTTGTTGTTGTAGTAGTAACTATAGTTGTTGTTCTTGTAGTAACTATAGTTGTTGTTCTTGTAGTAACTATAGTTGTTGTTCTTGTAGCAACTATAGCTGTCGCTGAAGTAGTAACTGCAGCTGTTGTTTTTGTAGTAACTAGAGTTGTTGTTCTTGTAGTAACTTTAGTTGTTAATTTAGTAGTAACTATAGTTGTTGTTCTTGTAGTAACTATAGTTGTTGTAGTAGATACTATAGTTGTTGTTCTTATAGTAACTATAGTTGTTATTGTAATAGTAACTGCAGCTGTTGTTATTGTAGTAACTATAGTTGTTGTTCTTGTTGTAACTATAGTTGTTGTTCTTGTAGGAACTATAGTTGTTGTTGTAGTAGTAACTATAGTTTTTGTTCTTTTAGTAACTATAGTTGTTGTTCTTTTAGTAACTATAGTTGTTGTTCTTGTTGTAACTATAGTTGTTTTTCTTGTAGTAACTTTAGTTGTTGTTGTAGTAGTAACTATAGTTGTTATTCTTGTAGTAACTATAGTTGTTGTTCTTGTAGTAACTATAGTTGTTGTTGTAGTAACTATAGTTGTTGTTGTAGAAGTAACTATAGTTGTTGTTCTAATTGTAACTAAAGTTGTTGTTCTTGTAGTAACTATAGTTTTTTGTTGTAGTAGTAACTGCAGCTGTTGTTATTGTTGTAACTATAGTTGTTGTTCTTGTTGTAACTATAGTTGTTGTTCTTGTAGGAACTATAGTTGTTGTTGTAGTAGTAACTATAGTTGTTGTTCTTATAGTAACTATAGTTGTTGTTGTTGTAATAGTAACTGCAGCTGTTGTTATTGTAGTAACTATAGTTGTTGTTCTTGTTGTAACTATAATTGTTGTTCTTGTAGTAACTATAGTTGTTGTTGTAGTAACTATAGTTGTTGTTGTAGAAGTAACTATAGTTGTTGTTCTAATTGTAACTATAGTTGTTGTTCTTGTAGTAACTATAGTTTTTTGCTGTAGTAGTAACTATAGTTGTTGTTCTTGTAGTAACTATAGTTGTTGTAGTAGTAACTATAGTTGTTATTATTCTTATAGTAACTATAGTTGTTGTTGTAAAAGTAACTGCAGCTGTTGTTATTGTAGTAACTATAGTTGTTGTTCTTGTTGTAACTATTGTTGTTGTTCTTTTAGTAACTCCAGTCGTTGTTCTTGTAGTAACTATAGTTGTTGTTGTAGTAGTAACTAAAGTTGTTGTTGTAGTAGTAACTATATTGGTTGTTGTAGTAGAAACTGCAGCAGTTGTTGCTGAAGTAACTATAGTTGTTTTGGTAGTAGTAACTATAGTTGTTGTTCTTGTAGTATCTGCAGCTGTTGTTCTTGTAGTAACTATAGTCGTTATTTTAGTAGTAACTATAGTTGTTGTTGTAGTAGTAACTATAGTTGATGTTCTTTTAGTAACTATAGTTTTTGTTGTAGTAGTAACTATAGTTGTTGTTGTAGTAGTAACTATAGTTGTTGTTCTTTTAGTAACTATAGTTTTTGTTGTAGTAGTAACTATAGTTGTTGTTCTTGTTGCAACTATAGTTGTTGTTGTAGATACTATAATTGTTGTTCTTATAGTAACTATAGTTGTTGTTGTAATAGTAACTGCAGCTGTTGTTATTGTAGTAACTATAGTTGTTGTTCTTGTTGTAACTATAGTTGTTGTTCTTGTAGGAACTATAGTTGTTGTTGTAGTAGTAACTATAGTTGTTGTTCTTTTAGTAACTATAGTTGTTGTTCTTTTAGTAACTATAGTTGTTGTAGTAGTAGTAACTATAGTTGTTATTCTTGTAGTAACTATAGTTGTTGTTCTTGTAGTAACTATAGTTGTTGTTGTAGTAACTATAGTTGTTGTTGTAGAAGTAACTATAGTTGTTGTTCTAATTGTAACTATAGTTGTTGTTCTTGTAGTAACTATAGTTTTTTGTTGTAGTAGTAACTATAGCTGTTGTTCTTGTAGTAACTATAGTTGTTGTTGTTGTAGTAACTTTAATTGTTGTTCTTGTAGTAACTATAGTTGTTGTAGTAGTAACTATAGTTGTTGTTCTTATAGTAACTATAGTTGTTGTTGTTGTAATAGTAACTGCAACTGTTGTTATTGTAGTAACTATAGTTGTTGTTCTTGTTGTAACTATAGTTGTTGTTCTTTTAGTAACTATAGTCGTTGTTCTTGTAGTAACTATAGTTGTTGTTGTAGTAGTAACTAAAGTTGTTGTTGTAGTAGTAACTATAGTGGTTGTTGTAGTAGAAACTGCAGCTCTTGTTGCTGAAGTAACTATAGTTGTTTTGGTAGTAGTAACTATAGTTGTTGTTCTTGTAGTATCTGCAGCTGTTGTTCTTGTAGTAACTATAGTTGTTTTATTAGTAGTAACTATAGTTGTTGTTGTAGTAGTAACTATAGTTGATGTTCTTTTAGTAACTATAGTTTTTGTTGTAGTAGTAACTATAGTTGTTGTTCCTGTTGTAACTATAGTTGTTGTTCTTGTTGTAACTATTGTTGTTGTTCTTTTAGTAACTATAGTCGTTGTTCTTGTAGTAACTTTAGTTGTTGTTGTAGTAGTAACTAAAGTTGTTGTTGTAGTAGTAACTATAGTGGTTGTTGTAGTAGAAACTGCAGCTCTTGTTGCTGAAGTAACTATAGTTGTTTTGGTAGTAGTAACTATAGTTGTTGTTCTTGTAGTATCTGCAGCTGTTGTTCTTGTAGTAACTATAGTCGTTATTTTAGTAGTAACTATAGTTGTTGTTGTAGTAGTAACTATAGTTGATGTTCTTTTAGTAACTATAGTTTTTGTTGTAGTAGTAACTATAGTTGTTGTTCTTGTTGTAACTATAGTTGTTGTTCTTGTAGTAACTATAGTTGTTGTTGTAGTAGTAACTATAGTTGTTGTTCTTGTAGTAACTATAGTTGTTGTTCTTGTAGCAACTATAGCTGTCGCTGAAGTAGTAACTGCAGCTGTTGTTTTTGTAGTAACTAGAGTTGTTATTCTTGTAGTAACTTTAGTTGTTAATTTAGTAATAACTATAGTTGTTGTTCTTTTAGTAACTATAGTTGTTGTAGTAGTAACTATAGTTGTTGTTCTTATAGTGACTATAGTTGCTGTTGTAATAGTAACCGCAGCTGTTGTTATTGTAGTAACTATAGTTGTTGTTCTTGTTGTAACTATAGTTGTTGTTCTTGTAGTAACTATAGTTGTTGTTGTAGTAGTAACTGCAGCTGTTGTTCTTTAAGTAACTATAGTCGTTGTTCCTGTAGTAACTATAGTTATTGTTGTAGTAGTAACTAAAGTTGTTGTTGTAGTAGTAACTATAGTGGTTGTTGTAGTAGAAACTGCAGCTGTTGTTGCTGAAGAAACTATAGTTGTTGTGGTAGTAGTAACTATAGTTATTGTTCTTGTAGTATCTGCAGCTGTTGTTCTTGTAGTAACTATAGTTGTATTTTTAGTAGTAACTATGGTTGTTGTTGTAGTAGTATATATAGTTGTTGTTCTTTAAGTAACTATAGTTGTTGTTCTTTTAGTAACTATAGTTGTTGTTCTTGTAGTAACTATAGTTGTTGTTCTTGTAGTAACTATAGTTGTTGTTGTAGTAACTATAGTTGTTGTTGTAGAAGTAACTATAGTTGTTGTTCTAATTGTAACTATAGTTGTTGTTCTTGTAGTAACTATAGTTTTTTGTTGTAGTAGTAACTATAGTTGTTGTTCTTGTAGTAACTATAGTTGTTGTTGTAGTAGTAACTATAGTTGTTGTTCTTGTAGTAACTATAGTTGTTGTTCTTGAAGCAACTATAGCTGTCGCTGTAGTAGTAACTGCAGCTGTTGTTTTTGAAGTAACTAGAGTTGTTGTTCTTTTAGTAACTTTAGTTGTTAATTTAGTAGTAACTATAGTTGTTGTTCTTGTAGTAACTATAGTTGTTGTAGTAGTAACTATAGTTGTTGTTCTTATAGTAACTATAGTTGTTGTTGTAATAGTAACTGCAGCTGTTGTTCTTGTAGTAATTATAGTTGTTGTTGTAGTAGTAACTATAGTTATTGTTCTTTTAGTAACTATAGTTGTTGTTCTTTTAGTAACTATAGTTGTTGTTCCTGTTGTAACTATAGTTGTTGTTCTTGTAGTAACTTTAGTTGTTGTTGTAGTAGTAACTATAGTTGTTGTTCTTGTGGTAACTATAGTTGTTGTTCTTGTAGTAACTATAGTTGTTGTTTTAGTAACTGTAGTTGTTGTTGTAGAAGTAACTATAGTTGCTGTTCTAATTGTAACTATAGTTGTTGTTCTTGTAGTAACTATAGTTGTTGTTGTTGTTGTAGTAACTATAGTTGTTGTTCTTGTAGTAACTATAGTTGTTGTAGTAGTAACTATAGTTGTTGTTCTTATAGTAACTATAGTTGTTGTTGTTGTAATAGTAACTGCAGCTGTTGTTATTGTAGTAACTATAGTTGTTGTTCTTGTTGTAACTATAGTTGTTGTTCTTTTAGTAACTATAGTCGTTGTTCTTGTAGTAACTATAGTTGTTGTTGTAGTAGTAACTAAAGTTGTTGTTGTAGTAGTAACTATAGTGGTTGTTGTAGTAGAAACTGCAGCTGTTGTTGCTGAAGTAACTATAGTTGTTTTGGTGGTAGTAACTATAGTTGTTGTTTTGTAGTATCTGCAGCTGTTGTTCTTGTAGTAACTATAGTTGTTGTTCTTATAGTAACTATAGTTACTGTTGTTGTAATAGTAACTGCAGCTGTTGTTATTGTAGTAACTATAGTTGTTGTTCTTGTTGTAACTATAGTTGTTGTTGTAGTAGTAACTATAGTCGTTGTTCTTGTAGTAACTATAGTTGTTGTAGTAGTAACTATAGTTGTTGTTCTTTTAGTAACTATAGTTGTTGTTCTTTTAGTAACTATAGTTGTTGTTCTTGTTGTAACTATAGTTGTTGTTCTTGTAGTAATTTTAGTTGTTGTTGTAGTAGTAACTATAGTTGTTGTTCTTTTAGTAACTATAGTTGTTGTTCTTGTAGTAACTATAGTTGTTGTTGTAGTAACTATAGTTGTTGTTGTAGAAGTAACTATAGTTGTTGTTCTAATTGTTACTATAGTTGTTGTTCTTGTAGTAACTATAGTTTTTTGTTGTAGTAGTAACTATAGTTGTTTTTCTTGTAGTAACTATAGTTGTTGTTGTAGTAGTAACTATAGTTGTTGTTCTTGTAGTAACTATAGTTGTTGTAGTAGTAACTATAGTTGTTGATCTTATAGTAACTATAGTTTTTGTTGTAATAGTAACTGTAGCTGTTGTTATTGTAGTAACTATAGTTGTTGTTCTTTTTGTAACTATAGTTGTTGTTCTTTTACTAACTATAGTCGTTGTTCTTGTAGTAACTATAGTTGTTGTTGTAGTAGTAACTAAAGTTGTTGTTGTTGTAATAACTATAGTGGTTGTTGTAGTAGAAACTGCAGCTGTTGTTGCTGAAGTAACTATAGTTGTTTTGGTAGTAGTAACTATAGTTGTTGTTCTTGTAGTATATGCAGCTGTTGTTCTTGTAGTAACTATAGTGGTTGTTTTAGTAGTAACTTTAGTTGTTGTTGTAGAAGTAACTATAGTTGTTGTTCTTTTAGTAACTATAGTTTTTGTTGTAGTAGTAACTATAGTTGTTGTTCTTGTTGCAACTATAGTTGTTGTTGTAGTAGTAACTATAGTTGTTGTTGTAGTAGTAACTATAGTTGTTGTTCTTGTAGTAACTATAGTTGTTGTTCTTGTAGTAACTATAGTTGTTGTTCTTGTAGCAACTATAGCTGTCGCTGTTGTAGTAACTGCAGCTGTTGTTTTTGTAGTAACTAGAGTTGTTGTTCTTGTAGTAACTTTAGTTGTTAATTTAGTAGTAACAATAGTTGTTGTTTTGTAGTAACTATAGTTGTTGTAGTAGATACTATAGTTGTAGTTCTTATAGTAACTATAGTTGTTGTTGTAATAGTAACTGCAGCTGTTGTTATTGTAGTAACTATAGTTGTTGTTCTTGTTGTAACTATAGTTGTAGTTCTTGTAGTAACTATAGTTGTTGTTGTAGTAGTAACTATAGTTGTTGTTCTTTTAGTAACTATAGTTGTTGTTCTTTTAGTAACTATAGTTGTTGTTCTTGTTGTAACTATAGTTGTTGTTCCTGTAGTAACTTTAGTTGTTGTTGTAGTAGTAACTATAGAGGTTGTTGTAGTAGAAACTGCAGGTGTTGTTGCTGAAGTAACTATAGTTGTTGTGGAAGTAGTAACTATAGTTGTTGTTCTTGTAGTATATGCAGCTGTTGTTCTTGTAGTAACTATAGTTGTTGTTTTAGTAGTAACTATAGTTGTTGTTGTAGTAGTAACTATAGTTGTTGTTCTTTTAGTAACTATATTTTTTGTTGTAGTAGTAACTATAGTTGTTGTTCTTGTAGTAACTATGGTTGTTGTTCTTGTAGTAACTATAGTTGTTGTTCTTGTAGCAACTATAGCTGTCGCTGTAGTAGTAACTGCAGCTGTTGTTTTTGTAGTAACTAGAGTTGTTGTTCTTGTAGTAACTTTAGTTGTTAATTTAGTAGTAACTATTGTTGTTGTTCTTGTAGTAACTATAGTTGTTGTAGTAGATACTATAGTTGTTGTTCTTATAGTAACTATAGTTGTTGTTGTAATAGTAACTGCAGCTGTTGTTATTGTAGTAACTATAGTTGTTGTTCTTGTTGTAACTATAGTTGTTGTTCTTGTAGTAACTATAGTTGTTGTAGTAGTAACTATAGTTGTTTTTCTTTTAGTAACTATAGTTGTTGTTCTTTAAGTAACTATAGTTGTTGTTCTTGTTGTAACTATAGTTGTTGTTCTTGTAGTAATTTTAGTTGTTGTTGTAGTAGTAACTATAGTTGTTGTTCTTTTAGTAACTATAGTTGTTGTTCTTGTAGTAACTATAGTTGTTGTTGTAGTAACTATAGTTGTTGTTGTAGAAGTAACTATAGTTGTTGTTCTAATTGTTACTATAGTTGTTGTTCTTGTAGTAACTATAGTTTTTTGTTGTAGTAGTAACTATAGTTGTTTTTCTTGTAGTAACTATAGTTGTTGTTGTAGTAGTAACTATAGTTGTTGTTCTTGTAGTAACTATAGTTGTTGTAGTAGTAACTATAGTTGTTGATCTTGTAGTAACTATAGTTGTTGTGCTTGTAGCAACTATAGCTGTCGCTGTAGTAGTTGCTGTTGTAGTATATAGTTGCTGTTGTAATAGTAACCGCAGCTGTTGTTATTGTAGTAACTATAGTTGTTGTTCTTGTTGTAACTATAGTTGTTGTTCTTGTAGTAACTATAGTTGTTGTTGTAGTAGTAACTGCAGCTGTTGTTCTTTAAGTAACTATAGTCGTTGTTCCTGTAGTAACTATAGTTATTGTTGTAGTAGTAACTAAAGTTGTTGTTGTAGTAGTAACTATAGTGGTTGTTGTAGTAGAAACTGCAGCTGTTGTTGCTGAAGAAACTATAGTTGTTGTGGTAGTAGTAACTATAGTTATTGTTCTTGTAGTATCTGCAGCTGTTGTTCTTGTAGTAACTATAGTTGTTGTTTTAGTAGTAACTATAGTTGTTGTTGTAGTAGTATATATAGTTGTTGTTCTTTAAGTAACTATAGTTGTTGTTCTTTTAGTAACTATAGTTGTTGTTCTTGTTGTAACTATAGTTGTTGTTCTTGTAGTAACTATATTTGTTGTTGTAGTAGTAACTATAGTTGTTGTTCTTGTAGTAACTATAGTTGTTGTTCTTGTAGTAACTATAGTTGTTGTTGTAGTAACTATAGTTGTTGTTGTAGAAGTAACTATAGTTGTTGTTCTAATTGTAACTATAGTTGTTGTTCTTGTAGTAACTATAGTTTTTTGTTGTAGTAGTAACTATAGTTGTTGTTCTTGTAGTAACTATAGTTGTTGTTGTAGTAGTAACTATAGTTGTTGTTCTTGTAGTAACTATAGTTGTTGTTCTTGAAGCAACTATAGCTGTCGCTGTAGTAGTAACTGCAGCTGTTGTTTTTGAAGTAACTAGAGTTGTTGTTCTTTTAGTAACTTTAGTTGTTAATTTAGTAGTAACTATAGTTGTTGTTCTTGTAGTAACTATAGTTGTTGTAGTAGTAACTATAGTTGTTGTTCTTATAGTTACTATAGTTGTTGTTGTAATAGTAACTGCAGCTGTTGTTATTGTAGTAACTATAGTTGTTGTTCTTGTTGTAACTATAGTTGTTGTTCTTGTATTAACTATAGTTGTTGTTGTAGTAGTAACTATAGTCGTTGTTCTTTTAGTAACTATAGTTGTTGTTGTAGTAGTAACTATAGTTGTTGTTCTTGTAGTAACTATAGTTGTTGTTCTTGTAGCAACTATAGCTGTCGCTGAAGTAGTAACTGCAGCTGTTGTTTTTGTAGTAACTAGAGTTGTTATTCTTGTAGTAACTTTAGTTGTTAATTTAGTAATAACTATAGTTGTTGTTCTTGTAGTAACTATAGTTGTTGTAGTAGTAACTAAAGTTGTTCTTATAGTAACTATAGTTGCTGTTGTAATAGTAACCGCAGCTGTTGTTATTGTAGTAACTATAGTTGTTGTTCTTGTTGTAACTATAGTTGTTGTTCTTGTAGTAACTATAGTTGTTGTTGTAGTAGTAACTGCAGCTGTTGTTCTTTAAGTAACTATAGTCGTTGTTCCTGTAGTAACTATAGTTATTGTTGTAGTAGTAACTAAAGTTGTTGTTGTAGTAGTAACTATAGTGGTTGTTGTAGTAGAAACTGCAGCTGTTGTTGCTGAAGAAACTATAGTTGTTGTGGTAGTAGTAACTATAGTTATTGTTCTTGTAGTATCTGCAGCTGTTGTTCTTGTAGTAACTATAGTTGTTGTTTTAGTAGTAACTATAGTTGTTGTTGTAGTAGTAACTATAGTTGTTGTTCTTTAAGTAACTATAGTTGTTGTTCTTTTAGTAACTATAGTTGTTGTTCTTGTTGTAACTATAGTTGTTGTTCTTGTAGTAACTATATTTGTTGTTGTAGTAGTAACTATAGTTGTTGTTCTTGTAGTAACTATAGTTGTTGTTCTTGTAGTAACTATAGTTGTTCTTGTAGTAACTATAGTTGTTGTTGTAGAAGTAACTATAGTTGTTGTTCTAATTGTAACTATAGTTGTTGTTCTTGTAGTAACTATAGTTTTTTGTTGTAGTAGTAACTATAGTTGTTGTTCTTGTAGTAACTATAGTTGTTGTTGTAGTAGTAACTATAGTTGTTGTTCTTGTAGTAACTATAGTTGTTGTTCTTGAAGCAACTATAGCTGTCGCTGTAGTAGTAACTGCAGCTGTTGTTTTTGAAGTAACTAGAGTTGTTGTTCTTGTAGTAACTTTAGTTGTTAATTTAGTAGTAACTATAGTTGTTGTTCTTGTAGTAACTATAGTTGTTGTTGTAGTAGTAACTATAGTTGTTGTTCTTGTAGTAACTATAGTTGTTGTTCTTGAAGCAACTATAGCTGTCGCTGTAGTAGTAACTGCAGCTGTTGTTTTTGAAGTAACTAGAGTTGTTGTTCTTGTAGTAACTTTAGTTATTAATTTAGTAGTAACTATAGTTGTTGTTCTTGTAGAAACTATAGTTGTTGTAGAAGTAACTATAGTTGTTGTTCTTATAGTAACTATAGTTGTTGTTGTAATAGTAACTGCAGCTGTTGTTATTGTAGTAACTATAGTTGTTGTTTTAGTTGAAACTATAGTTGTTGTTCTTGTAGTAACTATAGTTGTTGTTGTAGTAGTAACTATAGTTGTTGTTCTTTTAGTAACTATAGTTGTTGTTCTTTTAGTAACTATAGTTGTTGTTTTGTTGAAAATATAGTTGTTGTTCTTGTAGCTACTATAGTTGTTAATGTAGTAGTAACAATAGTTGATGTTCTTGTAGTAACTATAGTTGTTGTTCTTGTAGTAACTATAGTTGTTGTTGTAGTAACTATAGTTGTTGTTGTAGAAGTAACTATAGTTGTTGTTCTAATTGTAACTATAGTTGTTGTTCTTGTAGTAACTATAGTTTTTTGTTGTAGTAGTAACTATAGTTGTTGTTCTGGTAGTAACTATAGTTGTTGTTCTTGTAGTAACTATAGTTGTTGTAGTAGAAACTATAGCTGTTGTTCTTATAGTAACTATAGTTGTTGTTGTAATAGCAACTGCAGCTGTTGTTATTGTAGTAACTATAGTTGTTGTTCTTGTTGTAACTATAGTTGTTGTTCTTTTAGCAACTATAGTCGTTGTTCTTGTAGTTACTATAGTTGTTGTTGTAGTAGTAACTAAAGTTGTTGTTGTAGTAGTAACTAAAGTGGTTGTTGTAGAAGTAACTATAGTTGTTGTTCTTATAGTAACTATAGTTATTGTTGTAATAGTAACCTCAGCTGTTTTTATTATGGTAACTATAGTTGTTGTTCTTGTTGTAACTATAGTTGTTGTTCTTTTAGTAACTATAGTCGTTGTTCTTGTAGTAACTATAGTTGTTGTTGTAGTAGTAACTAAAGTTGTTGTTGTAGTAGTAACTATAGTGGTTGTTGTAGAAGTAACTATAGTTTTTGTTGCTGAAGTAACTATAGTTGTTTTGGTAGTAGTAACTATAGTTGTTGTTCTTGTAGTATATGCAGCTGTTGTTCTTGTTGTAACTTAGTTGTTGTTTTAGTAGTAACTATAGTTGTTGTTGTAGTAGTAACTATAGTTTTTCTTTTAGTAACTATAGTTTTTGTTGTTGTAGTAACTATAGTTGTTTTTCTTGTTGCAACTATAGTTGTTGTTCTTGTAGTAACTATAGTTGTTGTTGTAGTAGTAACTATAGTTGTTGTTCTTGTAGTAACTATAGTTGTTGTTCTTGTAGTAACTATAGTTGTTGTTCTTGTAGCAACTATAGCTGTCGCTGTAGTAGTAACTGCAGCTGTTGTTTTTGTAGTAACTAGAGTTGTTGTTCTTATAGTAACTTTTGTTGTTAATTTAGTAGTAACTATAGTTGTTGTTCTGTTGTTGTAGTAACTATAGTTGTTGTTGTAGAAGTAACTATAGTTTTTGTTCTAATTGTAACTATAGTATTTGTTCTTGTAGTAACTATAGTTTTTTGTTGTAGTAGTAACTATAGTTGTCGTTCTTGTAGTAACTATAGTTGTTGTTGTAGTAGTAACTAAAGTTATCGCTGAAGTAGTAACTGCAGCTGTTGTTTTTGTAGTAACTAGAGTTGTTGTTCTTGTAGTAACTTCAGTTGTTAAATTAGTAATAACTATAGTTGTTGTTCTCGTAGTAACTATAGTTGTTGTAGTAGTAACTATAGTTGTTGTTGTTATAGTAACTATAGTTGTTGTTGTAATAGTAACTGCAGCTGTTGTTATTGTAGTAACTATAGTTGTTGTTGTAGTAGTAACTGCAGCTGTTGTTCTTTTAGTAACTATAGTCGTTGTTCTTGTAGTAACTATAGTTGTTGTTGTAGTAGTAACTAAAGTTGTTGTTGTAGTAGTAACAATAGTGGTTGTTGTAGTAGAAACTGCAGCTGTTGTTGCTGAAGTAACTATAGTTGTTGTGGTAGTAGAAACTATAGTTGTTATTCTTGTAGTATCTGCAGCTGTTGTTGTAGTCTAACTATAGTTGTTGTTCTTGTAGTAACTATAGTTGTTGTAGTAGTAACTATAGTTGTTGTTCTTATAGTAACTATAGTTGTTGTTGTAATAGTAACTGCAGCTGTTGTTATTGTAGTAACTATAGTTGTTGTTCTTGTTGTAACTATAGTTGTTGTTCTTGTAGTAACTATAGTTGTTGTTGTAGTAGTAACTGCAGCTGTTGTTCTTTAAGTAACTATAGTCCTTGTTCTTGTAGTAACTATAGTTATTGTTGTAGTAGTAACTAAAGTTGTTGTTGTAGTAGTAACTATAGTGGTTGTTGTAGTAGAAACTGCAGCTGTTGTTGCTGAAGAAACTATAGTTGTTGTGGTAGTAGTAACTATAGTTGTTGTTCTTGTAGTATCTGAAGCTGTTGTTCTTGTAGTAACTATAGTTGTTGTTTTAGTAGTAACTATAGTTGTTGTTGTGGTAGTAATTATAGTTGTTGTTCTTTTAGTAACTATAGTTGTTGTTCTTGTTGTAACTATAGTTGTTGTTCTTTTAGTAACTATAGTCGTTGTTCTTGTAGTAACTATAGTTGTTGTTGTAGTAGTAACTAAAGTTGTTGTTGTAGTAGTAACTATAGTGGTTGTTGTAGTAGAAACTGCAGCTGTTGTTGCTGAAGTAACTATAGTTGTTTTGGTAGTAGTAACTATAGTTGTTGTTCTTGTAGTATATGCAGCTGTTGTTCTTGTAGTAACTATAGTTGTTGTTTTAGTAGTAACTATAGTTGTTGTTGTATTAGTAACTATAGTTGTTGTTCTTTTAGTAACTATAGGTTTTGTTGTAGTAGTAACTATAGTTGTTGTTCTTGTTGCAACTATAGTTGTTGTTGTAGTAGTAACTATAGTTGTTGTTGTAGTAGTAACTATAGTTGTTGATCTTGTAGTAACTATAGTTGTTGTTCTTGTAGTAACTATAGTTATTGTTCTTGTAGCAACTATAGCTGTCGCTGTAGTAGTAACTGCAGCTGTTGTTTTTGTAGTAACTAGAGTTGTTGTTCTTGTAGTAACTTTAGTTGTTAATTTAGTAGTAACTATAGTTGTTGTACTTGTTGTAACTATAGTTGTTGTTCTTGTAGTAACTATAGTTGTTGTTGTAGTAGTAACTATAGTTGTTGTTCTTTTAGTAACTATAGTTGTTGTTCTTTTAGTAACTATAGTTGTTGTTCTTGTTGTAACTATAGTTGTTGTTCTTGTAGCAATTATAGCTGTCGCTGTAGTAGTAACTGCAGCTGTTGTTTTTGTAGTAACTAGAGTTGTTGTTCTTGTAGTAACTTTAGTTATTAATTTAGAAGTAACTATAGTTGTTGTTCTTGTTGTAACTATAGTTGTTGTTCTTGTAGTAACTATAGTTGTTGTTGTAGTAGTAACTATAGTTGTTGTTCTTTTAGTAACTATAGTTGTTGTTCTTTTAGTAACTATAGTTGTTGTTCTTGTTGTAACTATAGTTGTTGTTCTTCTAGTAACTTTAGTTGTTGTTGTAGTAGTAACTATAGTTGTTGTTCTTGTAGTAACTATAGTTGTTGTTCTTGTAGTAACTATAGTTGTTGTTGTAGTAACTATAGTTGTTGTTGTAGAAGTAACTATAGTTGTTGTTCTAATTGTAACTATAGTTGTTGTTCTTGTAGTAACTATAGTTTTTTGTTGAAGTAGTAACTATAGCTGTTGTTCTTGTAGTAACTATAATTGTTGTTGTTGTAGTAACTATAGTTGTTGTTCTTGTAGTAACTATAGTTATTGTAGTAGTAACTATAGTTGTTGTTCTTATAGTAACTATAGTTGTTGTTGTTGTAATAGTAACTGCAGCTGTTGTTATTGTAGTAACTATAGTTGTTGTTCTTGTTGTAACTATAGTTGTTGTTCTTTTAGTAACTATAGTCGTTCTTCTTGTAGTAACTATAGTTGTTGTTGTAGTAGTAACTAAAGTTGTTGTTGTAGTAGTAACTATAGTAGTTGTTGTAGTAGAAACTGCAGCTGTTGTTGCTGAAGTAACTATAGTTGTTTTGGTAGTACTAACTATAGTTGTTGTTCTTGTAGTATCTGCTGCTGTTGTTCTTGTAGTAACTTAGTTGTTGTTTTAGTAGTAACTATAGTTGTTGTTGTAGTAGTAACTATAGTTTTTCTTTTAGTAACTATAGTTTTTGTTGTTGTAGTAACTATAGTTGTTTTTCTTGTTGCAACTATAGTTGTTGTTCTTGTAGTAACTATAGTTGTTGTTGTAGTAGTAACTATAGTTGTTGTTCTTGTAGTAACTATAGTTGTTGTTCTTGTAGTAACTATAGTTGTTGTTCTTGTAGCAACTATAGCTGTCGCTGTAGTAGTAACTGCAGCTGTTGTTTTTGTAGTAACTAGAGTTGTTGTTCTTATAGTAACTTTTGTTGTTAATTTAGTAGTAACTATAGTTGTTGTTCTGTTGTTGTAGTAACTATAGTTGTTGTTGTAGAAGTAACTATAGTTTTTGTTCTAATTGTAACTATAGTATTTGTTCTTGTAGTAACTATAGTTTTTTGTTGTAGTAGTAACTATAGTTGTCGTTCTTGTAGTAACTATAGTTGTTGTTGTAGTAGTAACTAAAGTTATCGCTGAAGTAGTAACTGCAGCTGTTGTTTTTGTAGTAACTAGAGTTGTTGTTCTTGTAGTAACTTCAGTTGTTAAATTAGTAATAACTATAGTTGTTGTTCTCGTAGTAACTATAGTTGTTGTAGTAGTAACTATAGTTGTTGTTGTTATAGTAACTATAGTTGTTGTTGTAATAGTAACTGCAGCTGTTGTTATTGTAGTAACTATAGTTGTTGTTGTAGTAGTAACTGCAGCTGTTGTTCTTTTAGTAACTATAGTCGTTGTTCTTGTAGTAACTATAGTTGTTGTTGTAGTAGTAACTAAAGTTGTTGTTGTAGTAGTAACAATAGTGGTTGTTGTAGTAGAAAGTTGTCAGAGTTGTTGTTCTTGTAGTAACTTTAGTTATTAATTTAGAAGTAACTATAGTTGTTGTTCTTGTTGTAACTATAGTTGTTGTTCTTGTAGTAACTATAGTTGTTGTTGTAGTAGTAACTATAGTTGTTGTTCTTTTAGTAACTATAGTTGTTGTTCTTTTAGTAACTATAGTTGTTGTTCTTGTTGTAACTATAGTTGTTGTTCTTCTAGTAACTTTAGTTGTTGTTGTAGTAGTAACTATAGTTGTTGTTCTTGTAGTAACTATAGTTGTTGTTCTTGTAGTGACTATAGTTGTTGTTGTAGTAACTATAGTTGTTGTTGTAGAAGTAACTATAGTTGTTGTTCTAATTGTAACTATAGTTGTTGTTCTTGTAGTAACTATAGTTTTTTGTTGAAGTAGTAACTATAGCTGTTGTTCTTGTAGTAACTATAATTGTTGTTGTTGTAGTAACTATAGTTGTTGTTCTTGTAGTAACTATAGTTATTGTAGTAGTAACTATAGTTGTTGTTCTTATAGTAACTATAGTTGTTGTTGTTGTAATAGTAACTGCAGCTGTTGTTATTGTAGTAACTACAGTTGTTGTTCTTGTTGTAACTATAGTTGTTGTTCTTTTAGTAACTATAGTCGTTCTTCTTGTAGTAACTATAGTTGTTGTTGTAGTAGTAACTAAAGTTGTTGTTGTAGTAGTAACTATAGTAGTTGTTGTAGTAGAAACTGCAGCTGTTGTTGCTGAAGTAACTATAGTTGTTTTGGTAGTACTAACTATAGTTGTTGTTCTTGTAGTATCTGCTGCTGTTGTTCTTGTAGTAACTATAGTTGTTGTTTTAGTAGTAACTATAGTTGTTGTTCTTGTAGTAACTATAGTTTTTTGTTGTAGTAGTAACTATAGTTGTTGTTTTTGTAGTAACTATAGTTGTTGTAGTAGTAACTATAGTTGTTGTTCTTGTAGTAACTATAGTTGTTGTTCTTACAGTAACTATAGTTGTTGTTGTTGTAATAGTAACTGCAGCTGTTTTTATTGTAGTAACTATAGTTGTTGTTCTTGTTGTAACTATAGTTGTTGTTCTTTTAGTAACTATAGTCGTTGTTCTTGTAGTAACTATAGTTGTTGTTGCAGTAGTAACTAAAGTTGCTGTTGTAGTAGTAACTATAGTGGTTGTTGTAGTAGAAACTGCAGCTGTTGTTGCTGAAGTAACTATAGTTGTTTTGGTAGTAGTAACTATAGTTGTTGTTCTTGTAGTATCTGCAGCTGTTGTTCTTGTAGTAACTAAAGTTGTTGTTTTAGTAGTAACTATAGTGTTGTTGTAGTAGTAACTATAGTTGATGTTCTTTTAGTAACTATAGTTTTTGTTGTAGTAGTAACTATAGTTGTTGTTCTTGTTGTAACTATAGTTGTTGTTCTTGTAGTAACTCTAGTTGTTGTTGTAGTAGTAACTATAGTTGTTGTTCTTGTAGTAACTATAGTTGTTGTTCTTGTAGTAACTATAGTTGTTGTTCTTGTAGTAACTATAATTGTTGTTGTAGTAGTAACCGCAGCTGTTGTTCTTTTAGTAACTATAGTCTTTGTTCTTGTAGTAACTATACTTGTTGTTGTAGTAGTAACTAAAGTTGTTGTTGTAGTAGTAACAATAGTGGTTGTTGTAGTAGAAACTGCAGGTGTTGTTGCTGAAGTAACTATAGTTGTTGTGGTAGTAGTAACTATAGTTGTTGTTCTTGTAGTATCTGCAGCTGTTGTTCTTGTAGTAACTATAGTTGTTGTTTTAGTAGTAACTATATTTGTTGTTGTAGTAGTAACTATAGTTGTTGTTCTTGTAGTAACTAAAGTTGTTGTTCTTGTAGTAACTATAGTTGTTGTTGTAGTAACTATAGTTGTTGTTGTAGAAGTAATTATAGTTGTTGTTCTAATTGTAACTATAGTTGTTGTTCTTGTAGTAACTATAGTTTTTTGTTGTAGTAGTAACTATAGTTGTTGTTCTTGTAGTAACTATAGTTGTTGTTGTAGTAGTAACTATAGTTGTTGTTCTTGTAGTAACTATAGTTGTTGTTCTTGTAGTAACTATAGTTGTTGTTCTTGTAGCAACTATAGCTGTCGCTGTAGTAGTAACTGCAGCTGTTGTTTTTGTAGTAACTAGAGTTGTTGTTCTTGTAGTAACTTTTGTTGTTAATTTAGTAGTAACTATAGTTGTTGTTCTGTTGTTGTAGTACCAATAGTTGTTGTTGTAGAAGTAACTATAGTTTTTGTTCTTATTGTAACTATAGTATTTGTTCTTGTAGTAACTATAGTTTTTTGTTGTAGTAGTAACTATAGTTGTCGTTCTTGTAGTAACTATAGTTGTTGTTGTAGTAGTAACTAAAGTTGTCGCTGAAGTAGTAACTGCAGCTGTTGTTTTTGTAGTAACAGAGTTGTTGTTCTTGTAGTAACTTTAGTTGTTAATTTAGTAGTAACTATAGTTGTTGTTCTTGTAGTAACTATAGTTGTTGTAGTAGATACTATAGTTGTTGTTCTTATAGTAACTATAGTTGTTGTTGTAATAGTAACTGCAGCTGTTGTTATTGTAGTAACTATAGTTGTTGTTCTTGTTGTAACTATAGTTGTTGTTCTTGTAGTAACTATAGTTGTTGTTGTAGTAGTAACTATAGTTGTTGTTCTTTTAGTAACTATAGTTGTTGTTCTTTTAGTAACTATAGTTGTTGTTCTTGTTGTAACTATAGTTGTTGTTCTTGTAGTAACTTTAGTTGTTGTTGTAGTAGTAACTATAGTTGTTGTTCTTGTAGCAACTATAGTTGTTGTTCTTGTAGTAACTATAGTTGTTGTTGTAGTAACTATAGTTGTTGTTGTAGAAGTAACTATAGTTGTTGTTCTAATTGTAACTATAGTTGTTGTTCTTGTAGTAACTATAGTTTTTTGTTGTAGTAGTAACTATAGCTGTTGTTCTTGTAGTAACTATAGTTGTTGTTGTTGTTGTAATAGTAACTGCAGCTGTTGTTATTGTAGTAACTATAGTTGTTGTTCTTGTTGTAACTATAGTTGTTGTTCTTTTAGTAACTATAGTCGTTGTTCTTGTAGTAACTATAGTTGTTTTTGTTCTAGTAACTAAAGTTGTTGTTGTAGTAGTAACTATAGTGGTTGTTGTAGTAGAAACTGCAGCTGTTGTTGCTGAAGTAACTATAGTTGTTTTGGTAGTACTAACTATAGTTGTTGTTCTTGTAGTATCTGCTGCTGTTGTTCTTGTAGTAACTATAGTTGTTGTTTTAGTAGTAACTATAGTTGTTGTTCTTGTAGTAACTACAGTTTTTTGTTGTAGTAGTTACTATAGTTGTTGTTCTTGTAGTAACTATAGTTGTTGTTGTAGTAGTAACTATAGTTGTTGTTCTTGTAGTAACTATAGTTGTTGTTCTTGTTGTAACTATAGTTGTTTTTTTTAGTAACTATAGTCGTTGTTCTTGTAGTAACTATAGTTGTTGTTGTAGTAGTAACTAAAGTTGTTGTTGTAGTAGTAACTATAGTTGTTGTTGTAGTAGAAACTGCAGCTGTTGTTGCTGAAGTAACTATAGTTGTTTTGGTAGTAGTAACTTTAGTTGTTGTTCTTGTAGTATCTGCAGCTGTTGTTCTTGTAGTAACTATAGTTGTTGTTTTAGTAGTAACTATAGTGTTGTTGTAGTAGTAACTATAGTTGATGTTCTTTTAGTAACTATAGTTTTTGTTGTAGTAGTAACTATAGTTGTTGTTCTTGTTGTAACTATAGTTGTTGTTCTTGTAGTAACTATAGTTGTTGTTGTAGTAGTAACTATAGTTGTTGTTCTTGTAGTAACTATAGTTGTTGTTCTTGTAGTAACTATAGTTGTTGTTCTTGTAGTAACTATAATTGTTGTTGTAGTAGTAACTGCAGCTGTTGTTCTTTTAGTAACTAAAGTCGTTGTTCTTGTAGTAACTATAGTTGTTGTTGTAGTAGTAACTAAAGTTGTTTTTGTAGTAGTAACTATAGTGGTTGTTGTAGTAGAAACTGCAGCTGTTGTTATTGTAGTAACTATAGTTGTTGTTTTAGTAGTAACTATAGTGTTGTCGTAGTAGTAACTATAGTTGATGTTCTTTTAGTAACTATAGTTTTTGTTGTAGTAGTAACTATAGTTGTTGTTCTTGTTGTAACTATAGTTGTTGTTCTTGTAGTAACTATAGTTTTTTGTTGTAGTAGTAACTTTAGTTGTTGTTCTTGTAGTAACTATAGTTGTTGTTGTAGTAGTAACTATAGTTGTTGTTCTTGTAGTAACTATAGTTGTTCTTGTAGCAACTATAGCTGTCGCTGTAGTAGTAACGTTGTTGTTCTTACAGTAACTATAGTTGTTGTTGTAATAGTAACTGCAGCTGTTGTTATTGTAGTAACTATAGTTGTTGTTGTAGAAGTAACTATAGTTGTTGTTCTAATTGTAACTATAGTTGTTGTTCTTGTAGTAACTATAGTTTTTTGTTGAAGTAGTAACTATAGCTGTTGTTCTTGTAGTAACTATAATTGTTGTTGTTGTAGTAACTATAGTTGTTGTTCTTGTAGTAACTATAGTTATTGTAGTAGTAACTATAGTTGTTGTTCTTATAGTAACTATAGTTGTTGTTGTTGTAATAGTAACTGCAGCTGTTGTTATTGTAGTAACTACAGTTGTTGTTCTTGTTGTAACTATAGTTGTTGTTCTTTTAGTAACTATAGTCGTTCTTCTTGTAGTAACTATAGTTGTTGTTGTAGTAGTAACTAAAGTTGTTGTTGTAGTAGTAACTATAGTAGTTGTTGTAGTAGAAACTGCAGCTGTTGTTGCTGAAGTAACTATAGTTGTTTTGGTAGTACTAACTATAGTTGTTGTTCTTGTAGTATCTGCTGCTGTTGTTCTTGTAGTAACTATAGTTGTTGTTTTAGTAGTAACTATAGTTGTTGTTCTTGTAGTAACTATAGTTTTTTGTTGTAGTAGTAACTATAGTTGTTGTTTTTGTAGTAACTATAGTTGTTGTAGTAGTAACTATAGTTGTTGTTCTTGTAGTAACTATAGTTGTTGTTCTTACAGTAACTATAGTTGTTGTTGTTGTAATAGTAACTGCAGCTGTTTTTATTGTAGTAACTATAGTTGTTGTTCTTGTTGTAACTATAGTTGTTGTTCTTTTAGTAACTATAGTCGTTGTTCTTGTAGTAACTATAGTTGTTGTTGCAGTAGTAACTAAAGTTGCTGTTGTAGTAGTAACTATAGTGGTTGTTGTAGTAGAAACTGCAGCTGTTGTTGCTGAAGTAACTATAGTTGTTTTGGTAGTAGTAACTATAGTTGTTGTTCTTGTAGTATCTGCAGCTGTTGTTCTTGTAGTAACTAAAGTTGTTGTTTTAGTAGTAACTATAGTGTTGTTGTAGTAGTAACTATAGTTGATGTTCTTTTAGTAACTATAGTTTTTGTTGTAGTAGTAACTATAGTTGTTGTTCTTGTTGTAACTATAGTTGTTGTTCTTGTAGTAACTCTAGTTGTTGTTGTAGTAGTAACTATAGTTGTTGTTCTTGTAGTAACTATAGTTGTTGTTCTTGTAGTAACTATAGTTGTTGTTCTTGTAGTAACTATAATTGTTGTTGTAGTAGTAACCGCAGCTGTTGTTCTTTTAGTAACTATAGTCTTTGTTCTTGTAGTAACTATACTTGTTGTTGTAGTAGTAACTAAAGTTGTTGTTGTAGTAGTAACAATAGTGGTTGTTGTAGTAGAAACTGCAGGTGTTGTTGCTGAAGTAACTATAGTTGTTGTGGTAGTAGTAACTATAGTTGTTGTTCTTGTAGTATCTGCAGCTGTTGTTCTTGTAGTAACTATAGTTGTTGTTTTAGTAGTAACTATATTTGTTGTTGTAGTAGTAACTATAGTTGTTGTTCTTGTAGTAACTAAAGTTGTTGTTCTTGTAGTAACTATAGTTGTTGTTGTAGTAACTATAGTTGTTGTTGTAGAAGTAATTATAGTTGTTGTTCTAATTGTAACTATAGTTGTTGTTCTTGTAGTAACTATAGTTTTTTGTTGTAGTAGTAACTATAGTTGTTGTTCTTGTAGTAACTATAGTTGTTGTTGTAGTAGTAACTATAGTTGTTGTTCTTGTAGTAACTATAGTTGTTGTTCTTGTAGTAACTATAGTTGTTGTTCTTGTAGCAACTATAGCTGTCGCTGTAGTAGTAACTGCAGCTGTTGTTTTTGTAGTAACTAGAGTTGTTGTTCTTGTAGTAACTTTTGTTGTTAATTTAGTTGTAACTATAGTTGTTGTTCTGTTGTTGTAGTACCAATAGTTGTTGTTGTAGAAGTAACTATAGTTTTTGTTCTTATTGTAACTATAGTATTTGTTCTTGTAGTAACTATAGTTTTTTGTTGTAGTAGTAACTATAGTTGTCGTTCTTGTAGTAACTATAGTTGTTGTTGTAGTAGTAACTAAAGTTGTCGCTGAAGTAGTAACTGCAGCTGTTGTTTTTGTAGTAACAGAGTTGTTGTTCTTGTAGTAACTTTAGTTGTTAATTTAGTAGTAACTATAGTTGTTGTTCTTGTAGTAACTATAGTTGTTGTAGTAGATACTATAGTTGTTGTTCTTATAGTAACTATAGTTGTTGTTGTAATAGTAACTGCAGCTGTTGTTATTGTAGTAACTATAGTTGTTGTTCTTGTTGTAACTATAGTTGTTGTTCTTGTAGTAACTATAGTTGTTGTTGTAGTAGTAACTATAGTTGTTGTTCTTTTAGTAACTATAGTTGTTGTTCTTTTAGTAACTATAGTTGTTGTTCTTGTTGTAACTATAGTTGTTGTTCTTGTAGTAACTTTAGTTGTTGTTGTAGTAGTAACTATAGTTGTTGTTCTTGTAGCAACTATAGTTGTTGTTCTTGTAGTAACTATAGTTGTTGTTGTAGTAACTATAGTTGTTGTTGTAGAAGTAACTATAGTTGTTGTTCTAATTGTAACTATAGTTGTTGTTCTTGTAGTAACTATAGTTTTTTGTTGTAGTAGTAACTATAGCTGTTGTTCTTGTAGTAACTATAGTTGTTGTTGTTGTAGTAACTATAGTTGTTGTTCTTGTAGTAACTATAGTTGTTGTAGTAGTAACTATAGTTGTTGTTCTTATAGTAACTATAGTTGTTGTTGTTGTTGTAATAGTAACTGCAGCTGTTGTTATTGTAGTAACTATAGTTGTTGTTCTTGTTGTAACTATAGTTGTTGTTCTTTTAGTAACTATAGTCGTTGTTCTTGTAGTAACTATAGTTGTTTTTGTTCTAGTAACTAAAGTTGTTGTTGTAGTAGTAACTATAGTGGTTGTTGTAGTAGAAACTGCAGCTGTTGTTGCTGAAGTAACTATAATTGTTTTGGTAGTACTAACTATAGTTGTTGTTCTTGTAGTATCTGCTGCTGTTGTTCTTGTAGTAACTATAGTTGTTGTTTTAGTAGTAACTATAGTTGTTGTTCTTGTAGTAACTACAGTTTTTTGTTGTAGTAGTTACTATAGTTGTTGTTCTTGTAGTAACTATAGTTGTTGTTGTAGTAGTAACTATAGTTGTTGTTCTTGTAGTAACTATAGTTGTTGTTCTTGTTGTAACTATAGTTGTTTTTTTTAGTAACTATAGTCGTTGTTCTTGTAGTAACTATAGTTGTTGTTGTAGTAGTAACTAAAGTTGTTGTTGTAGTAGTAACTATAGTTGTTGTTGTAGTAGAAACTGCAGCTGTTGTTGCTGAAGTAACTATAGTTGTTTTGGTAGTAGTAACTTTAGTTGTTGTTCTTGTAGTATCTGCAGCTGTTGTTCTTGTAGTAACTATAGTTGTTGTTTTAGTAGTAACTATAGTGTTGTTGTAGTAGTAACTATAGTTGATGTTCTTTTAGTAACTATAGTTTTTGTTGTAGTAGTAACTATAGTTGTTGTTCTTGTTGTAACTATAGTTGTTGTTCTTGTAGTAACTATAGTTGTTGTTGTAGTAGTAACTATAGTTGTTGTTCTTGTAGTAACTATAGTTGTTGTTCTTGTAGTAACTATAGTTGTTGTTCTTGTAGTAACTATAATTGTTGTTGTAGTAGTAACTGCAGCTGTTGTTCTTTTAGTAACTATAGTCGTTGTTCTTGTAGTAACTATAGTTGTTGTTGTAGTAGTAACTAAAGTTGTTTTTGTAGTAGTAACTATAGTGGTTGTTGTAGTAGAAACTGCAGCTGTTGTTATTGTAGTAACTATAGTTGTTGTTTTAGTAGTAACTATAGTGTTGTCGTAGTAGTAACTATAGTTGATGTTCTTTTAGTAACTATAGTTTTTGTTGTAGTAGTAACTATAGTTGTTGTTCTTGTTGTAACTATAGTTGTTGTTCTTGTAGTAACTATAGTTTTTTGTTGTAGTAGTAACTTTAGTTGTTGTTCTTGTAGTAACTATAGTTGTTGTTGTAGTAGTAACTATAGTTGTTGTTCTTGTAGTAACTATAGTTGTTCTTGTAGCAACTATAGCTGTCGCTGTAGTAGTAACGTTGTTGTTCTTACAGTAACTATAGTTGTTGTTGTAATAGTAACTGCAGCTGTTGTTATTGTAGTAACTATAGTTGTTGTTCTTGTTGTAACTATAGTTGTTGTTCTTGTAGTAACTATAGTTGTTGTTGTAGTAGTAACTATAGTTGTTGTTCTTTTAGTAACTATAGTTGTTGTTCTTTTAGTAACTATAGTTGTAATTCTTGTTGTAACTATAGTTGTTGTTCTTGTAGTAATTTTAGTTGTTGTTGTAGTAGTAACTATAGTTGTTGTTCTTTTAGTAACTATAGTTGTTGTTCTTTTAGTAACTATAGTTGTTGTTCTTGTAGTAACTATAGTTGTTGTTGTAGTAACTATAGTTGTTGTTGTAGAAGTAACTATAGTTGTTGTTCTAATTGTAACTATAGTTGTTGTTCCTGTAGTAACTATAGTTTTTTGTTGTAGTAGTAACTATAGTTGTTGTTCTTATAGTAACTATAGTTGTTGTTGTAATAGTAACTGCAGCTGTTGTTATTGTAGTAACTATAGTTGTTGTTCTTGTTGTAACTATACTTGTTGTTCTTGTAGTAACTATAGTTGTTGTTGTAGTAGTAACTATAGTTGTTGTTCTTGTAGTAACTATAGTTGTTGTTCTTGTAGCAACTATAGCTGTCGCTGTAGTAGTAACGTTGTTGTTCTTATAGTAACTATAGTTGTTGTTGTAATAGTAACTGCAGCTGTTGTTATTGTAGTAACTATAGTTGTTGTTCTTGTTGTAACTATAGTTGTTGTGTTTTTAGTAATTATAGTTGTTGTTCTTGTAGTAACTATAGTTGTTGTAGTAGATACTATAGTTGTTGTTCTTATAGTAACTATAGTTGTTGTTGTAATAATAACTGCAGCTGTTGTTATTGTAGTAACTATAGTTGTTGTTCTTGTTGTAACTATAGTTGTTGTTCTTGTAGTAACTATAGTTGTTGTAGTAGTAACTATAGTTGTTGTTCTTTTAGTAACTATAGTTGTTGTTCTTTTAGTAACTATAGTTGTTGTTCTTGTTGTAACTATAGTTGTTGTTCTTGTAGTAATTTTAGTTGTTGTTGTAGTAGTAACTATAGTTGTTGTTCTTGTAGTAACTTTAGTTGTTAATTTAGTAGTAACTATAGTTGTTGTTCTTGTAGTAACTATAGTTGTTGTTGTAATAGTAACTGCAGCTGTTGTTATTGTAGTAACTATAGTTGTTGTTCTTTTTGTAACTATAGTTGTTGTTCTTGTAGTAATTATAGTTGTTGTTGTAGTAGTAACTATAGTTGTTGTTCTTTTAGTAACTATAGTTGTTGTTCTTTTAGTAACTATAGTTGTTGTTCCTGTTGTAACTATAGTTGTTGTTCTTGTAGTAACTTTAGTTGTTGTTGTAGTAGTAACTATAGTTGTTGTTCTTGTGGTAACTATAGTTGTTGTTCTTGTAGTAACTATAGTTGTTGTTGTAGTAACTGTAGTTGTTGTTGTAGAAGTAACTATAGTTGCTGTTCTAATTGTAACTATAGTTGTTGTTCTTGTAGTAACTATAGTTTTTTGTTGTAGTAGTAACTGTAGCTGTTGTTCTTGTAGTAACTATAGTTGTTGTTGTTGTAGTAACTATAGTTGTTGTTCTTGTAGTAACTATAGTTGTTGTAGTAGTAACTATAGTTGTTGTTCTTATAGTAACTATAGTTGTTGTTGTTGTAATAGTAACTGCAGCTGTTGTTATTGTAGTAACTATAGTTGTTGTTCTTGTTGTAACTATAGTTGTTGTTCTTTTAGTAACTATAGTCGTTGTTCTTGTAGTAACTATAGTTGTTGTTGTAGTAGTAACTAAAGTTGTTGTTGTAGTAGTAACTATAGTGGTTGTTGTAGTAGAAACTGCAGCTGTTGTTGCTGAAGTAACTATAGTTGTTTTGGTAGTAGTAACTATAGTTGTTGTTTTGTAGTATATGCAGCTGTTGTTCTTGTAGTAACTATAGTTGTTGTTCTTATAGTAACTATAGTTGTTGTTGTTGTAATAGTAACTGCAGCTGTTGTTATTGTAGTAACTATAGTTGTTGTTCTTGTTGTAACTATAGTTGTTGTTGTTGTAGTAGTAACTATAGTCGTTGTTCTTGTAGTAACTATAGTTGTTGTAGTAGTAACTATAGTTGTTGTTCTTTTAGTAACTATAGTTGTTGTTCTTTTAGTAACTATAGTTGTTGTTCTTGTTGTAACTAAAGTTGTTGTTCTTGTAGTAATTTTAGTTGTTGTAGTAGTAACTATAGTTGTTGTTCTTTTAGTAACTATAGTTGTTGTTCTTGTAGTAACTATAGTTGTTGTTGTAGTAACTATAGTTGTTGTTGTAGAAGTAACTATAGTTGTTGTTCTAATTGTTACTATAGTTGTTGTTCTTGTAGTAACTATAGTTTTTTGTTGTAGTAGTAACTATAGTTGTTTTTCTTGTAGTAACTATAGTTGTTGTTGTAGTAGTAACTATAGTTGTTGTTCTTGTAGTAACTATAGTTGTTGTAGTAGTAACTATAGTTGCTGATCTTATAGTAACTATAGTTTTTGTTGTAATAGTAACTGCAGCTGTTGTTATTGTAGTAACTATAGTTGTTGTTCTTTTTGTAACTATAGTTGTTGTTCTTTTACTAACTATAGTCGTTGTTCTTGTAGTAACTATAGTTGTTGTTGTAGTAGTAACTAAAGTTGTTGTTGTTGTAATAACTATAGTGGTTGTTGTAGTAGAAACTGCAGCTGTTGTTGCTGAAGTAACTATAGTTGTTTTGGTAGTAGTAACTATAGTTGTTGTTCTTGTAGTATATGCAGCTGTTGTTCTTGTAGTAACTATAGTGGTTGTTTTAGTAGTAACTTTAGTTGTTGTTGTAGAAGTAACTATAGTTGTTGTTCTTTTAGTTACTATAGTTTTTGCTGTAGTAGTAACTATAGTTGTTGTTCTTGTTGCAACTATAGTTGTTGTTGTAGTAGTAACTATAGTTGTTGTTGTAGTAGTAACTATAGTTGTTGATCTTGTAGTAACTATAGTTGTTGTTCTTGTAGTAACTATAGTTGTTGTTCTTGTAGCAACTATAGCTGTCGCTGTTGTAGTAACTGCAGCTGTTGTTTTTGTAGTAACTAGAGTTGTTGTTCTTGTAGTAACTTTAGTTGTTAATTTAGTAGTAACTATAGTTGTTTTTCTTGTAGTAACTATAGTTGTTGTAGTAGATACTATAGTTGTTGTTCTTATAGTAACTATAGTTGTTGTTGTAATAGTAACTGCAGCTGTTGTTATTGTAGTAACTATAGTTGTTGTTCTTGTTGTAACTATAGTTGTTGTTCTTGTAGTAACTATAGTTGTTGTTGTAGTAGTAACTATAGTTGTTGTTCTTTTAGTAACTATAGTTGTTGTTCTTTTAGTAACTATAGTTGTTGTTCTTGTTGTAACTATAGTTGTTGTTCCTGTAGTAACTTTAGTTGTTGTTGTAGTAGTAACTATAGAGGTTGTTGTAGTAGAAACTGCAGGTGTTGTTGCTGAAGTAACTATAGTTGTTGTGGAAGTAGTAACTATAGTTGTTGTTCTTGTATTATATGCAGCTGTTGTTCTTGTAGTAACTATAGATGTTGTTTTAGTAGTAACTATAGTTGTTGTTGTAGTAGTAACTATAGTTGTTGTTCTTTTAGTAACTATATTTTTTGTTGTAGTAGTAACTATAGTTGTTGTTTTTGTAGTAACTATGGTTGTTGTTCTTGTAGTAACTATAGTTGTTGTTCTTGTAGCAACTATAGCTGTCGCTGTAGTAGTAACTGCAGCTGTTGTTTTTGTAGTAACTAGAGTTGTTGTTCTTGTAGTAACTTTAGTTGTTAATTTAGTAGTAACTATTGTTGTTGTTCTTGTAGTAACTATAGTTGTTGTAGTAGATACTATAGTTGTTGTTCTTATAGTAACTATAGTTGTTGTTGTAATAATAACTGCAGCTGTTGTTATTGTAGTAACTATAGTTGTTGTTCTTGTTGTAACTATAGTTGTTGTTCTTGTAGTAACTATAGTTGTTGTAGTAGTAACTATAGTTGTTGTTCTTTTAGTAACTATAGTTGTTGTTCTTTTAGTAACTATAGTTGTTGTTCTTGTTGTAACTATAGTTGTTGTTCTTGTAGTAATTTTAGTTGTTGTTGTAGTAGTAACTATAGTTGTTGTTCTTTTAGTAACTATAGTTGTTGTTCTTGTAGTAACTATAGTTGTTGTTGTAGTAACTATAGTTGTTGTTGTAGAAGTAACTATAGTTGTTGTTCTAATTGTTACTATAGTTGTTGTTCTTGTAGTAACTATAGTTTTTTCTTTGTAGTAGTAACTATAGTTGTTGTAGTAGTAACTATAGTTGTTGTAGTAGTAACTATAGTTGTTGTTCTTATAGTAACTATAGTTGCTGTTGTAATAGTAACCGCAGCTGTTGTTATTGTAGTAACTATAGTTGTTGTTCTTGTTGTAACTATAGTTGATTTTCTTGTAGTAACTATAGTTGTTGTTGTAGTAGTAACTATAGTTGTTGTTGTAGTAGTAACTATAGTTGTTGTTCTTGTAGGAACTATAGTTGTTGTAGTAGTAACTATAGTTGTTGTTCTTATAGTAACTATAGTTGCTGTTGTAATAGTAACCGCAGCTGTTGTTATTGTAGTAACTATAGTTGTTGTTCTTGTTGTAACTATAGTTGTTGTTCTTGTAGTAACTATAGTTGTTGTTGTAGTAGTAACTGCAGCTGTTGTTCTTTAAGTAACTATAGTCGTTGTTCCTGTAGTAACTATAGTTATTGTTGTAGTGGTAACTAAAGTTGTTGTTGCAGTAGTAACTATAGTGGTTGTTGTAGTAGAAACTGCAGCTGTTGTTGCTGAAGAAACTATAGTTGTTGTGGTAGTAGTAACTATAGTTATTGTTCTTGTAGTATCTGCAGCTGTTGTTCTTGTAGTAACTATAGTTGTTGTTTTAGTAGTAACTATAGTTGTTGTTGTAGTAGTATATATAGTTGTTGTTCTTTAAGTAACTATAGTTGTTGTTCTTTTAGTAACTATAGTTGTTGTTCTTGTTGTAACTATAGTTGTTGTTCTTGTAGTAACTTTATTTGTTGTTGTAGTAGTAACTATAGTTGTTGTTCTTGTAGTAACTATAGTTGTTGTTTTTGTAGTAACAATAGCTGTTGTTGTAGTAACTATAGTTGTTGTTGTAGAAGTAACTATAGTTGTTGTTCTAATTGTAACTATAGTTGTTGTTCTTGTAGTAACTATTGTTTTTTGTTGTAGTAGTAACTATAGTTGTTGTTCTTGTAGTAACTATAGTTGTTGTTGTAGTAGTAACTATAGTTGTTGTTCTTGTAGTAACTATAGTTGTTGTTCTTGAAGCAACTATAGCTGTCGCTGTAGTAGTAACTGCAGCTGTTGTTTTTGAAGTAACTAGAGTTGTTGTTCTTTTAGTAACTTTAGTTGTTAATTTAGTAGTTACTATAGTTGCTGTTCTTGTAGTAACTATAGTTGTTGTAGTAGTAACTATAGTTGTTGTTCTTATAGTAACTATAGTTGTTGTTGTAATAGTAACTGCAGCTGTTGTTATTGTAGTAACTATAGTTGTTGTTCTTGTTGTAACTATAAATGTTGTTCTTGTATTAACTATAGTTGTTGTTGTAGTAGTAACTATAGTCGTTGTTCTTTTAGTAACTATAGTTGTTGTTGTAGTAGTAACTATAGTTGTTGTTCTTGTAGTAACTATAGTTGTTGTTCTTGTAGCAACTATAGCTGTCGCTGAAGTAGTAACTGCAGCTGTTGTTTTTGTAGTTACTAGAGTTGTTATTCTTGTAGTAACTTTAGTTGTTAATTTAGTAATAACTATAGTTGTTGTTCTTGTAGTAACTATAGTTGTTGTAGTAGTAACTATAGTTGTTGTTCTTATAGTAACTATAGTTGCTGTTGTAATAGTAACCGCATCTGTTGTTATTGTAGTAACTATAGTTGTTGTTCCTGTTGTAACTATAGTTGTTGTTCTTGTAGTAACTTTAGTTGTTGTTGTAGTAGTAACAATAGTTGTTGTTCTTGTGGTAACTATAGTTGTTGTTCTTGTAGTAACTATAGTTGTTGTTGTAGTAACTGTAGTTGTTGTTGTTGTAGAAGTAACTATAGTTGCTGTTCTAATTGTAACTAAAAATGTTGTTCTTGTAGTAACTAAAGTTTTTTGTTGTAGTAGTAACTGTAGCTGTTGTTCTTGTAGTAACTATAGTTGTTGTTGTTGTAGTAACTATAGTTGTTGTTCTTGTAGTAACTATAGTTGTTGTAGTAGTAACTATAGTTGTTGTTCTTATAGTAACTATAGTTGTTGTTGTTGTAATAGTAACTGCAGCTGTTGTTATTGTAGTAACTATAGTTGTTGTTCTTGTTGTAACTATAGTTGTTGTTCTTTTAGTAACTATAGTCGTTGTTCTTGTAGTAACTATAGTTGTTGTTGTAGTAGTAACTAAAGTTGTTGTTGTAGTAGTAACTATAGTGGTTGTTGTAGTAGAAACTGCAGCTTTTGTTGCTGAAGTAACTATAGTTGTTTTGGTAGTAGTAACTATAGTTGTTGTTTTGTAGTATCTGCAGCTGTTGTTCTTGTAGTAACTATAGTTGTTGTTCTTATAGTAACTATAGTTGTTGTTTTAGTAGTAACTTTAGTTGTTGTTGTAGAAGTAACTATAGTTGTTGTTCTTTTAGTAACTATAGTTTTTGCTGTAGTAGTAACTATAGTTGTTGTTCTTGTTGCAACTATAGTTGTTGTTGTAGTAGTAACTATAGTTGTTGTTGTAGTAGTAACTATAGTTGTTGATCTTGTAGTAACTATAGTTGTTGTTCTTGTAGTAACTATAGTTGTTGTTCTTGTAGCAACTATAGCTGTCGCTGTTGTAGTAACTGCAGCTGTTGTTTTTGTAGTAACTAGAGTTGTTGTTCTTGTAGTAACTTTAGTTGTTAATTTAGTAGTAACTATAGTTGTTTTTCTTGTAGTAACTATAGTTGTTGTAGTAGATACTATAGTTGTTGTTCTTATAGTAACTATAGTTGTTGTTGTAATAGTAACTGCAGCTGTTGTTATTGTAGTAACTATAGTTGTTGTTCTTGTTGTAACTATAGTTGTTGTTGTAGTAGTAACTATAGTCGTTGTTCTTGTAGTAACTATAGTTGTTGTAGTAGTAACTATAGTTGTTGTTCTTTTAGTAACTATAGTTGTTGTTCTTTTAGTAACTATAGTTGTAGTTCTTGTTGTAACTATTGTTGTTGTTCTTGTAGTAATTTTAGTTGTTGTTGTAGTAGTAACTATAGTTGTTGTTCTTTAAGTAACTATAGTTGTTGTTCTTGTAGTAACTATAGTTGTTGTTGTAGTAACTATAGTTGTTGTTGTAGAAGTAACTATAGTTGTTGTTCTAATTGTTACTATAGTTGTTGTTCTTGTAGTAACTATAGTTTTTTGTTGTAGTAGTAACTATAGTTGTTTTTCTTGTAGTAACTATAGTTGTTGTTGTAGTAGTAACTATAGTTGTTGTTCTTGTAGTAACTATAGTTGTTGTAGTAGTAACTATAGTTGTTGATCTTATAGTAACTATAGTTTTTGTTGCAATAGTAACTGCAGCTGTTGTTATTGTAGTAACTATAGTTGTTGTTCTTTTTGTAACTATAGTTGTTGTTCTTTTACTAACTATAGTCGTTGTTCTTGTAGTAACTATAGTTGTTGTTGTAGTAGTAACTAAAGTTGTTGTTGTTGTAATAACTATAGTGGTTGTTGTAGTAGAAACTGCAGCTGTTGTTGCTGAAGTAACTATAGTTGTTTTGGTAGTAGTAACTATAGTTGTTGTTCTTGTAGTATATGCAGCTGTTGTTCTTGTAGTAACTATAGTGGTTGTTTTAGTAGTAACTTTAGTTGTTGTTGTAGAAGTAACTATAGTTGTTGTTCTTTTAGTAACTATAGTTTTTGTTGTAGTAGTAACTATAGTTGTTGTTCTTGTTGCAACTATAGTTGTTGTTGTAGTAGTAACTATAGTTGTTGTTGTAGTAGTAACTATAGTTGTTGTTCTTGTAGTAACTATAGTTGTTGTTATTTTAGTAACTATAGTTGTTGTTCTTGTAGCAACTATAGCTGTCGCTGTTGTAGTAACTGCAGCTGTTGTTTTTGTAGTAACTAGAGTTGTTGTTCTTGTAGTAACTTTAGTTGTTAATTTAGTAGTAACTATAGTTGTTTTTCTTGTAGTAACTATAGTTGTTGTAGTAGATACTATAGTTGTTGTTCTTATAGTAACTATAGTTGTTGTTGTAATAGTAACTGCAGCTGTTGTTATTGTAGTAACTATAGTTGTTGTTCTTGTAGTAACTATAGTTGTTGTTCTAGTAGTAACTATAGTTGTTGTTCTTTTAGTAACTATAGTTGTTGTTCTTTTAGTAACTATAGTTGTTGTTCTTGTTGTAACTATAGTTGTTGTTCCTGTAGTAACTTTAGTTGTTGTTGTAGTAGTAACTATAGTTGTTGTTCTTATGGTAACTATAGTTGTTGTTCTTGTAGTAACTATAGTTGTTGTTGTAGTAACTATAGTTGTTGTTGTAGAAGTAACTATAGTTGTTGTTCTAATTGTAACTATAGTTGTTGTTCTTGTAGTAACTATAGTTTTTTGTTGTAGTAGTAACTATAGCTGTTGTTCTTGTAGTAACTATAGTTGTTGTTGTTATAGTAACTATAGTTGTTGTTCTTGTAGTAACTATAGTTGTTGTAGTAGTAACTATAGTTGTTGTTCTTATAGTAACTATAGTTGTTGTTGTTGTTGTAATAGTAACTGCAGCTGTTGTTATTGTAGTAACTATAGTTGTTGTTCTTGTTGTAACTATAGCTGTTGTTATTTTAGTAACTATAGTCGTTGTTCTTGTAGTAACTATAGTTGTTGTTGTAGTAGTAACTAAAGTTGTTGTTGTAGTAGTAACTATAGTGGTTGTTGTAGTAGAAACTGCAGCTGTTGTTGCTGTAGTAACTATAGTTGTTTTGGTAGTAGTAACTATAGTTGTTGTTCTTGTAGTATCTGCAGCTGTTGTTCTTGTAGTAACTATAGTCGTTATTTTAGTAGTAACTATAGTTGTTGTTGTAGTAGTAACTATAGTTGATGTTCTTTTAGTAACTATAGTTTTTGTTGTAGTAGTAACTATAGTTGTTGTTCTTGTTGTAACTATAGTTGTTGTTCTTGTAGTAACTATAGTTGTTGTTGTAGTAGTAACTATAGTTGTTGTTCTTGTAGTAACCATAGTTGTTGTTCTTGTAGCAACTATAGCTGTCGCTGAAGTAGTAACTGCAGCTGTTGTTTTTGTAGTAACTAGAGTTGTTATTCTTGTAGTAACTTTAGTTGTTAATTTAGTAATAACTATAGTTGTTGTTCTTGTAGTAACTATAGTTGTTGTAGTAGTAACTATAGTTGTTGTTCTTATAGTAACTATAGTTGCTGTTGTAATAGTAACCGCAGCTGTTGTTATTGTAGTAACTATAGTTGTTGTTCTTGTTGTAACTATAGTTGTTGTTCTTGTAGTAACTATAGTTGTTGTTGTAGTAGTAACTGCAGCTGTTGTTCTTTAAGTAACTATAGTCGTTGTTCCTGTAGTAACTATAGTTATTGTTGTAGTAGTAACTAAAGTTGTTGTTGTAGTAGTAACTATAGTGGTTGTTGTAGTAGAAACTGCAGCTGTTGTTGCTGAAGAAACTATAGTTGTTGTGGTAGTAGTAACTATAGTTATTGTTCTTGTAGTATCTGCAGCTGTTGTTCTTGTAGTAACTATAGTTGTTATTTTAGTAGTAACTATAGTTGTTGTTGTAGTAGTATATATAGTTGTTGTTCTTTAAGTAACTATAGTTGTTGTTCTTTTAGTAACTATAGTTGTTGTTCTTGTTGTAACTATAGTTGTTGTTCTTGTAGTAACTTTATTTGTTGTTGTAGTAGTAACTATAGTTGTTGTTCTTGTAGTAACTATAGTTGTTGTTCTTGTAGTAACTATAGTTGTTGTTGTAGTAACTATAGTTGTTGTTGTAGAAGTAACTATAGTTGTTGTTCTAATTGTAACTATAGTTGTTGTTCTTGTAGTAACTATTGTTTTTTGTTGTAGTAGTAACTATAGTTGTTGTTCTTGTAGTAACTATAGTTGTTGTTGTAGTAGTAACTATAGTTGTTGTTCTTGTAGTAACTATAGTTGTTGTTCTTGAAGCAACTATAGCTGTCGCTGTAGTAGTAACTGCAGCTGTTGTTTTTGAAGTAACTAGAGTTGTTGTTCTTTTAGTAACTTTAGTTGTTAATTTAGTGGTAACTATAGTTGCTGTTCTTGTAGTAACTATAGTTGTTGTAGTAGTAACTATAGTTGTTGTTCTTATAGTAACTATAGTTGTTGTTGTAATAGTAACTGCAGCTGTTGTTATTGTAGTAACTATAGTTGTTGTTCTTGTTGTAACTATAGTTGTTGTTCTTGTATTAACTATAGTTGTTGTTGTAGTAGTAACTATAGTCGTTGTTCTTTTAGTAACTATAGTTGTTGTTGTAGTAGTAACTATAGTTGTTGTTCTTGTAGTAACTATAGTTGTTGTTCTTGTAGCAACTATAGCTGTCGCTGAAGTAGTAACTGCAGCTGTTGTTTTTGTAGTAACTAGAGTTGTTATTCTTGTAGTAACTTTTGTTGTTAATTTAGTAATAACTATAGTTGTTGTTCTTGTAGTAACTATAGTTGTTGTAGTAGTAACTATAGTTGTTGTTCTTATAGTAACTATAGTTGCTGTTGTAATAGTAACCGCAGCTGTTGTTATTGTAGTAACTATAGTTGTTGTTCCTGTTGTAACTATAGTTGTTGTTCTTGTAGTAACTTTAGTTGTTGTTGTAGTAGTAACTATAGTTGTTGTTCTTGTGGTAACTATAGTTGTTGTTCTTGTAGTAACTATAGTTGTTGTTGTAGTAACTGTAGTTGTTGTTGTAGAAGTAACTATAGTTGCTGTTCTAATTGTAACTATAGTTGTTGTTCTTGTAGTAACTAAAGTTTTTTGTTGTAGTAGTAACTGTAGCTGTTGTTCTTGTAGTAACTATAGTTGTTGTTGTTGTAGTAACTATAGTTGTTGTTCTTGTAGTAACTATAGTTGTTGTAGTAGTAACTATAGTTGTTGTTCTTATAGTAACTATAGTTGTTGTTGTTGTAATACTAACTGCAGCTATTGTTATTGTAGTAACTATAGTTGTTGTTCTTGTTGTAACTATAGTTGTTGTTCTTTTAGTAACTATAGTCGTTGTTCTTGTAGTAACTATAGTTGTTGTTGTAGTAGTAACTATAGTGGTTGTTGTAGTAGAAACTGCAGCTGTTGTTGCTGAAGTAACTATAGTTGTTTTGGTAGTAGTAACTATAGTTGTTGTTTTGTAGTATCTGCAGCTGTTGTTCTTGTAGTAACTATAGTTGTTGCTCTTATAGTAACTATAGTTGTTGTTGTTGTAATAGTAACTGCAGCTGTTGTTATTGTAGTAACTATAGTTGTTGTTCTTGTTGTAACTATAGTTGTTGTTGTAGTAGTAACTATAGTCGTTGTTCTTGTAGTAACTATAGTTGTTGTAGTAGTAACTATAGTTGTTGTTCTTTTAGTAACTATAGTTGTTGTTCTTTTAGTAACTATAGTTGTAGTTCTTGTTGTAACTATTGTTGTTGTTCTTGTAGTAATTTTAGTTGTTGTTGTAGTAGTAACTATAGTTGTTGTTCTTTTAGTAACTATAGTTGTTGTTCTTGTAGTAACTATAGTTGTTGTTGTAGTAACTATAGTTGTTGTTGTAGAAGTAACTATAGTTGTTGTTCTAATTGTTACTATAGTTGTTGTTCTTGTAGTAACTATAGTTTTTTGTTGTAGTAGTAACTATAGTTGTTTTTCTTGTAGTAACTATAGTTGTTGTTGTAGTAGTAACTATAGTTGTTGTTCTTGTAGTAACTATAGTTGTTGTAGTAGTAACTATAGTTGTTGATCTTATAGTAACTATAGTTTTTGTTGCAATAGTAACTGCAGCTGTTGTTATTGTAGTAACTATAGTTGTTGTTCTTTTTGTAACTATAGTTGTTGTTCTTTTACTAACTATAGTCGTTGTTCTTGTAGTAACTATAGTTGTTGTTGTAGTAGTAACTAAAGTTGTTGTTGTTGTAATAACTATAGTGGTTGTTGTAGTAGAAACTGCAGCTGTTGTTGCTGAAGTAACTATAGTTGTTTTGGTAGTAGTAACTATAGTTGTTGTTCTTGTAGTATATGCAGCTGTTGTTCTTGTAGTAACTATAGTGGTTGTTTTAGTAGTAACTTTAGTTGTTGTTGTAGAAGTAACTATAGTTGTTGTTCTTTTAGTAACTATAGTTTTTGTTGTAGTAGTAACTATAGTTGTTGTTCTTGTTGCAACTATAGTTGTTGTTGTAGTAGTAACTATAGTTGTTGTTGTAGTAGTAACTATAGTTGTTGTTCTTGTAGTAACTATAGTTGTTGTTCTTGTAGTAACTATAGTTGTTGTTCTTGTAGCAACTATAGCTGTCGCTGTTGTAGTAACTGCAGCTGTTGTTTTTGTAGTAACTAGAGTTGTTGTTCTTGTAGTAACTTTAGTTGTTAATTTAGTAGTAACTATAGTTGTTTTTCTTGTAGTAACTATAGTTGTTGTAGTAGATACTATAGTTGTTGTTCTTATAGTAACTATAGTTGTTGTTGTAATAGTAACTGCAGCTGTTGTTATTGTAGTAACTATAGTTGTTGTTCTTGTTTTAACTATAGTTGTAGTTCTTGTGGTAACTATAGTTGTTGTTGTAGTAGTAACTATAGTTGTTGTTCTTTTAGTAACTATAGTTGTTGTTCTTTTAGTAACTATAGTTGTTGTTCTTGTTGTAACTATAGTTGTTGTTCCTGTAGTAACTTTAGTTGTTGTTGTAGTAGTAACTATAGAGGTTGTTGTAGTAGAAACTGCAGGTGTTGTTGCTGAAGTAACTATAGTTGTTGTGGAAGTAGTAACTATAGTTGTTGTTCTTGTAGTATATGCAGCTGTTGTTCTTGTAGTAACTGAAGTTGTTGTTTTAGTAGTAACTATAGTTGTTGTTGTAGTAGTAACTATAGTTGTTGTTCTTTTAGTAACTATTTTTTTTGTTGTAGTAGTAACTATAGTTGTTGTTCTTGTAGTAACTATGGTTGTTGTTCTTGTAGTAACTATAGTTGTTGTTCTTGTAGCAACTATAGCTGTCGCTGTAGTAGTAACTGCAGCTGTTGTTTTTGTAGTAACTAGAGTTGTTGTTCTTGTAGTAACTTTAGTTGTTAATTTAGTAGTAACTATTGTTGTTGTTCTTGTAGTAACTATAGTTGTTGTAGTAGATACTATAGTTGTTGTTCTTATAGTAACTATAGTTGTTGTTGTAATAATAACTGCAGCTGTTGTTATTGTAGTAACTATAGTTGTTGTTCTTGTTGTAACTATAGTTGTTGTTCTTGTAGTAACTATAGTTGTTGTAGTAGTAACTATAGTTGTTGTTCTTTTAGTAACTATAGTTGTTGTTCTTTTAGTAACTATAGTTGTTGTTCTTGTTGTAACTATAGTTGTTGTTCTTGTAGTAATTTTAGTTGTTGTTGTAGTAGTAACTATAGTTGTTGTTCTTTTAGTAACTATAGTTGTTGTTCTTGTAGTAACTATAGTTGTTGTTGTAGTAACTATAGTTGTTGTTGTAGAAGTAACTATAGTTGTTGTTCTAATTGTTACTATAGTTGTTGTTCTTGTAGTAACTATAGTTTTTTCTTTGTAGTAGTAACTATAGTTGTTGTAGTAGTAACTATAGTTGTTGTAGTAGTAACTATAGTTGTTGTTCTTATAGTAACTATAGTTGCTGTTGTAATAGTAACCGCAGCTGTTGTTATTGTAGTAACTATAGTTGTTGTTCTTGTTGTAACTATAGTTGATTTTCTTGTAGTAACTATAGTTGTTGTTGTAGTAGTAACTATAGTTGTTGTTGTAGTAGTAACTATAGTTGTTGTTCTTGTAGGAACTATAGTTGTTGTAGTAGTAACTATAGTTGTTGTTCTTATAGTAACTATAGTTGCTGTTGTAATAGTAACCGCAGCTGTTGTTATTGTAGTAACTATAGTTGTTGTTCTTGTTGTAACTATAGTTGTTGTTCTTGTAGTAACTATAGTTGTTGTTGTAGTAGTAACTGCAGCTGTTGTTCTTTAAGTAACTATAGTCGTTGTTCCTGTAGTAACTATAGTTATTGTTGTAGTAGTAACTAAAGTTGTTGTTGCAGTAGTAACTATAGTGGTTGTTGTAGTAGAAACTGCAGCTGTTGTTGCTGAAGAAACTATAGTTGTTGTGGTAGTAGTAACTATAGTTATTGTTCTTGTAGTATCTGCAGCTGTTGTTCTTGTAGTAACTATAGTTGTTGTTTTAGTAGTAACTATAGTTGTTGTTGTAGTAGTATATATAGTTGTTGTGCTTTAAGTAACTATAGTTGTTGTTCTTTTAGTAACTATAGTTGTTGTTCTTGTTGTAACTATAGTTGTTGTTCTTGTAGTAACTTTATTTGTTGTTGTAGTAGTAACTATAGTTGTTGTTCTTGTAGTAACTATAGTTGTTGTTTTTGTAGTAACTATAGTTGTTGTTGTAGTAACTATAGTTGTTGTTGTAGAAGTAACTATAGTTGTTGTTCTAATTGTAACTATAGTTGTTGTTCTTGTAGTAACTATTGTTTTTTGTTGTAGTAGTAACTATAGTTGTTGTTCTTGTAGTAACTATAGTTGTTGTTGTAGTAGTAACTATAGTTGTTGTTCTTGTAGTAACTATAGTTGTTGTTCTTGAAGCAACTATAGCTGTCGCTGTAGTAGTAACTGCAGCTGTTGTTTTTGAAGTAACTAGAGTTGTTGTTCTTTTAGTAACTTTAGTTGTTAATTTAGTAGTAACTATAGTTGCTGTTCTTGTAGTAACTATAGTTGTTGTAGTAGTAACTATAGTTGTTGTTCTTATAGTAACTATAGTTGTTGTTGTAATAGTAACTGCAGCTGTTGTTATTGTAGTAACTATAGTTGTTGTTCTTGTTGTAACTATAAATGTTGTTCTTGTATTAACTATAGTTGTTGTTGTAGTAGTAACTATAGTCGTTGTTCTTTTAGTAACTATAGTTGTTGTTGTAGTAGTAACTATAGTTGTTGTTCTTGTAGTAACTATAGTTGTTGTTCTTGTAGCAACTATAGCTGTCGCTGAAGTAGTAACTGCAGCTGTTGTTTTTGTAGTTACTAGAGTTGTTATTCTTGTAGTAACTTTAGTTGTTAATTTAGTAATAACTATAGTTGTTGTTCTTGTAGTAACTATAGTTGTTGTAGTAGTAACTATAGTTGTTGTTCTTATAGTAACTATAGTTGCTGTTGTAATAGTAACCGCAGCTGTTGTTATTGTAGTAACTATAGTTGTTGTTCCTGTTGTAACTATAGTTGTTGTTCTTGTAGTAACTTTAGTTGTTGTTGTAGTAGTAACAATAGTTGTTGTTCTTGTGGTAACTATAGTTGTTGTTCTTGTAGTAACTATAGTTGTTGTTGTAGTAACTGTAGTTGTTGTTGTTGTAGAAGTAACTATAGTTGCTGTTCTAATTGTAACTAAAAATGTTGTTCTTGTAGTAACTAAAGTTTTTTGTTGTAGTAGTAACTGTAGCTGTTGTTCTTGTAGTAACTATAGTTGTTGTTGTTGTAGTAACTATAGTTGTTGTTCTTGTAGTAACTATAGTTGTTGTAGTAGTAACTATAGTTGTTGTTCTTATAGTAACTATAGTTGTTGTTGTTGTAATAGTAACTGCAGCTGTTGTTATTGTAGTAACTATAGTTGTTGTTCTTGTTGTAACTATAGTTGTTGTTCTTTTAGTAACTATAGTCGTTGTTCTTGTAGTAACTATAGTTGTTGTTGTAGTAGTAACTAAAGTTGTTGTTGTAGTAGTAACTATAGTGGTTGTTGTAGTAGAAACTGCAGCTGTTGTTGCTGAAGTAACTATAGTTGTTTTGGTAGTAGTAACTATAGTTGTTGTTTTGTAGTATCTGCAGCTGTTGTTCTTGTAGTAACTATAGTTGTTGTTCTTATAGTAACTATAGTTGTTGTTGTTGTAATAGTAACTGCAGCTGTTGTTATTGTAGTAACTATAGTTGTTGTTCTTGTTGTAACTATAGTTGTTGTTGTAGTAGTAACTATAGTCGTTGTTCTTGTAGTAACTATAGTTGTTGTAGTAGTAACTATAGTTGTTGTTCTTTTAGTAACTATAGTTGTTGTTCTTTTAGTAACTATAGTTGTAGTTCTTGTTGTAACTATTGTTGTTGTTCTTGTAGTAATTTTAGTTGTTGTTGTAGTAGTAACTATAGTTGTTGTTCTTTAAGTAACTATAGTTGTTGTCCTTGTAGTAACTATAGTTGTTGTTGTAGTAACTATAGTTGTTGTTGTAGAAGTAACTATAGTTGTTGTTCTAATTGTTACTATAGTTGTTGTTCTTGTAGTAACTATAGTTTTTTGTTGTAGTAGTAACTATAGTTGTTTTTCTTGTAGTAACTATAGTTGTTGTTGTAGTAGTAACTAAAGTTGTTGTTGTAGTAGTAACTATAGTTGTTGTTGTAGTAGAAACTGCAGCTGTTGTTGCTGAAGTAACTATAGTTGTTTTGGTAGTAGTAACTTTAGTTGTTGTTCTTGTAGTATCTGCAGCTGTTGTTCTTGTAGTAACTATAGTTGTTAATGTAGTAGTAACTATAGTTGTTGTTCATGTAGTAACTATAGTTGTTGTTCTTGTAGTAACTATAGTTGTTGTTGTAGTAACTATAGTTGCTGTTGTAGTAGTAACTATAGTTGTTGTTCTTGTAGTAACTTTTGTTGTTTATTTAGTAGTAACTATAGTTGTTGTTCTGTTGTTGTAGTAACTATAGTTGTTGTTGTAGAAGTAACTATAGTTTTTGTTCTAATTGTAACTATAGTATTTGTTCTTGTAGTAACTATAGTTTTTTGTTGTAGTAGTAACTATAGTTGTTTTTTTTTAGTAACTATAGTTGTTGTTCTTTTAGTAACTATAGTTGTTGTTCTTGTTGTAACTATAGTTGTTGTTCTTGTAGTAACTTTAGTTGTTGTTGTAGTAGTAACTATAGTTGTTGTTCTTTTAGTAACTATAGTTGTTGTTCTTGTAGTAACTATAGTTGTTGTTGTAGTTACTATAGTTGTTGTTGTAGAAGTAACTATAGTTGTTGTTCTAATTGTAACTATAGTTGTTGTTCTTGTAGTAACTATAGTTGTTGTAGTAGTAACTATAGTTGTTGTTCTTATAGTAACTATAGTTGTTGTTGTTGTAATAGTAACTGCAGCTGTTGTTATTGTAGTAACTATAGTTGTTGTTCTTGTTGTAACTATAGTTGTTGTTCTTTTAGTAACTATAGTCGTTGTTCTTGTAGTAACTATAGTTGTTGTTGTAGTAGTAACTAAAGTTTTTGTTGTAGTAGTAACTATAGTGGTTGTTGTAGAAGAAACTGCAGCTGTTGTTGCTGAAGTAACTATAGTTGTTTTGGTAGTAGTAACTATAGTTGTTGTTCTTGTAGTATCTGCAGCTGTTGTTCTTGTAGTAACTATAGTTGTTGTTTTAGTAGTAACTATAGTTGTTGTTGTAGTAGTAACTATAGTTGATGTTCTTTTAGTAACTATAGTTTTTGTTGTAGTAGTAATTATAGTTGTTGTTCTTGTTGTAACTATAGTTGTTGTTTTTATAGTAACTATAGTTGTTGTTGTAGTAGTAACTATAGTTGTTGTTCTTTTAGTAACTATAGTTGTTGTTCTTGTAGTAACTATTGTTGTTGTTCTTGTAGCAACTATAGCTGTCGCTGTAGTAGTAACTGCAGCTGTTGTTTTCGTAGTTACTAAGGTTGTTGTTCTTGAAGTAACTTTAGTTGTTAATTTAGTAGTAACTATAGTTGTTGTTCTGTTGTTGTAGTAACTATAGTTGTTGGTGTAGAAGTAACTATAGTTTTTGTTCTAATTGTAACTATAGTATTTGTTCTTGTAGTAACTATAGTTTTTTGTTGTAGTAGTAACTATAGTTGTTGTTCTTAAAGTAACTATAGTTGTTGTTGTAGTAGTAACTATAGTTGTTGTTGTAGTAGTAACTATAGTTGTTGTTCTTTTAGTAACTATAGTTGTTGTTCTTTTAGTAACTATAGTCGTTGTTCCTGTAGTAACTATAGTTATTGTTGAAGTAGTAACTAAAGTTGTTGTTGTAGTAGTAACTATAGTGGTTGTTGTAGTAGAAACTGCAGCTGTTGTTGCTGAAGAAACTATAGTTGTTGTGGTAGTAGTAACTATAGTTGTTGTTCTTGTAGTATCTGCAGCTGTTGTTCTTGTAGTAAATTTAGTTGTTGTTTAAGTAGTCACTATAGTTGTTGTTGTAGTAGTAACTATAGTTGTTGTTCTTTAAGTAACTATAGTTGTTGTTCTTTTAGTAACTATAGTTGTTGTTCTTGTTGTAACTATAGTTGTTGTTCTTGTAGTAACTATATTTGTTGTTGTAGTAGTAACTATAGTTGTTGTTCTTGTAGTAACTATAGTTGTTGTTCTTGTAGTAACTATAGTTGTTGTTGTAGTAACTATAGTTGTTGTTGTAGAAGTAACTATAGTTGTTGTTCTAATTGTAACTATAGTTGTTGTTCTTGTAGTAACTATAGTTTTTTGTTGTAGTAGTAACTATAGTTGTTGTTCTTGTAGTAACTATAGTTGTTGTTGTAGTAGTAACTATAGTTGTTGTTCTTGTAGTAACTATAGCTGTTGTTGTAGTAGTAACTATAGTTGTTGTTCTTGTAGTAACTATAGTTGTTGTAGTAGTAACTATAGTTGTTGTTCTTATAGTAACTATAGTTGTTGTTGTTGTAATAGTAACTGCAGCTGTTGTTATTGTAGTAACTATAGTTGTTGTTCTTGTTGTAACTATAGTTGTTGTTCTTTTAGTAACTATAGTCGTTGTTCTTGTAGTAACTATAGTTGTTGTTGTAGTAGTAACTAAAGTTTTTGTTGTAGTAGTAACTATAGTGGCTGTTGTAGTAGAAACTGCAGCTGTTGTTGCTGAAGTAACTATAGTTGTTTTGGTAGTAGTAACTATAGTTGTTGTTCTTGTAGTAACTATAGTTGTTGTTTTAGTAGTAACTATAGTTGTTGTTGTAGTAGTAACTATAGTTGATGTTCTTTTAGTAACTATAGTTTTTGTTGTAGTAGTAATTATAGTTGTTGTTCTTGTTGTAACTATAGTTGTTGTTCTTATAGTAACTATAGTTGTTGTTGTAGTAGTAACTATAGTTGTTGTTCTTTTAGTAACTATAGTTGTTGTTCTTGTAGTAACTATAGTTGTTGTTCTTGTAGCAACTATAGCTGTCGCTGTAGTAGTAACTGCAGCTGTTGTTTTTGTAGTTACTAGAGTTGTTGTTCTTGAAGTAACTTTAAGTTGTTAATTTAGTAGTAACTATAGTTGTTGTTCTGTTGTTGTAGTAACTATAGTTGTTGGTGTAGAAGTAACTATAGTTTTTGTTCTAATTGTAACTATAGTATTTGTTCTTGTAGTAACTATAGTTTTTTGTTGTAGTAGTAACTATAGTTGTTGTTCTTGTAGTAACTATAGTTGTTGTTCTTGTTGTTACTATAGTTGTTGTTCTTGTAGTAACTATAGTTGTTAATGTAGTAGTAACTATAGTTGTTGTTCATGTAGTAACTATAGTTGTTGTTCTTGTAGTAACTATAGTTGTTGTTGTAGTAACTATAGTTGTTGTTGTAGTAGTAACTATAGTTGTTGTTCTTGTAGTAACTTTTGTTGTTTATTTAGTAGTAACTATAGTTGTTGTTCTGTTGTTGTAGTAACTATAGTTGTTGTTGTAGAAGTAACTATAGTTTTTGTTCTAATTGTAACTATAGTATTTGTTCTTGTAGTAACTATAGTTTTTTGTTGTAGTAGTAACTATAGTTGTTTTTTTTTAGTAACTATAGTTGTTGTTCTTTTAGTAACTATAGTTGTTGTTCTTGTTGTAACTATAGTTGTTGTTCTTGTAGTAACTTTAGTTGTTGTTGTAGTAGTAACTATAGTTGTTGTTCTTTTAGTAACTATAGTTGTTGTTCTTGTAGTAACTATAGTTGTTGTTGTAGTTACTATAGTTGTTGTTGTAGAAGTAACTATAGTTGTTGTTCTAATTGTAACTATAGTTGTTGTTCTTGTAGTAACTATAGTTGTTGTAGTAGTAACTATAGTTGTTGTTCTTATAGTAACTATAGTTGTTGTTGTTGTAATAGTAACTGCAGCTGTTGTTATTGTAGTAACTATAGTTGTTGTTCTTGTTGTAACTATAGTTGTTGTTCTTTTAGTAACTATAGTCGTTGTTCTTGTAGTAACTATAGTTGTTGTTGTAGTAGTAACTAAAGTTTTTGTTGTAGTAGTAACTATAGTGGTTGTTGTAGAAGAAACTGCAGCTGTTGTTGCTGAAGTAACTATAGTTGTTTTGGTAGTAGTAACTATAGTTTTTGTTCTTGTAGTATCTGCAGCTGTTGTTCTTGTAGTAACTATAGTTGTTGTTTTAGTAGTAACTATAGTTGTTGTTGTAGTAGTAACTATAGTTGATGTTCTTTTAGTAACTATAGTTTTTGTTGTAGTAGTAATTATAGTTGTTGTTCTTGTTGTAACTATAGTTGTTGTTTTTATAGTAACTATAGTTGTTGTTGTAGTAGTAACTATAGTTGTTGTTCTTTTAGTAACTATAGTTGTTGTTCTTGTAGTAACTATTGTTGTTGTTCTTGTAGCAACTATAGCTGTCGCTGTAGTAGTAACTGCAGCTGTTGTTTTCGTAGTTACTAGAGTTGTTGTTCTTGAAGTAACTTTAGTTGTTAATTTAGTAGTAACTGTAGTTGTTGTTCTGTTGTTGTAGTAACTATAGTTGTTGGTGTAGAAGTAACTATAGTTTTTGTTCTAATTGTAACTATAGTATTTGTTCTTGTAGTAACTATAGTTTTTTGTTGTAGTAGTAACTATAGTTGTTGTTCTTAAAGTAACTATAGTTGGTGTTGTAGTAGTAACTATAGTTGTTGTTGTAGTAGTAACTATAGTTGTTGTTCTTTTAGTAACTATAGTTGTGTTCTTTTAGTAACTATAGTTGTTGTTCTTGTTGTAACTATAGTTGTTGTTCTTGTAGTAACTATAGTTGTTGTTGTAGTAGTAACTATAGTTGTTGTTCTTTTAGTAACTATAGTTGTTGTTCTTTTAGTAACTATAGTTGTTGTTCTTGTTGTAACTATAGTTGTTGTTCCTGTAGAAGCTTTAGTTGTTGTTGTAGTAGTAACTATAGTTGTTGTTCTTTTAGTAACTATAGTTGTTGTTCTTGTAGTAACTATAGTTGTTGTTGTAGTAACTACAGTTGTTGTTGTAGAAGTAACTATAGTTGTTGTTCTAATTGTAACTATAGTTGTTGTTCTTGTAGTAACTATAGTTTTTTTTGTTATAGAAGTAACTATAGTTGTTGTTCTTGTAGTAACTATAGTTGCTGTTGTAGTAGTAACTATAGTTGTTGTTCTTGTAGTAACTATAGTTGTTGTAGTAGTAACTATAGTTGTTGTTCTTATAGTAACTATAGTTGTTGTTGTTGTAATAGTAACTGCAGCTGTTGTTATTGTAGTAACTATAGTTGTTGTTCTTGTTGTAACTATAGTTGTTGTTCTTTTAGTAACTATAGTCGTTGTTCTTGTAGTAACTATTGTTGTTGTTGTAGTAGTAACTAAAGTTTTTGTTGTAGTAGTAACTATAGTGGTTGTTGTAGTAGAAACTGCATCTGTTGTTGCTGAAGTAACTATAGTTGTTTTGGTAGTAGTAACTATAGTTGTTGTTCTTGTAGTATCTGCAGCTGTTGTTCTTGTAGTAACTATAGTTGTTGTTTTAGTAGTAACTATAGTTGTTGTTGTAGTAGTAACTATAGTTGATGTTCTTTAAGTAACTATAGTTTTTGTTGTAGTAGTAATTATAGTTGTTGTTCTTGTTGTAACTATAGTTGTTGTTCTTATAGTAACTATAGTTGTTGTTGAAGTAGTAACTATAGTTGTTGTTCTTTTAGTAACTATAGTTGTTGTTCTTGTAGTAACTATAGTTTTTGTTCTTGTAGCAACTATAGCTGTCGCTGTAGTAGTAACTGCAGCTGTTGTTTTTGTAGTTACTAGAGTTGTTGTTCTTGTAGTAACTTTAGTTGTTAATTTAGTAGTAACTATAGTTGTTGTTCTGTTGTTGTAGTAACTATAGTTGTTGGTGTAGAAGTAACTATAGTTTTTGTTCTAATTGTAACTATAGTATTTGTTCTTGCAGAAACTATAGTTTTTTGTTGTAGTAGTAACTATAGTTGTTGTTCTTGTAGTAACTATAGTTGTTGTTGTAGTAGTAACTATAGTTGTTGTTGTAGTAGTAACTATAGTTGTTGTTCTTTTAGTAACTATAGTTGTGTTCTTTTAGTAACTATAGTTGTTGTTCTTGTTGTAACTATAGTTGTTGTTCTTGTAGTAACTATATTTGTTGTTGTAGTAGTAACTATAGTTGTTGTTGTAGTAGTAACTGCAGCTGTAGTTTTTGAAGTAACTAGAGTTGCTGTTCTTGTAGTAACTTTAGTTGTTAATTAAGTAGCAACTATAGATGTTGTTCTTGTAGTAACTATAGTTGTTGTAGTAGTAACTATAGTTGTTGTTCTTATAGTAACTATAGTTGTTGTTGTAATAGTAACTGCAGCTGTTGTTATTGTAGTAACTATAGTTGTTGTTCTTGTTGTAGCTACAGTTGTTGTTCTTGTAGTAACTATAGTTGTTGTTGTAGTAACTATAGTTGTTGTTGTAGAAGAAACTATAGTTGTTGTTCTAATTGTAACTATAGTTGTTGTTCTTGTAGTAACTATAGTTTTTTTTGTTATAGAAGTAACTATAGTTGTTGTTCTTGTAGTAACTATAGTTGCTGTTGTAGTAGTAACTATAGTTGTTGTTCTTGTAGTAACTATAGTTGTTGTAGTAGTAACTATAGTTGTTGTTCTTATAGTAACCAGAGTTGTTGTTGTTGTAATAGTAACTGCAGCTGTTGTTATTGTAGTAACTATAGTTGTTGTTCTTGTTGTAACTATAGTTGTTGTTCTTTTAGTAACTATAGTCGTTGTTCTTGTAGTAACTATAGTTGTTGTTGTAGTAGTAACTAAAGTTTTTGTTGTAGTAGTAACTATAGTGGTTGTTGTAGAAGAAACTGCAGCTGTTGTTGCTGAAGTAACTATAGTTGTTTTGGTATTAGTAACTATAGTTGTTGTTCTTGTAGTATCTGCAGCTGTTGTTCTTGTAGTAACTATAGTTGTTGTTTTAGTAGTAACTATAGTTGTTGTTGTAGTAGTATATATAGTTGATGTTCTTTAAGTAACTATAGTTTTTGTTGTAGTAGTAATTATAGTTGTTGTTCTTGTTGTAACTATAGGTGTTGTTCTTATAGTAACTATAGTTGTTGTTGAAGTAGTAACTATAGTTGTTGTTCTTTTAGTAACTATAGTTGTTGTTCTTGTAGTAACTATAGTTGTTGTTCTTGTAGCAACTATAGCTTTCGCTGTAGTAGTAACTGCAGATGTTGTTTTTGTAGTTACTAGAGTTGTTGTTCTTGTAGTAACTTTAGTTGTTAATTTAGTAGTAACTATAGTTGTTGTTCTGTTGTTGTAGTAACTATAGTTGTTGGTGTAGAAGTAACTATAGTTTTTGTTCTAATTGTAACTATAGTATTTGTTCTTGTAGTAACTATAGTTTTTTGTTGTAGTAGTAACTATAGTTGTTGTTCTTGTAGTAACTATAGTTGTTGTTGTAGTAGTAACTATAGTTGTTGTTGTAGTAGTAACTATAGTTGTTGTTCTTTTAGTAACTATAGTTGTGTTCTTTTAGTAACTATAGTTGTTGTTCTTGTTGTAACTATAGTTGTTGTTCTTGTAGTAACTATATTTGTTGTTGTAGTAGTAACTGCAGCTGTAGTTTTTGAAGTAACTAGAGTTGTTGTTCTTGTAGTAACTTTAGTTGTTAATTAAGTAGCAACTATAGATATTGTTCTTGTAGTAACTATAGTTGTTTTAGTAGTAACTATAGTTGTTGTTCTTATAGTAACTATAGTTGTTGTTGTAATAGTAACTGCAGCTGTTGTTATTGTAGTAACTATAGTTGTTGTTCTTGTTGTAACTATAGTTGTTGTTCTTGTAGTAACTATAGTTGTTGTTGTAGTAGTAACTATAGTTGTTGTTCTTTTAGTACTATAGTTGTTGTTCTTTTAGTAACTATAGTTGTTGTTCTTGTTGTTACTATAGTTGTTGTTCTTGTAGTAACTATAGTTGTTGTTCTTGTAGTAACTATAGTTGTTGTTGTAGTAACTATAGTTGTTGTTGTAGTAGTAACTATAGTTGTTGTTCTTATAGTAACTATAGTTGTTGTTGTAATAGTAACTGCAGCTGTTGTTATTATGGTAACTGTAGTTGTTGTTCTTGTTGTAACTATAGTTGTTGTTCTTTTTGTAACTAAAGTCGTTGTTCTTGTAGTAACTATAGTTGTTGTTTTAGTAGTAACTAAAGTTGTTGTTGTAGTAGTAACTATAGTGGTTGTTGTAGAAGAAACTGCAGCTGTTGTTGCTGAAGTAACTATAGTTGTTTTGGTAGTAGTAACTATAGTTGTTGTTCTTGTAGTATATGCAGCTGTTGTTCTTGTTGTAACTATAGTTGTTGTTTTAGTAGTAACTATAGTTGTTGTTGTAGTAGTAACTATAGTTGTTCTTTTAGTAACTATAGTTTTTGTTGTTGTAGTAACTATAGTTGTTTTTCTTGTTGCAACTATAGTTGTTGTTCTTGTAGTAACTATAGTTGTTGTTGTAGTAGTAACTATAGTTGTTGTTCTTGTAGTAACTATAGTTGTTGTTCTTGTAGTAACTATAGTTGTTGTTCTTGTAGCAACTATAGCTGTCGCTGTAGTAGTAACTGCAGCTGTTGTTTTTGTAGTAACTAGAGTTGTTGTTCTTGTAGTAACTTTTGTTGTTAATTTAGTAGTAACTATAGTTGTTGTTCTGTTGTTGTAGTACCAATAGTTGTTGTTGTAGAAGTAACTATAGTTTTTGTTCTTATTGTAACTATAGTATTTGTTCTTGTAGTAACTATAGTTTTTTGTTGTAGTAGTAACTATAGTTGTCGTTCTTGTAGTAACTATAGTTGTTGTTGTAGTAGTAACTAAAATTGTCGCTGAAGTAGTAACTGCAGCTGTTGTTTTTGTAGTAACAGAGTTGTTGTTCTTGTAGTAACTTTAGTTGTTAATTTAGTAGTAACTATAGTTGTTGTTCTTGTAGTAACTATAGTTGTTTTAGTAGAAACTATAGTTGTTGTTCTTATAGTAACTATAGTTGTTGTTGTAATAGTAACTGCAGCTGTTGTTATTGTAGTAACTATAGTTGTTGTTCTTGTTGTAACTATAGTTGTTGTTCTTGTAGTAACTATAGTTGTTGTTGTAGTAGTAACTATAGTTGTTGTTCTTTTAGTAACTATAGTTGTTGTTCTTTTAGTAACTATAGTTGTTGTTCTTGTTGTAACTATAGTTGTTGTTCTTGTAGTAACTTTAGTTGTTGTTGTAGTAGTAACTATAGTTGTTGTTCTTGTAGCAACTATAGTTGTTGTTCTTGTAGTAACTATAGTTGTTGTTGTAGTAACTATAGTTGTTGTTGTAGAAGTAACTATAGTTGTTGTTCTAATTGTAACTATAGTTGTTGTTCTTGTAGTAACTATAGTTTTTTGTTGTAGTAGTAACTATAGCTGTTGTTCTTGTAGTAACTATAGTTGTTGTTGTAGTAGTAACTATAGTTGTTGTTCTTATAGTAACTATAGTTGTTGTTGTTGTAATAGTAACTGCAGCTGTTGTTATTGTAGTAACTATAGTTGTTGTTCTTGTTGTAACTATAGTTGTTGTTCTTTTAGTAACTATAGTCGTTGTTCTTGTAGTAACTATAGTTGTTTTTGTAGTAGTAACTAAAGTTGTTGTTGTAGTAGTAACTATAGTGGTTGTTGTAGTAGAAACTGCAGCTGTTGTTGCTGAAGTAACTATAGTTGTTTTGGTAGTACTAACTATAGTTGTTGTTCTTGTAGTATCTGCTGCTGTTGTTCTTGTAGTAACTATAGTTGTTGTTTTAGTAGTAACTATAGTTGTTGTTCTTGTAGTAACTATAGTTTTTTGTTGTAGTAGTTACTATAGTTGTTGTTCTTGTAGTAACTATAGTTGTTGTTGTAGTAGTAACTATAGTTGTTGTTCTTGTAGTAACTATAGTTGTTGTTCTTATAGTAACTATAGTTGTTGTTGTTGTAATAGTAACTGCAGCTGTTGTTATTGTAGTAACTATAGTTGTTGTTCTTGTTGTAACTATAGTTGTTTTTTTTTAGTAACTGAAGTCGTTGTTCTTGTAGTAACTATAGTTGTTGTTGTAGTAGTAACTAAAGTTGTTGTTGTAGTAGTAACTATAGTTGTTGTTGTAGTAGAAACTGCAGCTGTTGTTGCTGAAGTAACTATAGTTGTTTTGGTAGTAGTAACTTTAGTTGTTGTTCTTGTAGTATCTGCAGCTGTTGTTCTTGTAGTAACTATAGTTGTTGTTTTAGTAGTAACTATAGTGTTGTTGTAGTAGTAACTATAGTTGATGTTCTTTTAGTAACTATAGTTTTTGTTGTAGTAGTAACTATAGTTGTTGTTCTTGTTGTAACTATAGTTGTTGTTCTTGTAGTAACTATAGTTGTTGTAGTAGATACTATAGTTGTTGTTCTTATAGTAACTATAGTTGTTGTTGTAATAGTAACTGCAGCTGTTGTTATTGTAGTAACTATAGTTGTTGTTCTTGTTGTAACTATAGTTGTTGTTGTAGTAGTAACTATAGTTGTTGTTCTTGTAGTAACTATAGTTGTTGTTCTTGTAGTAACTATAGTTGTTGTTCTTGTAGCAACTATAGCTGTCGCTGTAGTAGTAACTGCAGCTGTTGTTTTTGTAGTAACTAGAGTTGTTGTTCTTGTAGTAACTTTTGTTGTTAATTTAGTAGTAACTATAGTTGTTGTTCTGTTGTTGTAGTACCAATAGTTGTTGTTGTAGAAGTAACTATAGTTTTTGTTCTTATTGTAACTATAGTATTTGTTCTTGTAGTAACTATAGTTTTTTGTTGTAGTAGTAACTATAGTTGTCGTTCTTGTAGTAACTATAGTTGTTGTTGTAGTAGTAACTAAAGTTGTCGCTGAAGTAGTAACTGCAGCTGTTGTTTTTGTAGTAACAGAGTTGTTGTTCTTGTAGTAACTTTAGTTGTTAATTTAGTAGTAACTATAGTTGTTGTTCTTGTAGTAACTATAGTTGTTGTAGTAGATACTATAGTTGTTGTTCTTATAGTAACTATAGTTGTTGTTGTAATAGTAACTGCAGCTGTTGTTATTGTAGTAACTATAGTTGTTGTTCTTGTTGTAACTATAGTTGTTGTTCTTGTAGTAACTATAGTTGTTGTTGTAGTAGTAACTATAGTTGTTGTTCTTTTAGTAACTATAGTTGTTGTTCTTTTAGTAACTATAGTTGTTGTTCTTGTTGTAACTATAGTTGTTGTTCTTGTAGTAACTTTAGTTGTTGTTGTAGTAGTAACTATAGTTGTTGTTCTTGTAGCAACTATAGTTGTTGTTCTTGTAGTAACTATAGTTGTTGTTGTAGTAACTATAGTTGTTGTTGTAGAAGTAACTATAGTTGTTGTTCTAATTGTAACTATAGTTGTTGTTCTTGTAGTAACTATAGTTTTTTGTTGTAGTAGTAACTATAGCTGTTGTTCTTGTAGTAACTATAGTTGTTGTTGTTGTAGTAACTATAGTTGTTGTTCTTGTAGTAACTATAGTTGTTGTAGTAGTAACTATAGTTGTTGTTCTTATAGTAACTATAGTTGTTGTTGTTGTAATAGTAACTGCAGCTGTTGTTCTTGTTGTAACTATAGTTGTTGTTCTTTTAGTAACTATAGTCGTTGTTCTTGTAGTAACTATAGTTGTTTTTGTAGTAGTAACTAAAGTTGTTGTTGTAGTAGTAACTATAGTGGTTGTTGTAGTAGAAACTGCAGCTGTTGTTGCTGAAGTAACTATAGTTGTTTTGGTAGTACTAACTATAGTTGTTGTTCTTGTAGTATCTGCTGCTGTTGTTCTTGTAGTAACTATAGTTGTTGTTTTAGTAGTAACTATAGTTGTTGTTCTTGTAGTAACTATAGTTTTTTGTTGTAGTAGTTACTATAGTTGTTGTTCTTGTAGTAACTATAGTTGTTGTTGTAGTAGTAACTATAGTTGTTGTTCTTGTAGTAACTATAGTTGTTGTTCTTATAGTAACTATAGTTGTTGTTGTTGTAATAGTAACTGCAGCTGTTGTTATTGTAGTAACTATAGTTGTTGTTCTTGTTGTAACTATAGTTGTTTTTTTTTAGTAACTATAGTCGTTGTTCTTGTAGTAACTATAGTTGTTGTTGTAGTAGTAACTAAAGTTGTTGTTGTAGTAGTAACTATAGTTGTTGTTGTAGTAGAAACTGCAGCTGTTGTTGCTGAAGTAACTATAGTTGTTTTGGTAGTAGTAACTTTAGTTGTTGTTCTTGTAGTATCTGCAGCTGTTGTTCTTGTAGTAACTATAGTTGTTGTTTTAGTAGTAACTATAGTGTTGTTGTAGTAGTAACTATAGTTGATGTTCTTTTAGTAACTATAGTTTTTGTTGTAGTAGTAACTATAGTTGTTGTTCTTGTTGTAACTATAGTTGTTGTTCTTGTAGTAACTATAGTTGTTGTTGTAGTAGTAACTATAGTTGTTGTTCTTGTAGTAACTATAGTTGTTGTTCTTGTAGTAACTATAGTTGTTGTTCTTGTAGTAACTATAATTGTTGTTGTAGTAGTAACTGCAGCTGTTGTTCTTTTCGTAACTATAGTCGTTGTTCTTGTAGTAACTATAGTTGTTGTTGTAGTATTAACTAAAGTTGTTGTTGTAGTAGTAACAATAGAGGTTGTTGTAGTAGAAACTGCAGGTGTTGTTGCTGAAGTAACTATAGTTGTTGTGGAAGTAGTAACTATAGTTGTTGTTGTAGTAGTAACTGCAGCTGATGTTCTCTAAGTAACTATAGTCGTTGTTCTTGTAGTAACTATAGTTATTGTTGTAGTGGTAACTAAAGTTGTTGTTGTAGTAGTAACTATATTGGTTGTTGTAGTAGAAACTGCAGCTGTTGTTGCTGAAGAAACTATAGTTGTTGTGGTAGTAGTTACTATAGTTGTTGTTCTTGTAGTATCTGCAGCTGTTGTTCTTGTAGTAACTATAGTTGTTGTTTTAGTAGTAACTATAGTTGTTGTTGTAGTAGTAACTGTAGTTGTTGTTCTTTTAGTAACTATAGTTGTTGTTCTTTTAGTAACTATAGTTGTTGTTCTTGTTGTTACTATAGTTGTTGTTCTTGTAGTAACTATATTTGTTGTTGTAGTAGTAACTATAGTTGTTGTTCTTGTAGTAACTATAGTTGTTGTTCTTGTAGTAACATTAGTTGTTGTTGTAGTAACTATAGTTGTTGTTGTAGAAGTAATTATAGTTGTTGTTCTTAATGTAACTATAGTTGTTGTTCCTGTAGTAACTATAGTTTTTTGTTGTAGTAGTAACTTTAGTTGTTGTTCTTGTAGTAACTATAGTTGTTGTTCTTGTAGTAACTTTAGTTGTTGTTCTTGTAGTAACTATAGTTGTTGTTCTTGTAGCAACTATAGCTGTCGCTGTAGTAGTAACGTTGTTGTTCTTATAGTAACTATAGTTGTTGTTGTAATAGTAACTGCAGCTGTTGTTATTGTAGTAACTATAGTTGTTGTTCTTGTTGTAACTATAGTTGTTGTTCTTGTAGTAACTGTAGTTGTTGTTGTAGTAGTAACTATAGTTGTTGTTCTTTTAGTAACTATAGTTGTTGTTCTTTTAGTAACTATAGTTGTTGTTCTTGTTGTAACTATAGTTGTTGTTCTTGTAGTAATTTTAGTTGTTGTTGTAGTAGTAACTATAGCTGTTGTTCTTTTAGTAACTATAGTTGTTGTTCTTTTAGTAACTATAGTTGTGTTCTTTTAGTAACTATAGTTGTTGTTCTTGTTGTAACTATAGTTGTTGTTCTTGTAGTAACTATATTTGTTGTTGTAGTAGTAACTATAGTTGTTGTTGTAGTAGTAACTGCAGCTGTAGTTTTTGTAGTAACTAGAGTTGTTGTTCTTGTAGTAACTTTAGTTGTTAATTAAGTAGCAACTATAGATGTTGTTCTTGTAGTAACTATAGTTGTTGTAGTAGTAACTATAGTTGTTGTTCTTATAGTAACTATAGTTGTTGTTGTAATAGTAACTGCAGCTGTTGTTATTGTAGTAACTATAGTTGTTGTTCTTGTTGTAGCTATAGTTGTTGTTCTTGTAGTAACTATAGTTGTTGTTGTAGTAACTATAGTTGTTGTTGTAGAAGTAACTATAGTTGTTGTTCTAATTGTAACTATAGTTGTTGTTCTTGTAGTAACTATAGTTGTTGTAGTAGTAACTATAGTTGTTGTTCTTATAGTAACTATAGTTGTTGTTGTTGTAATAGTAATTGCAGCTGTTGTTATTGTAGTAACTATAGTTGTTGTTCTTGTTGTAACTATAGTTGTTGTTCTTTTAGTAACTATAGTCGTTGTTCTTGTAGTAACTATAGTTGTTGTTGTAGTAGTAACTAAAGTTTTTGTTGTAGTAGTAACTATAGTGGTTGTTGTAGAAGAAACTGCAGCTGTTGTTGCTGAGGTAACTATAGTTGTTTTGGTAGTAGTAACTATAGTTGTTGTTCTTGTAGTATCTGCAGCTGTTGTTCTGTAGTAACTATAGTTGTTGTTTTAGTAGTAACTATAGTTGTTGTTGTAGTAGTAACTATAGTTGATGTTCTTTAAGTAACTATAGTTTTTGTTGTAGTAGTAATTATAGTTGTTGTTCTTGTTGTAACTATAGTTGTTGTTCTTATAGTAACTATAGTTGTTGTTGAAGTAGTAACTATAGTTGTTGTTCTTTTAGTAACTATAGTTGTTGTTCTTGTAGTAACTATAGTTGTTGTTCTTGTAGCAACTATAGCTGTCGCTGTAGTAGTAACTGCAGCTGTTGTTTTTGTAGTTACTAGAGTTGTTGTTCTTGTAGTAACTTTAGTTGTTAATTTAGTAGTAACTATAGTTGTTGTTCTGTTGTTGTAGTAACTATAGTTGTTGGTGTAGAAGTAACTATAGTTTTTGTTCTAATTGTAACTATAGTATTTGTTCTTGTAGTAACTATAGTTTTTTGTTGTAGTAGTAACTATAGTTGTTCTTCTTGTAGTAACTATAGTTGTTGTTGTAGTAGTAACTATAGTTGTTGTTGTAGTAGTAACTATAGTTGTTGTTCTTTTAGTAACTATAGTTGTGTTCTTTTAGTAACTATAGTTGTTGTTCTTGTTGTAACTATAGTTGTTGTTCTTGTAGTAACTATATTTGTTGTTGTAGTAGTAACTATAGTTGTTGTTGTAGTAGTAACTGCAGCTGTAGTTTTTGAAGTAACTAGAGTTGTTGTTCTTGTAGTAACTTTAGTTGTTAATTAAGTAGCAACTATAGATGTTGTTCTTGTAGTAACTATAGTTGTTGTAGTAGTAACTATAGTTGTTGTTCTTATAGTAACTATAGTTGTTGTTGTAATAGTAACTGCAGCTGTTGTTATTGTAGTAACTATAGTTGTTGTTCTTGTTGTAACTATAGTTGTTGTTCTTGTAGTAACTATAGTTGTTGTTGTAGTAGTAACTATAGTTGTTGTTCTTTTAGTACTATAGTTGTTGTTCTTTTAGTAACTATAGTTGTTGTTCTTGTTGTTACTATAGTTGTTGTTCTTGTAGTAACTATAGTTCTTGTGATTGTAGTAACTATAGTTGTTGTTGTAGTAACTATAGTTGTTGTTGTAGTAGTATCTATAGTTGTTGTTCTTATAGTAACTATAGTTGTTGTTGTAATAGTAACTGCAGCTGTTGTTATTATGGTAACTGTAGTTGTTGTTCTTGTTGTAACTATAGTTGTTGTTCTTTTAGTAACTATAGTCGTTGTTCTTGTAGTAACTATAGTTGTTGTTTTAGTAGTAACTAAAGTTGTTGTTGTAGTAGTAACTATAGTGGTTGTTGTAGAAGAAACTGCAGCTGTTGTTGCTGAAGTAACTATAGTTGTTTTGGTAGTAGTAACTATAGTTGTTGTTATTGTAGTATATGCAGCTGTTGTTCTTGTTGTAACTATAATTGTTGTTTTAGTAGTAACTATAGTTGTTGTTGTAGTAGTAACTATAGTTGATGTTCTTTTAGTAACTATAGTTTTTGTTGTTGTAGTAACTATAGTTGTTTTTCTTGTTGCAACTATAGTTGTTGTTCTTGTAGTAACTATAGTTGTTGTTGTAGTAGTAACTATAGTTGTTGTTCTTGTAGTAACTATAGTTGTTGTTGTAGTAGTAACTATAGTTGTTGTTCTTGTAGTAACTATAGTTGTTGTTCTTGTAGAAACTATAGTTGTTGTTCTTGTAGCAACTATAGCTGTCGCTGTAGTAGTAACTGCAGCTGTTGTTTTTGTAGTAACTAGAGTTGTTGTTCTTGTAGTAACTTTTGTTGTTAATTTAGTAGTAACTATAGTTGTTGTTCTGTTGTTGTAGTACCAATAGTTGTTGTTGTAGAAGTAACTATAGTTTTTGTTCTTATTGTAACTATAGTATTTGTTCTTGTAGTAACTATAGTTTTTTGTTGTAGTAGTAACTATAGTTGTCGTTCGTGTAGTAACTATAGTTGTTGTTGTAGTAGTAACTAAAGTTGTCGCTGAAGTAGTAACTGCAGCTGTTGTTTTTGTAGTAACAGAGTTGTTGTTCTTGTAGTAACTTTAGTTGTTAATTTAGTAGTAACTATAGTTGTTGTTCTTGTAGTAACTATAGTTGTTGTAGTAGATACTATAGTTGTTGTTCTTATAGTAACTATAGTTGTTGTTGTAATAGTAACTGCAGCTGTTGTTATTGTAGTAACAATAGTTGTTGTTCTTGTTGTAACTATAGTTGTTGTTCTTGTAGTAACTATAGTTGTTGTTGTAGTAGTAACTATAGTTGTTGTTCTTTTAGTAACTATAGTTGTTGTTCTTTTAGTAACTATAGTTGTTGTTCTTGTTGTAACTATAGTTGTTGTTATTGTAGTAACTTTAGTTGTTGTTGTAGTAGTAACTATAGTTGTTGTTCTTGTAGCAACTATAGTTGTTGTTCTTGTAGTAACTATAGTTGTTGTTGTAGTAACTATAGTTGTTGTTGTAGAAGTAACTATAGTTGTTGTTCTAATTGTAACTTTAGTTGTTGTTCTTGTAGTAACTATAGTTTTTTGTTGTAGTAGTAACTATAGCTGTTGTTCTTGTAGTAACTATAGTTGTTGTTGTTGTAGTAACTATAGTTGTTGTTCTTGTAGTAACTATAGTTGTTGTAGTTGTAACTATAGTTGTTGTTCTTATAGTAACTATAGTTGTTGTTGTTGTAATAGTAACTGCAGCTGTTGTTATTGTAGTAACTATAGTTGTTGTTCTTGTTGTAACTATAGTTGTTGTTCTTTTAGTAACTATAGTCGTTGTTCTTGTAGTAACTATAGTTGTTTTTGTAGTAGTAACTAAAGTTGTTGTTGTAGTAGTAACTATAGTGGTTGTTGTAGTAGAAACTGCAGCTGTTGTTGCTGAAGTAACTATAGTTGTTTTGGTAGTACTAACTATAGTTGTTGTTCTTGTAGTATCTGCTGCTGTTGTTCTTGTAGTAACTATAGTTGTTGTTTTAGTAGTAACTATAGTTGTTGTTCTTGTAGTAACTATAGTTTTTTGTTGTAGTAGTTACTATAGTTGTTGTTCTTGTAGTAACTATAGTTGTTGTTGTAGTAGTAACTATAGTTGTTGTTCTTGTAGTAACTATAGTTGTTGTTCTTATAGTAACTATAGTTGTTGTTGTTGTAATAGTAACTGCAGCTGTTGTTATTGTAGTAACTATAGTTGTTGTTCTTGTTGTAACTATAGTTGTTTTTTTTTAGTAACTATAGTCGTTTGTCTTGAAGTAACTATAGTTGTTGTTGTAGTAGTAACTAAAGTTGTTGTTGTAGTAGTAACTATAGTTGTTGTTGTAGTAGAAACTGCAGCTGTTGTTGCTGAAGTAACTATAGTTGTTTTGGTAGTAGTAACTTTAGTTGTTGTTCTTGTAGTATCTGCAGCTGTTGTTCTTGTGGTAACTATAGTTGTTGTTTTAGTAGTAACTATAGTGTTGTTGTAGTAGTAACTATAGTTGATGTTCTTTTAGTAACTATATTTTTTGTTGTAGTAGTAACTATAGTTGTTGTTCTTGTTGTAACTATAGTTGTTGTTCTTGTAGTAACTATAGTTGTTGTTGTAGTAGTAACTATAGTTGTTGTTCTTGTATTAACTATAGTTGTTGTTGTAGTAGTAACTATAGTCGTTGTTCTTTTAGTAACTATAGTTGTTGTTGTAGTAGTAACTATAGTTATTGTTCTTGTAGTAACTATAGTTGTTGTTCTTGTAGTAACTATAGTTGTTGTAGTTGTAACTATAGTTGTTGTTCTTATAGTAACTATAGTTGTTGTTGTTGTAATAGTAACTGCAGCTGTTGTTATTGTAGTAACTATAGTTGTTGTTCTTGTTGTAACTATAGTTGTTGTTCTTTTAGTAACTATAGTCGTTGTTCTTGTAGTAACTATAGTTGTTTTTGTAGTAGTAACTAAAGTTGTTGTTGTAGTAGTAACTATAGTGGTTGTTGTAGTAGAAACTGCAGCTGTTGTTGCTGAAGTAACTATAGTTGTTTTGGTAGTACTAACTATAGTTGTTGTTCTTGTAGTATCTGCTGCTGTTGTTCTTGTAGTAACTATAGTTGTTGTTTTAGTAGTAACTATAGTTGTTGTTCTTGTAGTAACTATAGTTTTTTGTTGTAGTAGTTACTATAGTTGTTGTTCTTGTAGTAACTATAGTTGTTGTTGTAGTAGTAACTATAGTTGTTGTTCTTGTAGTAACTATAGTTGTTGTTCTTATAGTAACTATAGTTGTTGTTGTTGTAATAGTAACTGCAGCTGTTGTTATTGTAGTAACTATAGTTGTTGTTCTTGTTGTAACTATAGTTCTAGTTCTTGTAGTAACTATAGTTGTTGTTGTAGTAGTAACTATAGTTGTTGTTCTTTTAGTAACTATAGTTGTTGTTCTTTTAGTAACTATAGTTGTTGTTCTTGTTGTAACTATAGTTGTTTTTCCTCTAGTAACTTTAGTTGTTGTTGTAGTAGTAACTATAGAGGTTGTTGTAGTAGAAACTGCAGGTGTTGTTGCTGAAGTAACTATAGTTGTTGTGGAAGTAGTAACTATAGTTGTTGTTCTTGTAGTATATGCAGCTGTTGTTCTTGTAGTAACTATAGTTGTTGTTTTAGTAGTAACTATAGTTGTTGTTGTAGAAGTAACTATAGTTGTTGTTCTTTTAGTAACTATATTTTTTGTTGTAGTAGTAACTATAGTTGTTGTTCTTGTAGTAACTATGGTTGTTGTTCTTGTAGTAACTATAGTTGTTGTTCTTGTAGCAACTATAGCTGTCGCTGTAGTAGTAACTGCAGCTGTTGTTTTTGTAGTAACTAGAGTTGTTGTTCTTGTAGCAACTATAGCTGTCGCTGTAGTAGTAACTGCAGCTGTTGTTTTTGTAGTAACTTTAGTTGTTAATTTAGTAGTAACTATTGTTGTTGTTCTTGTATTAACTATAGTTGTTGTAGTAGATACTATAGTTGTTGTTCTTATAGTAACTATAGTTGTTGTTGTAATAGTAACTGCAGCTGTTGTTATTGTAGTAACTATAGTTGTTGTTCTTGTTGTAACTATAGTTGTTGTTCTTGTAGTAACTATAGTTGTTGTAGTAGTAACTATAGTTGTTGTTCTTTTAGTAACTATAGTTGTTGTTCTTTTAGTAACTATAGTTGTTGTTCTTGCTGTAACTATAGTTGTTGTTCTTGTAGTAATTTTAGTTGTTGTTGTAGTAGTAACTATAGTTGTTGTTCTTTTAGTAACTATAGTTGTTGTTCTTGTAGTAACTATAGTTGTTGTTGTAGTAACTATAGTTGTTGTTGTAGAAGTAACTATAGTTGTTGTTCTAATTGTTACTATAGTTGTTGTTCTTGTAGTAACTATAGTTTTTTGTTGTAGTAGTAACTATAGTTGTTTTTCTTGTAGTAACTTTAGTTGTTGTTGTAGTAGTAACTATAGTTGTTGTTCTTGTAGTAACTATAGTTGTTGTAGTAGTAACTATAGTTGTTGATCTTATAGTAACTATAGTTTTTGTTGTAATAGTAACTGCAGCTGTTGTTATTGTAGTAACTATAGTTGTTATTATTTTTGTAACTATAGTTGTTGTTCTTTTACTAACTATAGTCGTTGTTCTTGTAGTAACTATAGTTGTTGTTGTAGTAGTAACTAAAGTTGTTGTTGTTGTAATAACTATAGTGGTTGTTGTAGTAGAAACTGCAGCTGTTGTTGCTGAAGTAACTATAGTTGTTTTGGTAGTAGTAACTATAGTTGTTGTTCTTGTAGTATATGCAGCTGTTGTTCTTGTAGTAGCTATAGTTGTTGTTTTAGTAGTAACTTTAGTTGTTGTTGTAGAAGTAACTATAGTTGTTGTTCTTTTAGTAACTATAGTTTTTGTTGTAGTAGTAACTATAGTAGTTGTTCTTGTTGCAACTATAGTTGTTGTTTTAGTAGTAACTATAGTTGTTGTTGTAGTAGTAACTATAGTTGTTGTTCTTGTAGTAACTATAGTTGTTGTTCTTGTAGTAACTATAGTTGTTGTTCTTGTAGCAACTATAGCTGTCGCTGTTGTAGTAACTGCAGCTGTTGTTTTTGTAGTAACTAGAGTTGTTGTTCTTGTAGTAACTTTAGTTGTTAATTTAGTAGTAACTATAGTTGTTTTTCTTGTAGTAACTATAGTTGTTGTAGTAGATACTATAGTTGTTGTTCTTATAGTAACTATAGTTGTTGTTGTAATAGTAACTGCAGCTGTTGTTATTGTAGTAACTATAGTTGTTGTTCTTGTTGTAACTATAGTTGTTGTTCTTGTAGTAACTATAGTTGTTGTTGTAGTAGTAACTATAGTTGTTGTTCTTTTAGTAACTATAGTTGTTGTTCTTTTAGTAACTATAGTTGTTGTTCTTGTTGTAACTATAGTTGTTGTTCCTGTAGTAACTTTAGTTGTTGTTGTAGTAGTAACTATAGTTGTTGTTCTTATGGTAACTATAGTTGTTGTTCTTGTAGTAACTATAGTTGTTGTTGTAGTAACTATAGTTGTTGTTGTAGAAGTACTTATAGTTGTTGTTCTAATTGTAACTATAGTTGTTGTTCTTGTAGTAACTATAGTTTTTTGTTGTAGTAGTAACTATAGCTGTTGTTCTTGTAGTAACTATAGTTGTTGTTGTTATAGTAACTATAGTTGTTGTTCTTGTAGTAACTATAGTTGTTGTAGTAGTAACTATAGTTGTTGTTCTTATAGTAACTATAGTTGTTGTTGTTGTTGTAATAGTAACTGCAGTTGTTGTTATTGTAGTAACTATAGTTGTTGTTCTTGTTGTAACTATAGCTGTTGTTATTTTAGTAACTAGTGTCGTTGTTCTTGTAGTAACTATAGTTGTTGTTGTAGTAGTAACTAAAGTTGTTGTTGTAGTAGTAACTATAGTGGTTGTTGTAGTAGAAACTGCAGCTGTTGTTGCTGAAGTAACTATAGTTGTTTTAGTAGTAGTAACTATAGTTGTTGTTCTTGTAGTATCTGCAGCTGTTGTTCTTGCAGTAACTATAGTCGTTATTTTAGTAGTAACTATAGTTGTTGTTGTAGTAGTAACTATAGTTGGTGTTCTTTTAGTAACTATAGTTTTTGTTGTAGTAGTAACTATAGTTGTTGTTCTTGTTGTAACTATAGTTGTTGTTCTTGTAGTAACTATAGTTGTTGTTGTAGTAGTAACTATAGTTGTTGTTCTTGTAGTAACTATAGTTGTTGTTCTTGTAGCAACTATAGCTGTCGCTGAAGTAGTAACTGCAGCTGTTGTTTTTGTAGTAACTAGAGTTGTTATTCTTGTAGTAACTTTAGTTGTTAATTTAGTAATAACTATAGTTGTTGTTCTTGTAGTAACTATAGTTGTTGTAGTAGTAACTATAGTTGTTGTTCTTATAGTAACTATAGTTGCTGTTGTAATAGTAACCGCAGCTGTTGTTATTGTAGTAACTATAGTTGTTGTTCTTGTTGTAACTATAGTTGTTGTTCCTGTAGTAACTATAGTTGTTGTTGTAGTAATAACTGCAGCTGTTGTTCTTTAAGTAACTATAGTCGTTGTTCCTGTAGTAAGTATAGTTATTGTTGTAGTAGTAACTAAAGTTGTTGTTGTAGTAGTAACTATAGTGGTTGTTGTAGTAGAAACTGCAGCTGTTGTTGCTGAAGAAACTATAGTTGTTGTGGTAGTAGTAACTATAGTTATTGTTCTTGTAGTATCTGCAGCTGTTGTTCTTGTAGTAACTATAGTTGTTGTTTTAGTAGTAACTATAGTTGTTGTTGTAGTAGTATATATAGTTGTTGTTCTTTAAGTAACTATAGTTGTTGTTCTTTTAGTAACTATAGTTGTTGTTCTTGTTGTAACTATAGTTGTTGTTCATGTAGTAACTATATTTGTTGTTGTAGTAGTAACTATAGTTGTTGTTCTTGTAGTAACTATAGTTGTTGTTCTTGTAGTAACTATAGTTGTTGTTGTAGTAACTATAGTTGTTGTTGTAGAAGTAACTATAGTTGTTGTTCTAATTGTAACTATAGTTGTTGTTCTTGTAGTAACTATAGTTTTTTGTTGTAGTAGTAACTATAGTTTTTGTTCTTGTAGTAACTATAGTTGTTGTTGTAGTAGTAACTATAGTTGTTGTTCTTGTAGTAACTATAGTTGTTGTCCTAACAGCAACTATAGCTGTCGCTGTAGTAGTAACTGCAGCTGTTGTTTTTGAAGTAACTAGAGTTGTTGTTCTTTTAGTAACTTTAGTTGTTAATTTAGTAGTAACTATAGTTGTTGTTCTTGTAGTAACTATAGTTGTTGTAGTAGTAACTATAGTTGTTGTTCTTATAGTAACTATAGTTGTTGTTGTAATAGTAACTGCAGCTGTTGTTATTGTAGTAACTATAGTTGTTGTTCTTGTTGTAACTATAGTTGTTGTTCTTGTATTAACTATAGTTGTTGTTGTAGTAGTAACTATAGTCGTTGTTCTTTTAGTAACTATAGTTGTTGTTGTAGTAGTAACTATAGTTGTTGTTCTTGTAGTAACTATAGTTGTTGTTCTTGTAGCAACTATAGCTGTCGCTGAAGTAGTAACTGCAGCTGTTGTTTTTGTAGTAACTAGAGTTGTTATTCTTGTAGTAACTTTAGTTGTTAATTTAGTAATAACTATAGTTGTTGTTCTTGTAGTAACTATAGTTGTTGTAGTAGTAACTATAGTTGTTGTTCTTATAGTAACTATAGTTGCTGTTGTAATAGTAACCGCAGCTGTTGTTATTGTAGTAACTATAGTTGTTGTTCTTGTTGTAACTATAGTTGTTGTTCTTGTAGTAACTATAGTTGTTGTTGTAGTAGTAACTGCAGCTGTTGTTCTTTAAGTAACTATAGTCGTTGTTCCTGTAGTAACTATAGTTATTGTTGTAGTAGTAACTAAAGTTGTTGTTGTAGTAGTAACTATAGTGGTTGTTGTAGTAGAAACTGCAGCTGTTGTTGCTGAAGAAACTATAGTTGTTGTGGTAGTAGTAACTATAGTTATTGTTCTTGTAGTATCTGCAGCTGTTGTTCTTGTAGTAACTATAGTTGTTGTTTTAGTAGTAACTATAGTTGTTGTTGTAGTAGTAACTATAGTTGTTGTTCTTTAAGTAACTATAGTTGTTGTTCTTTTAGTAACTATAGTTGTTGTTCTTGTTGTAACTATAGTTGTTGTTCTTGTAGTAACTATATTTGTTGTTGTAGTAGTAACTATAGTTGTTGTTCTTGTAGTAACTATAGTTGTTGTTCTTGTAGTAACTATAGTTGTTCTTGTAGTAACTATAGTTGTTGTTGTAGAAGTAACTATAGTTGTTGTTCTAATTGTAACTATAGTTGTTGTTCTTGTAGTAACTATAGTCTTTTGTTGTAGTAGTAACTATAGTTGTTGTTCTTGTAGTAACTATAGTTGTTGTTGTAGTAGTAACTATAGTTGTTGTTCTTGTAGTAACTATAGTTGTTGTTCTTGAAGCAACTATAGCTGTCGCTGTAGTAGTAACTGCAGCTGTTGTTTTTGAAGTAACTAGAGTTGTTGTTCTTGTAGTAACTTTAGTTGTTAATTTAGTAGTAACTATAGTTGTTGTTCTTGTAGTAACTATAGTTGTTGTAGTAGTAACTATAGTTGTTGTTCTTATAGTAACTATAGTTGTTGTTGTAATAGTAACTGCAGCTGTTGTTATTGTAGTAACTATAGTTGTTGTTCTTGTTGTAACTATAGTTGTTGTTCTTGTATTAACTATAGTTGTTGTTGTAGTAGTAACTATAGTCGTTGTTCTTTTAGTAACTATAGTTGTTGTTCTTTTAGTAACTATAGTTGTTGTTCTTGTTGTAACTATAGTTGTTGTTCTTGTAGTAACTTTAGTTGTTGTTGTAGTAGATACTATAGTTGATGTTCTTATAGTAACTATAGTTGTTGTTGTAATAGTAACTGCAGCTGTTGTTATTGTAGTAACTATAGTTGTTGTTCTTGTAGTAACTATAGTTGTAGTTCTTGTAGTAACTATAGTTGTTGTTGTAGTAGTAACTATAGTTGTTGTTCTTTTAGTAACTATAGTTGTTGTTCTTTTAGTAACTATAGTTGTTGTTCTTGTTGTAACTATAGTTGTTTTTCCTGTAGTAACTTTAGTTGTTGTTGTAGTAGTAACTATAGAGGTTGTTGTAGTAGAAACTGCAGGTGTTGTTGCTGAAGTAACTATAGTTGTTGTGGAAGTAGTAACTATAGTTGTTGTTCTTGTAGTATATGCAGCTGTTGTTCTTGTAGTAACTATAGTTGTTGTTTTAGTAGTAACTATAGTTGTTGTTGTAGAAGTAACTATAGTTGTTGTTCTTTTAGTAACTATATTTTTTGTTGTAGTAGTAACTATAGTTGTTGTTCTTGTAGTAACTATGGTTGTTGTTCTTGTAGTAACTATAGTTGTTGTTCTTGTAGCAACTATAGCTGTCGCTGTAGTAGTAACTGCAGCTGTTGTTTTTGTAGTAACTAGAGTTGTTGTTCTTGTAGCAACTATAGCTGTCGCTGTAGTAGTAACTGCAGCTGTTGTTTTTGTAGTAACTTTAGTTGTTAATTTAGTAGTAACTATTGTTGTTGTTCTTGTATTAACTATAGTTGTTGTAGTAGATACTATAGTTGTTGTTCTTATAGTAACTATAGTTGTTGTTGTAATAGTAACTGCAGCTGTTGTTATTGTAGTAACTATAGTTGTTGTTCTTGTTGTAACTATAGTTGTTGTTCTTGTAGTAACTATAGTTGTTGTAGTAGTAACTATAGTTGTTGTTCTTTTAGTAACTATAGTTGTTGTTCTTTTAGTAACTATAGTTGTTGTTCTTGCTGTAACTATAGTTGTTGTTCTTGTAGTAATTTTAGTTGTTGTTGTAGTAGTAACTATAGTTGTTGTTCTTTTAGTAACTATAGTTGTTGTTCTTGTAGTAACTATAGTTGTTGTTGTAGTAACTATAGTTGTTGTTGTAGAAGTAACTATAGTTGTTGTTCTAATTGTTACTATAGTTGTTGTTCTTGTAGTAACTATAGTTTTTTGTTGTAGTAGTAACTATAGTTGTTTTTCTTGTAGTAACTATAGTTGTTGTTGTAGTAGTAACTATAGTTGTTGTTCTTGTAGTAACTATAGTTGTTGTAGTAGTAACTATAGTTGTTGATCTTATAGTAACTATAGTTTTTGTTGTAATAGTAACTGCAGCTGTTGTTATTGTAGTAACTATAGTTGTTATTATTTTTGTAACTATAGTTGTTGTTCTTTTACTAACTATAGTCGTTGTTCTTGTAGTAACTATAGTTGTTGTTGTAGTAGTAACTAAAGTTGTTGTTGTTGTAATAACTATAGTGGTTGTTGTAGTAGAAACTGCAGCTGTTGTTGCTGAAGTAACTATAGTTGTTTTGGTAGTAGTAACTATAGTTGTTGTTCTTGTAGTATATGCAGCTGTTGTTCTTGTAGTAGCTATAGTTGTTGTTTTAGTAGTAACTTTAGTTGTTGTTGTAGAAGTAACTATAGTTGTTGTTCTTTTAGTAACTATAGTTTTTGTTGTAGTAGTAACTATAGTAGTTGTTCTTGTTGCAACTATAGTTGTTGTTGTAGTAGTAACTATAGTTGTTGTTGTAGTAGTAACTATAGTTGTTGTTCTTGTAGTAACTATAGTTGTTGTTCTTGTAGTAACTATAGTTGTTGTTCTTGTAGCAACTATAGCTGTCGCTGTTGTAGTAACTGCAGCTGTTGTTTTTGTAGTAACTAGAGTTGTTGTTCTTGTAGTAACTTTAGTTGTTAATTTAGTAGTAACTATAGTTGTTTTTCTTGTAGTAACTATAGTTGTTGTAGTAGATACTATAGTTGTTGTTCTTATAGTAACTATAGTTGTTGTTGTAATAGTAACTGCAGCTGTTGTTATTGTAGTAACTATAGTTGTTGTTCTTGTTGTAACTATAGTTGTTGTTCTTGTAGTAACTATAGTTGTTGTTGTAGTAGTAACTATAGTTGTTGTTCTTTTAGTAACTATAGTTGTTGTTCTTTTAGTAACTATAGTTGTTGTTCTTGTTGTAACTATAGTTGTTGTTCCTGTAGTAACTTTAGTTGTTGTTGTAGTAGTAACTATAGTTGTTGTTCTTATGGTAACTATAGTTGTTGTTCTTGTAGTAACTATAGTTGTTGTTGTAGTAACTATAGTTGTTGTTGTAGAAGTACTTATAGTTGTTGTTCTAATTGTAACTATAGTTGTTGTTCTTGTAGTAACTATAGTTTTTTGTTGTAGTAGTAACTATAGCTGTTGTTCTTGTAGTAACTATAGTTGTTGTTGTTATAGTAACTATAGTTGTTGTTCTTGTAGTAACTATAGTTGTTGTAGTAGTAACTATAGTTGTTGTTCTTATAGTAACTATAGTTGTTGTTGTTGTTGTAATAGTAACTGCAGTTGTTGTTATTGTAGTAACTATAGTTGTTGTTCTTGTTGTAACTATAGCTGTTGTTATTTTAGTAACTATAGTCGTTGTTCTTGTAGTAACTATAGTTGTTGTTGTAGTAGTAACTAAAGTTGTTGTTGTAGTAGTAACTATAGTGGTTGTTGTAGTAGAAACTGCAGCTGTTGTTGCTGAAGTAACTATAGTTGTTTTAGTAGTAGTAACTATAGTTGTTGTTCTTGTAGTATCTGCAGCTGTTGTTCTTGCAGTAACTATAGTCGTTATTTTAGTAGTAACTATAGTTGTTGTTGTAGTAGTATCTATAGTTGGTGTTCTTTTAGTAACTATAGTTTTTGTTGTAGTAGTAACTATAGTTGTTGTTCTTGTTGTAACTATAGTTGTTGTTCTTGTAGTAACTATAGTTGTTGTTGTAGTAGTAACTATAGTTGTTGTTCTTGTAGTAACTATAGTTGTTGTTCTTGTAGCAACTATAGCTGTCGCTGAAGTAGTAACTGCAGCTGTTGTTTTTGTAGTAACTAGAGTTGTTATTCTTGTAGTAACTTTAGTTGTTAATTTAGTAATAACTATAGTTGTTGTTCTTGTAGTAACTATAGTTGTTGTAGTAGTAACTATAGTTGTTGTTCTTATAGTAACTATAGTTGCTGTTGTAATAGTAACCGCAGCTGTTGTTATTGTAGTAACTATAGTTGTTGTTCTTGTTGTAACTATAGTTGTTGTTCCTGTAGTAACTATAGTTGTTGTTGTAGTAATAACTGCAGCTGTTGTTCTTTAAGTAACTATAGTCGTTGTTCCTGTAGTAAGTATAGTTATTGTTGTAGTAGTAACTAAAGTTGTTGTTGTAGTAGTAACTATAGTGGTTGTTGTAGTAGAAACTGCAGCTGTTGTTGCTGAAGAAACTATAGTTGTTGTGGTAGTAGTAACTATAGTTATTGTTCTTGTAGTATCTGCAGCTGTTGTTCTTGTAGTAACTATAGTTGTTGTTTTAGTAGTAACTATAGTTGTTGTTGTAGTAGTATATATAGTTGTTGTTCTTTAAGTAACTATAGTTGTTGTTCTTTTAGTAACTATAGTTGTTGTTCTTGTTGTAACTATAGTTGTTGTTCATGTAGTAACTATATTTGTTGTTGTAGTAGTAACTATAGTTGTTGTTCTTGTAGTAACTATAGTTGTTGTTCTTGTAGTAACTATAGTTGTTGTTGTAGTAACTATAGTTGTTGTTGTAGAAGTAACTATAGTTGTTGTTCTAATTGTAACTATAGTTGTTGTTCTTGTAGTAACTATAGTTTTTTGTTGTAGTAGTAACTATAGTTGTTGTTCTTGTAGTAACTATAGTTGTTGTTGTAGTAGTAACTATAGTTGTTGTTCTTGTAGTAACTATAGTTGTTGTCCTAACAGCAACTATAGCTGTCGCTGTAGTAGTAACTGCAGCTGTTGTTTTTGAAGTAACTAGAGTTGTTGTTCTTTTAGTAACTTTAGTTGTTAATTTAGTAGTAACTATAGTTGTTGTTCTTGTAGTAACTATAGTTGTTGTAGTAGTAACTATAGTTGTTGTTCTTATAGTAACTATAGTTGTTGTTGTAATAGTAACTGCAGCTGTTGTTATTGTAGTAACTATAGTTGTTGTTCTTGTTGTAACTATAGTTGTTGTTCTTGTATTAACTATAGTTGTTGTTGTAGTAGTAACTATAGTCGTTGTTCTTTTAGTAACTATAGTTGTTGTTGTAGTAGTAACTATAGTTGTTGTTCTTGTAGTAACTATAGTTGTTGTTCTTGTAGCAACTATAGCTGTCGCTGAAGTAGTAACTGCAGCTGTTGTTTTTGTAGTAACTAGAGTTGTTATTCTTGTAGTAACTTTAGTTGTTAATTTAGTAATAACTATAGTTGTTGTTCTTGTAGTAACTATAGTTGTTGTAGTAGTAACTATAGTTGTTGTTCTTATAGTAACTATAGTTGCTGTTGTAATAGTAACCGCAGCTGTTGTTATTGTAGTAACTATAGTTGTTGTTCTTGTTGTAACTATAGTTGTTGTTCTTGTAGTAACTATAGTTGTTGTTGTAGTAGTAACTGCAGCTGTTGTTCTTTAAGTAACTATAGTCGTTGTTCCTGTAGTAACTATAGTTATTGTTGTAGTAGTAACTAAAGTTGTTGTTGTAGTAGTAACTATAGTGGTTGTTGTAGTAGAAACTGCAGCTGTTGTTGCTGAAGAAACTATAGTTGTTGTGGTAGTAGTAACTATAGTTATTGTTCTTGTAGTATCTGCAGCTGTTGTTCTTGTAGTAACTATAGTTGTTGTTTTAGTAGTAACTATAGTTGTTGTTGTAGTAGTAACTATAGTTGTTGTTCTTTAAGTAACTATAGTTGTTGTTCTTTTAGTAACTATAGTTGTTGTTCTTGTTGTAACTATAGTTGTTGTTCTTGTAGTAACTATATTTGTTGTTGTAGTAGTAACTATAGTTGTTGTTCTTGTAGTAACTATAGTTGTTGTTCTTGTAGTAACTATAGTTGTTCTTGTAGTAACTATAGTTGTTGTTGTAGAAGTAACTATAGTTGTTGTTCTAATTGTAACTATAGTTGTTGTTCTTGTAGTAACTATAGTCTTTTGTTGTAGTAGTAACTATAGTTGTTGTTCTTGTAGTAACTATAGTTGTTGTTGTAGTAGTAACTATAGTTGTTGTTCTTGTAGTAACTATAGTTGTTGTTCTTGAAGCAACTATAGCTGTCGCTGTAGTAGTAACTGCAGCTGTTGTTTTTGAAGTAACTAGAGTTGTTGTTCTTGTAGTAACTTTAGTTGTTAATTTAGTAGTAACTATAGTTGTTGTTCTTGTAGTAACTATAGTTGTTGTAGTAGTAACTATAGTTGTTGTTCTTATAGTAACTATAGTTGTTGTTGTAATAGTAACTGCAGCTGTTGTTATTGTAGTAACTATAGTTGTTGTTCTTGTTGTAACTATAGTTGTTGTTCTTGTATTAACTATAGTTGTTGTTGTAGTAGTAACTATAGTCGTTGTTCTTTTAGTAACTATAGTTGTTGTTCTTTTAGTAACTATAGTTGTTGTTCTTGTTGTAACTATAGTTGTTGTTCTTGTAGTAACTTTAGTTGTTGTTGTAGTAGTAACTAAAGTTGTTGTTCTTTTAGTAACTATAGTTGTTGTTCTTATAGTAACTATAGTTGTTGTTGTTGTAATAGTAACTGCAGCTGTTGTTATTGTAGTAACTATAGTTGTTGTTCTTGTTGTAACTATAGTTGTTGTTCTTTTAGTAACTATAGTCGTTGTTCTTGTAGTAACTATAGTTGTTGTTGTAGTAGTAACTAAAGTTTTTTTTGTAGTAGTAACTATAGTGGTTGTTGTAGTAGAAACTGCAGCTGTTGTTGCTGAAGTAACTATAGTTGTTTTGGTAGTAGTAACTATAGTTGTTGTTCTTGTAGTATCTGCAGCTGTTGTTCTTGTAGTAACTATAGTTGTTGTTTTAGTAGTAACTATTGTTGTTGTTGTAGTAGTAACTATAGTTGATGTTCTTTTAGTAACTATAGTTTTTGTTGTAGTAGTAATTATAGTTGTTGTTCTTGTTGTAACTATAGTTGTTGTTCTTATAGTAACTATAGTTGTTGTTGTAGTAGTAACTATAGTTGTTGTTCTTTTAGTAACTATAGTTGTTGTTCTTGTAGTAACTATAGTTGTTGCTCTTGTAGCAACTATAGCTGTCGCTGTAGTAGTAACTGCAGCTGTTTTTTTTGTAGTTACTAGAGTTGTTGTTCTTGAAGTAACTTTAGTTGTTAATTTAGTAGTAACTATAGTTGTTGTTCTGTTGTTGTAGTAACTATAGTTGTTGTTGTAGAAGTAACTATAGTTTTTGTTCTAATTGTAACTGTAGTATTTGTTCTTGTAGTAACTATAGTTTTTTGTTGTAGTAGTAACTATAGTTGTTGTTCTTGTAGTAACTATAGTTGTTGTTGTAGTAGTAACTATAGTTGTTGTTGTAGTAGTAACTATAGTTGTTGTTCTTTTAGTAACTATAGTTGTGTTCTTTAAGTAACTATAGTTGTTGTTCTTGTTGTAACTATAGTTGTTGTTCTTGTAGTAACTATATTTGCTGTTGTAGTAGTAACTATAGTTGTTGTTGTAGTAGTAACTGCAGCTGTAGTTTTTGAAGTAACTAGAGTTGTTGTTCTTGTAGTAACTTTAGTTGTTAATTAAGTAGTAACTATAGTTGTTGTTCTTGTAGTAACTATAGTTGTTGTAGTAGTAACTATAGTTGTTGTTCTTATAGTAACTATAGTTGTTGTTGTAATAGTAACTGCAGCAGTTGTTATTGTAGTAACTATAGTTGTTGTTCTTGTTGTAACTATAGTTGTTGTTCTTGTAGTAACTATAGTTGTTGTTGTAGTAGTAACTATAGTTGTTGTTCTTTTAGTACTATAGTTGTTGTTGTAATAGTAACTGCAGCAGTTGTTATTGTAGTAACTATAGTTGTTGTTCTTGTTGTAACTATAAGTGTTGTTCTTGTTGTTACTATAGTTGTTGTTCTTGTAGTAACTATAGTTGTTAATGTAGTAGTAACTATAGTTGTTGTTCTTGTAGTAACTATAGTTGTTGTTCTTGTAGTAACTATAGTTGTTGTTGTAGTAACTATAGTTGTTGCTGTAGAAGTAACTATAGTCTTTCTTCTAATTGTAACTATAGTTGTTGTTCTTGTAGTAACTTTAGTTTTTTTGTTGAAGTAGTAACTATAGTTGTTGTTCTGGTAGTAACTATAGTTGTTGTTCTTGTAGTAACTATAGTTGTTGTAATAGAAACTATAGTTGTTGTTCTTATAGTAACTATAGTTGTTGTTGTAATAGCAACTGCAGCATTTGTTATTGTAGTAGTTATAGTTGTTGTTCTTGTTGTAACTACAATTGTTGTTCTTTTAGTAACTATAGTCGTTGTTCTTGTAGTAACTATAGTTGTTGTTGTAGTAGTAACTAAAGTTGTTGTAGTAGTAGTAACTATAGTGGTTGTTGTAGTAGAAACTGCAGCTGTTGTTGCTGAAGTAACTATAGTTGCTGTGGTAGTAGTAACTATAGTTGTTGTTCTTGTAGTATCTGCAGCTGTTGTTCTTTTAGTAACTATAGTTTTTGTTGTAGTAGTAACTAAAGTTGTTTTTCTTGTTGTAACTATAGGTGTTGATCTTGTAGTAACTATAGTTGTTGTTGTAGTAGTAACTATAGTTGTTGTTCTTGTAGTAACTATAGTTGTTGTTCTTGTAGTAACTATAGTTGTTGTTCTTGTAGCAACTATAGCTGTCGCTGTAGTAGTAACTGCAGCTGTTGTTTTTGTAGTAACTAGAGTTGTTGTTCTTGTAGAAACTTTAGTTGTTAATTTAGTAGTAACTATAGTTGTTGTTCTTATAGTATCTATAAATGTTGTTGTAATAGTAACTGCAGCTGTTGTTCTTGTAGTAACTATAGTTGTTGTTGTAGTAGTAACTATAGTTGTTGTTCTTGTTGTAACTATAGTTGTTGTTGTAGTATAAACTGCAGCTGTTGTTGCTGAAGTAACTATAGTTGTTGTTCTTGTAGTAACTATAGTTGTTCTTCTTGAAGTAACTATAGTTGTTGTTGTAGTAGTAACTATGGTTGTTGTTCTTGTAGTAACTGCAGCTGTTGTTCTTGAAGTAACTATAATTGTTGTTCTTGTAGTTACTATAGTTGCTGTTCTTGTAGTTATTATAGTGGTTGTTGTAGCAGTAACTATAGTTGTTGTAACTATAGTTGTTGTTCTTGTAGTAACTATAGCTGTTGTTCTTGACGTAACTATAGTGGTTGTTGTAGGAGTAACTATAGTTGTTGTAACTATAGTTGTTGTTCTTGTAGTAACCACAGTTGTTGTTCTTGTAGTAATTATAGTGGTTGTTTTAGTAGTAACAATAGTTGTTGTTGTAGTAGTAACTGCAGCTGTTGATAATGTAGTAACAATAGTTGTTGTTCTTGTAGTAACTATAGTTTTTGTTCGTGTGTTAACTATAGTTGTTGTTCTTGTAGTAACTATAGTTTTTGTTGTAGTAGTAACTATAGTTGTTGTTCTTGTTGTAACTATAGTTGTTGTTCTTGTAGTAACTATAGTTGTTGTTCTTGCAGTAACTATAGTTTTTGTTATAGTAGTAACTATAGTTGTTGTTCTTGGTGAAACTATAGTTGTTGTTCTTGTAGTAACTATAGTTGTTGTTGTAGTTGTAACTAAAGTTGTTGTTCTTGTAGTAACTATAGTTGTTGTTCTTGTAGCAACTATAGCTGTCGCTGTAGTAGTAACTTTAGTTGTTAATTTAGTAGTAACTAGAGTTGTTGTTCTTGTAGTAACTTTAGTTGTTAATTTAGTAGTAACTATAGTTGTTGTTCTTGTAGTAACTATAGTTGTTGTAGTAGTAACTATAGTTGTTGTTTTAGTAGTAACTATAGTTGTTGTTGTAGTAGTAACTATAGTTTTTGTTCTTTTAGTAACTATAGTTGTTGTTCTTTTAGTAACTATAGTTGTTGTTCTTGTTGTAACTATAGTTGTTGTTCTTGTAGTAACTTTATTTGTTGTTGTAGTAGTAACTATAGTTGTTGTTCTTGTAGTAACTATAGTTGTTGTTCTTGTAGTAACTATAGTTGTTGTTGTAGCAACTATAGTTGTTGTTGTAGAAGTAACTATAGTTGTTGTTCTAATTGTAACTGTAGTTGTTGTTCTTGTAGTTACTATAGTTTTTTGTTGTAGTAGTAACTAAAGTTGTTGTTCTTGTAGTAACTATAGTTGTTGTTCTTGTAGCAACTATAGCTGTCGCTGTAGTAGTAACTTTAGTTGTTAATTTAGTAGTAACTAGAGTTGTTGTTCTTGTAGTAACTTTAGTTGTTAATTTAGTAGTAACTATAGTTGTTGTTCTTGTAGTAACTATAGTTGTTGTAGTAGTAACTATAGTTGTTGTTTTAGTAGTAACTATAGTTGTTGTTGTAGTAGTAACTATAGTTTTTGTTCTTTTAGTAACTATAGTTGTTGTTCTTGTTGTAACTATAGTTGTTGTTCTTGTAGTAACTATATTTGTTGTTCTTGTAGTAACTATATTTGTTGTTGTAGTAGTAACTAAAGTTGTTGTTCTTGTAGTAACTATAGTTGTTGTTCTTGTAGTAACTATAGCTGTTGTTGTAGCAACTATAGTTGTTGTTGTAGAAGTAACTATAGTTGTTGTTCTAATTGTAACTATAGTTGTTGTTCTTGTAGTAACTATAGTTTTTTGTTGTAGTAGTAACTATAGTTGTTGTTCTTGTAGTAACTATAGTTGTTGTTGTAGTAGTAACTATAGTTGTTGTTCTTGTAGTAACTATAGTTGTTGTTCTTGAAGCAACTATAGCTGTCGCTGTAGTAGTAACTGCAGCTGTTGTTTTTGAAGTAACTAGAGTTGTTGTTCTTGTAGTAACTTTAGTTATTAATTTAGTAGTAACTATAGTTGTTGTTCTTGTAGAAACTATAGTTGTTGTAGAAGTAACTATAGTTGTTGTTCTTATAGTAACTATAGTTGTTGTTGTAAAAGTAACTGCAGCTGTTGTTATTGTAGTAACTATAGTTGTTGTTTTAGTTGAAACTATAGTTGTTGTTCTTGTAGTAACTATAGTTGTTGTTGTAGTAGTAACTATAGTTGTTGTTCTTTTAGTAACTATAGTTGTTGTTCTTTTAGTAACTATAGTTGTTGTTTTGTTGTAACTATAGTTGTTGTTCTTGTAGCTACTATAGTTGTTAATGTAGTAGTAACAATAGTTGATGTTCTTGTAGTAACTATAGTTGTTGTTCTTGTAGTAACTATAGTTGTTGTTGTAGTAACTATAGTTGTTGTTGTAGAAGTAACTATAGCTGTTGTTCTTATTGTAACTATAGTTGTTGTTCTTGTAGTAACTATAGTTTTTTGTTGTAACTATAGTTGTTGTTCTGGTAGTAACTATAGTTGTTGTTCTTGTAGTAACTATAGTTGTTGTAGTAGAAACTATAGCTGTTGTTCTTATAGTAACTATAGTTGTTGTTGTAATAGTAACTGCAGCTGTTGTTATTGTAGTAACTATAGTTGTTGTTCTTGTTGTAACTATAGTTGTTGTTCTTTTAGCAACTATAGTCGTTGTTCTTGTAGTTACTATAGTTGTTGTTGTAGTAGTAACTAAAGTTGTTGTTGTAGTAGTAACAATAGTTGTTGTTCTTGTAGTAACTATAGTTGTTGTAGTAGTAACTATAGTTGTTGTTCTTATAGTAACTATAGTTATTGTTGTAATAGTAACCTCAGCTGTTTTTATTATGGTAACTATAGTTGTTGTTCTTGTTGTAACTATAGTTGTTGTTCTTTTAGTAACTATAGTTGTTGTTCTTGTAGTAACTATAGTTGTTGTTGTAGTAGTAACTAAAGTTGTTGTTGTAGTAGTAACTATAGTGGTTGTTGTAGAAGTAACTATAGTTTTTGTTGCTGAAGTAACTATAGTTGTTTTGGTAGTAGTAACTATAGTTGTTGTTCTTGTAGTATATGCAGCTGTTGTTCTTGTTGTAACTTAGTTGTTGTTTTAGTAGTAACTATAGTTGTTGTTGTAGTAGTAACTATAGTTTTTCTTTTAGTAACTATAGTTTTTGTTGTTGTAGTAACTATAGTTGTTTTTCTTGTTGCAACTATAGTTGTTGTTCTTGTAGTAACTATAGTTGTTGTTGTAGTAGTAACTATAGTTGTTGTTCTTGTAGGAACTATAGTTGTTGTTCTTGTAGTAACTATAGTTGTTGTTCTTGTAGCAACTATAGCTGTCGCTGTAGTAGTAACTGCAGCTGTTGTTTTTGTAGTAACTAGAGTTGTTGTTCTTGTAGTAACTTTTGTTGTTAATTTAGTAGTAACTATAGTTGTTGTTCTGTTGTTGTAGTAACTATAGTTGTTGTTGTAGAAGTAACTATAGTTTTTGTTCTAATTGTAACTATAGTATTTGTTCTTGTAGTAACTATAGTTTTTTGTTGTAGTAGTAACTATAGTTGTCGTTCTTGTAGTAACTATAGTTGTTGTTGTAGTAGTAACTAAAGTTGTCGCTGAAGTAGTAACTGCAGCTGTTGTTTTTGTAGTAACTAGAGTTGTTGTTCTTGTAGTAACTTCAGTTGTTAATTTAGTAATAACTATAGTTGTTGTTCTCGTAGTAACTATAGTTGTTGTAGTAGTAACTATAGTTGTTGTTGTTATAGTAACTATAGTTGTTGTTGTAATAGTAACTGCAGCTGTTGTTATTGTAGTAACTATAGTTGTTGTTGTAGTAGTAACTAAAGTTGTTGTTGTAGTAGTAACAATAGTGGTTGTTGTAGTAGAAACTGCAGCTGTTGTTGCTGAAGTAACTATAGTTGTTGTGGTAGTAGAAACTATAGTTGTTAATCTTGTAGTATCTGCAGCTGTTGTTGTAGTTTAACTATAGTTGTTGTTCTTGTAGTAACTATAGTTGTTGTAGTAGTATCTATAGTTGTTGTTCTTATAGTAACTATAGTTGTTGTTGTAATAGTAACTGCAGCTGTTGTTATTGTAGTAACTATAGTTGTTGTTCTTGTTGTAACTATAGTTGTTGTTCTTGTAGTAACTATAGTTGTTGTTGTAGTAGTAACTGCAGCTGTTGTTCTTTAAGTAACTATAGTCCTTGTTCTTGTAGTAACTATAGTTATTGTTGTAGTAGTAACTAAAGTTGTTGTTGTAGTAGTAACTATAGTGGTTGTTGTAGTAGAAACTGCAGCTGTTGTTGCTGAAGAAACTATAGTTGTTGTGGTAGTAGTAACTATAGTTGTTGTTCTTGTAGTATCTGAAGCTGTTGTTCTTGTAGTAACTATAGTTGTTGTTTTAGTAGTAACTATAGTTATTGTTGTGGTAGTAATTATAGTTGTTGTTCTTTTAGTAACTATAGTTGTTGTTCTTGTTGTAACTATAGTTGTTGTTCTTTTAGTAACTATAGTCGTTGTTCTTGTAGTAACTATAGTTGTTGTTGTAGTAGTAACTAAAGTTGTTGTTGTAGTAGTAACTATAGTGGTTGTTGTAGTAGAAACTGCAGCTGTTGTTGCTGAAGTAACTATAGTTGTTTTGGTAGTAGTAACTATAGTTGTTGTTCTTGTAGTATATGCAGCTGTTGTTCTTGTAGTAACTATAGTTGTTGTTTTAGTAGTAACTATAGTTGTTGTTGTAGTAGTAACTATAGTTGTTGTTCTTTTAGTAACTATAGTTTTTAGTGTAGTAGTAACTATAGTTGTTGTTCTTGTTGCAACTATAGTTGTTGTTGTAGTAGTAACTATAGTTGTTGTTGTAGTAGTAACTATAGTTGTTGATCTTGTAGTAACTATAGTTGTTGTTCTTGTAGTAACTATAGTTGTTGTTCTTATAGTAACTATAGTTATTGTTGTAATAGTAACCTCAGCTGTTTTTATTATGGTAACTATAGTTGTTGTTCTTGTTGTAACTATAGTTGTTGTTCTTTTAGTAACTATAGTTGTTGTTCTTGTAGTAACTATAGTTGTTGTTGTAGTAGTAACTAAAGTTGTTGTTGTAGTAGTAACTATAGTGGTTGTTGTAGAAGTAACTATAGTTTTTGTTGCTGAAGTAACTATAGTTGTTTTGGTAGTAGTAACTATAGTTGTTGTTCTTGTAGTAAATGCAGCTGTTGTTCTTGTTGTAACTTAGTTGTTGTTTTAGTAGTAACTATAGTTGTTGTTGTAGTAGTAACTATAGTTTTTCTTTTAGTAACTATAGTTTTTGTTGTTGTAGTAACTATAGTTGTTTTTCTTGTTGCAACTATAGTTGTTGTTCTTGTAGTAACTATAGTTGTTGTTGTAGTAGTAACTAAAGTTGTTGTTGTAGTAGTAACTATAGTGGTTGTTGTAGTAGAAACTGCAGCTGTTGTTGCTGAAGAAACTATAGTTGTTGTGGTAGTAGTAACTATAGTTGTTGTTCTTGTAGTATCTGAAGCTGTTGTTCTTGTAGTAACTATAGTTGTTGTTTTAGTAGTAACTATAGTTATTGTTGTGGTAGTAATTATAGTTGTTGTTCTTTTAGTAACTATAGTTGTTGTTCTTGTTGTAACTATAGTTGTTGTTCTTTTAGTAACTATAGTCGTTGTTCTTGTAGTAACTATAGTTGTTGTTGTAGTAGTAACTAAAGTTGATGTTGTAGTAGTAACTATAGTGGTTGTTGTAGTAGAAACTGCAGCTGTTGTTGCTGAAGTAACTATAGTTGTTTTGGTAGTAGTAACTATAGTTGTTGTTCTTGTAGTATATGCAGCTGTTGTTCTTGTAGTAACTATAGTTGTTGTTTTAGTAGTAACTATAGTTGTTGTTGTAGTAGTAACTATAGTTGTTGTTCTTTTAGTAACTATAGTTTTTAGTGTAGTAGTAACTATAGTTGTTGTTCTTGTTGCAACTATAGTTGTTGTTGTAGTAGTAACTATAGTTGTTGTTGTAGTAGTAACTATAGTTGTTGATCTTGTAGTAACTATAGTTGTTGTTCTTGTAGTAACTATAGTTGTTGTTCTTATAGTAACTATAGTTATTGTTGTAATAGTAACCTCAGCTGTTTTTATTATGGTAACTATAGTTGTTGTTCTTGTTGTAACTATAGTTGTTGTTCTTTTAGTAACTATAGTTGTTGTTCTTGTAGTAACTATAGTTGTTGTTGTAGTAGTAACTAAAGTTGTTGTTGTAGTAGTAACTATAGTGGTTGTTGTAGAAGTAACTATAGTTTTTGTTGCTGAAGTAACTATAGTTGTTTTGGTAGTAGTAACTATAGTTGTTGTTCTTGTAGTAAATGCAGCTGTTGTTCTTGTTGTAACTTAGTTGTTGTTTTAGTAGTAACTATAGTTGTTGTTGTAGTAGTAACTATAGTTTTTCTTTTAGTAACTATAGTTTTTGTTGTTGTAGTAACTATAGTTGTTTTTCTTGTTGCAACTATAGTTGTTGTTCTTGTAGTAACTATAGTTGTTGTTGTAGTAGTAACTATAGTTGTTGTTCTTGTAGGAACTATAGTTGTTGTTCTTGTAGTAACTATAGTTGTTGTTCTTGTAGCAACTATAGCTGTCGCTGTAGTAGTAACTGCAGCTGTTGTTTTTGTAGTAACTAGAGTTGTTGTTCTTGTAGTAACTTTTGTTGTTAATTTAGTAGTAACTATAGTTGTTGTTCTGTTGTTGTAGTAACTATAGTTGTTGTTGTAGAAGTAACTATAGTTTTTGTTCTAATTGTAACTATAGTATTTGTTCTTGTAGTAACTATAGTTTTTTGTTGTAGTTGTAACTATAGTTGTCGTTCTTGTAGTAACTATAGTTGTTGTTGTAGTAGTAACTAAAGTTGTCGCTGAAGTAGTAACTGCAGCTGTTGTTTTTGTAGTAACTAGAGTTGTTGTTCTTGTAGTAACTTCAGTTGTTAATTTAGTAATAACTATAGTTGTTGTTCTCGTAGTAACTATAGTTGTTGTAGTAGTAACTATAGTTGTTGTTGTTATAGTAACTATAGTTGTTGTTGTAATAGTAACTGCAGCTGTTGTTATTGTAGTAACTATAGTTGTTGTTGTAGTAGTAACTAAAGTTGTTGTTGTAGTAGTAACAATAGTGGTTGTTGTAGTAGAAACTGCAGCTGTTGTTGCTGAAGTAACTATAGTTGTTGTGGTAGTAGAAACTATAGTTGTTATTCTTGTAGTATCTGCAGCTGTTGTTGTAGTTTAACTATAGTTGTTGTTCTTGTAGTAACTATAGTTGTTGTAGTAGTATCTATAGTTGTTGTTCTTATAGTAACTATAGTTGTTGATGTAATAGTAACTGCAGCTGTTGTTATTGTAGTAACTATAGTTGTTGTTCTTGTTGTAACTATAGTTGTTGTTCTTGTAGTAACTATAGTTGTTGTTGTAGTAGTAACTGCAGCTGTTGTTCTTTAAGTAACTATAGTCCTTGTTCTTGTAGTAACTATAGTTATTGTTGTAGTAGTAACTAAAGTTGTTGTTGTAGTAGTAACTATAGTGGTTGTTGTAGTAGAAACTGCAGCTGTTGTTGCTGAAGAAACTATAGTTGTTGTGGTAGTAGTAACTATAGTTGTTGTTCTTGTAGTATCTGAAGCTGTTGTTCTTGTAGTAACTATAGTTGTTGTTTTAGTAGTAACTATAGTTTTTGTTGTGGTAGTAATTATAGTTGTTGTTCTTTTAGTAACTATAGTTGTTGTTCTTGTTGTAACTATAGTTGTTGTTCTTTTAGTAACTATAGTCGTTGTTCTTGTAGTAACTATAGTTGTTGTTGTAGTAGTAACTAAAGTTGTTGTTGTAGTAGTAACTATAGTGGTTGTTGTAGTAGAAACTGCAGCTGTTGTTGCTGAAGTAACTATAGTTGTTTTGGTAGTAGTAACTATAGTTGTTGTTCTTGTAGTATATGCAGCTGTTGTTCTTGTAGTAACTTTAGTTGTTGTTTTAGTAGTAACTATAGTTGTTGTTGTAGTAGTAACTATAGTTGTTGTTCTTTTAGTAACTATAGTTTTTAGTGTAGTAGTAACTATAGTTGTTGTTCTTGTTGCAACTATAGTTGTTGTTGTAGTAGTAACTATAGTTGTTGTTGTAGTAGTAACTATAGTTGTTGATCTTGTAGTAACTATAGTTGTTGTTCTTGTAGTAACTATAGTTGTTGTTCTTGTAGCAACTATAGCTGTCGCTGTAGTAGTAACTGCAGCTGTTGTTTTTGTAGTAACTAGAGTTGTTGTTCTTGTAGTAACTTTAGTTGTTAATTTAGTAGTAACTATAGTTGTTGTACTTGTTGTAACTATAGTTGTTGTTCTTGTAGTAACTATAGTTGTTGTTGTAGTAGTAACTATAGTTGTTGTTCTTTTAGTAACTATAATTGTTGTTCTTTTAGTAACTATAGTTGTTGTTCTTGTTGTAACTATAGTTGTTGTTCTTGTAGTAATTTTAGTTGTTGTTGTAGTAGTAACTATAGTTGTTGTTCTTTTAGTAACTATAGTTGTTGTTCTTTTAGTAACTATAGTTGTTGTTCTTGTTGTAACTATAGTTGTTGTTCTTGTAGCAATTATAGCTGTCGCTGAAGTAGTAACTGCAGCTGTTGTTTTTGTAGTAACTAGAGTTGTTGTTCTTGTAGTAACTTTAGTTATTAATTTAGAAGTAACTATAGTTGTTGTACTTGTTGTAACTATAGTTGTTGTTCTTGTAGTAACTATAGTTGTTGTTGTAGTAGTAACTATAGTTGTTGTTCTTTTAGTAACTATAATTGTTGTTCTTTTAGTAACTATAGTTGTTGTTCTTGTTGTAACTATAGTTGTTGTTCTTGTAGTAATTTTAGTTGTTGTTGTAGTAGTAACTATAGTTGTTGTTCTTTTAGTAACTATAGTTGTTGTTCTTGTAGTAACTATAGTTGTTGTTGTAGTAACTATAGTTGTTGTTGTAGAAGTAACTATAGTTGTTGTTCTAATTGTTACTATAGTTGTTGCTCTTGTAGTAACTATAGTTTTTTGTTGTAGTAGTAACTATAGTTGTTTTTCTTGTAGTAACTATAGTTGTTGTTGTAGTAGTAACTATAGTTGTTGTTCTTGTAGTAACTATAGTTGTTGTAGTAGTAACTATAGTTGTTGTTCTTATAGTAACTATAGTTGTTGTTGTAATAGTAACTGCAGCTGTTGTTATTGTAGTAACTATAGTTGTTGTTCTTGTTGTAACTATAGTTGTTGTTCTTGTATTAACTATAGTTGTTGTTGTAGTAGTAACTATAGTCGTTGTTCTTTTAGTAACTATAGTTGTTGTTCTTTTAGTAACTATAGTTGTTGTTCTTGTTGTAACTATAGTTGTTGTTCTTGTAGTAACTTTAGTTGTTGTTGTAGTAGTAACTATAGTTGTTGTTCTTTTAGTAACTATAGTTGTTGTTCTTGTAGTAACTATAGTTGTTGTTGTAGTTACTATAGTTGTTGTTGTAGAAGTAACTATAGTTGTTGTTCTAATTGTAACTATAGTTGTTGTTCTTGTAGTAACTATAGTTGTTGTAGTAGTAACTATAGTTGTTGTTCTTATAGTAACTATAGTTGTTGTTGTTGTAATAGTAACTGCAGCTGTTGTTATTGTAGTAACTATAGTTGTTGTTCTTGTTGTAACTATAGTTGTTGTTCTTTTAGTAACTATAGTCGTTGTTCTTGTAGTAACTATAGTTGTTGTTGTAGTAGTAACTAAAGTTTTTGTTGTAGTAGTAACTATAGTGGTTGTTGTAGAAGAAACTGCAGCTGTTGTTGCTGAAGTAACTATAGTTGTTTTGGTAGTAGTAACTATAGTTGTTGTTCTTGTAGTATCTGCAGCTGTTGTTCTTGTAGTAACTATAGTTGTTGTTTTAGTAGTAACTATAGTTGTTGTTGTAGTAGTAACTATAGTTGATGTTCTTTTAGTAACTATAGTTTTTGTTGTAGTAGTAATTATAGTTGTTGTTCTTGTTGTAACTATAGTTGTTGTTTTTATAGTAACTATAGTTGTTGTTGTAGTAGTAACTATAGTTGTTGTTCTTTTAGTAACTATAGTTGTTGTTCTTGTAGTAACTATTGTTGTTGTTCTTGTAGCAACTATAGCTGTCGCTGTAGTAGTAACTGCAGCTGTTGTTTTCGTAGTTACTAGAGTTGATGTTCTTGAAGTAAATTTAGTTGTTAATTTAGTAGTAACTATAGTTGTTGTTCTGTTGTTGTAGTAACTATAGTTGTTGGTGTAGAAGTAACTATAGTTTTTGTTCTAATTGTAACTATAGTATTTGTTCTTGTAGTAACTATAGTTTTTTGTTGTAGTAGTAACTATAGTTGTTGTTCTTAAAGTAACTATAGTTGTTGTTGTAGTAGTAACTATAGTTGTTGTTGTAGTAGTAACTATAGTTGTTGTTCTTTTAGTAACTATAGTTGTGTTCTTTTAGTAACTATAGTTGTTGTTCTTGTTGTAACTATAGTTGTTGTTCTTGTAGTAACTATAGTTGTTGTTGTAGTAGTAACTATAGTTGTTGTTCTTTTAGTAACTATAGTTGTTGTTCTTTTAGTAACTATAGTTGTTGTTCTTGTTGTAACTATAGTTGTTGTTCCTGTAGTAACTTTAGTTGTTGTTGTAGTAGTAACTATAGTTGTTGTTCTTTTAGTAACTATAGTTGTTGTTCTTGTAGTAACTATAGTTGTTGTTGTAGTAACTACAGTTGTTGTTGTAGAAGTAACTATAGTTGTTGTTCTAATTGTAACTATAGTTGTTGTTCTTGTAGTAACTATAGTTTTTTTGTTATAGAAGTAACTATAGTTGTTGTTCTTGTAGTAACTATAGTTGCTGTTGTAGTAGTAACTATATTTGTTGTTCTTGTAGTAACTATAGTTGTTGTAGTAGTAACTATAGTTGTTGTTCTTATAGTAACTATAGTTGTTGTTGTTGTAATAGTAACTGCAGCTGTTGTTATTGTAGTAACTATAGTTGTTGTTCTTCTTGTAACTATAGCTGTTGTTCTTTTAGTAACTATAGTCGTTGTTCTTGTAGTAACTATAGTTGTTGTTGTAGTAGTAACTAAAGTTTTTGTTGTAGTAGTAACTACAGTGGTTGTTGTAGTAGAAACTGCATCTGTTGTTGCTGAAGTAACTATAGTTGTTTTGGTAGTAGTAACTATAGTTGTTGTTCTTGTAGTATCTGCAGCTGTTGTTCTTGTAGTAACTATAGTTGTTGTTTTAGTAGTAACTATAGTTGTTGTTGTAGTAGTAACTATAGTTGATGTTCTTTAAGTAACTATAGTTTTTGTTGTAGTAGTAATTATAGTTGTTGTTCTTGTTGTAACTATAGTTGTTGTTCTTATAGTAACTATAGTTGTTGTTGAAGTAGTAAGTATAGTTGTTGTTCTTTTAGTAACTATAGTTGTTGTTCTTGTAGTAACTATAGTTGTTGTTCTTGTAGCAACTATAGCTGTCGCTGTAGTAGTAACTGCAGCTGTTGTTTTTGTAGTTACTAGAGTTGTTGTTCTTGAAGTAACTTTAGTTGTTAATTTAGTAGTAACTATAGTTGTTGTTCTGTTGTTGTAGTAACTATAGTTGTTGGTGTAGAAGTAACTATAGTTTTTGTTCTAATTGTAACTATAGTATTTGTTCTTGCAGTAACTATAGTTTTTTGTTGTAGTAGTAACTATAGTTGTTGTTCTTGTAGTAACTATAGTTGTTGTTGTAGTAGTAACTATAGTTGTTGTTGTAGTAGTAACTATAGTTGTTGTTATTTTAGTAACTATAGTTGTGTTCTTTTAGTAACTATAGTTGTTGTTCTTGTTGTAACTATAGTTGTTGTTCTTGTAGTAACTATATTTGTTGTTGTAGTAGTAACTATAGTTGTTGTTGTAGTAGTAACTGCAGCTGTAGTTTTTGAAGTAACTAGAGTTGCTGTTCTTGTAGTAACTTTAGTTGTTAATTAAGTAGCAACTATAGATGTTGTTCTTGTAGTAACTATAGTTGTTGTAGTAGTAACTATAGTTGTTGTTCTTATAGTAACTATAGTTGTTGTTGTAATAGTAACTGCAGCTGTTGTTATTGTAGTAACTATAGTTGTTGTTCTTGTTGTAGCTATAGTTGTTGTTCTTGTAGTAACTATAGTTGTTGTTGTAGTAACTATAGTTGTTGTTGTAGAAGTAACTATAGTTGTTGTTCTAATTGTAACTATAGTTGTTGTTCTTGTAGTAACTATAGTTTTTTTTGTTATAGAAGTAACTATAGTTGTTGTTCTTGTAGTAACTATAGTTGCTGTTGTAGTAGTAACTATAGTTGTTGTTCTTGTAGTAACTATAGTTGTTGTAGTAGTAACTATAGTTGTTGTTCTTATAGTAACTATAGATGTTGTTGTTGTAATAGTAACTGCAGCTGTTGTTATTGTAGTAACTATAGTTGTTGTTCTTGTTGTAACTATAGATGTTGTTTTTATAGTAACTATAGTTGTTGTTGTAGTAGTAACTATAGTTGTTGTTCTTTTAGTAACTATAGTTGTTGTTCTTGTAGTAACTATTGTTGTTGTTCTTGTAGCAACTATAGCTGTCGCTGTAGTAGTAACTGCAGCTGTTGTTTTCGTAGTTACTAGAGTTGTTGTTCTTGAAGTAAATTTAGTTGTTAATTTAGTAGTAACTATAGTTGTTGTTCTGTTGTTGTAGTAACTATAGTTGTTGGTGTAGAAGTAACTATAGTTTTTGTTCTAATTGTAACTATAGTATTTGTTCTTGTAGTAACTATAGTTTTTTGTTGTAGTAGTAACTATAGTTGTTGTTCTTAAAGTAACTATAGTTGTTGTTGTAGTAGTAACTATAGTTGTTGTTGTAGTAGTAACTATAGTTGTTGTTCTTTTAGTAACTATAGTTGTGTTCTTTTAGTAACTATAGTTGTTGTTCTTGTTGTAACTATAGTTGTTGTTCTTGTAGTAACTATAGTTGTTGTTGTAGTAGTAACTATAGTTGTTGTTCTTTTAGTAACTATAGTTGTTGTTCTTTTAGTAACTATAGTTGTTGTTCTTGTTGTAACTATAGTTGTTGTTCCTGTAGTAACTTTAGTTGTTGTTGTAGTAGTAACTATAGTTGTTGTTCTTTTAGTAACTATAGTTGTTGTTCTTGTAGTAACTATAGTTGTTGTTGTAGTAACTACAGTTGTTGTTGTAGAAGTAACTATAGTTGTTGTTCTAATTGTAACTATAGTTGTTGTTCTTGTAGTAACTATAGTTTTTTTGTTATAGAAGTAACTATAGTTGTTGTTCTTGTAGTAACTATAGTTGCTGTTGTAGTAGTAACTATAGTTGTTGTTCTTGTAGTAACTATAGTTGTTGTAGTAGTAACTATAGTTGTTGTTCTTATAGTAACTATAGTTGTTGTTGTTGTAATAGTAACTGCAGCTGTTGTTATTGTAGTAACTATAGTTGTTGTTCTTGTTGTAACTATAGCTGTTGTTCTTTTAGTAACTATAGTCGTTGTTCTTGTAGTAACTATAGTTGTTGTTGTAGTAGTAACTAAAGTTTTTGTTGTAGTAGTAACTATAGTGGTTGTTGTAGTAGAAACTGCATCTGTTGTTGCTGAAGTAACTATAGTTGTTTTGGTAGTAGTAACTATAGTTGTTGTTCTTGTAGTATCTGCAGCTGTTGTTCTTGTAGTAACTATAGTTGTTGTTTTAGTAGTAACTATAGTTGTTGTTGTAGTAGTAACTATAGTTGATGTTCTTTAAGTAACTATAGTTTTTGTTGTAGTAGTAATTATAGTTGTTGTTCTTGTTGTAACTATAGTTGTTGTTCTTATAGTAACTATAGTTGTTGTTGAAGTAGTAACTATAGTTGTTGTTCTTTTAGTAACTATAGTTGTTGTTCTTGTAGTAACTATAGTTGTTGTTCTTGTAGCAACTATAGCTGTCGCTGTAGTAGTAACTGCAGCTGTTGTTTTTGTAGTTACTAGAGTTGTTGTTCTTGTAGTAACTTTAGTTGTTAATTTAGTAGTAACTATAGTTGTTGTTCTGTTGTTGTAGTAACTATAGTTGTTGGTATAGAAGTAACTATAGTTTTTGTTCTAATTGTAACTATAGTATTTGTTCTTGCAGTAACTATAGTTTTTTGTTGTAGTAGTAACTATAGTTGTTGTTCTTGTAGTAACTATAGTTGTTGTTGTAGTAGTAACTATAGTTGTTGTTGTAGTAGTAACTATAGTTGTTGTTATTTTAGTAACTATAGTTGTGTTCTTTTAGTAACTATAGTTGTTGTTCTTGTTGTAACTATAGTTGTTGTTCTTGTAGTAACTATATTTGTTGTTGTAGTAGTAACTATAGTTGTTGTTGTAGTAGTAACTGCAGCTGTAGTTTTTGAAGTAACTAGAGTTGCTGTTCTTGTAGTAACTTTAGTTGTTAATTAAGTAGCAACTATAGATGTTGTTCTTGTAGTAACTATAGTTGTTGTAGTAGTAACTATAGTTGTTGTTCTTATAGTAACTATAGTTGTTGTTGTAATAGTAACTGCAGCTGTTGTTATTGTAGTAACTATAGTTGTTGTTCTTGTTGTAGCTATAGTTGTTGTTCTTGTAGTAACTATAGTTGTTGTTGTAGTAACTATAGTTGTTGTTGTAGAAGTAACTATAGTTGTTGTTCTAATTGTAACTATAGTTGTTGTTCTTGTAGTAACTATAGTTTTTTTTGTTATAGAAGTAACTATAGTTGTTGTTCTTGTAGTAACTATAGTTGCTGTTGTAGTAGTAACTATAGTTGTTGTTCTTGTAGTAACTATAGTTGTTGTAGTAGTAACTATAGTTGTTGTTCTTATAGAAACTATAGTTGTTGTTGTTGTAATAGTAACTGCAGCTGTTGTTATTGTAGTAACTATAGTTGTTGTTCTTGTTGTAACTATAGTTGTTGTTTTTATAGTAACTATAGTTGTTGTTGTAGTAGTAACTATAGTGGTTGTTCTTTTAGTAACTATAGTTGTTGTTCTTGTAGTAACTATTGTTGTTGTTCTTGTAGCAACTATAGCTGTCGCTGTAGTAGTAACTGCAGCTGTTGTTTTCGTAGTTACTAGAGTTGTTGTTCTTGAAGTAAATTTAGTTGTTAATTTAGTAGTAACTATAGTTGTTGTTCTGTTGTTGTAGTAACTATAGTTGTTGGTGTAGAAGTAACTATAGTTTTTGTTCTAATTGTAACTATAGTATTTGTTCTTGTAGTAACTATAGTTTTTTGTTGTAGTAGTAACTATAGTTGTTGTTCTTAAAGTAACTATAGTTGTTGTTGTAGTAGTAACTATAGTTGTTGTTGTAGTAGTAACTATAGTTGTTGTTCTTTTAGTAACTATAGTTGTGTTCTTTTAGTAACTATAGTTGTTGTTCTTGTTGTAACTATAGTTGTTGTTCTTGTAGTAACTATAGTTGTTGTTGTAGTAGTAACTATAGTTGTTGTTCTTTTAGTAACTATAGTTGTTGTTCTTTTAGTAACTATAGTTGTTGTTCTTGTTGTAACTATAGTTGTTGTTCCTGTAGTAACTTTAGTTGTTGTTGTAGTAGTAACTATAGTTGTTGTTCTTTTAGTAACTATAGTTGTTGTTCTTGTAGTAACTATAGTTGTTGTTGTAGTAACTACAGTTGTTGTTGTAGAAGTAACTATAGTTGTTGTTCTAATTGTAACTATAGTTGTTGTTCTTGTAGTAACTATAGTTTTTTTGTTATAGAAGTAACTATAGTTGTTGTTCTTGTAGTAACTATAGTTGCTGTTGTAGTAGTAACTATAGTTGTTGTTCTTGTAGTAACTATAGTTGTTGTAGTAGTAACTATAGTTGTTGTTCTTATAGTAACTATAGTTGTTGTTGTTGTAATAGTAACTGCAGCTGTTGTTATTGTAGTAACTATAGTTGTTGTTCTTGTTGTAACTATAGCTGTTGTTCTTTTAGTAACTATAGTCGTTGTTCTTGTAGTAACTATAGTTGTTGTTGTAGTAGTAGCTAAAGTTTTTGTTGTAGTAGTAACTATAGTGGTTGTTGTAGTAGAAACTGCATCTGTTGTTGCTGAAGTAACTATAGTTGTTTTGGTAGTAGTAACTATAGTTGTTGTTCTTGTAGTATCTGCAGCTGTTGTTCTTGTAGTAACTATAGTTGTTGTTTTAGTAGTAACTATAGTTGTTGTTGTAGTAGTAACTATAGTTGATGTTCTTTAAGTAACTATAGTTTTTGTTGTAGTAGTAATTATAGTTGTTGTTCTTGTTGTAACTATAGTTGTTGTTCTTATAGTAACTATAGTTGTTGTTGAAGTAGTAACTATAGTTGTTGTTCTTTTAGTAACTATAGTTGTTGTTCTTGTAGTAACTATAGTTGTTGTTCTTGTAGCAACTATAGCTGTCGCTGTAGTAGTAACTGCAGCTGTTGTTTTTGTAGTTACTAGAGTTGTTGTTCTTGTAGTAACTTTAGTTGTTAATTTAGTAGTAACTATAGTTGTTGTTCTGTTGTTGTAGTAACTATAGTTGTTGGTGTAGAAGTAACTATAGTTTTTGTTCTAATTGTAACTATAGTATTTGTTCTTGCAGTAACTATAGTTTTTTGTTGTAGTAGTAACTATAGTTGTTGTTCTTGTAGTAACTATAGTTGTTGTTGTAGTAGTAACTATAGTTGTTGTTGTAGTAGTAACTATAGTTGTTGTTATTTTAGTAACTATAGTTGTGTTCTTTTAGTAACTATAGTTGTTGTTCTTGTTGTAACTATAGTTGTTGTTCTTGTAGTAACTATATTTGTTGTTGTAGTAGTAACTATAGTTGTTGTTGTAGTAGTAACTGCAGCTGTAGTTTTTGAAGTAACTAGAGTTGCTGTTCTTGTAGTAACTTTAGTTGTTAATTAAGTAGCAACTATAGATGTTGTTCTTGTAGTAACTATAGTTGTTGTAGTAGTAACTATAGTTGTTGTTCTTATAGTAACTATAGTTGTTGTTGTAATAGTAACTGCAGCTGTTGTTATTGTAGTAACTATAGTTGTTGTTCTTGTTGTAGCTATAGTTGTTGTTCTTGTAGTAACTATAGTTGTTGTTGTAGTAACTATAGTTGTTGTTGTAGAAGTAACTATAGTTGTTGTTCTAATTGTAACTATAGTTGTTGTTCTTGTAGTAACTATAGTTTTTTTTGTTATAGAAGTAACTATAGTTGTTGTTCTTGTAGTAACTATAGTTGCTGTTGTAGTAGTAACTATAGTTGTTGTTCTTGTAGTAACTATAGTTGTTGTAGTAGTAACTATAGTTGTTGTTCTTATAGTAACTATAGTTGTTGTTGTTGTAATAGTAACTGCAGCTGTTGTTATTGTAGTAACTATAGTTGTTGTTCTTGTTGTAACTATAGTTGTTGTTCTTTTAGTAACTATAGTCGTTGTTCTTGTAGTAACTATAGTTGTTGTTGTAGTAGTAACTAAAGTTTTTGTTGTAGTAGTAACTATAGTGGTTGTTGTAGAAGAAACTGCAGCTGTTGTTGCTGAAGTAACTATAGTTGTTTTGGTAGTAGTAACTATAGTTGTTGTTCTTGTAGTATCTGCAGCTGTTGTTCTTGTAGTAACTATAGTTGTTGTTTTAGTAGTAACTATAGTTGTTGTTGTAGTAGTAACTATAGTTGATGTTCTTTAAGTAACTATAGTTTTTGTTGTAATAGTAATTATAGTTGTTGTTCTTGTTGTAACTATAGTTGTTGTTCTTATAGTAACTATAGTTGTTGTTGAAGTAGTAACTATAGTTGTTGTTCTTTTAGTAACTATAGTTGTTGTTCTTGTAGTAACTATAGTTGTTGTTCTTGTAGCAACTATAGCTGTCGCTGTAGTAGTAACTGCAGCTGTTGTTTTTGTAGTTACTAGAGTTGTTGTTCTTGTAGTAACTTTAGTTGTTAATTTAGTAGTAACTATAGTTGTTGTTCTGTTGTTGTAGTAACTATAGTTGTTGGTGTAGAAGTAACTATAGTTTTTGTTCTAATTGTAACTATAGTATTTGTTCTTGTAGTAACTATAGTTTTTTGTTGTAGTAGTAACTATAGTTGTTGTTCTTGTAGTAACTATAGTTGTTGTTGTAGTAGTAACTATAGTTGTTGTTGTAGTAGTAACTATAGTTGTTGTTCTTTTAGTAACTATAGTTGTGTTCTTTTAGTAACTATAGTTGTTGTTCTTGTTGTAACTATAGTTGTTGTTCTTGTAGTAACTATATTTGTTGTTGTAGTAGTAACTATAGTTGTTGTTGTAGTAGTAACTGCAGCTGTAGTTTTTGAAGTAACTAGAGTTGTTGTTCTTGTAGTAACTTTAGTTGTTAATTAAGTAGCAACTATAGATGTTGTTCTTGTAGTAACTATAGTTGTTTTAGTAGTAACTATAGTTGTTGTTCTTATAGTAACTATAGTTGTTGTTGTAATAGTAACTGCAGCTGTTGTTATTGTAGTAACTATAGTTGTTGTTCTTGTTGTAACTATAGTTGTTGTTCTTGTAGTAACTATAGTTGTTGTTGTAGTAGTAACTATAGTTGTTGTTCTTTTAGTACTATAGTTGTTGTTCTTTTAGTAACTATAGTTGTTGTTCTTGTTGTTACTATAGTTGTTGTTCTTGTAGTAACTATAGTTGTTGTTCTTGTAGTAACTATAGTTGTTGTTGTAGTAACTATAGTTGTTGTTGTAGTAGTAACTATAGTTGTTGTTCTTATAGTAACTATAGTTGTTGTTGTAATAGTAACTGCAGCTGTTGTTATTATGGTAACTGTAGTTGTTGTTCTTGTTGTAACTATAGTTGTTGTTCTTTTTGTAACTATAGTCGTTGTTCTTGTAGTAACTATAGTTGTTGTTGTAGTAGTAACTATAGTTGTTGTTCTTTTAGTAACTATAGTTGTTGTTCTTGTTGTAACTATAGTTGTTGTTCTTGTAGTAACTTTAGTTGTTGTTGTAGTAGTAACTATAGTTGTTGTTCTTGTAGCAACTATAGTTGTTGTTCTTGTAGTAACTATAGTTGTTGTTGTAGTAACTATAGTTGTTGTTGTAGAAGTAACTATAGTTGTTGTTCTAATTGTAACTATAGTTGTTGTTCTTGTAGTAACTATAGTTTTTTGTTGTAGTAGTAACTATAGCTGTTGTTCTTGTAGTAACTATAGTTGTTGTTGTTGTAGTAACTATAGTTGTTGTTCTTGTAGTAACTATAGTTGTTGTAGTAGTAACTATAGTTGTTGTTCTTATAGTAACTATAGTTGTTGTTGTTGTAATAGTAACTGCAGCTGTTGTTATTGTAGTAACTATAGTTGTTGTTCTTGTTGTAACTATAGTTGTTGTTCTTTTAGTAACTATAGTCGTTGTTCTTGTAGTAACTATAGTTGTTTTTGTAGTAGTAACTAAAGTTGTTGTTGTAGTAGTAACTATAGTGGTTGTTGTAGTAGAAACTGCAGCTGTTGTTGCTGAAGTAACTATAGTTGTTTTGGTAGTACTAACTATAGTTGTTGTTCTTGTAGTATCTGCTGCTGTTGTTCTTGTAGTAACTATAGTTGTTGTTTTAGTAGTAACTTTAGTTGTTGTTCTTGTAGTAACTATAGTTTTTTGTTGTAGTAGTTACTATAGTTGTTGTTCTTGTAGTAACTATAGTTGTTGTTGTAGTAGTAACTATAGTTGTTGTTCTTGTAGTAACTATAGTTGTTGTTCTTATAGTAACTATAGTTGTTGTTGTTGTAATAGTAACTGCAGCTGTTGTTATTGTAGTAACTATAGTTGTTGTTCTTGTTGTAACTATAGTTTGTTTTTTTTAGTAACTGAAGTCGTTGTTCTTGTAGTAACTATAGTTGTTGTTGTAGTAGTAACTAAAGTTGTTGTTGTAGTAGTAACTATAGTTGTTGTTGTAGTAGAAACTGCAGCTGTTGTTGCTGAAGTAACTATAGTTGTTTTGGTAGTAGTAACTTTAGTTGTTGTTCTTGTAGTATCTGCAGCTGTTGTTCTTGTAGTAACTATAGTTGTTGTTTTAGTAGTAACTATAGTGTTGTTGTAGTAGTAACTATAGTTGATGTTCTTTTAGTAACTATAGTTTTTGTTGTAGTAGTAACTATAGTTGTTGTTCTTTTAGTACCTATAGTTGTTGTTCTTTTAGTAACTATAGTTGTTGTTCTTGTTGTTACTATATTTGTTGTTCTTGTAGTAACTATATTTGTTGTTGTAGTAGTAACTATAGTTGTTGTTCTTGTAGTAACTATAGTTGTTGTTCTTGTAGTAACATTAGTTGTTGTTGTAGTAACTATAGTTGTTGTTGTAGAAGTAATTATAGTTGTTGTTCTAATTGTAACTATAGTTGTTGTTCTTGTAGTAACTATAGTTTTTTGTTGTAGTAGTAACTTTAGTTGTTGTTCTTGTAGTAACTATAGTTGTTGTTGTAGTAGTAACTATAGTTGTTGTTCTTGTAGTAACTATAGTTGTTGTTCTTGTAGCAACTATAGCTGTCGCTGTAGTAGTAACGTTGTTGTTCTTATAGTAACTATAGTTGTTGTTGTAATAGTAACTGCAGCTGTTGTTATTGTAGTAACTATAGTTGTTGTTCTTGTTGTAACTATAGTAGTTGTTCTTGTAGTAACTATAGTTGTTGTTGTAGTAGTAACTATAGTTGTTGTTCTTTTAGTAACTATAGTTGTTGTTCTTTTAGTAACTATAGTTGTTGTTTTTGTTGTAACTATAGTTGTTGTTCTTGTAGTAATTTTAGTTGTTGTTGTAGTAGTAACTATAGTTGTTGTTCTTTAGTAACTATAGTTGTTGTTCTTTTAGTAACTATAGTTGTGTTCTTTTAGTAACTATAGTTGTTGTTCTTGTTGTAACTATAGTTGTTGTTCTTGTAGTAACTATATTTGTTGTTGTAGTAGTAACTATAGTTGTTGTTGTAGTAGTAACTGCAGCTGTAGTTTTTGTAGTAACTAGAGTTGTTGTTCTTGTAGTAACTTTAGTTGTTAATTAAGTAGCAACTATAGATGTTGTTCTTGTAGTAACTATAGTTGTTGTAGTAGTAACTATAGTTGATGTTCTTATAGTAACTATAGTTGTTGTTGTAATAGTAACTGCAGCTGTTGTTATTGTAGTAACTATAGTTGTTGTTCTTGTTGTAGCCATAGTTGTTGTTCTTGTAGTAACTATAGTTGTTGTTGTAGTAACTATAGTTGTTGTTGTAGAAGTAACTATAGTTGTTGTTCTTATTGTAACTATAGTTGTTGTTCTTGTAGTAACTATAGTTGTTGTAGTAGTAACTATAGTTGTTGTTCTTATAGTAACTATAGTTGTTGTTGTTGTAATAGTAACTGCAGCTGTTGTTATTGTAGTAACTATAGTTGTTGTTCTTGTTGTAACTATAGTTGTTGTTCTTTTAGTAACTATAGTCGTTGTTCTTGTAGTAACTATAGTTGTTTTTGTAGTAGTAACTAAAGTTTTTGTTGTAGTAGTAACTATAGTGGTTGTTGTAGAAGAAACTGCAGCTGTTGTTGCTGAAGTAACTATAGTTGTTTTGGTAGTAGTAACTATAGTTGTTGTTCTTGTAGTATCTGCAGCTGTTGTTCTGTAGTAACTATAGTTGTTGTTTTAGTAGTAACTATAGTTGTTGTTGTAGTAGTAACTATAGTTGATGTTCTTTAAGTAACTATAGTTTTTGTTGTAGTAGTAATTATAGTTGTTGTTCTTGTTGTAACTATAGTTGTTGTTCTTATAGTAACTATAGTTGTTGTTGAAGTAGTAACTATAGTTGTTGTTCTTTTAGTAACTATAGTTGTTGTTCTTGTAGTAACTATAGTTGTTGTTCTTGTAGCAACTATAGCTGTCGCTGTAGTAGTAACTGCAGCTGTTGTTTTTGTAGTTACTAGAGTTGTTGTTCTTGTAGTAACTTTAGTTGTTAATTTAGTAGTAACTATAGTTGTTGTTCTGTTGTTGTAGTAACTATAGTTGTTGGTGTAGAAGTAACTATAGTTTTTGTTCTAATTGTTACTATAGTATTTGTTCTTGTAGTAACTATAGTTTTTTGTTGTAGTAGTAACTATAGTTGTTGTTCTTGTAGTAACTATAGTTGTTGTTGTAGTAGTAACTATAGTTGTTGTTGTAGTAGTAACTATAGTTGTTGTTCTTTTAGTAACTATAGTTGTGTTCTTTTAGTAACTATAGTTGTTGTTCTTGTTGTAACTATAGTTGTTGTTCTTGTAGTAACTATATTTGTTGTTGTAGTAGTAACTATAGTTGTTGTTGTAGTAGTAACTGCAGCTGTAGTTTTTGAAGTAACTAGAGTTGTTGTTCTTGTAGTAACTTTAGTTGTTAATTAAGTAGCAACTATAGATGTTGTTCTTGTAGTAACTATAGTTGTTGTAGTAGTAACTATAGTTGTTGTTCTTATAGTAACTATAGTTGTTGTTGTAATAGTAACTGCAGCTGTTGTTATTGTAGTAACTATAGTTGTTGTTCTTGTTGTAACTATAGTTGTTGTTCTTGTAGTAACTATAGTTGTTGTTGTAGTAGTAACTATAGTTGTTGTTCTTTTAGTACTATAGTTGTTGTTCTTTTAGTAACTATAGTTGTTGTTCTTGTTGTTACTATAGTTGTTGTTCTTGTAGTAACTATAGTTGTTGTTCTTGTAGTAACTATAGTTGTTGTTGTAGTAACTATAGTTGTTGTTGTAGTAGTAACTATAGTTGTTGTTCTTATAGTAACTATAGTTGTTGTTGTAATAGTAACTGCAGCTGTTGTTATTATGGTAACTGTAGTTGTTGTTCTTGTTGTAACTATAGTTGTTGTTCTTTTAGTAACTATAGTCGTTGTTCTTGTAGTAACTATAGTTGTTGTTTTAGAAGTAACTAAAGTTGTTGTTGTAGTAGTAACTATAGTGGTTGTTGTAGAAGAAACTGCAGCTGTTGTTGCTGAAGTAACTATAGTTGTTTTGGTAGTAGTAACTATAGTTGTTGTTCTTGAAGTATATGCAGCTGTTGTTCTTGTTGTAACTATAGTTGTTGTTTTAGTAGTAACTATAGTTGTTGTTGTAGTAGTAACTATAGTTGTTCTTTTAGTAACTATAGTTTTTGTTGTTGTAGTAACTATAGTTGTTTTTCTTGTTGCAACTATAGTTGTTGTTCTTGTAGTAACTATAGTTGTTGTTGTAGTAGTAACTATAGTTGTTGTTCTTGTAGTAACTATAGTTGTTGTTGTAGTAGTAACTATAGTTGTTGTTCTTGTAGTAACTATAGTTGTTGTTCTTGTAGTAACTATAGTTGTTGTTCTTGTAGCAACTATAGCTGTCGCTGTAGTAGTAACTGCAGCTGTTGTTTTTGTAGTAACTAGAGTTGTTGTTCTTGTAGTAACTTTTGTTGTTAATTTAGTAGTAACTATAGTTGTTGTTCTGTTGTTGTAGTACCAATAGTTGTTGTTGTAGAAGTAACTATAGTTTTTGTTCTTATTGTAACTATAGTATTTGTTTTTGTAGTAACTATAGTTTTTTGTTGTAGTAGTAACTATAGTTGTCGTTCTTGTAGTAACTATAGTTGTTGTTGTAGTAGTAACTAAAGTTGTCGCTGAAGTAGTAACTGCAGCTGTTGTTTTTGTAGTAACAGAGTTGTTGTTCTTGTAGTAACTTTAGTTGTTAATTTAGTAGTAACTATAGTTGTTGTTCTTGTAGTAACTATAGTTGTTGTAGTAGATACTATAGTTGTTGTTCTTATAGTAACTATAGTTGTTGTTGTAATAGTAACTGCAGCTGTTGTTATTGTAGTAACAATAGTTGTTGTTCTTGTTGTAACTATAGTTGTTGTTCTTGTAGTAACTATAGTTGTTGTTCTTTTAGTAACTATAGTTGTTGTTCTTGTTGTAACTATAGTTGTTGTTATTGTAGTAACTTTAGTTGTTGTTGTAGTAGTAACTATAGTTGTTGTTCTTGTAGCAACTATAGTTGTTGTTCTTGTTATAACTATAGTTGTTGTTGTAGTAACTATAGTTGTTGTTGTAGAAGTAACTATAGTTGTTGTTCTAATTGTAACTTTAGTTGTTGTTCTTGTAGTAACTATAGTTTTTTGTTGTAGTAGTAACTATAGCTGTTGTTCTTGTAGTAACTATAGTTGTTGTTGTTGTAGTAACTATAGTTGTTGTTCTTGTAGTAACTATAGTTGTTGTAGTTGTAACTATAGTTGTTGTTCTTATAGTAACTATAGTTGTTGTTGTTGTAATAGTAACTGCAGCTGTTGTTATTGTAGTAACTATAGTTGTTGTTCTTGTTGTAACTATAGTTGTTGTTCTTTTAGTAACTATAGTCGTTGTTCTTGTAGTAACTATAGTTGTTTTTGTAGTAGTAACTAAAGTTGTTGTTGTAGTAGTAACTATAGTGGTTGTTGTAGTAGAAATTGCAGCTGTTGTTGCTGAAGTAACTATAGTTGTTTTGGTAGTACTAACTATAGTTGTTGTTCTTGTAGTATCTGCTGCTGTTGTTCTTGTAGTAACTATAGTTGTTGTTTTAGTAGTAACTATAGTTGTTGTTCTTGTAGTAACTATAGTTTTTTGTTGTAGTAGTTACTATAGTTGTTGTTCTTGTAGTAACTATAGTTGTTGTTGTAGTAGTAACTATAGTTGTTGTTCTTGTAGTAACTATAGTTGTTGTTCTTATAGTAACTATAGTTGTTGTTGTTGTAATAGTAACTGCAGCTGTTGTTATTGTAGTAACTATAGTTGTTGTTCTTGTTGTAACTATAGTTGTTTTTTTTAGTAACTATAGTCGTTTGTCTTGTAGTAACTATAGTTGTTGTTGTAGTAGTAACTAAAGTTGTTGTTGTAGTCGTAACTATAGTTGTTGTTGTAGTAGAAACTGCAGCTGTTGTTGCTGAAGTAACTATAGTTGTTTTGGTAGTAGTAACTTTAGTTGTTGTTCTTGTAGTATCTGCAGCTGTTGTTCTTGTAGTAACTATAGTTGTTGTTTTAGTAGTAACTATAGTGTTGTTGTAGTAGTAACTATAGTTGATGTTCTTTTAGTAACTATAGTTTTTGTTGTAGTAGTAACTATAGTTGTTGTTCTTGTTGTAACTATAGTTGTTGTTCTTGTAGTAACTATAGTTGTTGTAGTAGTAGTAACTATAGTTGTTGTTCTTGTAGTAACTATAGTTGTTGTTCTTGTAGTAACTATAGTTGTTGTTCTTGTAGTAACTATAATTGTTGTTGTAGTAGTAACTGCAGCTGTTGTTCTTTTAGTGACTATAGTCGTTGTTCTTTTAGTAACTATAGTTGTTGTTGTAGTAGTAACTAAAGTTGTTGTTGTAGTAGTAACAATAGAGGTTGTTGTAGTAGAAACTGCAGGTGTTGTTGCTGAAGTAACTATAGTTTTTTGTTGTAGTAGTTACTATAGTTGTTGTTCTTGTAGTAACTATAGTTGTTGTTGTAGTAGTAACTATAGTTGTTTTTCTTGTAGTAACTATAGTTGTTGTTGTAGTAGTAACTATAGTTGTTGTTCTTGTAGTAACTATATGGGTTGTAGTAGTAACTATAGTTGTTGATCTTATAGTAACTATAGTTTTTGTTGTAATAGTAACTGCAGCTGTTGTTATTGTAGTAACTATAGTTGTTGTTCTTTTTGTAACTATAGTTGTTGTTCTTTTACTAACTATAGTCGTTGTTCTTGTAGTAACTATAGTTGTTGTTGTAGTAGTAACTAAAGTTGTTGTTGTAGTAGTAACAATAGAGGTTGTTGTAGTAGAAACTGCAGGTGTTGTTGCTGAAGTAACTATAGTTGTTGTGGAAGTAGTAACTATAGTTGTTGTTGTAGTAGTAACTGCAGCTGTTGTTCTCTAAGTAACTATAGTCGTTGTTCTTGTAGTAACTATAGTTATTGTTGTAGTGGTAACTAAAGTTGTTGTTGTAGTAGTAACTATAGTGGTTGTTGTAGTAGAAACTGCAGCTGTTGTTGCTGAAGAAACTATAGTTGTTGTGGTAGTAGTTACTATAGTTGTTGTTCTTGTAGTATCTGCAGCTGTTGTTCTTGTAGTAACTATAGTTGTTGTTTTAGTAGTAACTATAGTTGTTGTTGTAGTAGTAACTATAGTTGTTGTTCTTTTAGTAACTATAGTTGTTGTTCTTTTAGTAACTATAGTTGTTGTTCTTGTTGTTACTATAGTTGTTGTTCTTGTAGTAACTATATTTGTTGTTGTAGTAGTATCTATAGTTGTTGTTCTTGTAGTAACTATAGTTGTTGTTCTTGTAGTAACATTAGTTGTTGTTGTAGTAACTATAGTTGTTGTTGTAGAAGTAATTATAGTTGTTGTTCTAATTGTAACTATAGTTGTTGTTCTTGTAGTAACTATAGTTTTTTGTTGTAGTAGTAACTTTAGTTGTTGTTCTTGTAGTAACTATAGTTGTTGTTGTAGTAGTAACTATAGTTGTTGTTCTTGTAGTAACTATAGTTGTTGTTCTTGTAGCAACTATAGCTGTCGCTGTAGTAGTAACGTTGTTGTTCTTATAGTAACTATAGTTGTTGTTGTAATAGTAACTGCAGCTGTTGTTATTGTAGTAACTATAGTTGTTGTTCTTGTTGTAACTATAGTTGTTGTTCTTGTAGTAACTATAGTTGTTGTTGTAGTAGTAACTATAGTTGTTGTTCTTTTAGAAACTATAGTTGTTGTTCTTTTAGTAACTATAGTTGTTGTTCTTGTTGTAACTATAGTTGTTGTTCTTGTAGTAATTTTAGTTGTTGTTGTAGTAGTAACTATAGTTGTTGTTCTTTTAGTAACTATAGTTGTTGTTCTTTTAGTAACTATAGTTGTTGTTCTTGTAGTAACTATAGTTGTTGTTGTAGTAACTATAGTTGTTGTTGTAGAAGTAACTATAGTTGTTGTTCTAATTGTAACTATAGTTGTTGTTCCTGTAGTAACTATAGTTTTTTGATGTAGTAGTAACTATAGTTGTTGTTCTTATAGTAACTATAGTTGTTGTTGTAATAGTAACTGCAGCTGTTGTTATTGTAGTAACTATAGTTGTTGTTCTTGTTGTAGCTATAGTTGTTGTTCTTGTAGTAACTATAGTTGTTGTTGTAGTAACTATAGTTGTTGTTGTAGAAGTAACTATAGTTGTTGTTCTAATTGTAACTATAGTTGTTGTTCTTGTAGTAACTATAGTTGTTGTAGTAGTAACTATAGTTGTTGTTCTTATAGTAACTATAGTTGTTGTTGTTGTAATAGTAACTGCAGCTGTTGTTATTGTAGTAACTATAGTTGTTGTTCTTGTTGTAACTATAGTTGTTGTTCTTTTAGTAACTATAGTCGTTGTTCTTGTAGTAACTATAGTTGTTGTTGTAGTAGTAACTAAAGTTTTTGTTGTAGTAGTAACTATAGTGGTTGTTGTAGAAGAAACTGCAGCTGTTGTTGCTGAAGTAACTATAGTTGTTTTGGTAGTAGTAACTATAGTTGTTGTTCTTGTAGTATCTGCAGCTGTTGTTCTGTAGTAACTATAGTTGTTGTTTTAGTAGTAACTATAGTTGTTGTTGTAGTAGTAACTATAGTTGATGTTCTTTAAGTAACTATAGTTTTTGTTGTAGTAGTAATTATAGTTGTTGTTCTTGTTGTAACTATAGTTGTTGTTCTTATAGTAACTATAGTTGTTGTTGAAGTAGTAACTATAGTTGTTGTTCTTTTAGTAACTATAGTTGTTGTTCTTGTAGTAACTATAGTTGTTGTTCTTGTAGCAACTATAGCTGTCGCTGTAGTAGTAACTGCAGCTGTTGTTTTTGTAGTTACTAGAGTTTTTGTTCTTGTAGTAACTTTAGTTGTTAATTTAGTAGTAACTATAGTTGTTGTTCTGTTGTTGTAGTAACTATAGTTGTTGGTGTAGAAGTAACTATAGTTTTTGTTCTAATTGTAACTATAGTATTTGTTCTTGTAGTAACTATAGTTTTTTGTTGTAGTAGTAACTATAGTTGTTGTTCTTGTAGTAACTATAGTTGTTGTTGTAGTAGTAACTATAGTTGTTGTTGTAGTAGTAACTATAGTTGTTGTTCTTTTAGTAACTATAGTTGTGTTCTTTTAGTAACTATAGTTGTTGTTCTTGTTGTAACTATAGTTGTTGTTCTTGTAGTAACTATATTTGTTGTTGTAGTAGTAACTATAGTTGTTGTTGTAGTAGTAACTGCAGCTGTAGTTTTTGAAGTAACTAGAGTTGTTGTTCTTGTAGTAACTTTAGTTGTTAATTAAGTAGCAACTATAGATGTTGTTCTTGTAGTAACTATAGTTGTTGTAGTAGTAACTATAGTTGTTGTTCTTATAGTAACTATAGTTGTTGTTGTAATAGTAACTGCAGCTGTTGTTATTGTAGTAATTATAGTTGTTGTTCTTGTTGTAACTATAGTTGTTGTTCTTGTAGTAACTATAGTTGTTGTTGTAGTAGTAACTATAGTTGTTGTTCTTTTAGTACTATAGTTGTTGTTCTTTTAGTAACTATAGTTGTTGTTCTTGTTGTTACTATAGTTGTTGTTCTTGTAGTAACTATAGTTGTTGTTCTTGTAGTAACTATAGTTGTTGTTGTAGTAACTATAGTTGTTGTTGTAGTAGTAACTATAGTTGTTGTTCTTATAGTAACTATAGTTGTTGTTGTAATAGTAACTGCAGCTGTTGTTATTATGGTAACTGTAGTTGTTGTTCTTGTTGTAACTATAGTTGTTGTTCTTTTAGTAACTATAGTCGTTGTTCTTGTAGTAACTATAGTTGTTGTTTTAGTAGTAACTAAAGTTGTTGTTATAGTAGTAACTATAGTGGTTGTTGTAGAAGAAACTGCAGCTGTTGTTGCTGAAATAACTATAGTTGTTTTGGTAGTAGTAACTATAGTTGTTGTTCTTGTAGTATATGCAGCTGTTGTTCTTGTTGTAACTATAGTTGTTGTTTTAGTAGTAACTATAGTTGTTGTTGTAGTAGTAACTATAGTTGTTCTTTTAGTAACTATAGTTTTTGTTGTTGTAGTAACTATAGTTGTTTTTCTTGTTGCAACTATAGTTGTTGTTCTTGTAGTAACTATAGTTGTTGTTGTAGTAGTAACTATAGTTGTTGTTCTTGTAGTAACTATAGTTGTTGTTGTAGTAGTAACTATAGTTGTTGTTCTTGTAGTAACTATAGTTGTTGTTCTTGTAGTTACTATAGTTGTTGTTCTTGTAGCAACTATAGCTGTCGCTGTAGTAGTAACTGCAGCTGTTGTTTTTGTAGTAACTAGAGTTGTTGTTCTTGTAGTAACTTTTGTTGTTAATTTAGTAGTAACTATAGTTGTTGTTCTGTTGTTGTAGTACCAATAGTTGTTGTTGTAGAAGTAACTATAGTTTTTGTTCTTATTGTAACTATAGTATTTGTTTTTGTAGTAACTATAGTTTTTTGTTGTAGTAGTAACTATAGTTGTCGTTCTTGTAGTAACTATAGTTGTTGTTGTAGTAGTAACTAAAGTTGTCGCTGAAGTAGTAACTGCAGCTGTTGTTTTTGTAGTAACAGAGTTGTTGTTCTTGTAGTAACTTTAGTTGTTAATTTAGTAGTAACTATAGTTGTTGTTCTTGTAGTAACTATAGTTGTTGTAGTAGATACTATAGTTGTTGTTCTTATAGTAACTATAGTTGTTGTTGTAATAGTAACTGCAGCTGTTGTTATTGTAGTAACAATAGTTGTTGTTCTTGTTGTAACTATAGTTGTTGTTCTTGTAGTAACTATAGTTGTTGTTGTAGTAGTAACTATAGTTGTTGTTCTTTTAGTAACTATAGTTGTTGTTCTTTTAGTAACTATAGTTGTTGTTCTTGTTGTAACTATAGTTGTTGTTATTGTAGTAACTTTAGTTGTTGTTGTAGTAGTAACTATAGTTGTTGTTCTTGTAGCAACTATAGTTGTTGTTCTTGTAGTAACTATAGTTGTTGTTGTAGTAACTATAGTTGTTGTTGTAGAAGTAACTATAGTTGTTGTTCTAATTGTAACTTTAGTTGTTGTTCTTGTAGTAACTATAGTTTTTTGTTGTAGTAGTAACTATAGCTGTTGTTCTTGTAGTAACTATAGTTGTTGTTGTTGTAGTAACTATAGTTGTTGTTCTTGTAGTAACTATAGTTGTTGTAGTTGTAACTATAGTTGTTGCTCTTATAGTAACTATAGTTGTTGTTGTTGTAATAGTAACTGCAGCTGTTGTTAATGTAGTAACTATAGTTGTTGTTCTTGTTGTAACTATAGTTGTTGTTCTTTTAGTAACTATAGTCGTTGTTCTTGTAGTAACTATAGTTGTTTTTGTAGTAGTAACTAAAGTTGTTGTTGTAGTAGTAACTATAGTGGTTGTTGTAGTAGAAACTGCAGCTGTTGTTGCTGAAGTAACTATAGTTGTTTTGGTAGTACTAACTATAGTTGTTGTTCTTGTAGTATCTGCTGCTGTTGTTCTTGTAGTAACTATAGTTGTTGTTTTAGTAGTAACTATAGTTGTTGTTCTTGTAGTAACTATAGTTTTTTGTTGTAGTAGTTACTATAGTTGTTGTTCTTGTAGTAACTATAGTTGTTGTTGTAGTAGTAACTATAGTTGTTGTTCTTGTAGTAACTATAGTTGTTGTTCTTATAGTAACTATAGTTGTTGTTGTTGTAATAGTAACTGCAGCTGTTGTTATTGTAGTAACTATAGTTGTTGTTCTTGTTGTAACTATAGTTGTTTTTTTTTGTAACTATAGTCGTTTGTCTTGTAGTAACTATAGTTGTTGTTGTAGTAGTAACTAAAGTTGTTGTTGTAGTAGTAACTATAGTTGTTGTTGTAGTAGAAACTGCAGCTGTTGTTGCTGAAGTAACTATAGTTGTTTTGGTAGTAGTAACTTTAGTTGTTGTTCTTGTAGTATCTGCAGCTGTTGTTCTTGTAGTAACTATAGTTGTTGTTTTAGTAGTAACTATAGTGTTGTTGTAGTAGTAACTATAGTTGATGTTCTTTTAGTAACTATAGTTTTTGTTGTAGTAGTAACTATAGTTGTTGTTCTTGTTGTAACTATAGTTGTTGTTCTTGTAGTAACTATAGTTGTTGTAGTAGTAGTAACTATAGTTGTTGTTCTTGTAGTAACTATAGTTGTTGTTCTTGTAGTAACTATAGTTGTTGTTCTTGTAGTAACTATAATTGTTGTTGTAGTAGTAACTGCAGCTGTTGTTCTTTTAGTGACTATAGTCGTTGTTCTTTTAGTAACTATAGTTGTTGTTGTAGTAGTAACTAAAGTTGTTGTTGTAGTAGTAACAATAGAGGTTGTTGTAGTAGAAACTGCAGGTGTTGTTGCTGAAGTAACTATAGTTTTTTGTTGTAGTAGTTACTATAGTTGTTGTTCTTGTAGTAACTATAGTTGTTGTTGTAGTAGTAACTATAGTTGTTTTTCTTGTAGTAACTATAGTTGTTGTTGTAGTAGTAACTATAGTTGTTGTTCTTGTAGTAACTATAGTTGTTGTAGTAGTAACTATAGTTGTTGATCTTATAGTAACTATAGTTTTTGTTGTAATAGTAACTGCAGCTGTTGTTATTGTAGTAACTATAGTTGTTGTTCTTTTTGTAACTATAGTTGTTGTTCTTTTACTAACTATAGTCGTTGTTCTTGTAGTAACTATAGTTGTTGTTGTAGTAGTAACTAAAGTTGTTGTTGTAGTAGTAACAATAGAGGTTGTTGTAGTAGAAACTGCAGGTGTTGTTGCTGAAGTAACTATAGTTGTTGTGGAAGTAGTAACTATAGTTGTTGTTGTAGTAGTAACTGCAGCTGTTGTTCTCTAAGTAACTATAGTCGTTGTTCTTGTAGTAACTATAGTTATTGTTGTAGTGGTAACTAAAGTTGTTGTTGTAGTAGTAACTATAGTGGTTGTTGTAGTAGAAACTGCAGCTGTTGTTGCTGAAGAAACTATAGTTGTTGTGGTAGTAGTTACTATAGTTGTTGTTCTTGTAGTATCTGCAGCTGTTGTTCTTGTAGTAACTAAAGTTGTTGTTTTAGTAGTAACTATAGTTGTTGTTGTAGTAGTAACTATAGTTGTTGTTCTTTTAGTAACTATAGTTGTTGTTCTTTTAGTAACTATAGTTGTTGTTCTTGTTGTTACTATAGTTGTTGTTCTTGTAGTAACTATATTTGTTGTTGTAGTAGTAACTATAGTTGTTGTTCTTGTAGTAACTATAGTTGTTGTTCTTGTAGTAACATTAGTTGTTGTTGTAGTAACTATAGTTGTTGTTGTAGAAGTAATTATAGTTGTTGTTCTAATTGTAACTATAGTTGTTGTTCTTGTAGTAACTATAGTTTTTTGTTGTAGTAGTAACTTTAGTTGTTGTTCTTGTAGTAACTATAGTTGTTGTTGTAGTAGTAACTATAGTTGTTGTTCTTGTAGTAACTATAGTTGTTGTTCTTGTAGCAACTATAGCTGTCGCTGTAGTAGTAACGTTGTTGTTCTTATAGTAACTATAGTTGTTGTTGTAATAGTAACTGCAGCTGTTGTTATTGTAGTAACTATAGTTGTTGTTCTTGTTGTAACTATAGTTGTTGTTCTTGTAGTAACTATAGTTGTTGTTGTAGTAGTAACTATAGTTGTTGTTCTTTTAGAAACTATAGTTGTTGTTCTTTTAGTAACTATAGTTGTTGTTCTTGTTGTAACTATAGTTGTTGTTCTTGTAGTAATTTTAGTTGTTGTTGTAGTAGTAACTATAGTTGTTGTTCTTTTAGTAACTATAGTTGTTGTTCTTTTAGTAACTATAGTTGTTGTTCTTGTAGTAACTATAGTTGTTGTTGTAGTAACTATAGTTGTTGTTGTAGAAGTAACTATAGTTGTTGTTCTAATTGTAACTATAGTTGTTGTTCCTGTAGTAACTATAGTTTTTTGATGTAGTAGTAACTATAGTTGTTGTTCTTATAGTAACTATAGTTGTTGTTGTAATAGTAACTGCAGCTGTTGTTATTGTAGTAACTATAGTTGTTGTTCTTGTTGTAACTATACTTGTTGTTCTTGTAGTAACTATAGTTGTTGTTGTAGTAGTAACTATAGTTGTTGTTCTTGTAGTAACTATAGTTGTTGTTCTTGTAGCAACTATATCTGTCGCTGTAGTAGTAACGTTGTTGTTCTTATAGTAACTATAGTTGTTGTTGTAATAGTAACTGCAGCTGTTGTTATTGTAGTAACTATAGTTGTTGTTCTTGTTGTAACTATAGTTGTTTTTCTTTTAGTAACTATAGTTTTTTGTTGTAGTAGTAACTATAGTTGTTTTTCTTGTAGTAACTATAGTTGTTGTTGTAGTAGTAACTATAGTTGTTGTTCTTGTAGTAACTATAGTTGTTGTAGTAGTAACTATAGTTGTAGATCTTATAGTAACTATAGTTGTTGTTCTTGTAGTAACTATAGTTGTTGTTGTAGTAACTATAGTTGTTGTTGTAGAAGTAACTATAGTTGTTGTTGTAGTAGTATATATAGTTGTTGTTCTTTAAGTAACTATAGTTGTTGTTCTTTTAGTAACTATAGTTGTTGTTCTTGTTGTAACTATAGTTGTTGTTCTTGTAGTAACTATATTTGTTGTTGTAGTAGTAACTATAGTTGTTGTTCTTGTAGTAACTATAGTTGTTGTTGTAGTAACTATAGTTGTTGTTGTAGAAGTAACTATAGTTGTTGTTCTAATTGTAACTATAGTTGTTGTTCTTGTAGTAATATAGTTTTTTGTTGTAGTAGTAACTATAGTTGTTGTTCTTGTAGTAACTATAGTTGTTGTTGTAGTAGTAACTATAGTTGTTGTTCTTGTAGTAACTATAGTTGTTGTTCTTGAAGCAACTATAGCTGTCGCTGTAGTAGTAACTGCAGCTGTTGTTTTTGAAGTAACTAGAGTTGTTGTTCTTTTAGTAACTTTAGTTGTTAATTTAGTAGTAACTATAGTTGTTGTTCTTGTAGTAACTATAGTTGTTGTAGTAGTAACTATAGTTGTTGTTCTTATAGTAACTATAGTTGTTGTTGTAATAGTAACTGCAGCTGTTGTTATTGTAGTAACTATAGTTGTTGTTCTTGTTGTAAGTATAGTTGTTTTTCTTTTAGTAACTATAGTTTTTTGTTGTAGGAGTAACTATAGTTGTTTTTCTTGTAGTAACTATAGTTGTTGTTGTAGTAGTAACTATAGTTGTTGTTCTTGTAGTAACTATAGTTGTTGTAGGAGTAACTATAGTTGTTTTTCTTGTAGTAACTATAGTTGTTGTTGTAGTAGTAACTATAGTTGTTGTTCTTGTAGTAACTATAGTTGTTGTAGTAGATACTATAGTTGTTGTTCTTATAGTAACTATAGTTGTTGTTGTAATAGTAACTGCAGCTGTTGTTATTGTAGTAACAATAGTTGTTGTTCTTGTTGTAACTATAGTTGTTGTTCTTGTAGTAACTATAGTTGTTGTTGTAGTAGTAACTATAGTTGTTGTTCTTTTAGTAACTATAGTTGTTGTTCTTTTAGTAACTATAGTTGTTGTTCTTGTTGTAACTATAGTTGTTGTTCTTGTATTAACTATAGTTGTTGTTGTAGTAGTAACTATAGTCGTTGTTCTTTTAGTAACTATAGTTGTTGTTGTAGTAGTAACTATAGTTGTTGTTCTTGTAGTAACTATAGTTGTTGTTTTTGTAGTAACTATAGTTGTTGTAGTTGTAACTATAGTTGTTGTTCTTATAGTAACTATAGTTGTTGTTGTTGTAATAGTAACTGCAGCTGTTGTTATTGTAGTAACTATAGTTGTTGTTCTTGTTGTAACTATAGTTGTTGTTCTTTTAGTAACTATAGTCGTTGTTCTTGTAGTAACTATAGTTGTTTTTGTAGTAGTAACTAAAGTTGTTGTTGTAGTAGTAACTATAGTGGTTGTTGTAGTAGAAACTGCAGCTGTTGTTGCTGAAGTAACTATAGTTGTTTTGGTAGTACTAACTATAGTTGTTGTTCTTGTAGTATCTGCTGCTGTTGTTCTTGTAGTAACTATAGTTGTTGTTTTAGTAGTAACTATAGTTGTTGTTCTTGTAGTAACTATAGTTTTTTGTTGTAGTAGTTACTATAGTTGTTGTTCTTGTAGTAACTATAGTTGTTGTTGTAGTAGTAACTATAGTTGTTGTTCTTGTAGTAACTATAGTTGTTGTTCTTATAGTAACTATAGTTGTTGTTGTTGTAATAGTAACTGCAGCTGTTGTTATTGTAGTAACTATAGTTGTTGTTCTTGTTGTAACTATAGTTGTTTTTTTTTAGTAACTATAGTCGTTTGTCTTGTAGTAACTATAGTTGTTGTTGTAGTAGTAACTAAAGTTGTTGTTGTAGTAGTAACTATAGTTGTTGTTGTAGTAGAAACTGCAGCTGTTGTTGCTGAAGTAACTATAGTTGTTTTGGTAGTAGTAACTTTAGTTGTTGTTCTTGTAGTATCTGCAGCTGTTGTTCTTGTAGTAACTATAGTTGTTGTTTTAGTAGTAACTATAGTGTTGTTGTAGTAGTAACTATAGTTGATGTTCTTTTAGTAACTATAGTTGTTGTTGTAGTAGTAACTATAGTTGTTGTTCTTGTTGTAACTATAGTTGTTGTTCTTGTAGTAACTATAGTTGTTGTTGTAGTAGTAACTATAGTTGTTGTTCTTGTAGTAACTATAGTTGTTGTTCTTGTAGTAACTATAGTTGTTGTTATTGTAGTAACTATAATTGTTGTTGTAGTAGTAACTGCAGCTGTTGTTCTTTTAGTAACTATAGTCGTTGTTCTTGTAGTAACTATAGTTGTTGTTGTAGTAGTAACTAAAGTTGTTGTTGTAGTAGTAACAATAGAGGTTGTTGTAGTAGAAACTGCAGGTGTTGTTGCTGAAGTAACTATAGTTTTTTGTTGTAGTAGTTACTATAGTTGTTGTTCTTGTAGTAACTATAGTTGTTGTTGTAGTAGTAACTATAGTTGTTTTTCTTGTAGTAACTATAGTTGTTGTTGTAGTAGTAACTATAGTTGTTGTTCTTGTAGTAACTATAGTTGTTGTAGTAGTAACTATAGTTGTTGATCTTATAGTAACTATAGTTTTTGTTGTAATAGTAACTGCAGCTGTTGTTATTGTAGTAACTATAGTTGTTGTTCTTTTTGTAACTATAGTTGTTGTTCTTTTACTAACTATAGTCGTTGTTCTTGTAGTAACTATAGTTGTTGTTGTAGTAGTAACTAAAAGTGTTGTTGTAGTAGTAACAATAGAGGTTGTTGTAGTAGAAACTGCAGGTGTTGTTGCTGAAGTAACTATAGTTGTTGTGGAAGTAGTAACTATAGTTGTTGTTGTAGTAGTAACTGCAGCTGTTGTTCTTGTAGTAACTATAGTTGTTGTTTTAGTAGTAACTATAGTTGTTGTTGTAGTAGTAACTATAGTTGTTGTTCTTTTAGTAACTATAGTTGTTGTTCTTTTAGTAACTATAGTTGTTGTTATTGTTGTTACTATAGTTGTTGTTCTTGTAGTAACTATATTTGTTGTTGTAGTAGTAACTATAGTTGTTGTTCTTGTAGTAACTATAGTTGTTGTTCTTGTAGTAACATTAGTTGTTGTTGTAGTAACTATAGTTGTTGTTGTAGAAGTAATTATAGTTGTTGTTCTAATTGTAACTATAGTTGTTGTTCTTGTAGTAACTATAGTTTTTTGTTGTAGTAGTAACTTTAGTTGTTGTTCTTGTAGTAACTATAGTTGTTGTTGTAGTAGTAACTATAGTTGTTGTTGTAGTAGTAACTATAGTGGTTGTTGTAGTAGAAACTGCAGCTGTTGTTGCTGAAGAAACTATAGTTGTTGTGGTAGTAGTTACTATAGTTGTTGTTCTTGTAGTATCTGCAGCTGTTGTTCTTGTAGTAACTATAGTTGTTGTTTTAGTAGTAACTATAGTTGTTGTTGTAGTAGTAACTATAGTTGTTGTTCTTTTAGTAACTATAGTTGTTGTTCTTTTAGTAACTATAGTTGTTGTTATTGTTGTTACTATAGTTGTTGTTCTTGTAGTAACTATATTTGTTGTTGTAGTAGTAACTATAGTTGTTGTTCTTGTAGTAACTATAGTTGTTGTTCTTGTAGTAACATTAGTTGTTGTTGTAGTAACTATAGTTGTTGTTGTAGAAGTAATTATAGTTGTTGTTCTAATTGTAACTATAGTTGTTGTTCTTGTAGTAACTATAGTTTTTTGTTGTAGTAGTAACTTTAGTTGTTGTTCTTGTAGTAACTATAGTTGTTGTTGTAGTAGTAACTATAGTTGTTGTTCTTGTAGTAACTATAGTTGTTGTTCTTGTAGCAACTATAGCTGTCGCTGTAGTAGTAACGTTGTTGTTCTTATAGTAACTATAGTTGTTGTTGTAATAGTAACTGCAGCTGTTGTTATTGTAGTAACTATAGTTGTTGTTCTTGTTGTAACTATAGTTGTTGTTCTTGTAGTAACTATAGTTGTTGTTGTAGTAGTAACTATAGTTGTTGTTCTTTTAGTAACTATAGTTGTTGTTCTTTTAGTAACTATAGTTGTTGTTCTTGTTGTAACTATGGTTGTTGTTCTTGTAGTAATTTTAGTTGTTGTTGTAGTAGTAACTATAGTTGTTGTTCTTTTAGTAACTATAGTTGTTGTTCTTTTAGTAACTATAGTTGTTGTTCTTGTAGTAACTATAGTTGTTGTTGTAGTAACTATAGTTGTTGTTGTAGAAGTAACTATAGTTGTTGTTCTAATTGTAACTATAGTTGTTGTTCCTGTAGTAACTATAGTTTTTTGATGTAGTAGTAACTATAGTTGTTGTTCTTATAGTAACTATAGTTGTTGTTGTAATAGTAACTGCAGCTGTTGTTATTGTAGTAACTATAGTTGTTGTTCTTGTTGTAACTATACTTGTTGTTCTTGTAGTAACTATAGTTGTTGTTGTAGTAGTAACTATAGTTGTTGTTCTTGTAGTAACTATAGTTGTTGTTCTTGTAGCAACTATATCTGTCGCTGTAGTAGTAACGTTGTTGTTCTTATAGTAACTATAGTTGTTGTTGTAATAGTAACTGCAGCTGTTGTTATTGTAGTAACTATAGTTGTTGTTCTTGTTGTAACTATAGTTGTTTTTCTTTTAGTAACTATATTTTTTTGTTGTAGTAGTAACTATAGTTGTTTTTCTTGTAGTAACTATAGTTGTTGTTGTAGTAGTAACTATAGTTGTTGTTCTTGTAGTAACTATAGTTGTTGTAGTAGTAACTATAGTTGTAGATCTTATAGTAACTATAGTTGTTGTTCTTGTAGTAACTATAGTTGTTGTTGTAGTAACTATAGTTGTTGTTGTAGAAGTAACTATAGTTGTTGTTGTAGTAGTATATATAGTTGTTGTTCTTTAAGTAACTATAGTTGTTGTTCTTTTAGTAACTATAGTTGTTGTTCTTGTTGAAACTATAGTTGTTGTTCTTGTAGTAACTATATTTGTTGTTGTAGTAGTAACTATAGTTGTTGTTCTTGTAGTAACTATAGTTGTTGTTGTAGTAACTATAGTTGTTGTTGTAGAAGTAACTATAGTTGTTGTTCTAATTGTAACTATAGTTGTTGTTCTTGTAGTAACTATAGTTTTTTGTTGTAGTAGTAACTATAGTTGTTGTTCTTGTAGTAACTATAGTTGTTGTTGTAGTAGTAACTATAGTTGTTGTTCTTGTAGTAACTATAGTTGTTGTTCTTGAAGCAACTATAGCTGTCGCTGTAGTAGTAACTGCAGCTGTTGTTTTTGAAGTAACTAGAGTTGTTGTTCTTTTAGTAACTTTAGTTGTTAATTTAGTAGTAACTATAGTTGTTGTTCTTGTAGTAACTATAGTTGTTGTAGTAGTAACTAAAGTTGTTGTTCTTATAGTAACTATAGTTGTTGTTGTAATAGTAACTGCAGCTGTTGTTATTGTAGTAACTATAGTTGTTGTTCTTGTTGTAACTATAGTTGTTGTTCTTGTATTAACTATAGTTGTTGTTGTAGTAGTAACTATAGTCGTTGTTCTTTTAGTAACTATAGTTGTTGTTGTAGTAGTAACTATAGTTGTTGTTCTTGTAGTAACTATAGTTGTTGTTCTTGTAGCAACTATAGCTGTCGCTGAAGTAGTAACTGCAGCTGTTGTTTTTGTAGTAACTAGAGTTGTTATTCTTGTAGTAACTTTAGTTGTTAATTTAGTAATAACAATAGTTGTTGTTCTTGTAGTAACTATAGTTGTTGTAGTAGTAACTATAGTTGTTGTTCTTATAGTAACTATAGTTGCTGTTGTAATAGTAACCGCAGCTGATGTTATTGTAGTAACTATAGTTGTTGTTCTTGTTGTAACTATAGTTGTTGTTCTTGTAGTAATTATAGTTGTTGTTGTAGTAGTAACTATAGTTGTTGTTCTTTTAGTAACTATAGTTGTTGTTCTTTTAGTAACTATAGTTGTTGTTCCTGTTGTAACTATAGTTGTTGTTCTTGTAGTAACTTTAGTTGTTGTTGTAGTAGTAACTATAGTTGTTGTTCTTGTGGTAACTATAGTTGTTGTTCTTGTAGTAACTATAGTTGTTGTTGTAGTAACTGTAGTTGTTGTTGTAGAAGTAACTATAGTTGCTGTTTTAATTGTAACTATAGTTGTTGTTCTTGTAGTAACTATAGTTTTTTGTTGTAGTAGTAACTGTAGCTGTTGTTCTTGTAGTAACTATATTTGTTGTTGTTGTAGTAACTATAGTTGTTGTTCTTGTAGTAACTATAGTTGTTGTAGTAGTAACTATAGTTGTTGTTCTTATAGTAAGTATAGTTGTTGTTGTTGTAATAGTAACTGCAGCTGTTGTTATTGTAGTAAATATAGTTGTTGTTCTTGTTGTTACTATAGTTGTTGTTCTTTTAGTAACTATAGTCGTTGTTCTTGTAGTAACTATAGTTGTTGTTGTAGTAGTAACTAAAGTTGTTGTTGTAGTAGTAACTATAGTGGTTGTTGTAGTAGAAACTGCAGCTGTTGTTGCTGAAGTAACTATAGTTGTTTTGGTAGTAGTAACTATAGTTGTTGTTTTGTAGTATCTGCAGCTGTTGTTCTTGTAGTAACTATAGTTGTTGTTCTTATAGTAACTATAGTTGTTGTTGTTGTAATAGTAACTGCAGCTGTTGTTATTGTAGTAACTATAGTTGTTGTTCTTGTTGTAACTATAGTTGTTGTTGTAGTAGTAACTATAGTCGTTGTTCTTGTAGTAACTATAGTTGTTGTAGTAGTAACTATAGTTGTTGTTCTTTTAGTAACTATAGTTGTTGTTCTTTTAGTAACTATAGTTGTTGTTCTGGTTGTAACTATAGTTGTTGTTCTTGTAGTAATTTTAGTTGTTGTTGTAGTAGTTACTATAGTTGTTGTTCTTTTAGTAACTATAGTTGTTGTTCTTGTAGTAACTATAGTTGTTGTTGTAGTAACTATAGTTGTTGTTGTAGAAGTAACTATAGTTGTTGTTCTAATTGTTACTATAGTTGTTGTTCTTGTAGTAACTATAGTTTTTTGTTGTAGTAGTAACTATAGTTGTTTTTCTTGTAGTAACTATAGTTGTTGTTGTAGTAGTAACTATAGTTGTTGTTCTTGTAGTAACTATAGTTGCTGTAGTAGTAACTATAGTTGTTGATCTTATAGTAACTATAGTTTTTGTTGTAATAGTAACTGCAGCTGTTGTTATTGTAGTAACTATAGTTGTTGTTCTTTTTGTAACTATAGTTGTTGTTCTTTTACTAACTATAGTCGTTGTTCTTGTAGTAACTATAGTTGTTGTTGTAGTAGTAACTTAAGTTGTTGTTGTTGTAATAACTATAGTGGTTGTTGTAGTAGAAACTGCAGCTGTTGTTGCTGAAGTAACTATAGTTGTTTTGGTAGTAGTAACTATAGTTGTTGTTCTTGTAGTATATGCAGCTGTTGTTCTTGTAGTAACTATAGTGGTTGTTTTAGTAGTAACTTTAGTTGTTGTTGTAGAAGTAACTATAGTTGTTGTTCTTTTAGTAACTATAGTTTTTGTTGTAGTAGTAACTATAGTTGTTGTTCTTGTTGCAACTATAGTTGTTGTTGTAGTAGTAACTATAGTTGTTGTTGTAGTAGTAACTATAGTTGTTGTTCTTGTAGTAACTATAGTTGTTGTTCTTGTAGTAACTATAGTTGTTGTTCTTGTAGCAACTATAGCTGTCGCTGTTGTAGTAACTGCAGCTGTTGTTTTTGTAGTAACTAGAGTTGTTGTTCTTGTAGTAACTTTAGTTGTTAATTTAGTAGTAACTATAGTTGTTTTTCTTGTAGTAACTATAGTTGTTGTAGTAGATACTATAGTTGTTGTTCTTATAGTAACTATAGTTGTTGTTGTAATAGTAACTGCAGCTGTTGTTATTGTAGTAACTATAGTTGTTGTTCTTGTTGTAACTATAGTTGTAGTTCTTGTAGTAACTATAGTTGTTGTTGTAGTAGTAACTATAGTTGTTGTTCTTTTAGTAACTATAGTTGTTGTTCTTTTAGTAACTATAGTTGTTGTTCTTGTTGTAACTATAGTTGTTTTTCCTGTAGTAACTTTAGTTGTTGTTGTAGTAGTAACTATAGAGGTTGTTGTAGTAGAAACTGCAGGTGTTGTTGCTGAAGTAACTATAGTTGTTGTGGAAGTAGTAACTATAGTTGTTGTTCTTGTAGTATATGCAGCTGTTGTTCTTGTAGTAACTATAGTTGTTGTTTTAGTAGTAACTATAGTTGTTGTTGTAGAAGTAACTATAGTTGTTGTTCTTTTAGTAACTATATTTTTTGTTGTAGTAGTAACTATAGTTGTTGTTCTTGTAGTAACTATGGTTGTTGTTCTTGTAGTAACTATAGTTGTTGTTCTTGTAGCAACTATAGCTGTCGCTTTAGTAGTAACTGCAGCTGTTGTTTTTGTAGTAACTAGAGTTGTTGTTCTTGTAGTAACTTTAGTTGTTAATTTAGTAGTAACTATTGTTGTTGTTCTTGTAGTAACTATAGTTGTTGTAGTAGATACTATAGTTGTTGTTCTTATAGTAACTATAGTTGTTGTTGTAATAGTAACTGCAGCTGTTGTTATTGTAGTAACTATAGTTGTTGTTCTTGTTGTAACTATAGTTGTTGTTCTTGTAGTAACTATAGTTGTTGTAGTAGTAACTATAGTTGTTGTTCTTTTAGTAACTATAGTTGTTGTTCTTTTAGTAACTATAGTTGTTGTTCTTGCTGTAACTATAGTTGTTGTTCTTGTAGTAATTTTAGTTGTTGTTGTAGTAGTAACTATAGTTGTTGTTCTTTTAGTAACTATAGTTGTTGTTCTTGTAGTAACTATAGTTGTTGTTGTAGTAACTATAGTTGTTGTTGTAGAAGTAACTATAGTTGTTGTTCTAATTGTTACTATAGTTGTTGTTCTTGTAGTAACTATAGTTTTTTGTTGTAGTAGTAACTATAGTTGTTTTTCTTGTAGTAACTATAGTTGTTGTTGTAGTAGTAACTATAGTTGTTGTTCTTGTAGTAACTATAGTTGTTGTAGTAGTAACTAAAGTTGTTGTTGTTGTAATAACTATAGTGGTTGTTGTAGTAGAAACTGCAGCTGTTGTTGCTGAAGTAACTATAGTTGTTTTGGTAGTAGTAACTATAGTTGTTGTTCTTGTAGTATATGCAGCTGTTGTTCTTGTAGTAACTATAGTTGTTGTTTTAGTAGTAACTTTAGTTGTTGTTGTAGAAGTAACTATAGTTGTTGTTCTTTTAGTAACTATAGTTTTTGTTGTAGTAGTAACTATAGTAGTTGTTCTTGTTGCAACTATAGTTGTTGTTGTAGTAGTAACTATAGTTGTTGTTGTAGTAGTAACTATAATTGTTGTTCTTGTAGTAACTATAGTTGTTGTTCTTGTAGTAACTATAGTTGTTGTTCTTGTAGCAACTATAGCTGTCGCTGTTGTAGTAACTGCAGCTGTTGTTTTTGTAGTAACTAGAGTTGTTGTTCTTGTAGTAACTTTAGTTGTTAATTTAGTAGTAACTATAGTTGTTTTTCTTGTAGTAACTATAGTTGTTGTAGTAGATACTATAGTTGTTGTTCTTATAGTAACTATAGTTGTTGTTGTAATAGTAACTGCAGCTGTTGTTATTGTAGTAACTATAGTTGTTGTTCTTGTTGTAACTATAGTTGTTGTTCTTGTAGTAACTATAGTTGTTGTTGTAGTAGTAACTATAGTTGTTGTTCTTTTAGTAACTATAGTTGTTGTTCTTTTAGTAACTATAGTTGTTGTTCTTGTTGTAACTATAGTTGTTGTTCCTGTAGTAACTTTAGTTGTTGTTGTAGTAGTAACTATAGTTGTTGTTCTTATGGTAACTATAGTTGTTGTTCTTGTAGTAACTATAGTTGTTGTTGTAGTAACTATAGTTGTTGTTGTAGAAGTACTTATAGTTGTTGTTCTAATTGTAACTATAGTTGTTGTTCTTGTAGTAACTATAGTTTTTTGTTGTAGTAGTAACTATAGCTGTTGTTCTTGTAGTAACTATAGTTGTTGTTGTTATAGTAACTATAGTTGTTGTTCTTGTAGTAACTATAGTTGTTGTAGTAGTAACTATAGTTGTTGTTCTTATAGTAACTATAGTTGTTGTTGTTGTTGTAATAGTAACTGCAGTTGTTGTTATTGTAGTAACTATAGTTGTTGTTCTTGTTGTAACTATAGCTGTTGTTATTTTAGTAACTATAGTCGTTGTTCTTGTAGTAACTATAGTTGTTGTTGTAGTAGTAACTAAAGTTGTTGTTGTAGTAGTAACTATAGTGGTTGTTGTAGTAGAAACTGCAGCTGTTGTTGCTGAAGTAACTATAGTTGTTTTTGTAGTAGTAACTATAGTTGTTGTTCTTGTAGTATCTGCAGCTGTTGTTCTTGCAGTAACTATAGTCGTTATTTTAGTAGTAACTATAGTTGTTGTTGTAGTAGTAACTATAGTTGATGTTCTTTTAGTAACTATAGTTTTTGTTGTAGTAGTAACTATAGTTGTTGTTCTTGTTGTAACTATAGTTGTTGTTCTTGTAGTAACTATAGTTGTTGTTGTAGTAGTAACTATAGTTGTTGTTCTTGTAGTAACTATAGTTGTTGTTCTTGTAGCAACTATAGCTGTCGCTGAAGTAGTAACTGCAGCTGTTGTTTTTGTAGTAACTAGAGTTGTTATTCTTGTAGTAACTTTAGTTGTTAATTTAGTAATAACTATAGTTGTTGTTCTTATAGTAACTATAGTTGCTGTAGTAGTAACTATAGTTGTTGTTCTTATAGTAACTATAGTTGCTGTTGTAATAGTAACCGCAGCTGTTGTTATTGTAGTAACTATAGTTGTTGTTCTTGTTGTAACTATAGTTGTTGTTCCTGTAGTAACTATAGTTGTTGTTGTAGTAATAACTGCAGCTGTTGTTCTTTAAGTAACTATAGTCGTTGTTCCTGTAGTAAGTATAGTTATTGTTGTAGTAGTAACTAAAGTTGTTGTTGTAGTAGTAACTATAGTGGTTGTTGTAGTAGAAACTGCAGCTGTTGTTGCTGAAGAAACTATAGTTGTTGTGGTAGTAGTAACTATAGTTATTGTTCTTGTAGTATCTGCAGCTGTTGTTCTTGTAGTAACTATAGTTGTTGTTTTAGTAGTAACTATAGTTGATGTTGTAGTAGTATATATAGTTGTTGTTCTTTAAGTAACTATAGTTGTTGTTCTTTTAGTAACTATAGTTGTTGTTCTTGTTGTAACTATAGTTGTTGTTCATGTAGTAACTATATTTGTTGTTGTAGTAGTAACTATAGTTGTTGTTCTTGTAGTAACTATAGTTGTTGTTCTTGTAGTAACTATAGTTGTTGTTGTAGTAACTATAGTTGTTGTTGTAGAAGTAACTATAGTTGTTGTTCTAATTGTAACTATAGTTGTTGTTCTTGTAGTAACTATAGTTTTTTGTTGTAGTAGTAACTATAGTTGTTGTTCTTGTAGTAACTATAGTTGTTGTTGTAGTAGTAACTATAGTTGTTGTTCTTGTAGTAACTATAGTTGTTGTCCTAACAGCAACTATAGCTGTCGCTGTAGTAGTAACTGCAGCTGTTGTTTTTGAAGTAACTAGAGTTGTTGTTCTTTTAGTAACTTTAGTTGTTAATTTAGTAGTAACTATAGTTGTTGTTCTTGTAGTAACTATAGTTGTTGTAGTAGTAACTATAGTTGTTGTTCTTATAGTAACTATAGTTGTTGTTGTAATAGTAACTGCAGCTGTTGTTATTGTAGTAACTATAGTTGTTGTTCTTGTTGTAACTATAGTTGTTGTTCTTGTATTAACTATAGTTGTTGTTGTAGTAGTAACTATAGTCGTTGTTCTTTTAGTAACTATAGTTGTTGTTGTAGTAGTAACTATAGTTGTTGTTCTTGTAGTAACTATAGTTGTTGTTCTTGTAGCAACTATAGCTGTCGCTGAAGTAGTAACTGCAGCTGTTGTTTTTGTAGTAACTAGAGTTGTTATTCTTGTAGTAACTTTAGTTGTTAATTTAGTAATAACTATAGTTGTTGTTCTTGTAGTAACTATAGTTGTTGTAGTAGTAACTATAGTTGTTGTTCTTATAGTAACTATAGTTGCTGTTGTAATAGTAACCGCAGCTGTTGTTATTGTAGTAACTATAGTTGTTGTTCTTGTTGTAACTATAGTTGTTGTTCTTGTAGTAACTATAGTTGTTGTTGTAGTAGTAACTGCAGCTGTTGTTCTTTAAGTAACTATAGTCGTTGTTCCTGTAGTAACTATAGTTATTGTTGTAGTAGTAACTAAAGTTGTTGTTGTAGTAGTAACTATAGTGGTTGTTGTAGTAGAAACTGCAGCTGTTGTTGCTGAAGAAACTATAGTTGTTGTGGTAGTAGTAACTATAGTTATTGTTCTTGTAGTATCTGCAGCTGTTGTTCTTGTAGTAACTATAGTTGTTGTTTTAGTAGTAACTATAGTTGTTGTTGTAGTAGTAACTATAGTTGTTGTTCTTTAAGTAACTATAGTTGTTGTTCTTTTAGTAACTATAGTTGTTGTTCTTGTTGTAACTATAGTGGTTGTTCTTGTAGTAACTATATTTGTTGTTGTAGTAGTAACTATAGTTGTTGTTCTTGTAGTAACTATAGTTGTTGTTCTTGTAGTAACTATAGTTGTTCTTGTAGTAACTATAGTTGTTGTTGTAGAAGTAACTATAGTTGTTGTTCTAATTGTAACTATAGTTGTTGTTCTTGTAGTAACTATAGTCTTTTGTTGTAGTAGTAACTATAGTTGTTGTTCTTGTAGTAACTATAGTTGTTGTTGTAGTAGTAACTATAGTTGTTGTTCTTGTAGTAACTATAGTTGTTGTTATTGAAGCAACTATAGCTGTCGCTGTAGTAGTAACTGCAGCTGTTGTTTTTGAAGTAACTAGAGTTGTTGTTCTTGTAGTAACTTTAGTTGTTAATTTAGTAGTAACTATAGTTGTTGTTCTTGTAGTAACTATAGTTGTTGTAGAAGTAACTATAGTTGTTGTTCTTATAGTAACTATAGTTGTTGTTGTAATAGTAACTGCAGCTGTTGTTATTGTAGTAACTATAGTTGTTGTTCTTGTTGTAACTATAGTTGTTGTTCTTGTATTAACTATAGTTGTTGTTGTAGTAGTAACTATAGTCGTTGTTCTTTTAGTAACTATAGTTGTTGTTCTTATAGTAACTATAGTTGTTGTTGTTGTAATAGTAACTGCAGCTGTTGTTATTGTAGTAACTATAGTTGTTGTTCTTGTTGTAACTATAGTTGTTGTTCTTTTAGTAACTATAGTCGTTGTTCTTGTAGTAACTATAGTTGTTGTTGTAGTAGTAACTAAAGTTTTTTTTGTAGTAGTAACTATAGTGGTTGTTGTAGTAGAAACTGCAGCTGTTGTTGCTGAAGTAACTATAGTTGTTTTGGTAGTAGTAACTATAGTTGTTGTTCTTGTAGTATCTGCAGCTGTTGTTCTTGTAGTAACTATAGTTGTTGTTTTAGTAGTAACTATTGTTGTTGTTGTAGTAGTAACTATAGTTGATGTTCTTTTAGTAACTATAGTTTTTGTTGTAGTAGTAATTATAGTTGTTGTTCTTGTTGTAACTATAGTTGTTGTTCTTATAGTAACTATAGTTGTTGTTGTAGTAGTAACTATAGTTGTTGTTCTTTTAGTAACTATAGTTGTTGTTCTTGTAGTAACTATAGTTGTTGCTCTTGTAGCAACTATAGCTGTCGCTGTAGTAGTAACTGCAGCTGTTGTTTTTGTAGTTACTAGAGTTGTTGTTCTTGAAGTAACTTTAGTTGTTAATTTAGTAGTAACTATAGTTGTTGTTCTGTTGTTGTAGTAACTATAGTTGTTGTTGTAGAAGTAACTATAGTTTTTGTTCTAATTGTAACTGTAGTATTTGTTCTTGTAGTAACTATAGTTTTTTGTTGTAGTAGTAACTATAGTTGTTGTTCTTGTAGTAACTATAGTTGTTGTTGTAGTAGTAACTATAGTTGTTGTTGTAGTAGTAACTATAGTTGTTGTTCTTTTAGTAACTATAGTTGTGTTCTTTAAGTAACTATAGTTGTCGTTCTTGTTGTAACTATAGTTGTTGTTCTTGTAGTAACTATATTTGCTGTATTAGTAGTAACTATAGTTGTTGTTGTAGTAGTAACTGCAGCTGTAGTTTTTGAAGTAACTAGAGTTGTTGTTCTTGTAGTAACTTTAGTTGTTAATTAAGTAGTAACTATAGTTGTTGTTCTTGTAGTAACTATAGTTGTTGTAGTAGTAACTATAGTTGTTGTTCTTATAGTAACTATAGTTGTTGTTGTAATAGTAACTGCAGCAGTTGTTATTGTAGTAACTATAGTTGTTGTTCTTGTTGTAACTATAGTTGTTGTTCTTGTAGTAACTATAGTTGTTGTTGTAGTAGTAACTATAGTTGTTGTTCTTTTAGTACTATAGTTGTTGTTGTAATAGTAACTGCAGCAGTTGTTATTGTAGTAACTATAGTTGTTGTTCTTGTTGTAACTATAAGTGTTGTTCTTGTTGTTACTATAGTTGTTGTTCTTGTAGTAACTATAGTTGTTAATGTAGTAGTAACTATAGTTGTTGTTCTTGTAGTAACTATAGTTGTTGTTCTTGTAGTAACTATAGTTGTTGTTGTAGTAACTATAGTTGTTGCTGTAGAAATAACTATAGTTGTTCTTATAATTGTAACTATAGTTGTTGTTCTTGTAGTAACTTTAGTTTTTTTGTTGAAGTAGTAACTATAGTTGTTGTTCTGGTAGTAACTATAGTTGTTGTTCTTGTAGTAACTATAGTTGTTGTAATAGAAACTATAGTTGTTGTTCTTATAGTAACTATAGTTGTTGTTGTAATAGCAACTGCAGCATTTGTTATTGTAGTAGTTATAGTTGTTGTTCTTGTTGTAACTACAATTGTTGTTCTTTTAGTAACTATAGTCGTTGTTCTTGTAGTAACTATAGTTGTTGTTGTAGTAGTAACTAAAGTTGTTGTAGTAGTAGTAACTATAGTGGTTGTTGTAGTAGAAACTGCAGCTGTTGTTGCTGAAGTAACTATAGTTGCTGTGGTAGTAGTAACTATAGTTGTTGTTCTTGTAGTATCTGCAGCTGTTGTTCTTTTAGTAACTATAGTTTTTGTTGTAGTAGTAACTATAGTTGTTTTTCTTGTTGTAACTATAGGTGTTGATCTTGTAGTAACTATAGTTGTTGTTGTAGTAGTAACTATAGTTGTTGTTCTTGTAGTAACTATAGTTGTTGTTCTTGTAGTAACTATAGTTGTTGTTCTTGTAGCAACTATAGCTGTCGCTGTAGTAGTAACTGCAGCTGTTGTTTTTGTAGTAACTAGAGTTGTTGTTCTTGTAGAAACTTTAGTTGTTAATTTAGTAGTAACTATAGTTGTTGTTCTTGCAGTAACTATAGTTATTGTAGTAGAAACTATAGTTGTTGTTCTTATTGTATCTATAAATGTTGTTGTAATAGTAACTGCAGCTGTTGTTCTTGTAGTAACTATAGTTGTTGTTGTAGTAGTAACTATAGTTGTTGTTCTTGTTGTAACTATAGTTGTTGTTGTAGTATAAACTGCAGCTGTTGTTGCTGAAGTAACTATAGTTGTTGTTCTTGTAGTAACTATAGTTGTTCTTCTTGAAGTAACTATAGTTGTTGTTGTAGTAGTAACTATGGTTGTTGTTCTTGTAGTAACTGCAGCTGTTGTTCTTGAAGTAACTATAATTGTTGTTCTTGTAGTTACTATAGTTGCTGTTCTTGTAGTTATTATAGTGGTTGTTGTAGCAGTAACTATAGTTGTTGTAACTATAGTTGTTGTTCTTGTAGTAACTATAGCTGTTGTTCTTGACGTAACTATAGTGGTTGTTGTAGGAGTAACTATAGTTGTTGTAACTATAGTTGTTGTTCTTGTAGTAACCACAGTTGTTGTTCTTGTAGTAATTATAGTGGTTGTTTTAGTAGTAACAATAGTTGTTGTTGTAGTAGTAACTGCAGCTGTTGATAATGTAGTAACAATAGTTGTTGTTCTTGTAGTAACTATAGTTTTTGTTCGTGTGTTAACTATAGTTGTTGTTCTTGTAGTAACTATAGTTTTTGTTGTAGTAGTAACTATAGTTGTTGTTCTTGTTGTAACTATAGTTGTTGTTCTTGTAGTAACTATAGTTGTTGTTCTTGCAGTAACTATAGTTTTTGTTATAGTAGTAACTATAGTTGTTGTTCTTGGTGAAACTATAGTTGTTGTTCTTGTAGTAACTATAGTTGTTGTTGTAGTTGTAACTAAAGTTGTTGTTCTTGTAGTAACTATAGTTGTTGTTCTTGTAGTAACTTTAGTTGTTAATTTAGTAGTAACTATAGTTGTTGTTCTTGTAGTAACTATAGTTGTTGTAGTAGTAACTATAGTTGTTGTTTTAGTAGTAACTATAGTTGTTGTTGTAGTAGTAACTATAGTTGTTGTTCTTTTAGTAACTATAGTTGTTGTTCTTGTTGTAACTATAGTTGTTGTTCTTGTAGTAACTTTATTTGTTGTTGTAGTAGTAACTATAGTTGTTGTTCTTGTAGTAACTATAGTTGTTCTTGTAGTAACTATAGTTGTTGTTGTAGCAACTATAGTTGTTGTTGTAGAAGTAACTATAGTTGTTGTTCTAATTGTAACTGTAGTTGTTGTTCTTGTAGTTACTATAGTTTTTTGTTGTAGTAGTAACTAAAGTTGTTGTTCTTGTAGTAACTATAGTTGTTGTTCTTGTAGCAACTATAGCTGTCGCTGTAGTAGTAACTTTAGTTGTTAATTTAGTAGTAACTAGAGTTGTTGTTCTTGTAGTAACTTTAGTTGTTAATTTAGTAGTAACTATAGTTGTTGTTCTTGTAGTAACTATAGTTGTTGTAGTAGTAACTATAGTTGTTGTTTTAGTAGTAACTATAGTTGTTGTTGTAGTAGTAACTATAGTTTTTGTTCTTTTAGTAACTATAGTTGTTGTTCTTTTAGTAACTATAGTTGTTGTTCTTGTTGTAACTATAGTTGTTGTTCTTGTAGTAACTATATTTGTTGTTGTAGTAGTAACTATAGTTGTTGTTCTTGTAGTAACTATCGTTGTTGTTCTTGTAGTAACTATAGCTGTTGTTGTAGCAACTATAGTTGTTGTTGTAGAAGTAACTATAGTTGTTGTTCTAATTGTAACTATAGTTGTTGTTCTTGTAGTAACTATAGTTTTTTGTTGTAGTAGTAACTAAAGTTGTTGTTCTTGTAGTAACTATAGTTGTTGTTGTAGTAGTAACTATAGTTGTTGTTCTTGTAGTAACTATAGTTGTTGTTCTTGAAGCAACTATAGCTGTCGCTGTAGTAGTAACTGCAGCTGTTGTTTTTGAAGTATCTAGAGTTGTTGTTCTTGTAGTAACTTTAGTTATTAATTTAGTAGTAACTATAGTTGTTGTTCTTGTAGAAACTATAGTTGTTGTAGAAGTAACTATAGTTGTTGTTCTTATAGTAACTATAGTTGTTGTTGTAAAAGTAACTGCAGCTGTTGTTATTGTAGTAACTATAGTTGTTGTTTTAGTTGAAACTATAGTTGTTGTTCTTGTAGTAACTATAGTTGTTGTTGTAGTAGTAACTATAGTTGTTGTTCTTTTAGTAACTATAGTTGTTGTTCTTTTAGTAACTATAGTTGTTGTTTTGTTGTAACTATAGTTGTTGTTCTTGTAGCTACTATAGTTGTTAATGTAGTAGTAACAATAGTTGATGTTCTTGTAGTAACTATAGTTGTTGTTCTTGTAGTAACTATAGTTGTTGTTGTAGTAACTATAGTTGTTGTTGTAGAAGTAACTATAGTTGTTGTTCTAATTGTAACTATAGTTGTTGTTCTTGTAGTAACTATAGTTTTTTGTTGTAGTAGTAACTATAGTTGTTGTTCAAGGTAGTAACTATAGTTGTTGTTCTTGTAGTAACTATAGTTGTTGTAGTAGAAACTATAACTGTTGTTCTTATAGTAACTATAGTTGTTGTTGTAATAGTAACTGCAGCTGTTGTTATTGTAGTAACTATAGTTGTTGTTCTTGTTGTAACTATAGTTGTTGTTCTTTTAGCAACTATAGTCGTTGTTCTTGTAGTTACTATAGTTGTTGTTGTAGTAGTAACTAAAGTTGTTGTTGTAGTAGTAACAATAGTTGTTTTTCTTGTAGTAACTATAGTTGTTGTAGTAGTAACTATAGTTGTTGTTCTTATAGTAACTATAGTTATTGTTGTAATAGTAACCTCAGCTGTTTTTATTATGGTAACTATAGTTGTTGTTCTTGTTGTAACTATAGTTGTTGTTCTTTTAGTAACTATAGTTGTTGTTCTTGTAGTAACTATAGTTGTTGTTGTAGTAGTAACTAAAGTTGTTGTTGTAGTAGTAACTATAGTGGTTGTTGTAGAAGTAACTATAGTTTTTGTTGCTGAAGTAACTATAGTTGTTTTGGTAGTAGTAACTATAGTTGTTGTTCTTGTAGTGTATGCAGCTGTTGTTCTTGTTGTAACTTAGTTGTTGTTTTAGTAGTAACTATAGTTGTTGTTGTAGTAGTAACTATAGTTTTTCTTTTAGTAACTATAGTTTTTGTTGTTGTAGTAACTATAGTTGTTTTTCTTGTTGCAACTATAGTTGTTGTTCTTGTAGTAACTATAGTTGTTGTTGTAGTAGTAACTATAGTTGTTGTTCTTGTAGGAACTATAGTTGTTGTTCTTGTAGTAACTATAGTTGTTGTTCTTGTAGCAACTATAGCTGTCGCTGTAGTAGTAACTGCAGCTGTTGTTTTTGTAGTAACTAGAGTTGTTGTTCTTGTAGTAACTTTTGTTGTTAATTTAGTAGTAACTATAGTTGTTGTTCTGTTGTTGTAGTAACTATAGTTGTTGTTGTAGAAGTAACTATAGTTTTTGTTCTAATTGTAACTATAGTATTTGTTCTTGTAGTAACTATAGTTTTTTGTTGTAGTAGTAACTATAGTTGTCGTTCTTGTAGTAACTATAGTTGTTGTTGTAGTAGTAACTAAAGTTGTCGCTGAAGTAGTAACTGCAGCTGTTGTTTTTGTAGTAACTAGAGTTGTTGTTCTTGTAGTAACTTCAGTTGTTAATTTAGTAATAACTATAGTTGTTGTTCTCGTAGTAACTATAGTTGTTGTAGTAGTAACTATAGTTGTTGTTGTTATAGTAACTATAGTTGTTGTTGTAATAGTAACTGCAGCTGTTGTTATTGTAGTAACTATAGTTGTTGTTGTAGTAGTAACTAAAGTTGTTGTTGTAGTAGTAACAATAGTGGTTGTTGTAGTAGAAACTGCAGCTGTTGTTGCTGAAGTAACTATAGTTGTTGTGGTAGTAGAAACTATAGTTGTTATTCTTGTAGTATCTGCAGCTGTTGTTGTAGTTTAACTATAGTTGTTGTTCTTGTAGTAACTATAGTTGTTGTAGTAGTATCTATAGTTGTTGTTCTTATAGTAACTATAGTTGTTGTTGTAATAGTAACTGCAGCTGTTGTTATTGTAGTAACTATAGTTGTTGTTCTTGTTGTAACTATAGTTGTTGTTCTTGTAGTAACTATAGTTGTTGTTGTAGTAGTAACTGCAGCTGTTGTTCTTTAAGTAACTATAGTCCTTGTTCTTGTAGTAACTATAGTTATTGTTGTAGTAGTAACTAAAGTTGTTGTTGTAGTAGTAACTATAGTGGTTGTTGTAGTAGAAACTGCAGCTGTTGTTGCTGAAGAAACTATAGTTGTTGTGGTAGTAGTAACTATAGTTGTTGTTCTTGTAGTATCTGAAGCTGTTGTTCTTGTAGTAACTATAGTTGTTGTTTTAGTAGTAACTATAGTTATTGTTGTGGTAGTAATTATAGTTGTTGTTCTTTTAGTAACTATAGTTGTTGTTCTTGTTGTAACTATAGTTGTTGTTCTTTTAGTAACTATAGTCGTTGTTCTTGTAGTAACTATAGTTGTTGTTGTAGTAGTAACTAAAGTTGTTGTTGTAGTAGTAACTATAGTGGTTGTTGTAGTAGAAACTGCAGCTGTTGTTGCTGAAGTAACTATAGTTGTTTTGGTAGTAGTAACTATAGTTGTTGTTCTTGTAGTATATGCAGCTGTTGTTCTTGTAGTAACTATAGTTGTTGTTTTAGTAGTAACTATAGTTGTTGTTGTAGTAGTAACTATAGTTGTTGTTCTTTTAGTAACTATAGTTTTTAGTGTAGTAGTAACTATAGTTGTTGTTCTTGTTGCAACTATAGTTGTTGTTGTAGTAGTAACTATAGTTGTTGTTGTAGTAGTAACTATAGTTGTTGATCTTGTAGTAACTATAGTTGTTGTTCTTGTAGTAACTATAGTTGTTGTTCTTGTAGCAACTATAGCTGTCGCTGTAGTAGTAACTGCAGCTGTTGTTTTTGTAGTAACTAGAGTTGTTGTTCTTGTAGTAACTTTAGTTGTTAATTTAGTAGTAACTATAGTTGTTGTACTTGTTGTAACTATAGTTGTTGTTCTTGTAGTAACTATAGTTGTTGTTGTAGTAGTAACTATAGTTGTTGTTCTTTTAGTAACTATAGTTGTTGTTCTTTTAGTAACTATAGTTGTTGTTCTTGTTGTAACTATAGTTGTTGTTCTTGTAGCAATTATAGCTGTCGCTGTAGTAGTAACTGCAGCTGTTGTTTTTGTAGTAACTAGAGTTGTTGTTCTTGTAGTAACTTTAGTTATTAATTTAGAAGTAACTATAGTTGTTGTACTTGTTGTAACTATAGTTGTTGTTCTTGTAGTAACTATAGTTGTTGTTGTAGTAGTAACTATAGTTATTGTTCTTTTAGTAACTATAGTTGTTGTTCTTTTAGTAACTATAGTTGTTGTTCTTGTTGTAACTATAGTTGTTGTTCTTGTAGTAATTTTAGTTGTTGTTGTAGTAGTAACTATAGTTGTTGTTCTTTTAGTAACTATAGTTGTTGTTCTTGTAGTAACTATAGTTGTTGTTGTAGTAACTATAGTTGTTGTTGTAGAAGTAACTATAGTTGTTGTTCTAATTGTTACTATAGTTGTTGTTCTTGTAGTAACTATAGTTTTTTGTTGTAGTAGTAACTATAGTTGTTTTTCTTGTAGTAACTATAGTTGTTGTTGTAGTAGTAACTATAGTTGTTGTTCTTGTAGTAACTATAGTTGTTGTTGTAATAGTAACTGCAGCTGTTGTTATTGTAGTAACTATAGTTGTTGTTCTTGTTGTAACTATAGTTGTTGTTCTTGTATTAACTATAGTTGTTGTTGTAGTAGTAACTATAGTCGTTGTTCTTTTAGTAACTATAGTTGTTGTTCTTTTAGTAACTATAGTTGTTGTTCTTGTTGTAACTATAGTTGTTGTTCTTGTAGTAACTTTAGTTGTTGTTGTAGTAGTAACTATAGTTGTTGTTCTTTTAGTAACTATAGTTGTTGTTCTTATAGTAACTATAGTTGTTGTTGTTGTAATAGTAACTGCAGCTGTTGTTATTGTAGTAACTATAGTTGTTGTTCTTGTTGTAACTATAGTTGTTGTTCTTTTAGTAACTATAGTCGTTGTTCTTGTAGTAACTATAGTTGTTGTTGTAGTAGTAACTAAAGTTTTTGTTGTAGTAGTAACTATAGTGGTTGTTGTAGTAGAAACTGCAGCTGTTGTTGCTGAAGTAACTATAGTTGTTTTGGTAGTAGTAACTATAGTTGTTGTTCTTGTAGTATCTCAGCTGTTGTTCTTGTAGTAACTATAGTTGTTGTTTTAGTAGTAACTATTGTTGTTGTTGTAGTAGTAACTATAGTTGATGTTCTTTTAGTAACTATAGTTTTTGTTGTAGTAGTAATTATAGTTGTTGTTCTTGTTGTAACTATAGTTGTTGTTCTTATAGTAACTATAGTTGTTGTTGTAGTAGTAACTATAGTTGTTGTTCTTTTAGTAACTATAGTTGTTGTTCTTGTAGTAACTATAGTTGTTGTTCTTGTAGCAACTATAGCTGTCGCTGTAGTAGTAACTGCAGCTGTTGTTTTTGTAGTTACTAGAGTTGTTGTTCTTGAAGTAACTTTAGTTGTTAATTTAGTAGTAACTATAGTTGTTGTTCTGTTGTTGTAGTAACTATAGTTGTTGTTGTAGAAGTAACTATAGTTTTTGTTCTAATTGTAACTGTTATTTGTTCTTGTAGTAACTATAGTTTTTTGTTGTAGTAGTAACTATAGTTGTTGTTCTTGTAGTAACTATAGTTGTTGTTGTAGTAGTAACTATAGTTGTTGTTGTAGTAGTAACTATAGTTGTTGTTCTTTTAGTAACTATAGTTGTGTTCTTTAAGTAACTATAGTTGTTGTTCTTGTTGTAACTATAGTTGTTGTTCTTGTAGTAACTATATTTGTTGTTGTAGTAGTAACTATAGTTGTTGTTGTAGTAGTAACTGCAGCTGTAGTTTTTGAAGTAACTAGAGTTGTTGTTCTTGTAGTAACTTTAGTTGTTAATTAAGTAGTAACTATAGTTGTTGTTCTTGTAGTAACTATAGTTGTTGTAGTAGTAACTATAGTTGTTGTTCTTATAGTAACTATAGTTGTTGTTGTAATAGTAACTGCAGCAGTTGTTATTGTAGTAACTATAGTTGTTGTTCTTGTTGTAACTATAGTTGTTGTTCTTGTAGTAACTATAGTTGTTGTTGTAGTAGTAACTATAGTTGTTGTTCTTTTAGTACTATAGTTGTTGTTGTAATAGTAACTGCAGCAGTTGTTATTGTAGTAATTATAGTTGTTATTCTTGTTGTAACTATAAGTGTTGTTCTTGTTGTTACTATAGTTGTTGTTCTTGTAGTAACTATAGTTGTTAATGTAGTAGTAACTATAGTTGTTGTTCTTGTAGTAACTATAGTTGTTGTTCTTGTAGTAACTATAGTTGTTGTTGTAGTAACTATAGTTGTTGTTGTAGAAGTAACTATAGTTGTTCTTCTAATTGTAACTATAGTTGTTGTTCTTGTAGTAACTTTAGTTTTTTTGTTGTAGTAGTAACTATAGTTGTTGTTCTGGTAGTAACTATAGTTGTTGTTCTTGTAGTATCTATAGTTGTTGTAGTAGAAACTATAGTTGTTGTTCTTATAGTAACTATAGTTGTTGTTGTAATAGCAACTGCAGCATTTGTTATTGTAGTAATTATAGTTGTTGTTCTTGTTGTAACTACAATTGTTGTTCTTTTAGTAACTATAGTCGTTGTTCTTGTAGTAACTATAGTTGTTGTTGTAGTAGTAACTAAAGTTGTTGTAGTAGTAGTAACTATAGTGGTTGTTGTAGTAGAAACTGCAGCTGTTGTTGCTGAAGTAACTATAGTTGTTGTGGTAGTAGTAACTATAGTTGTTGTTCTTGTAGTATCTGCAGCTGTTGTTCTTGTAGTAACTAAAGTTGTTGTTCTTTAAGTAACTATAGTTTTTGTTGTAGTAGTAACTATAGTTTTTTTTCTTGTTGTAACTATAGGTGTTGATCTTCTAGTAACTATAGTTGTTGTTGTAGTAGTAACTATAGTTGTTGTTCTTGTAGTAACTATAGTTGTTGTTCTTGTAGTAACTATAGTTGTTGTTCTTGTAGCAACTATAGCTGTCGCTGTAGTAGTAACTGCAGCTGTTGTTTTTGTAGTAACTAGAGTTGTTGTTCTTGTAGTAACTTTAGTTGTTAATTTAGTAGTAACTATAGTTGTTGTTCTTGCAGTAACTATAGTTATTGTAGTAGAAACTATAGTTGTTGTTCTTATAGTATCTATAAATGTTGTTGTAATAGTAACTGCAGCTGTTGTTCTTGTAGTAACTATAGTTGTTGTTGTAGTAGTAACTATAGTTGTTGTTCTTGTTGTAACTATAGTTGTTGTTGTAGTATAAACTGCAGCTGTTGTTGCTGAAGTAACTATAGTTGTTGTTCTTGTAGTAACTATAGTTGTTCTTCTTGAAGTAACTATAGTTGTTGTTGTAGTAGTAACTATGGTTGTTGTTCTTGTAGTAACTGAAGCTGTTGTTCTTGAAGTAACTATAATTGTTGTTCTTGTAGTTACTATAGTTGCTGTTCTTGTAGTTATTATAGTGGTTGTTGTAGCAGTAACTATAGTTGTTGTAACTATAGTTGTTGTTCTTGTAGTAACTATAGCTGTTGTTCTTGACGTAACTATAGTGGTTGTTGTAGGAGTAACTATAGTTGTTGTAACTATAGTTGTTGTTCTTGTAGTAACCACAGTTGTTGTTCTTGTAGTAATTATAGTGGTTGTTTTAGTAGTAACAATAGTTGCTGTTGTAGTAGTAACTGCAGCTGTTGATAATGTAGTAACAATAGTTGTTGCTCTTGTAGTAACTATAGTTTTTGTTCGTGTGTTAACTATAGTTGTTGTTCTTGTAGTAACTATAGTTTTTGTTGTAGTAGTAACTATAGTTGTTGTTCTTGTTGTAACTATAGTTGTTGTTCTTGTAGTAACTATAGTTGTTAATCTTGTAGTAACTATAGTTTTTGTTATAGTAGTAACTATAGTTGTTGTTCTTGGTGAAACTATAGTTGTTGTTCTTGTAGTAACTATAGTTGTTGTTGTAGTTGTAACTAAAGTTGTTGTTCTTGTAGTAACTATAGTTGTTGTTCTTGTAGCAACTATAGCTGTCGCTGTAGTAGTAACTTTAGTTGTTAATTTAGTAGTAACTAGAGTTGTTGTTCTTGTAGTAACTTTAGTTGTTAATTTAGTAGTAACTATAGTTGTTGTTCTTGTAGTAACTATAGTTGTTGTAGCAGTAACTATAGTTGTTGTTTTAGTAGTAACTATAGTTGTTGTTGTAGTAGTAACTATAGTTATTGTTCTTTTAGTAACTATAGTTGTTGTTCTTTTAGTAACTATAGTTGTTGTTCTTGTTGTAACTATAGTTGTTGTTCTTGTAGTAACTATATTTGTTGTTGTAGTAGTAACTATAGTTGTTGTTCTTGTAGTAACTATAGTTGTTGTTCTTGTAGTAACTATAGTTGTTGTTGTAGCAACTATAGTTGTTGTTGTAGAAGTAACTATAGTTGTTGTTCTAATTGTAACTATAGTTGTTGTTCTTGTAGTTACTATAGTTTTTTGTTGTAGTAGTAACTAAAGTTGTTGTTCTTGTAGTAACTATAGTTGTTGTTCTTGTAGCAACTATAGCTGTCGCTGTAGTAGCAACTATAGTTGTTGTTGTAGAAGTAACTATAGTTGTTGTTCTAATTGTAACTATAGTTGTTGTTCTTGTAGTTACTATAGTTTTTTGTTGTAGTAGTAACTAAAGTTGTTGTTCTTGTAGTAACTATAGTTGTTGTTCTTGTAGTAACTATAGCTGTTGTTGTAGCAACTATAGTTGTTGTTGTAGAAGTAACTATAGTTGTTGTTCTAATTGTAACTATAGTTGTTGTTCTTGTAGTAACTATAGTTTTTTGTTGTAGTAGTAACTATAGTTGTTGTTCTTGTAGTAACTATAGTTGTTGTTGTAGTAGTAACTATAGTTGTTGTTCTTGTAGTAACTATAGTTGTTGTTCTTGAAGCAACTATAGCTGTCGCTGTAGTAGTAACTGCAGCTGTTGTTTTTGAAGTAACTAGAGTTGTTGTTCTTGTAGTAACTTTAGTTATTAATTTAGTAGTAACTATAGTTGTTGTTCTTGTAGAAACTATAGTTGTTGTAGAAGTAACTATAGTTGTTGTTCTTATAGTAACTATAGTTGTTGTTGTAATAGTAACTGCAGCTGTTGTTATTGTAGTAACTATAGTTGTTGTTTTAGTTGAAACTATAGTTGTTGTTCTTGTAGTAACTATAGTTGTTGTTGTAGTAGTAACTATAGTTGTTGTTCTTTTAGTAACTATAGTTGTTGTTTTGTTGTAACTATAGTTGTTGTTCTTGTAGCTACTATAGTTGTTAATGTAGTAGTAACAATAGCTGATGTTCTTGTAGTAACTATAGTTGTTGTTCTTGTAGTAACTATAGTTGTTGTTGTAGTAACTATAGTTGTTGTTGTAGAAGTAACTATAGTTGTTGTTCTAATTGTAACTATAGTTGTTGTTCTTGTAGTAACTATAGTTTTTTGTTGTAGTAGTAACTATAGTTGTTGTTCTGGTAGTAACTATAGTTGTTGTTCTTGTAGTAACTATAGTTGTTGTAGTAGAAACTATAGCTGTTGTTCTTATAGTAACTATAGTTGTTGTTGTAATAGTAACTGCAGCTGTTGTTATTGTAGTAACTATAGTTGTTGTTCTTGTTGTAACTATAGTTGTTGTTCTTTTAGCAACTATAGTCGTTGTTATTGTAGTTACTATAGTTGTTGTTGTAGTAGTAACTAAAGTTGTTGTTGTAGTAGTAACAATAGTTGTTGTTCTTGTAGTAACTATAGTTGTTGTAGTAGTAACTATAGTTGTTGTTCTTATAGTAACTATAGTTATTGTTGTAATAGTAACCTCAGCTGTTTTTATTATGGTAACTATAGTTGTTGTTCTTGTTGTAACTATAGTTGTTGTTCTTTTAGTAACTATAGTCTTTGTTCTTGTAGTAACTATAGTTGTTGTTGTAGTAGTAACTAAAGTTGTTGTTGTAGTAGTAACTATAGTGGTTGTTGTAGAAGTAACTATAGTTTTTGTTGCTGAAGTAACTATAGTTGTTTTGGTAGTAGTAACTATAGTTGTTGTTCTTGTAGTATATGCAGCTGTTGTTCTTGTTGTAACTTAGTTGTTGTTTTAGTAGTAACTATAGTTGTTGTTGTAGTAGTAACTATAGTTTTTCTTTTAGTAACTATAGTTTTTGTTGTTGTAGTAACTATAGTTGTTTTTCTTGTTGCAACTATAGTTGTTGTTCTTGTAGTAACTATAGTTGTTGTTGTAGTAGTAACTATAGTTGTTGTTCTTGTAGTAACTATAGTTGTTGTTCTTGTAGTAACTATAGTTGTTGTTCTTGTAGCAACTATAGCTGTCGCTGTAGTAGTAACTGCAGCTGTTGTTTTTGTAGTAACTAGAGTTGTTGTTCTTATAGTAACTTTTGTTGTTAATTTAGTAGTAACTATAGTTGTTGTTCTGTTGTTGTAGTAACTATAGTTGTTGTTGTAGAAGTAACTATAGTTTTTGTTCTAATTGTAACTATAGTATTTGTTCTTGTAGTAACTATAGTTTTTTGTTGTAGTAGTAACTATAGTTGTCGTTCTTGTAGTAACTATAGTTGTTGTTGTAGTAGTAACTAAAGTTGTCGCTGAAGTAGTAACTGCAGCTGTTGTTTTTGTAGTAACTAGAGTTGTTGTTCTTGTAGTAACTTCAGTTGTTAAATTAGTAATAACTATAGTTGTTGTTCTCGTAGTAACTATAGTTGTTGTAGTAGTAACTATAGTTGTTGTTGTTATAGTAACTATAGTTGTTGTTGTAATAGTAACTGCAGCTGTTGTTATTGTAGTAACTATAGTTGTTGTTGTAGTAGTAACTGCAGCTGTTGTTCTTTTAGTAACTATAGTCGTTGTTCTTGTAGTAACTATAGTTGTTGTTGTAGTAGTAACTAAAGTTGTTGTTGTAGTAGTAACAATAGTGGTTGTTGTAGTAGAAACTGCAGCTGTTGTTGCTGAAGTAACTATAGTTGTTGTGATAGTAGAAACTATAGTTGTTATTCTTGTAGTATCTGCAGCTGTTGTTGTAGTCTAACTATAGTTGTTGTTCTTGTAGTAACTATAGTTGTTGTAGTAGTAACTATAGTTGTTGTTCTTATAGTAACTATAGTTGTTGTTGTAATAGTAACTGCAGCTGTTGTTATTGTAGTAACTATAGTTGTTGTTCTGGTTGTAACTATAGTTGTTGTTCTTGTAGTAACTATAGTTGTTGTTGTAGTAGTAACTGCAGCTGTTGTTCTTTAAGTAACTATAGTCCTTGTTCTTGTACTAACTATAGTTATTGTTGTAGTAGTAACTAAAGTTGTTGTTGTAGTAGTAACTATAGTGGTTGTTGTAGTAGAAACTGCAGCTGTTGTTGCTGAAGAAACTATAGTTGTTGTGGTAGTAGTAACTATAGTTGTTGTTCTTGTAGTATCTGAAGCTGTTGTTCTTGTAGTAACTATAGTTGTTGTTTTAGTAGTAACTATAGTTGTTGTTGTGGTAGTAATTATAGTTGTTGTTCTTTTAGTAACTATAGTTGTTGTTCTTGTTGTAACTATAGTTGTTGTTCTTTTAGTAACTATAGTCGTTGTTCTTGTAGTAACTATAGTTGTTGTTGTAGTAGTAACTAAAGTTGTTGTTGTAGTAGTAACTATAGTGGTTGTTGTAGTAGAAACTGCAGCTGTTGTTGCTGAAGTAACTATAGTTGTTTTGGTAGTAGTAACTATAGATGTTGTTCTTGTAGTATATGCAGCTGTTGTTCTTGTAGTAACTATAGTTGTTGTTTTAGTAGTAACTATAGTTGTTGTTGTAGTAGTAACTATAGTTGTTGTTCTTTTAGTAACTATAGTTTTTGTTGTAGTAGTAACTATAGTTGTTGTTCTTGTTGCAACTATAGTTGTTGTTGTAGTAGTAACTATAGTTGTTGTTGTAGTAGTAACTATAGTTGTTGATCTTGTAGTAACTATAGTTGTTGTTCTTGTAGTAACTATAGTTGTTGTTCTTGTAGCAACTATAGCTGTCGCTGTAGTAGTAACTGCAGCTGTTGTTTTTGTAGTAACTAGAGTTGTTGTTCTTGTAGTAACTTTAGTTATTAATTTAGAAGTAACTATAGTTGTTATTCTTGTTGTAACTATAGTTGTTGTTCTTGTAGTAACTATAGTTGTTGTTGTAGTAGTAACTATAGTTGTTGTTCTTTTAGTAACTATAGTTGTTGTTCTTTTAGTAACTATAGTTGTTGTTCTTGTTGTAACTATAGTTGTTGTTCTTGTAGCAATTATAGCTGTCGCTGTAGTAGTAACTGCAGCTGTTGTTTTTGTAGTAACTAGAGTTGTTGTTCTTGTAGTAACTTTAGTTATTAATTTAGAAGTAACTATAGTTGTTGTTCTTGTTGTAACTATAGTTGTTGTTCTTGTAGTAACTATAGTTGTTGTTGTAGTAGTAACTATAGTTGTTGTTCTTTTAGTAACTATAGTTGTTGTTCTTTTAGTAACTATAGTTGTTGTTCTTGTTGTAACTATAGTTGTTGTTCTTCTAGTAACTTTAGTTGTTGTTGTAGTAGTAACTTTAGTTGTTGTTCTTGTAGAAACTAAAGTTGTTGTTCTTGTAGTAACTATAGTTGTTGTTGTAGTAACTATAGTTGTTGTTGTAGAAGTAACTATAGTTGTTGTTCTAATTGTAACTATAGTTGTTGTTCTTGTAGTAACTATAGTTTTTTGTTGAAGTAGTAACTATAGCTGTTGTTCTTGTAGTAACTATAATTGTTGTTGTTGTAGTAACTATAGTTGTTGTTCTTGTAGTAACTATAGTAGTTGTTGTAGTAGAAACTGCAGCTGTTGTTGCTGAAGTAACTATAGTTGTTTTGGTAGTACTAACTATAGTTGTTGTTCTTGTAGTATCTGTTGCTGTTGTTCTTGTAGTAACTATAGTTGTTGTTTTAGTAGTAACTATAGTAGTTGTTCTTGTAGTAACTATAGTTTTTTGTTGTAGTAGTAACTATAGTTGTTGTTTTTGTAGTAACTATAGTTGTTGTTGTAGTAGTAACTATAGTTGTTGTTCTTGTAGTAACTATAGTTGTTGTTCTTATAGTAACTATAGTTGTTGTTGTTGTAATAGTAACTGCAGCTGTTGTTATTGTAGTAACTATAGTTGTTGTTCTTGTTGTAACTATAGTTGTTGTTCTTTTAGTAACTATAGTCGTTGTTCTTGTAGTAACTATAGTTGTTGTTGTAGTAGTAACTAAAGTTGCTGTTGTAGTAGTAACTATAGTGGTTGTTGTAGTAGAAACTGCAGCTGTTGTTGCTGAAGTAACTATAGTTGTTTTGGTAGTAGTAACTATAGTTGTTGTTCTTGTAGTATCTGCAGCTGTTGTTCTTGTAGTAACTAAAGTTGTTGTTTTAGTAGTAACTATAGTGTTGTTGTAGTAGTAACTATAGTTGATGTTCTTTTAGTAACTATAGTTTTTGTTGTAGTAGTAACTATAGTTGTTGTTCTTGTTGTAACTATAGTTGTTGTTCTTGTAGTAACTCTAGTTGTTGTTGTAGTAGTAACTATAGTTGTTGTTCTTGTAGTAACTATAGTTGTTGTTCTTGTAGTACTATAGTTGTTGTTCTTGTAGTAACTATAATTGTTGTTGTAGTAGTAACCGCAGCTGTTGTTCTTTTAGTAACTATAGTCGTTGTTCTTGTAGTAACTATACTTGTTGTTGTAGTAGTAACTAAAGTTGTTGTTGTAGTAGTAACAATAGTGGTTGTTGTAGTAGAAACTGCAGGTGTTGTTGCTGAAGTAACTATAGTTGTTGTGGTAGTAGTAACTATAGTTATTGTTCTTGTAGTATCTGCAGCTGTTGTTCTTGTAGTAACTATAGTTGTTGTTTTAGTAGTAACTATATTTGTTGTTGTAGTAGTAACTATAGTTGTTGTTCTTGTAGTAACTAAAGTTGTTGTTCTTGTAGTAACTATAGTTGTTGTTGTAGTAACTATAGTTGTTGTTGTAGAAGTAATTATAGTTGTTGTTCTAATTGTAACTATAGTTGTTGTTCTTGTGGTAACTATAGTTTTTTGTTGTAGTAGTAACTATAGTTGTTGTTCTTGTAGTAACTATAGTTGTTGTTGTAGTAGTAACTATAGTTGTTGTTCTTGTAGTAACTATAGTTGTTGTTCTTGTAGCAACTATAGCTGTCGCTGTAGTAGTAACTGCAGCTGTTGTTTTTGTAGTAACTAGAGTTGTTGTTCTTGTAGTAACTTTTGTTGTTAATTTAGTAGTAACTATAGTTGTTGTTCTGTTGTTGTAGTACCAATAGTTGTTGTTGTAGAAGTAACTATAGTTTTTGTTCTTATTGTAACTATAGTATTTGTTCTTGTAGTAACTATAGTTTTTTGTTGTAGTAGTAACTATAGTTGTCGTTCTTGTAGTAACTTTAGTTGTTGTTGTAGTAGTAACTAAAGTTGTCGCTGAAGTAGTAACTGCAGCTGTTGTTTTTGTAGTAACAGAGTTGTTGTTCTTGTAGTAACTTTAGTTGTTAATTTAGTATTAACTATAGTTGTTGTTCTTGTAGTAACTATAGTTGTTGTAGTAGATACTATAGTTGTTGTTCTTATAGTAACTATAGTTGTTGTTGTAATAGTAACTGCAGCTGTTGTTATTGTAGTAACTATAGTTGTTGTTCTTGTTGTAACTATAGTTGTTGTTCTTGTAGTAACTATAGTTGTTGTTGTAGTAGTAACTATAGTTGTTGTTCTTTTAGTAACTATAGTTGTTGTTCTTTTAGTAACTATAGTTGTTGTTCTTGTTGTAACTATAGTTGTTGTTCTTGTAGTAACTTTAGTTGTTGTTGTAGTAGTAACTATAGTTGTTGTTCTTGTAGCAACTATAGTTGTTGTTCTTGTAGTAACTATAGTTGTTGTTGTAGTAACTATAGTTGTTGTTGTAGAAGTAACTATAGTTGTTGTTCTAATTGTAACTATAGTTGTTGTTCTTGTAGTAACTATAGTTTTTTGTTGTAGTAGTAACTATAGCTGTTGTTCTTGTAGTAACTATAGTTGTTGTTGTTGTAGTAACTATAGTTGTTGTTCTTGTAGTAACTATAGTTGTTGTAGTAGAAGTAACTATAGTTGTTGTTCTAATTGTAACTATAGTTGTTGTTCTTGTAGTAACTATAGTTTTTTGTTGTAGTAGTAACTATAGCTGTTGTTCTTGTAGTAACTATAGTTGTTGTTGTTGTAGTAACTATAGTTGTTGTTCTTGTAGTAACTATAGTTGTTGTAGTAGTAACTATAGTTGTTGTTCTTATAGTAACTATAGTTGTTGTTGTTGTAATAGTAACTGCAGCTGTTGTTATTGTAGTAACTATAGTTGTTGTTCTTGCTGTAACTACAGTTGTTGTTCTTTTAGTAACTATAGTCGTTGTTCTTGTAGTAACTATAGTTGTTTTTGTAGTAGTAACTAAAGTTGTTGTTGTAGTAGTAACTATAGTGGTTGTTGTAGTAGAAACTGCAGCTGTTGTTGCTGAAGTAACTATAGTTGTTTTGGTAGTACTAACTATAGTTGTTGTTCTTGTAGTATCTGCTGCTGTTGTTCTTGTAGTAACTATAGTTGTTGTTTTAGTAGTAACTATAGTTGTTGTTCTTGTAGTAACTATAGTTTTTTGTTGTAGTAGTTACTATAGTTGTTGTTCTTGTAGAAACTATAGTTGTTGTTGTAGTAGTAACTATAATTGTTGTTCTTGTAGTAACTATAGTTGTTGTTCTTATAGTAACTATAGTTGTTGTTGTTGTAATAGTAACTGCAGCTGTTGTTATTGTAGTAGCTATAGTTGTTGTTCTTGTTGTAACTATAGTTGTTTTTTTTAGTAACTATAGTCGTTGTTCTTGTAGTAACTATAGTTGTTGTTGTAGTAGTAACTAAAGTTGTTGTTGTAGTAGTAACTATAGTTGTTGTTGTAGTAGAAACTGCAGCTGTTGTTGCTGAAGTAACTATAGTTGTTTTGGTAGTAGTAACTTTAGTTGTTGTTCTTGTAGTATCTGCAGCTGTTGTTCTTGTAGTAACTATAGTTGTTGTTTTAGTAGTAACTATAGTGTTGTTGTAGTAGTAACTATAGTTGATGTTCTTTTAGTAACTATAGTTTTTGTTGTAGTAGTAACTATAGTTGTTGTTCTTGTTGTAACTATAGTTGTTGTTCTTGTAGTAACTATAGTTGTTGTTGTAGTAGTAACTATAGTTGTTGTTCTTGTAGTAACTATAGTTGTTGTTCTTGTAGTAACTATAGTTGTTGTTCTTGTAGTAACTATAATTGTTGTTGTAGTAGTAATTGCAGCTGTTGTTCTTTTAGTAACTATAGTCGTTGTTCTTGTAGTAACTATAGTTGTTGTTGTAGTAGTAACTAAAGTTGTTGTTGTAGTAGTAACAATAGAGGTTGTTGTAGTAGAAACTGCAGGTGTTGTTGCTGAAGTAACTATAGTTGTTGTGGAAGTAGTAACTATAGTTGTTGTTGTAGTAGTAACTGCAGCTGTTGTTCTCTAAGTAACTATAGTCGTTGTTCTTGTAGTAACTATAGTTATTGTTGTAGTGGTAACTAAAGTTGTTGTTGTAGTAGTAACTATAGTGGTTGTTGTAGTAGAAACTGCAGCTGTTGTTGCTGAAGAAACTATAGTTGTTGTGGTAGTAGTTACTATAGTTGTTGTTCTTGTAGTATCTGCAGCTGTTGTTCTTGTAGTAACTATAGTTGTTGTTTTAGTAGTAACTATAGTTGTTGTTGTAGTAGTAACTATAGTTGTTGTTCTTTTAGTAACTATAGTTGTTGTTCTTTTAGTAACTTTAGTTGTTGTTCTTGTTGTTACTATAGTTGTTGTTCTTGTAGTAACAATATTTGTTGTTGTAGTAGTAACTATAGTTGTTGTTCTTGTAGTAACTATAGTTGTTGTTCTTGTAGTAACATTAGTTGTTGTTGTAGAAGTAATTATAGTTGTTATTCTAATTGTAACTATAGTTGTTGTTCTTGTAGTAACTATAGTTTTTTGTTGTAGTAGTAACTTTAGTTGTTATTCTTGTAGTAACTATAGTTGTTGTTGTAGTAGTAACTATAGTTGTTGTTCTTGTAGTAACTATAGTTGTTGTTCTTGTAGCAACTATAGCTGTCGCTGTAGTAGTAACGTTGTTGTTCTTATGGTAACTATAGTTGTTGTTGTAATAGTAACTGCAGCTGTTGTTATTGTAGTAACTATAGTTGTTGTTCTTGTTGTAACTATAGTTGTTGTTCTTGTAGTAACTATAGTTGTTATTGTAGTAGTAACTATAGTTGTTGTTCTTTTAGTAACTATAGTTGTTGTTCTTTTAGTAACTATAGTTGTTGTTCTTGTTGTAACTATAGTTGTTGTTCTTGTAGTAATTTTAGTTGTTGTTGTAGTAGTAACTATAGTTGTTGTTCTTTTAGTAACTATAGTTGTTGTTCTTTTAGTAACTATAGTTGTTGTTCTTGTAGTAACTATAGTTGTTGTTGTAGTAACTATAGTTGTTGTTGTAGAAGTAACTATAGTTGTTGTTCTAATTGTAACTATAGTTGTTGTTCCTGTAGTAACTATAGTTTTTTGTTGTAGTAGTAACTATAGTTGTTGTTCTTATAGTAACTATAGTTGTTGTTGTAATAGTAACTGCAGCTGTTGTTATTGTAGTAACTATAGTTGTTGTTCTTGTTGTAACTATACTTGTTGTTCTTGTAGTAACTATAGTTGTTGTTGTAGTAGTAACTATAGTTGTTGTTCTTGTAGTAACTATAGTTGTTGTTCTTGTAGCAACTATAGCTGTCGCTGTAGTAGTAACGTTGTTGTTCTTATAGTAACTATAGTCGTTGTTGTAATAGTAACTGCAGCTGTTGTTATTGTAGTAACTATAGTTGTTGTTCTTGTTGTAACTATAGTTGTTGTTCTTTTAGTAACTATAGTTGTTGTTCTTGTAGTAACTATAGTTGTTGTTGTAGTAACTATAGTTGTTGTTGTAGAAGTAACTATAGTTGTTGTTCTAATTGTAACTATAGTTGTTGTTCTTGTTGTAACTATAGTTTTTTGTTGTAGTAGTAACTATAGTTGTTGTTCTTATAGTAACTATAGTTGTTGTTGTAATAGTAACTGCAGCTGTTGTTATTGTAGTAACTATAGTTGTTGTTCTTGTTGTAACTATAGTTGTTGTTCTTTTAGTAACTATAGTCGTTGTTCTTGTAGTAACTATAGTTGTTGTTGTAGTAGTAACTAAAGTTGTTGTTGTAGTAGTAACTATAGTGGTTGTTGTAGTAGAAACTGCAGCTGTTGTTGCTGAAGTAACTATAGTTGTTTTGGTAGTAGTAACTATAGTTGTTGTTCTTGTAGTATATGCAGCTGTTGTTCTTGTAGTAACTATAGTTGTTGTTTTAGTAGTAACTATAGTTGTTTTTGTAGTAGTAACTATAGTTGTTGTTCTTTTAGTAACTATATTTTTTGTTGTAGTAGTAACTATAGTTGTTGTTCTTGTAGTAACTATGGTTGTTGTTCTTGTAGTAACTATAGTTGTTGTTCTTGTAGCAACTATAGCTATCGCTGTAGTAGTAACTGCAGCTGTTGTTTTTGTAGTAACTAGAGTTGTTGTTCTTGTAGTAACTTTAGTTGTTTATTTAGTAGTAACTATAGTTGGTGTTCTTGTAGTAACTATAGTTGTTGTTGTAATAGTAACTGCAGCTGTTGTTATTGTAGTAACTATAGTTGTTGTTCTTGTTGTTACTATAGTTGTTGTTCTTGTAGTAATTATAGTTGTTGTTGTAGTAGTAACTATAGTTGTTGTTCTTTTAGTAACTATAGTTGTTGTTCTTTTAGTAACTATAGTTGTTGTTCCTGTTGTAACTATAGTTGTTGTTCTTGTAGTAACTTTAGTTGTTGTTGTAGTAGTAACTATAGTTGTTGTTCTTGTGGTAACTATAGTTGTTGTTGTAGTAACTGTAGTTGTTGTTGTAGAAGTAACTATAGTTGCTGTTCTAATTGTAACTATAGTTGTTGTTCTTGTAGTAACTATAGTTTTTTGTTGTAGTAGTAACTGTAGCTGTTGTTCTTGTAGTAACTATAGTTGTTGTTGTTGTTGTAACTATAGTTGTTGTTCTTGTAGTAACTATAGTTGTTGTAGTAGTAACTATAGTTGTTGTTCTTATAGTAACTATAGTTGTTGTTGTTGTAATAGTAACTGCAGCTGTTGTTATTGTAGTAACTATAGTTGTTGTTCTTGTTGTAACTATTGTTGTTGTTCTTTTAGTAACTATAGTCGTTGTTCTTGTAGTAACTATAGTTGTTGTTGTAGTAGTAACTAAAGTTGTTGTTGTAGTAGTAACTATAGTGGTTGTTGTAGTAGAAACTGCAGCTGTTGTTGCTGAAGTAACTATAGTTGTTTTGGTAGTAGTAACTATAGTTGTTGTTTTGTAGTATCTGCAGCTGTTGTTCTTGTAGTAACTATAGTTGTTGTTCTTATAGTAACTATAGTTGTTGTTGTTGTAATAGTAACTGCAGCTGTTGTTATTGTAGTAACTATAGTTATTGTTCTTATTGTAACTATAGTTGTTGTTGTAGTAGTAACTATAGTCGTTGTTCTTGTAGTAACTATAGTTGTTGTAGTAGTAACTATAGTTGTTGTTCTTTTAGTAACTATAGTTGTTGTTCTTTTAGTAACTATAGTTGTTGTTCTTGTTGTAACTATAGTTGTTGTTCTTGTAGTAATTTTAGTTGTTGTTGTAGTAGTAACTATAGTTGTTGTTCTTTTAGTAACTATAGTTGTTGTTCTTGTAGTAACTATAGTTGTTGTTGTAGTAACTATAGTTGTTGTTGTAGAAGTAACTATAGTTGTTGTTCTAATTGTTACTATAGTTGTTGTTCTTGTAGTTACTATAGTTTTTTGTTGTAGTAGTAACTATAGTTGTTTTTCTTGTAGTAACTATAGTTGTTGTTGTAGTAGTAACTATAGTTGTTGTTCTTGTAGTAACTATAGTTGTTGTAGTAGTAACTATAGTTGTTGATCTTATAGTAACTATAGTTTTTGTTGTAATAGTTACTGCAGCTGTTGTTATTGTAGTAACTATAGTTGTTGTTCTTTTTGTAACTATAGTTGTTGTTCTTTTACTAACTATAGTCGTTGTTTTTGTAGTAACTATAGTTGTTGTTGTAGTAGTAACTAAAGTTGTTGTTGTTGTAATAACTATAGTGGTTGTTGTAGTAGAAACTGCAGCTGTTGTTGCTGAAGTAACTATAGTTGTTTTGGTAGTAGTAACTATAGTTGTTGTTCTTGTAGTATATGCAGCTGTTGTTCTTGTAGTAACTATAGTGGTTGTTTTAGTAGTAACTTTAGTCGTTGTTGTAGAAGTAACTATAGTTGTTGTTCTTTTAGTAACTATAGTTTTTGCTGTAGTAGTAACTATAGTTGTTGTTCTTGTTGCAACTATAGTTGTTGTTGTAGTAGTAACTATAGTTGTTGTTGTAGTAGTAACTATAGTTGTTGTTCTTGTAGTAACTATAGTTGTTGTTCTTGTAGTAACTATAGTTGTTGTTCTTGTAGCAACTATAGCTGTCGCTGTTGTAGTAACTGCAGCTGTTGTTTTTGTAGTAACTGGAGTTGTTGTTCTTGTAGTAACTTTAGTTGTTAATTTAGTAGTAACTATAGTTGTTTTTCTTGTAGTAACTATAGTTGTTGTAGTAGATACTATAGTTGTTGTTCTTATAGTAACTATAGTTGTTGTTGTAATAGTAACTGCAGCTGTTGTTATTGTAGTAACTATAGTTGTTGTTCTTGTTGTAACTATAGTTGTTGTTCTTGTAGTAACTATAGTTGTTGTTGTAGTAGTAACTATAGTTGTTGTTCTTTTAGTAACTATAGTTGTTGTTCTTTTAGTAACTATAGTTGTTGTTCTTGTTGTAACTATAGTTGTTGTTCCTGTAGTAACTTTAGTTGTTGTTGTAGTAGTAATTATAGAGGTTGTTGTAGTAGAAACTGCAGGTGTTGTTGCTGAAGTAACTATAGTTGTTGTGGAAGTAGTAACTATAGTTGTTGTTCTTGTAGTATATGCAGCTGTTGTTCTTGTAGTAACTATAGATGTTGTTTTAGTAGTAACTATAGTTGTTGTTGTAGTAGTAACTATAGTTGTTGTTCTTTTAGTAACTATATTTTTTGTTGTAGTAGTAACTAGAGTTGTTGTTCTTGTAGTAACTATGGTTGTTGTTCTTGTAGTAACTATAGTTGTTGTTCTTGTAGCAACTATAGCTGTCGCTGTAGTAGTAACTGCAGCTGTTGTTTTTGTAGTAACTAGAGTTGTTGTTCTTGTAGTAACTTTAGTTGTTAATTTAGTAGTAACAATTGTTGTTGTTCTTGTAGTAACTATAGTTGTTGTAGTAGATACTATAGTTGTTGTTCTTATAGTAACTATAGTTGTTGTTGTAATAGTAACTGCAGCTGTTGTTATTGTAGTAACTATAGTTGTTGTTCTTGTTGTAACTATAGTTGTTGTTCTTGTAGTAACTACAGTTGTTGTAGTAGTAACTATAGTTGTTGTTCTTTTAGTAACTATAGTTGTTGTTCTTTTAGTAACTATAGTTGTTGTTCTTGTTGTAACTATAGTTGTTGTTCTTGTAGTAATTTTAGTTGTTGTTGTAGTAGTAACTATAGTTGTTGTTCTTTTAGTAACTATAGTTGTTGTTCTTGTAGTAACTATAGTTGTTGTTGTAGTAACTATAGTTGTTGTTGTAGAAGTAACTATAGTTGTTGTTCTAATTGTTACTATAGTTGTTGTTCTTGTAGTAACTATAGTTTTTTGTTGTAGTAGTAACTATAGTTGTTTTTCTTGTAGTAACTATAGTTGTTGTAGTAGTAACTATAGTTGTTGATCTTATAGTAACTATAGTTTTTGTTGTAATAGTAACTGCAGCTGTTGTTATTGTAGTAACTATAGTTGTTGTTCTTTTTGTAACTATAGTTGTTGTTCTTTTACTTACTAAAGTCGTTGTTCTTGTAGTAACTATAGTTGTTGTTGTAGTAGTAACTAAAGTTGTTGTTGTTGAAATAACTATAGTGGTTGTTGTAGTAGAAACTGCAGCTGTTGTTGCTGAAGTAACTATAGTTGTTTTGGTAGTAGTAACTATAGTTGTTGTTCTTGTAGTATATGCAGCTGTTGTTCTTGTAGTAACTATAGTTGTTGTTTTAGTAGTAACTTTAGTTGTTGTTGTAGAAGTAACTATAGTTGTTGTTCTTTTAGTAACTATAGTTTTTGTTGTAGTAGTAACTATAGTAGTTGTTCTTGTTGCAACTATAGTTGTTGTTGTAGTAGTAACTATAGTTGTTGTTGTAGTAGTAACTATAGTTGTTGTTCTTGTAGTAACTATAGTTGTTGTTCTTGTAGTAACTATAGTTGTTGTTCTTGTAGCAACTATAGCTGTCGCTGTTGTAGTAACTGCAGCTGTTGTTTTTGTAGTAACTAGAGTTGTTGTTCTTGTAGTAACTTTAGTTGTTAATTTAGTAGTAACTATAGTTGTTTTTCTTGTAGTAACTATAGTTGTTGTAGTAGATACTATAGTTGTTGTTCTTATAGTAACTATAGTTGTTGTTGTAATAGTAACTGCAGCTGTTGTTATTGTAGTAACTATAGTTGTTGTTCTTGTTGTAACTATAGTTGTTGTTCTTGTAGTAACTATAGTTGTTGTTGTAGTAGTAACTATAGTTGTTGTTCTTTTAGTAACTATAGTTGTTGTTCTTTTAGTAACTATAGTTGTTGTTCTTGTTGTAACTATAGTTGTTGTTCCTGTAGTAACTTTAGTTGTTGTTGTAGTAGTAACTATAGTTGTTGTTCTTATGGTAACTATAGTTGTTGTTCTTGTAGTAACTATAGTTGTTGTTGTAGTAACTATAGTTGTTGTTGTAGAAGTAACTATAGTTGTTGTTCTAATTGTAACTATAGTTGTTGTTCTTGTAGTAACTATAGTTTTTTGTTGTAGTAGTAACTATAGCTGTTGTTCTTGTAGTAACTATAGTTGTTGTTGTTATAGTAACTATAGTTGTTGTTCTTGTAGTAACTATAGTTGTTGTAGTAGTAACTATAGTTGTTGTTCTTATAGTAACTATAGTTGTTGTTGTTGTTGTAATAGTAACTGCAGCTGTTGTTATTGTAGTAACTATAGTTGTTGTTCTTGTTGTAACTATAGCTGTTGTTATTTTAGTAACTATAGTCGTTGTTCTTGTAGTAACTATAGTTGTTGTTGTAGTAGTAACTAAAGTTGTTGTTGTAGTAGTAACTATAGTGGTTGTTGTAGTAGAAACTGCAGCTGTTGTTGCTGAAGTAACTATAGTTGTTTTGGTAGTAGTAACTATAGTTGTTGTTCTTGTAGTATCTGCAGCTGTTGTTCTTGTAGTAACTATAGTCGTTATTTTAGTAGTAACTATAGTTATTGTTGTAGTAGTAACTATAGTTGATGTTCTTTAAGTAACTATAGTTTTTTCTGTAGTAGTAACTATAGTTGTTGTTCTTGTTGTAACTATAGTTGTTGTTCTTGTAGTAACTATAGTTGTTGTTGTAGTAGTAATTATAGTTGTTGTTCTTGTAGTAACTATAGTTGTTGTTCTTGTAGCAACTATAGCTGTCGCTGAAGTAGTAACTGCAGCTGTTGTTTTTGTAGTAACTAGAGTTGTTATTCTTGTAGTAACTTTAGTTGTTAATTTAGTAATAACTATAGTTGTTGTTCTTGTAGTAACTATAGTTGTTGTAGTAGTAACTATAGTTGTTGTTCTTATAGTAACTATAGTTGCTGTTGTAATAGTAACCGCAGCTGTTGTTATTGTAGTAACTATAGTTGTTGTTCTTGTTGTAACTATAGTTGTTGTTCTTGTAGTAACTATAGTTGTTGTTGTAGTAGTAACTGCAGCTGTTGTTCTTTAAGTAACTATAGTCGTTGTTCCTGTAGTAACTATAGTTATTGTTGTAGTAGTAACTAAAGTTGTTGTTGTAGTAGTAACTATAGTGGTTGTTGTAGTAGAAACTGCAGCTGTTGTTGCTGAAGAAACTATAGTTGTTGTGGTAGTAGTAACTATAGTTATTGTTCTTGTAGTATCTGCAGCTGTTGTTCTTGTAGTAACTATAGTTGTTGTTTTAGTAGTAACTATAGTTGTTGTTGTAGTAGTATATATAGTTGTTGTTCTTTAAGTAACTATAGTTGTTGTTCTTTTAGTAACTATAGTTGTTGTTCTTGTTGTAACTATAGTTGTTGTTCTTGTAGTAACTTTATTTGTTGTTGTAGTAGTAACTATAGTTGTTGTTCTTGTAGTAACTATAGTTGTTGTTCTTGTAGTAACTATAGTTGTTGTTGTTGAAGTAACTATAGTTGTTGTTCTAATTGTAACTATAGTTATTGTTCTTTTACTAACTATAGTCGTTGTTCTTGTAGTAACTATAGTTGTTGTTGTAGTAGTAACTAAAGTTGTTGTTGTTGTAATAACTATAGTGGTTGTTGTAGTAGAAACTGCAGCTGTTGTTGCTGAAGTAACTATAGTTGTTTTGGTAGTAGTAACTATAGTTGTTGTTCTTGTAGTATATGCAGCTGTTGTTCTTGTAGTAACTATAGTGGTTGTTTTAGTAGTAACTTTAGTTGTTGTTGTAGAAGTAACTATAGTTGTTGTTCTTTTAGTAACTATAGTTTTTGTTGTAGTAGTAACTATAGTTGTTGTTCTTGTTGCAACTATAGTTGTTGTTGTAGTAGTAACTATAGTTGTTGTTGTAGTAGTAACTATAGTTGTTGTTCTTGTAGTAACTATAGTTGTTGTTCTTGTAGTAACTATAGTTGTTGTTCTTGTAGCAACTATAGCTGTCGCTGTTGTAGTAACTGCAGCTGTTGTTTTTGTAGTAACTAGAGTTGTTGTTCTTGTAGTAACTTTAGTTGTTAATTTAGTAGTAACTATAGTTGTTTTTCTTGTAGTAACTATAGTTGTTGTAGTAGATACTATAGTTGTTGTTCTTATAGTAACTATAGTTGTTGTTGTAATAGTAACTGCAGCTGTTGTTATTGTAGTAACTATAGTTGTTGTTTTTGTTGTAACTATAGTTGTAGTTCTTGTAGTAACTATAGTTGTTGTTATAGTAGTAACTATAGTTGTTGTTCTTTTAGTAACTATAGTTGTTGTTCTTTTAGTAACTATAGTTGTTGTTCTTGTTGTAACTATAGTTGTTGTTCCTGTAGTAACTTTAGTTGTTGTTGTAGTAGTAACTATAGAGGTTGTTGTAGTAGAAACTGCAGGTGTTGTTGCTGAAGTAACTATAGTTGTTGTGGAAGTAGTAACTATAGTTGTTGTTCTTGTAGTATATGCAGCTGTTGTTCTTGTAGTAACTATAGTTGTTGTTTTAGTAGTAACTATAGTTGTTGTTGTAGTAGTAACTATAGTTGTTGTTCTTTTAGTAACTATATTTTTTGTTGTAGTAGTAACTATAGTTGTTGTTCTTGTAGTAACTATGGTTGTTGTTCTTGTAGTAACTATAGTTGTTGTTCTTGTAGCAACTATAGCTGTCGCTGTAGTAGTAACTGCAGCTGTTGTTTTTGTAGTAACTAGAGTTGTTGTTCTTTTAGTAACTTTAGTTGTTAATTTAGTAGTAACTATAGTTGTTGTTATTGTAGTAACTATAGTTGTTGTAGTAGTAACTATAGTTGTTGTTCTTATAGTAACTATAGTTGTTGGTGTAATAGTAACTGCAGCTGTTGTTATTGTAGTAACTATAGTTGTTGTTCTTGTTGTAACTATAGTTGTTGTTCTTGTATTAACTATAGTTGTTGTTGTAGTAGTAACTATAGTCGTTGTTCTTTTAGTAACTATAGTTGTTGTTGTAGTAGTAACTATAGTTGTTGTTCTTGTAGTAACTATAGTTGTTGTTCTTGTAGCAACTATAGCTGTCGCTGAAGTAGTAACTGCAGCTGTTGTTTTTGTAGTAACTAGAGTTGTTATTCTTGTAGTAACTTTAGTTGTTAATTTAGTAATAACTATAGTTGTTGTTCTTGTAGTAACTATAGTTGTTGTAGTAGTAACTATAGTTGTTGTTCTTATAGTAACTATAGTTGCTGTTGTAATAGTAACCGCAGCTGTTGTTATTGTAGTAACTATAGTTGTTGTTCCTGTTGTAACTATAGTTGTTGTTCTTGTAGTAACTTTAGTTGTTGTTGAAGTAGTAACTATAGTTGTTGTTGTAGTAGTAACTATAGTTGTTGTTCTTGTAGTAACTATAGTTGTTGTTCTTGTAGTAACTATAGTTGTTGTTCTTGTAGCAACTATAGCTGTCGCTGTTGTAGTAACTGCAGCTGTTGTTTTTGTAGTAACTAGAGTTGTTGTTCTTGTAGTAACTTTAGTTGTTAATTTAGTAGTAACTATAGTTGTTTTTCTTGTAGTAACTATAGTTGTTGTAGTAGATACTATAGTTGTTGTTCTTATAGTAACTATAGTTGTTGTTGTAATAGTAACTGCAGCTGTTGTTATTGTAGTAACTATAGTTGTTGTTCTTGTTGTAACTATAGTTGTTGTTCTTGTAGTAACTATAGTTGTTGTTGTAGTAGTAACTATAGTTGTTGTTCTTTTAGTAACTTTAGTTGTTGTTCTTTTAGTAACTATAGTTGTTGTTCTTGTTGTAACTATAGTTGTTGTTCCTGTAGTAACTTTAGTTGTTGTTGTAGTAGTAACTATAGTTGTTGTTCTTATGGTAACTATAGTTGTTGTTCTTGTAGTAACTATAGTTGTTGTTGTAGTAACTATAGTTGTTGTTGTAGAAGTAACTATAGTTGTTGTTCTAATTGTAACTATAGTTGTTGTTCTTGTAGTAACTATAGTTTTTTGTTGTAGTAGTAACTATAGCTGTTGTTCTTGTAGTAACTATAGTTGTTGTTGTTATAGTAACTATAGTTGTTGTTCTTGTAGTAACTATAGTTGTTGTAGTAGTAACTATAGTTGTTGTTCTTATAGTAACTATAGTTGTTGTTGTTGTTGTAATAGTAACTGCAGCTGTTGTTATTGTAGTAACTATAGTTGTTGTTCTTGTTGTAACTATAGCTGTTGTTATTTTAGTAACTATAGTCGTTGTTCTTGTAGTAACTATAGTTGTTGTTGTAGTAGTAACTAAAGTTGTTGTTGTAGTAGTAACTATAGTGGTTGTTGTAGTAGAAACTGCAGCTGTTGTTGCTGAAGTAACTATAGTTGTTTTGGTAGTAGTAACTATAGTTGTTGTTCTTGTAGTATCTGCAGCTGTTGTTCTTGTAGTAACTATAGTCGTTATTTTAGTAGTAACTATAGTTGTTGTTGTAGTAGTAACTATAGTTGATGTTCTTTAAGTAACTATAGTTTTTTCTGTAGTAGTAACTATAGTTGTTGTTCTTGTTGTAACTATAGTTGTTGTTCTTGTAGTAACTATAGTTGTTGTTGTAGTAGTAATTATAGTTGTTGTTCTTGTAGTAACTATAGTTGTTGTTCTTGTAGCAACTATAGCTGTCGCTGAAGTAGTAACTGCAGCTGTTGTTTTTGTAGTAACTAGAGTTGTTATTCTTGTAGTAACTTTAGTTGTTAATTTAGTAATAACTATAGTTGTTGTTCTTGTAGTAACTATAGTTGTTGTAGTAGTAACTATAGTTGTTGTTCTTATAGTAACTATAGTTGCTGTTGTAATAGTAACCGCAGCTGTTGTTATTGTAGTAACTATAGTTGTTGTTCTTGTTGTAACTATAGTTGTTGTTCTTGTAGTAACTATAGTTGTTGTTGTAGTAGTAACTGCAGCTGTTGTTCTTTAAGTAACTATAGTCGTTGTTCCTGTAGTAACTATAGTTATTGTTGTAGTAGTAACTAAAGTTGTTGTTGTAGTAGTAACTATAGTGGTTGTTGTAGTAGAAACTGCAGCTGTTGTTGCTGAAGAAACTATAGTTGTTGTGGTAGTAGTAACTATAGTTATTGTTCTTGTAGTATCTGCAGCTGTTGTTCTTGTAGTAACTATAGTTGTTGTTTTAGTAGTAACTATAGTTGTTGTTGTAGTAGTATATATAGTTGTTGTTCTTTAAGTAACTATAGTTGTTGTTCTTTTAGTAACTATAGTTGTTGTTCTTGTTGTAACTATAGTTGTTGTTCTTGTAGTAACTTTATTTGTTGTTGTAGTAGTAACTATAGTTGTTGTTCTTGTAGTAACTATAGTTGTTGTTCTTGTAGTAACTATAGTTGTTGTTGTTGAAGTAACTATAGTTGTTGTTCTAATTGTAACTATAGTTATTGTTCTTTTACTAACTATAGTCGTTGTTCTTGTAGTAACTATAGTTGTTGTTGTAGTAGTAACTAAAGTTGTTGTTGTTGTAATAACTATAGTGGTTGTTGTAGTAGAAACTGCAGCTGTTGTTGCTGAAGTAACTATAGTTGTTTTGGTAGTAGTAACTATAGCTGTTGTTCTTGTAGTATATGCAGCTGTTGTTCTTGTAGTAACTATAGTGGTTGTTTTAGTAGTAACTTTAGTTGTTGTTGTAGAAGTAACTATAGTTGTTGTTCTTTTAGTAACTATAGTTTTTGTTGTAGTAGTAACTATAGTTGTTGTTCTTGTTGCAACTATAGTTGTTGTTGTAGTAGTAACTATAGTTGTTGTTGTAGTAGTAACTATAGTTGTTGTTCTTGTAGTAACTATAGTTGTTGTTCTTGTAGTAACTATAGTTGTTGTTCTTGTAGCAACTATAGCTGTCGCTGTTGTAGTAACTGCAGCTGTTGTTTTTGTAGTAACTAGAGTTGTTGTTCTTGTAGTAACTTTAGTTGTTAATTTAGTAGTAACTATAGTTGTTTTTCTTGTAGTAACTATAGTTGTTGTAGTAGATACTATAGTTGTTGTTCTTATAGTAACTATAGTTGTTGTTGTAATAGTAACTGCAGCTGTTGTTATTGTAGTAACTATAGTTGTTGTTTTTGTTGTAACTATAGTTGTAGTTCTTGTAGTAACTATAGTTGTTGTTATAGTAGTAACTATAGTTGTTGTTCTTTTAGTAACTATAGTTGTTGTTCTTTTAGTAACTATAGTTGTTGTTCTTGTTGTAACTATAGTTGTTGTTCCTGTAGTAACTTTAGTTGTTGTTGTAGTAGTAACTATAGAGGTTGTTGTAGTAGAAACTGCAGGTGTTGTTGCTGAAGTAACTATAGTTGTTGTGGAAGTAGTAACTATAGTTGTTGTTCTTGTAGTATATGCAGCTGTTGTTCTTGTAGTAACTATAGTTGTTGTTTTAGTAGTAACTATAGTTGTTGTTGTAGTAGTAACTATAGTTGTTGTTCTTTTAGTAACTATATTTTTTGTTGTAGTAGTAACTATAGTTGTTGTTCTTGTAGTAACTATGGTTGTTGTTCTTGTAGTAACTATAGTTGTTGTTCTTGTAGCAACTATAGCTGTCGCTGTAGTAGTAACTGCAGCTGTTGTTTTTGTAGTAACTAGAGTTGTTGTTCTTTTAGTAACTTTAGTTGTTAATTTAGTAGTAACTATAGTTGTTGTTATTGTAGTAACTATAGTTGTTGTAGTAGTAACTATAGTTGTTGTTCTTATAGTAACTATAGTTGTTGGTGTAATAGTAACTGCAGCTGTTGTTATTGTAGTAACTATAGTTGTTGTTCTTGTTGTAACTATAGTTGTTGTTCTTGTATTAACTATAGTTGTTGTTGTAGTAGTAACTATAGTCGTTGTTCTTTTAGTAACTATAGTTGTTGTTGTAGTAGTAACTATAGTTGTTGTTCTTGTAGTAACTATAGTTGTTGTTCTTGTAGCAACTATAGCTGTCGCTGAAGTAGTAACTGCAGCTGTTGTTTTTGTAGTAACTAGAGTTGTTATTCTTGTAGTAACTTTAGTTGTTAATTTAGTAATAACTATAGTTGTTGTTCTTGTAGTAACTATAGTTGTTGTAGTAGTAACTATAGTTGTTGTTCTTATAGTAACTATAGTTGCTGTTGTAATAGTAACCGCAGCTGTTGTTATTGTAGTAACTATAGTTGTTGTTCCTGTTGTAACTATAGTTGTTGTTCTTGTAGTAACTTTAGTTGTTGTTGAAGTAGTAACTATAGTTGTTGTTCTTGTGGTAACTATAGTTGTTGTTCTTGTAGTAACTATAGTTGTTGTTGTAGTAACTGTAGTTGTTGTTGTAGAAGTAACTATAGTTGCTGTTCTAATTGTAACTATAGTTGTTGTTCTTGTAGTAACTATAGTTTTTTGTTGTAGTAGTAACTGTAGCTGTTGTTCTTGTAGTAACTATAGTTGTTGTTGTTGTAGTAACTATAGTTGTTGTTCTTGTAGTAACTATAGTTGTTGTAGTAGTAACTATAGTTGTTGTTCTTATAGTAACTATAGTTGTTGTTGTTGTAATAGTAACTGCAGCTGTTGTTATTGTAGTAACTATAGTTGTTGTTCTTGTTGTAACTATAGTTGTTGTTCTTTTAGTAACTATAGTCGTTGTTCTTGTAGTAACTATAGTTGTTGTTGTAGTAGTAACTAAAGTTGTTGTTGTAGTAGTAACTATAGTGGTTGTTGTAGTAGAAACTGCAGCTGTTGTTGCTGAAGTAACTATAGTTGTTTTGGTAGTAGTAACTATAGTTGTTGTTTTGTAGTATCTGCAGCTGTTGTTCTTGTAGTAACTATAGTTGTTGTTCTTATAGTAACTATAGTTGTTGTTGTTGTAATAGTAACTGCAGCTGTTGTTATTGTAGTAACTATAGTTGTTGTTCTTGTTGTAACTATAGTTGTTGTTGTAGTAGTAACTATAGTCGTTGTTCTTGTAGTAACTATAGTTGTTGTAGTAGTAACTATAGTTGTTGTTCTTTTAGTAACTATAGTTGTTGTTCTTTTAGTAACTATAGTTGTTGTTCTTTTAGTAACTATAGTTGTTGTTCTTGTTGTAACTATAGTTGTTGTTCTTGTAGTAATTTTAGTTGTTGTTGTAGTAGTAACTATAGTTGTTGTTCTTTTTGTAACTATAATTGTTGTTCTTGTAGTAACTATAGTTGTTGTTGTAGTAACTATAGTTGTTGTTGTAGAAGTAACTATAGTTGTTGTTCTAATTGTTACTATAGTTGTTGTTCTTGTAGTAACTATAGTTTTTTGTTGTAGTAGTAACTATAGTTGTTTTTCTTGTAGTAACTATAGTTGTTGTTGTAGTAGTAACTATAGTTGTTGTTCTTGTAGTAACTATAGTTAGTTTAAACATATTTTATTTCAGAAAGATAATTGTACAATTATACATCATCTGTAAATACAAAGTATAGGATTAGAACGAAAGTAATACTACTTATATAGTTCTTCTCCTAGATGCTACATATTGTGAAACGTAGGCAGATTTAACAAGGTAATTCAACTCTCTGGAAGCAAGCAGGTTCAGCTCTGCCAATTATAGTATAGGTTTGTTGGTAAATTCATGAGAAGCCAGTTAACTCCCATTATAGCCATTAAGTGAAAGTATAGAGATAATTGATCGCAGACTATTCATGAGGTGTTGTATATACTAGGCAATATTTCAATTTAGTTGCAAGTAATTGGCAGAGCTGTATAATTGGTGAAATGTACATTATCAAGAGAAAAAAGAAGAAAAATGTGCAAAATCATGAGAAAAAGCAAAGAAAACATATGTAAATAGTAGGATGGGAGAGGGAGACCCTATATGGCCTTGAGGCAGACTCTAAGGTGGAACAGCATCTTTCATATTAATGAAACTGCTAACATAATGTTCAAATTAGTTAGAACTATAGTTGTTGTAGTAGTAACTATTGTTGTTGATCTTATAGTAACTATAGTTTTTGTTGCAATAGTAACTGCAGCTGTTGTTATTGTAGTAACTATAGTTGTTGTTCTTGTTGTAACTATAGTTGTAGTTCTTGTAGTAACTATAGTTGTTGTTGTAGTAGTAACTATAGTTGTTGTTCTTTTAGTAACTATAGTTGTTGTTCTTTTAGTAACTATAGTTGTTGTTCTTGTTGTAACTATAGTTGTTGTTCCTGTAGTAACTTTAGTTGTTGTTGTAGTAGAAACTGCAGGTGTTGTTGTAGTAGAAACTGCAGGTGTTGTTGCTGAAGTAACTATAGTTGTTGTGGAAGTAGTAACTATAGTTGTTGTTCTTGTAGTATATGCAGCTGTTGTTCTTGTAGTAACTATAGTTGTTGTTTTAGTAGTAACTATAGTTGTTGTTGTAGTAGTAACTATAGTTGTTGTTCTTTTAGTAACTATATTTTTTGTTGTAGTAGTAACTATAGTTGTTGTTCTTGTAGTAACTATGGTTGTTGTTCTTGTAGTAACTATAGTTGTTGTTCTTGTAGCAACTATAGCTGTCGCTGTAGTAGTAACTGCAGCTGTTGTTTTTGTAGTAACTAGAGTTGTTGTTCTTGTAGTAACTTTAGTTGTTAATTTAGTAGTAACTATAGTTGTTGTTCTTGTAGTAACTATAGTTGTTGTAGTAGTAACTATAGTTGTTGTTTTAGTAGTAACTATAGTTGTTGTTGTAGTAGTAACTATAGTTTTTGTTCTTTTAGTAACTATAGTTGTTGTTCTTTTAGTAACTATAGTTGTTGTTCTTGTTGTAACTATAGTTGTTGTTCTTGTAGTAACTATATTTGTTGTTGTAGTAGTAACTATAGTTGTTGTTCTTGTAGTAACTATCGTTGTTGTTCTTGTAGTAACTATAGCTGTTGTTGTAGCAACTATAGTTGTTGTTGTAGAAGTAACTATAGTTGTTGTTCTAATTGTAACTATAGTTGTTGTTCTTGTAGTAACTATAGTTTTTTGTTGTAGTAGTAACTATAGTTGTTGTTCTTGTAGTAACTATAGTTGTTGTTGTAGTAGTAACTATAGTTGTTGTTCTTGTAGTAACTATAGTTGTTGTTCTTGAAGCAACTATAGCTGTCGCTGTAGTAGTAACTGCAGCTGTTGTTTTTGAAGTAACTAGAGTTGTTGTTCTTGTAGTAACTTTAGTTATTAATTTAGTAGTAACTATAGTTGTTGTTCTTGTAGAAACTATAGTTGTTGTAGAAGTAACTATAGTTGTTGTTCTTATAGTAACTATAGTTGTTGTTGTAAAAGTAACTGCAGCTGTTGTTATTGTAGTAACTATAGTTGTTGTTTTAGTTGAAACTATAGTTGTTGTTCTTGTAGTAACTATAGTTGTTGTTGTAGTAGTAACTATAGTTGTTGTTCTTTTAGTAACTATAGTTGTTGTTCTTTTAGTAACTATAGTTGTTGTTTTGTTGTAACTATAGTTGTTGTTCTTGTAGCTACTATAGTTGTTAATGTAGTAGTAACAATAGTTGATGTTCTTGTAGTAACTATAGTTGTTGTTCTTGTAGTAACTATAGTTGTTCTTGTAGTAACTTCAGTTGTTAATTTAGTAATAACTATAGTTGTTGTTCTCGTAGTAACTATAGTTGTTGTAGTAGTAACTATAGTTGTTGTTGTTATAGTAACTATAGTTGTTGTTGTAATAGTAACTGCAGCTGTTGTTATTGTAGTAACTATAGTTGTTGTTGTAGTAGTAACTAAAGTTGTTGTTGTAGTAGTAACAATAGTGGTTGTTGTAGTAGAAACTGCAGCTGTTGTTGCTGAAGTAACTATAGTTGTTGTGGTAGTAGAAACTATAGTTGTTATTCTTGTAGTATCTGCAGCTGTTGTTGTAGTTTAACTATAGTTGTTGTTCTTGTAGTAACTATAGTTGTTGTAGTAGTATCTATAGTTGTTGTTCTTATAGTAACTATAGTTGTTGTTGTAATAGTAACTGCAGCTGTTGTTATTGTAGTAACTATAGTTGTTGTTCTTGTTGTAACTATAGTTGTTGTTCTTGTAGTAACTATAGTTGTTGTTGTAGTAGTAACTGCAGCTGTTGTTCTTTAAGTAACTATAGTCCTTGTTCTTGTAGTAACTATAGTTATTGTTGTAGTAGTAACTAAAGTTGTTGTTGTAGTAGTAACTATAGTGGTTGTTGTAGTAGAAACTGCAGCTGTTGTTGCTGAAGAAACTATAGTTGTTGTGGTAGTAGTAACTATAGTTGTTGTTCTTGTAGTATCTGAAGCTGTTGTTCTTGTAGTAACTATAGTTGTTGTTTTAGTAGTAACTATAGTTATTGTTGTGGTAGTAATTATAGTTGTTGTTCTTTTAGTAACTATAGTTGTTGTTCTTGTTGTAACTATAGTTGTTGTTCTTTTAGTAACTATAGTCGTTGTTCTTGTAGTAACTATAGTTGTTGTTGTAGTAGTAACTAAAGTTGTTGTTGTAGTAGTAACTATAGTGGTTGTTGTAGTAGAAACTGCAGCTGTTGTTGCTGAAGTAACTATAGTTGTTTTGGTAGTAGTAACTATAGTTGTTGTTCTTGTAGTATATGCAGCTGTTGTTCTTGTAGTAACTATAGTTGTTGTTTTAGTAGTAACTATAGTTGTTGTTGTAGTAGTAACTATAGTTGTTGTTCTTTTAGTAACTATAGTTTTTAGTGTAGTAGTAACTATAGTTGTTGTTCTTGTTGCAACTATAGTTGTTGTTGTAGTAGTAACTATAGTTGTTGTTGTAGTAGTAACTATAGTTGTTGATCTTGTAGTAACTATAGTTGTTGTTCTTGTAGTAACTATAGTTGTTGTTCTTGTAGCAACTATAGCTGTCGCTGTAGTAGTAACTGCAGCTGTTGTTTTTGTAGTAACTAGAGTTGTTGTTCTTGTAGTAACTTTAGTTGTTAATTTAGTAGTAACTATAGTTGTTGTACTTGTTGTAACTATAGTCGTTGTTCTTGTAGTAACTATAGTTGTTGTTGTAGTAGTAACTAAAGTTTTTGTTGTAGTAGTAACTATAGTGGTTGTTGTAGTAGAAACTGCAGCTGTTGTTGCTGAAGTAACTATAGTTGTTTTGGTAGTAGTAACTATAGTTGTTGTTCTTGTAGTATCTCAGCTGTTGTTCTTGTAGTAACTATAGTTGTTGTTTTAGTAGTAACTATTGTTGTTGTTGTAGTAGTAACTATAGTTGATGTTCTTTTAGTAACTATAGTTTTTGTTGTAGTAGTAATTATAGTTGTTGTTCTTGTTGTAACTATAGTTGTTGTTCTTATAGTAACTATAGTTGTTGTTGTAGTAGTAACTATAGTTGTTGTTCTTTTAGTAACTATAGTTGTTGTTCTTGTAGTAACTATAGTTGTTGTTGTAGTAGTAACTAAAGTTGTTGTTGTTGTAATAACTATAGTGGTTGTTGTAGTAGAAACTGCAGCTGTTGTTGCTGAAGTAACTATAGTTGTTTTGGTAGTAGTAACTATAGCTGTTGTTCTTGTAGTATATGCAGCTGTTGTTCTTGTAGTAACTATAGTGGTTGTTTTAGTAGTAACTTTAGTTGTTGTTGTAGAAGTAACTATAGTTGTTGTTCTTTTAGTAACTATAGTTTTTGTTGTAGTAGTAACTATAGTTGTTGTTCTTGTTGCAACTATAGTTGTTGTTGTAGTAGTAACTATAGTTGTTGTTGTAGTAGTAACTATAGTTGTTGTTCTTGTAGTAACTATAGTTGTTGTTCTTGTAGTAACTATAGTTGTTGTTCTTGTAGCAACTATAGCTGTCGCTGTTGTAGTAACTGCAGCTGTTGTTTTTGTAGTAACTAGAGTTGTTGTTCTTGTAGTAACTTTAGTTGTTAATTTAGTAGTAACTATAGTTGTTTTTCTTGTAGTAACTATAGTTGTTGTAGTAGATACTATAGTTGTTGTTCTTATAGTAACTATAGTTGTTGTTGTAATAGTAACTGCAGCTGTTGTTATTGTAGTAACTATAGTTGTTGTTTTTGTTGTAACTATAGTTGTAGTTCTTGTAGTAACTATAGTTGTTGTTATAGTAGTAACTATAGTTGTTGTTCTTTTAGTAACTATAGTTGTTGTTCTTTTAGTAACTATAGTTGTTGTTCTTGTTGTAACTATAGTTGTTGTTCCTGTAGTAACTTTAGTTGTTGTTGTAGTAGTAACTATAGAGGTTGTTGTAGTAGAAACTGCAGGTGTTGTTGCTGAAGTAACTATAGTTGTTGTGGAAGTAGTAACTATAGTTGTTGTTCTTGTAGTATATGCAGCTGTTGTTCTTGTAGTAACTATAGTTGTTGTTTTAGTAGTAACTATAGTTGTTGTTGTAGTAGTAACTATAGTTGTTGTTCTTTTAGTAACTATATTTTTTGTTGTAGTAGTAACTATAGTTGTTGTTCTTGTAGTAACTATGGTTGTTGTTCTTGTAGTAACTATAGTTGTTGTTCTTGTAGCAACTATAGCTGTCGCTGTAGTAGTAACTGCAGCTGTTGTTTTTGTAGTAACTAGAGTTGTTGTTCTTTTAGTAACTTTAGTTGTTAATTTAGTAGTAACTATAGTTGTTGTTATTGTAGTAACTATAGTTGTTGTAGTAGTAACTATAGTTGTTGTTCTTATAGTAACTATAGTTGTTGGTGTAATAGTAACTGCAGCTGTTGTTATTGTAGTAACTATAGTTGTTGTTCTTGTTGTAACTATAGTTGTTGTTCTTGTATTAACTATAGTTGTTGTTGTAGTAGTAACTATAGTCGTTGTTCTTTTAGTAACTATAGTTGTTGTTGTAGTAGTAACTATAGTTGTTGTTCTTGTAGTAACTATAGTTGTTGTTCTTGTAGCAACTATAGCTGTCGCTGAAGTAGTAACTGCAGCTGTTGTTTTTGTAGTAACTAGAGTTGTTATTCTTGTAGTAACTTTAGTTGTTAATTTAGTAATAACTATAGTTGTTGTTCTTGTAGTAACTATAGTTGTTGTAGTAGTAACTATAGTTGTTGTTCTTATAGTAACTATAGTTGCTGTTGTAATAGTAACCGCAGCTGTTGTTATTGTAGTAACTATAGTTGTTGTTCCTGTTGTAACTATAGTTGTTGTTCTTGTAGTAACTTTAGTTGTTGTTGAAGTAGTAACTATAGTTGTTGTTCTTGTGGTAACTATAGTTGTTGTTCTTGTAGTAACTATAGTTGTTGTTGTAGTAACTGTAGTTGTTGTTGTAGAAGTAACTATAGTTGCTGTTCTAATTGTAACTATAGTTGTTGTTCTTGTAGTAACTATAGTTTTTTGTTGTAGTAGTAACTGTAGCTGTTGTTCTTGTAGTAACTATAGTTGTTGTTGTTGTAGTAACTATAGTTGTTGTTCTTGTAGTAACTATAGTTGTTGTAGTAGTAACTATAGTTGTTGTTCTTATAGTAACTATAGTTGTTGTTGTTGTAATAGTAACTGCAGCTGTTGTTATTGTAGTAACTATAGTTGTTGTTCTTGTTGTAACTATAGTTGTTGTTCTTTTAGTAACTATAGTCGTTGTTCTTGTAGTAACTATAGTTGTTGTTGTAGTAGTAACTAAAGTTGTTGTTGTAGTAGTAACTATAGTGGTTGTTGTAGTAGAAACTGCAGCTGTTGTTGCTGAAGTAACTATAGTTGTTTTGGTAGTAGTAACTATAGTTGTTGTTTTGTAGTATCTGCAGCTGTTGTTCTTGTAGTAACTATAGTTGTTGTTCTTATAGTAACTATAGTTGTTGTTGTTGTAATAGTAACTGCAGCTGTTGTTATTGTAGTAACTATAGTTGTTGTTCTTGTTGTAACTATAGTTGTTGTTGTAGTAGTAACTATAGTCGTTGTTCTTGTAGTAACTATAGTTGTTGTAGTAGTAACTATAGTTGTTGTTCTTTTAGTAACTATAGTTGTTGTTCTTTTAGTAACTATAGTTGTTGTTCTTTTAGTAACTATAGTTGTTGTTCTTGTTGTAACTATAGTTGTTGTTCTTGTAGTAATTTTAGTTGTTGTTGTAGTAGTAACTATAGTTGTTGTTCTTTTTGTAACTATAATTGTTGTTCTTGTAGTAACTATAGTTGTTGTTGTAGTAACTATAGTTGTTGTTGTAGAAGTAACTATAGTTGTTGTTCTAATTGTTACTATAGTTGTTGTTCTTGTAGTAACTATAGTTTTTTGTTGTAGTAGTAACTATAGTTGTTTTTCTTGTAGTAACTATAGTTGTTGTTGTAGTAGTAACTATAGTTGTTGTTCTTGTAGTAACTATAGTTAGTTTAAACATATTTTATTTCAGAAAGATAATTGTACAATTATACATCATCTGTAAATACAAAGTATAGGATTAGAACGAAAGTAATACTACTTATATAGTTCTTCTCCTAGATGCTACATATTGTGAAACGTAGGCAGATTTAACAAGGTAATTCAACTCTCTGGAAGCAAGCAGGTTCAGCTCTGCCAATTATAGTATAGGTTTGTTGGTAAATTCATGAGAAGCCAGTTAACTCCCATTATAGCCATTAAGTGAAAGTATAGAGATAATTGATCGCAGACTATTCATGAGGTGTTGTATATACTAGGCAATATTTCAATTTAGTTGCAAGTAATTGGCAGAGCTGTATAATTGGTGAAATGTACATTATCAAGAGAAAAAAGAAGAAAAATGTGCAAAATCATGAGAAAAAGCAAAGAAAACATATGTAAATAGTAGGATGGGAGAGGGAGACCCTATATGGCCTTGAGGCAGACTCTAAGGTGGAACAGCATCTTTCATATTAATGAAACTGCTAACATAATGTTCAAATTAGTTAGAACTATAGTTGTTGTAGTAGTAACTATTGTTGTTGATCTTATAGTAACTATAGTTTTTGTTGCAATAGTAACTGCAGCTGTTGTTATTGTAGTAACTATAGTTGTTGTTCTTGTTGTAACTATAGTTGTAGTTCTTGTAGTAACTATAGTTGTTGTTGTAGTAGTAACTATAGTTGTTGTTCTTTTAGTAACTATAGTTGTTGTTCTTTTAGTAACTATAGTTGTTGTTCTTGTTGTAACTATAGTTGTTGTTCCTGTAGTAACTTTAGTTGTTGTTGTAGTAGAAACTGCAGGTGTTGTTGTAGTAGAAACTGCAGGTGTTGTTGCTGAAGTAACTATAGTTGTTGTGGAAGTAGTAACTATAGTTGTTGTTCTTGTAGTATATGCAGCTGTTGTTCTTGTAGTAACTATAGTTGTTGTTTTAGTAGTAACTATAGTTGTTGTTGTAGTAGTAACTATAGTTGTTGTTCTTTTAGTAACTATATTTTTTGTTGTAGTAGTAACTATAGTTGTTGTTCTTGTAGTAACTATGGTTGTTGTTCTTGTAGTAACTATAGTTGTTGTTCTTGTAGCAACTATAGCTGTCGCTGTAGTAGTAACTGCAGCTGTTGTTTTTGTAGTAACTAGAGTTGTTGTTCTTGTAGTAACTTTAGTTGTTAATTTAGTAGTAACTATAGTTGTTGTTCTTGTAGTAACTATAGTTGTTGTAGTAGTAACTATAGTTGTTGTTTTAGTAGTAACTATAGTTGTTGTTGTAGTAGTAACTATAGTTTTTGTTCTTTTAGTAACTATAGTTGTTGTTCTTTTAGTAACTATAGTTGTTGTTCTTGTTGTAACTATAGTTGTTGTTCTTGTAGTAACTATATTTGTTGTTGTAGTAGTAACTATAGTTGTTGTTCTTGTAGTAACTATCGTTGTTGTTCTTGTAGTAACTATAGCTGTTGTTGTAGCAACTATAGTTGTTGTTGTAGAAGTAACTATAGTTGTTGTTCTAATTGTAACTATAGTTGTTGTTCTTGTAGTAACTATAGTTTTTTGTTGTAGTAGTAACTATAGTTGTTGTTCTTGTAGTAACTATAGTTGTTGTTGTAGTAGTAACTATAGTTGTTGTTCTTGTAGTAACTATAGTTGTTGTTCTTGAAGCAACTATAGCTGTCGCTGTAGTAGTAACTGCAGCTGTTGTTTTTGAAGTAACTAGAGTTGTTGTTCTTGTAGTAACTTTAGTTATTAATTTAGTAGTAACTATAGTTGTTGTTCTTGTAGAAACTATAGTTGTTGTAGAAGTAACTATAGTTGTTGTTCTTATAGTAACTATAGTTGTTGTTGTAAAAGTAACTGCAGCTGTTGTTATTGTAGTAACTATAGTTGTTGTTTTAGTTGAAACTATAGTTGTTGTTCTTGTAGTAACTATAGTTGTTGTTGTAGTAGTAACTATAGTTGTTGTTCTTTTAGTAACTATAGTTGTTGTTCTTTTAGTAACTATAGTTGTTGTTTTGTTGTAACTATAGTTGTTGTTCTTGTAGCTACTATAGTTGTTAATGTAGTAGTAACAATAGTTGATGTTCTTGTAGTAACTATAGTTGTTGTTCTTGTAGTAACTATAGTTGTTCTTGTAGTAACTTCAGTTGTTAATTTAGTAATAACTATAGTTGTTGTTCTCGTAGTAACTATAGTTGTTGTAGTAGTAACTATAGTTGTTGTTGTTATAGTAACTATAGTTGTTGTTGTAATAGTAACTGCAGCTGTTGTTATTGTAGTAACTATAGTTGTTGTTGTAGTAGTAACTAAAGTTGTTGTTGTAGTAGTAACAATAGTGGTTGTTGTAGTAGAAACTGCAGCTGTTGTTGCTGAAGTAACTATAGTTGTTGTGGTAGTAGAAACTATAGTTGTTATTCTTGTAGTATCTGCAGCTGTTGTTGTAGTTTAACTATAGTTGTTGTTCTTGTAGTAACTATAGTTGTTGTAGTAGTATCTATAGTTGTTGTTCTTATAGTAACTATAGTTGTTGTTGTAATAGTAACTGCAGCTGTTGTTATTGTAGTAACTATAGTTGTTGTTCTTGTTGTAACTATAGTTGTTGTTCTTGTAGTAACTATAGTTGTTGTTGTAGTAGTAACTGCAGCTGTTGTTCTTTAAGTAACTATAGTCCTTGTTCTTGTAGTAACTATAGTTATTGTTGTAGTAGTAACTAAAGTTGTTGTTGTAGTAGTAACTATAGTGGTTGTTGTAGTAGAAACTGCAGCTGTTGTTGCTGAAGAAACTATAGTTGTTGTGGTAGTAGTAACTATAGTTGTTGTTCTTGTAGTATCTGAAGCTGTTGTTCTTGTAGTAACTATAGTTGTTGTTTTAGTAGTAACTATAGTTATTGTTGTGGTAGTAATTATAGTTGTTGTTCTTTTAGTAACTATAGTTGTTGTTCTTGTTGTAACTATAGTTGTTGTTCTTTTAGTAACTATAGTCGTTGTTCTTGTAGTAACTATAGTTGTTGTTGTAGTAGTAACTAAAGTTGTTGTTGTAGTAGTAACTATAGTGGTTGTTGTAGTAGAAACTGCAGCTGTTGTTGCTGAAGTAACTATAGTTGTTTTGGTAGTAGTAACTATAGTTGTTGTTCTTGTAGTATATGCAGCTGTTGTTCTTGTAGTAACTATAGTTGTTGTTTTAGTAGTAACTATAGTTGTTGTTGTAGTAGTAACTATAGTTGTTGTTCTTTTAGTAACTATAGTTTTTAGTGTAGTAGTAACTATAGTTGTTGTTCTTGTTGCAACTATAGTTGTTGTTGTAGTAGTAACTATAGTTGTTGTTGTAGTAGTAACTATAGTTGTTGATCTTGTAGTAACTATAGTTGTTGTTCTTGTAGTAACTATAGTTGTTGTTCTTGTAGCAACTATAGCTGTCGCTGTAGTAGTAACTGCAGCTGTTGTTTTTGTAGTAACTAGAGTTGTTGTTCTTGTAGTAACTTTAGTTGTTAATTTAGTAGTAACTATAGTTGTTGTACTTGTTGTAACTATAGTCGTTGTTCTTGTAGTAACTATAGTTGTTGTTGTAGTAGTAACTAAAGTTTTTGTTGTAGTAGTAACTATAGTGGTTGTTGTAGTAGAAACTGCAGCTGTTGTTGCTGAAGTAACTATAGTTGTTTTGGTAGTAGTAACTATAGTTGTTGTTCTTGTAGTATCTCAGCTGTTGTTCTTGTAGTAACTATAGTTGTTGTTTTAGTAGTAACTATTGTTGTTGTTGTAGTAGTAACTATAGTTGATGTTCTTTTAGTAACTATAGTTTTTGTTGTAGTAGTAATTATAGTTGTTGTTCTTGTTGTAACTATAGTTGTTGTTCTTATAGTAACTATAGTTGTTGTTGTAGTAGTAACTATAGTTGTTGTTCTTTTAGTAACTATAGTTGTTGTTCTTGTAGTAACTATAGTTGTTGTTCTTGTAGCAACTATAGCTGTCGCTGTAGTAGTAACTGCAGCTGTTGTTTTTGTAGTTACTAGAGTTGTTGTTCTTGAAGTAACTTTAGTTGTTAATTTAGTAGTAACTATAGTTGTTGTTCTGTTGTTGTAGTAACTATAGTTGTTGTTGTAGAAGTAACTATAGTTTTTGTTCTAATTGTAACTGTTATTTGTTCTTGTAGTAACTATAGTTTTTTGTTGTAGTAGTAACTATAGTTGTTGTTCTTGTAGTAACTATAGTTGTTGTTGTAGTAGTAACTATAGTTGTTGTTGTAGTAGTAACTATAGTTGTTGTTCTTTTAGTAACTATAGTTGTGTTCTTTAAGTAACTATAGTTGTTGTTCTTGTTGTAACTATAGTTGTTGTTCTTGTAGTAACTATATTTGTTGTTGTAGTAGTAACTATAGTTGTTGTTGTAGTAGTAACTGCAGCTGTAGTTTTTGAAGTAACTAGAGTTGTTGTTCTTGTAGTAACTTTAGTTGTTAATTAAGTAGTAACTATAGTTGTTGTTCTTGTAGTAACTATAGTTGTTGTAGTAGTAACTATAGTTGTTGTTCTTATAGTAACTATAGTTGTTGTTGTAATAGTAACTGCAGCAGTTGTTATTGTAGTAACTATAGTTGTTGTTCTTGTTGTAACTATAGTTGTTGTTCTTGTAGTAACTATAGTTGTTGTTGTAGTAGTAACTATAGTTGTTGTTCTTTTAGTACTATAGTTGTTGTTGTAATAGTAACTGCAGCAGTTGTTATTGTAGTAATTATAGTTGTTATTCTTGTTGTAACTATAAGTGTTGTTCTTGTTGTTACTATAGTTGTTGTTCTTGTAGTAACTATAGTTGTTAATGTAGTAGTAACTATAGTTGTTGTTCTTGTAGTAACTATAGTTGTTGTTCTTGTAATAACTATAGTTGTTGTTGTAGTAACTATAGTTGTTGTTGTAGAAGTAACTATAGTTGTTCTTCTAATTGTAACTATAGTTGTTGTTCTTGTAGTAACTTTAGTTTTTTTGTTGTAGTAGTAACTATAGTTGTTGTTCTGGTAGTAACTATAGTTGTTGTTCTTGTAGTAACTATAGTTGTTGTAGTAGAAACTATAGTTGTTGTTCTTATAGTAACTATAGTTGTTGTTGTAATAGCAACTGCAGCATTTGTTATTGTAGTAATTATAGTTGTTGTTCTTGTTGTAACTACAATTGTTGTTCTTTTAGTAACTATAGTCGTTGTTCTTGTAGTAACTATAGTTGTTGTTGTAGTAGTAACTAAAGTTGTTGTAGTAGTAGTAACTATAGTGGTTGTTGTAGTAGAAACTGCAGCTGTTGTTGCTGAAGTAACTATAGTTGTTGTGGTAGTAGTAACTATAGTTGTTGTTCTTGTAGTATCTGCAGCTGTTGTTCTTGTAGTAACTAAAGTTGTTGTTCTTTTAGTAACTATAGTTTTTGTTGTAGTAGTAACTATAGTTGTTTTTCTTGTTGTAACTATAGGTGTTGATCTTGTAGTAACTATAGTTGTTGTTGTAGTAGTAACTATAGTTGTTGTTCTTGTAGTAACTATAGTTGTTGTTCTTGTAGTAACTATAGTTGTTGTTCTTGTAGCAACTATAGCTGTCGCTGTAGTAGTAGCTGCAGCTGTTGTTTTTGTAGTAACTAGAGTTGTTGTTCTTGTAGTAACTTTAGTTGTTAATTTAGTAGTAACTATAGTTGTTGTTCTTGCAGTAACTATAGTTATTGTAGTAGAAACTATAGTTGTTGTTCTTATAGTATCTATAAATGTTGTTGTAATAGTAACTGCAGCTGTTGTTCTTGTAGTAACTATAGTTGTTGTTGTAGTAGTAACTATAGTTGTTGTTCTTGTTGTAACTATAGTTGTTGTTGTAGTATAAACTGCAGCTGTTGTTGCTGAAGTAACTATAGTTGTTGTTCTTGTAGTAACTATAGTTGTTCTTCTTGAAGTAACTATAGTTGTTGTTGTAGTAGTAACTATGGTTGTTGTTCTTGTAGTAACTGCAGCTGTTGTTCTTGAAGTAACTATAATTGTTGTTCTTGTAGTTACTATAGTTGCTGTTCTTGTAGTTATTATAGTGGTTGTTGTAGCAGTAACTATAGTTGTTGTAACTATAGTTGTTGTTCTTGTAGTAACTATAGCTGTTGTTCTTGACGTAACTATAGTGGTTGTTGTAGGAGTAACTATAGTTGTTGTAACTATAGTTGTTGTTCTTGTAGTAACCACAGTTGTTGTTCTTGTAGTAATTATAGTGGTTGTTTTAGTAGTAACAATAGTTGTTGTTGTAGTAGTAACTGCAGCTGTTGATAATGTAGTAACAATAGTTGTTGCTCTTGTAGTAACTATAGTTTTTGTTCGTGTGTTAACTATAGTTGTTGTTCTTGTAGTAACTATAGTTTTTGTTGTAGTAGTAACTATAGTTGTTGTTCTTGTTGTAACTATAGTTGTTGTTCTTGTAGTAACTATAGTTGTTAATCTTGTAGTAACTATAGTTTTTGTTATAGTAGTAACTATAGTTGTTGTTCTTGGTGAAACTATAGTTGTTGTTCTTGTAGTAACTATAGTTGTTGTTGTAGTTGTAACTAAAGTTGTTGTTCTTGTAGTAACTATAGTTGTTGTTCTTGTAGCAACTATAGCTGTCGCTGTAGTAGTAACTTTAGTTGTTAATTTAGTAGTAACTAGAGTTGTTGTTCTTGTAGTAACTTTAGTTGTTAATTTAGTAGTAACTATAGTTGTTGTTCTTGTAGTAACTATAGTTGTTGTAGCAGTAACTATAGTTGTTGTTTTAGTAGTAACTATAGTTGTTGTTGTAGTAGTAACTATAGTTATTGTTCTTTTAGTAACTATAGTTGTTGTTCTTTTAGTAACTATAGTTGTTGTTCTTGTTGTAACTATAGTTGTTGTTCTTGTAGTAACTATATTTGTTGTTGTAGTAGTAACTATAGTTGTTGTTCTTGTAGTAACTATAGTTGTTGTTCTTGTAGTAACTATAGTTGTTGTTGTAGCAACTATAGTTGTTGTTGTAGAAGTAACTATAGTTGTTGTTCTAATTGTAACTATAGTTGTTGTTCTTGTAGTTACTATAGTTTTTTGTTGTAGTAGTAACTAAAGTTGTTGTTCTTGTAGTAACTATAGTTGTTGTTCTTGTAGCAACTATAGCTGTCGCTGTAGTAGTAACTTTAGTTGTTAATTTAGTAGTAACTAGAGTTGTTGTTCTTGTAGTAACTTTAGTTGTTAATTTAGTAGTAACTATAGTTGTTGTTCTTGTAGTAACTATAGTTGTTGTAGTAGTAACTATAGTTGTTGTTTTAGTAGTAACTATAGTTGTTGTTGTAGTAGTAACTATAGTTTTTGTTCTTTTAGTAACTATAGTTGTTGTTCTTTTAGTAACTATAGTTGTTGTTCTTGTTGTAACTATAGTTGTTGTTCTTGTAGTAACTATATTTGTTGTTGTAGTAGTAACTATAGTTGTTGTTCTTGTAGTAACTATAGTTGTTGTTCTTGTAGTAACTATAGCTGTTGTTGTAGCAACTATAGTTGTTGTTGTAGAAGTAACTATAGTTGTTGTTCTAATTGTAACTATAGTTGTTGTTCTTGTAGTAACTATAGTTTTTTGTTGTAGTAGTAACTATAGTTGTTGTTCTTGTAGTAACTATAGTTGTTGTTGTAGTAGTAACTATAGTTGTTGTTCTTGTAGTAACTATAGTTGTTGTTCTTGAAGCAACTATAGCTGTCGCTGTAGTAGTAACTGCAGCTGTTGTTTTTGAAGTAACTAGAGTTGTTGTTCTTGTAGTAACTTTAGTTATTAATTTAGTAGTAACTATAGTTGTTGTTCTTGTAGAAACTATAGTTGTTGTAGAAGTAACTATAGTTGTTGTTCTTATAGTAACTATAGTTGTTGTTGTAATAGTAACTGCAGCTGTTGTTATTGTAGTAACTATAGTTGTTGTTTTAGTTGAAACTATAGTTGTTGTTCTTGTAGTAACTATAGTTGTTGTTGTAGTAGTAACTATAGTTGTTGTTCTTTTAGTAACTATAGTTGTTGTTTTGTTGTAACTATAGTTGTTGTTCTTGTAGCTACTATAGTTGTTAATGTAGTAGTAACAATAGCTGATGTTCTTGTAGTAACTATAGTTGTTGTTCTTGTAGTAACTATAGTTGTTGTTGTAGTAACTATAGTTGTTGTTGTAGAAGTAACTATAGTTGTTGTTCTAATTGTAACTATAGTTGTTGTTCTTGTAGTAACTATAGTTTTTTGTTGTAGTAGTAACTATAGTTGTTGTTCTGGTAGTAACTATAGTTGTTGTTCTTGTAGTAATTTTAGTTGTTGTTGTAGTAGTAACTATAGTTGTTGTTCTTTTAGTAACTATAGTTGTTGTTCTTGTAGTAACTATAGTTGTTGTTGTAGTAACTATAGTTGTTGTTGTAGAAGTAACTATAGTTGTTGTTCTAATTGTTACTATAGTTGTTGTTCTTGTAGTAACTATAGTTTTTTGTTGTAGTAGTAACTATAGTTGTTTTTCTTGTAGTAACTATAGTTGTTGTTGTAGTAGTAACTATAGTTGTTGTTCTTGTTGTAACTATAGTTGTTGTTCTTGTAGCAATTATAGCTGTCGCTGTAGTATTAACTGCAGCTGTTGTTTTTGTAGTAACTAGAGTTGTTGTTCTTGTAGTAACTTTAGTTATTAATTTAGAAGTAACTATAGTTGTTGTACTTGTTGTAACTATAGTTGTTGTTCTTGTAGTAACTATAGTTGTTGTTGTAGTAGTAACTATAGTTATTGTTCTTTTAGTAACTATAGTTGTTGTTCTTTTAGTAACTATAGTTGTTGTTCTTGTTGTAACTATAGTTGTTGTTCTTGTAGTAATTTTAGTTGTTGTTGTAGTAGTAACTATAGTTGTTGTTCTTTTAGTAACTATAGTTGTTGTTCTTGTAGTAACTATAGTTGTTGTTGTAGTAACTATAGTTGTTGTTGTAGAAGTAACTATAGTTGTTGTTCTAATTGTTACTATAGTTGTTGCTCTTGTAGTAACTATAGTTTTTTGTTGTAGTAGTAACTATAGTTGTTTTTCTTGTAGTAACTATAGTTGTTGTTGTAGTAGTAACTATAGTTGTTGTTCTTGTAGTAACTATAGTTGTTGTAGTAGTAACTATAGTTGTTGTTCTTATAGTAACTATAGTTGTTGTTGTAATAGTAACTGCAGCTGTTGTTATTGTAGTAACTATAGTTGTTGTTCTTGTTGTAACTATAGTTGTTGTTCTTGTATTAACTATAGTTGTTGTTGTAGTAGTAACTATAGTCGTTGTTCTTTTAGTAACTATAGTTGTTGTTCTTTTAGTAACTATAGTTGTTGTTCTTGTTGTAACTATAGTTGTTGTTCTTGTAGTAACTTTAGTTGTTGTTGTAGTAGTAACTATAGTTGTTGTTCTTTTAGTAACTATAGTTGTTGTTCTTATAGTAACTATAGTTGTTGTTGTTGTAATAGTAACTGCAGCTGTTGTTATTGTAGTAACTATAGTTGTTGTTCTTGTTGTAACTATAGTTGTTGTTCTTTTAGTAACTATAGTCGTTGTTCTTGTAGTAACTATAGTTGTTGTTGTAGTAGTAACTAAAGTTTTTGTTGTAGTAGTAACTATAGTGGTTGTTGTAGTAGAAACTGCAGCTGTTGTTGCTGAAGTAACTATAGTTGTTTTGGTAGTAGTAACTATAGTTGTTGTTCTTGTAGTATCTCAGCTGTTGTTCTTGTAGTAACTATAGTTGTTGTTTTAGTAGTAACTATTGTTGTTGTTGTAGTAGTAACTATAGTTGATGTTCTTTTAGTAACTATAGTTTTTGTTGTAGTAGTAATTATAGTTGTTGTTCTTGTTGTAACTATAGTTGTTGTTCTTATAGTAACTATAGTTGTTGTTGTAGTAGTAACTATAGTTGTTGTTCTTTTAGTAACTATAGTTGTTGTTCTTGTAGTAACTATAGTTGTTGTTCTTGTAGCAACTATAGCTGTCGCTGTAGTAGTAACTGCAGCTGTTGTTTTTGTAGTTACTAGAGTTGTTGTTCTTGAAGTAACTTTAGTTGTTAATTTAGTAGTAACTATAGTTGTTGTTCTGTTGTTGTAGTAACTATAGTTGTTGTTGTAGAAGTAACTATAGTTTTTGTTCTAATTGTAACTGTTATTTGTTCTTGTAGTAACTATAGTTTTTTGTTGTAGTAGTAACTATAGTTGTTGTTCTTGTAGTAACTATAGTTGTTGTTGTAGTAGTAACTATAGTTGTTGTTGTAGTAGTAACTATAGTTGTTGTTCTTTTAGTAACTATAGTTGTGTTCTTTAAGTAACTATAGTTGTTGTTCTTGTTGTAACTATAGTTGTTGTTCTTGTAGTAACTATATTTGTTGTTGTAGTAGTAACTATAGTTGTTGTTGTAGTAGTAACTGCAGCTGTAGTTTTTGAAGTAACTAGAGTTGTTGTTCTTGTAGTAACTTTAGTTGTTAATTAAGTAGTAACTATAGTTGTTGTTCTTGTAGTAACTATAGTTGTTGTAGTAGTAACTATAGTTGTTGTTCTTATAGTAACTATAGTTGTTGTTGTAATAGTAACTGCAGCAGTTGTTATTGTAGTAACTATAGTTGTTGTTCTTGTTGTAACTATAGTTGTTGTTCTTGTAGTAACTATAGTTGTTGTTGTAGTAGTAACTATAGTTGTTGTTCTTTTAGTACTATAGTTGTTGTTGTAATAGTAACTGCAGCAGTTGTTATTGTAGTAATTATAGTTGTTATTCTTGTTGTAACTATAAGTGTTGTTCATGTTGTTACTATAGTTGTTGTTCTTGTAGTAACTATAGTTGTTAATGTAGTAGTAACTATAGTTGTTGTTCTTGTAGTAACTATAGTTGTTGTTCTTGTAATAACTATAGTTGTTGTTGTAGTAACTATAGTTGTTGTTGTAGAAGTAACTATAGTTGTTCTTCTAATTGTAACTATAGTTGTTGTTCTTGTAGTAACTTTAGTTTTTTTGTTGTAGTAGTAACTATAGTTGTTGTTCTGGTAGTAACTATAGTTGTTGTTCTTGTAGTAACTATAGTTGTTGTAGTAGAAACTATAGTTGTTGTTCTTATAGTAACTATAGTTGTTGTTGTAATAGCAACTGCAGCATTTGTTATTGTAGTAATTATAGTTGTTGTTCTTGTTGTAACTACAATTGTTGTTCTTTTAGTAACTATAGTCGTTGTTCTTGTAGTAACTATAGTTGTTGTTGTAGTAGTAACTAAAGTTGTTGTAGTAGTAGTAACTATAGTGGTTGTTGTAGTAGAAACTGCAGCTGTTGTTGCTGAAGTAACTATAGTTGTTGTGGTAGTAGTAACTATAGTTGTTGTTCTTGTAGTATCTGCAGCTGTTGTTCTTGTAGTAACTAAAGTTGTTGTTCTTTTAGTAACTATAGTTTTTGTTGTAGTAGTAACTATAGTTGTTTTTCTTGTTGTAACTATAGGTGTTGATCTTGTAGTAACTATAGTTGTTGTTGTAGTAGTAACTATAGTTGTTGTTCTTGTAGTAACTATAGTTGTTGTTCTTGTAGTAACTATAGTTGTTGTTCTTGTAGCAACTATAGCTGTCGCTGTAGTAGTAGCTGCAGCTGTTGTTTTTGTAGTAACTAGAGTTGTTGTTCTTGTAGTAACTTTAGTTGTTAATTTAGTAGTAACTATAGTTGTTGTTCTTGCAGTAACTATAGTTATTGTAGTAGAAACTATAGTTGTTGTTCTTATAGTATCTATAAATGTTGTTGTAATAGTAACTGCAGCTGTTGTTCTTGTAGTAACTATAGTTGTTGTTGTAGTAGTAACTATAGTTGTTGTTCTTGTTGTAACTATAGTTGTTGTTGTAGTATAAACTGCAGCTGTTGTTGCTGAAGTAACTATAGTTGTTGTTCTTGTAGTAACTATAGTTGTTCTTCTTGAAGTAACTATAGTTGTTGTTGTAGTAGTAACTATGGTTGTTGTTCTTGTAGTAACTGCAGCTGTTGTTCTTGAAGTAACTATAATTGTTGTTCTTGTAGTTACTATAGTTGCTGTTCTTGTAGTTATTATAGTGGTTGTTGTAGCAGTAACTATAGTTGTTGTAACTATAGTTGTTGTTCTTGTAGTAACTATAGCTGTTGTTCTTGACGTAACTATAGTGGTTGTTGTAGGAGTAACTATAGTTGTTGTAACTATAGTTGTTGTTCTTGTAGTAACCACAGTTGTTGTTCTTGTAGTAATTATAGTGGTTGTTTTAGTAGTAACAATAGTTGTTGTTGTAGTAGTAACTGCAGCTGTTGATAATGTAGTAACAATAGTTGTTGCTCTTGTAGTAACTATAGTTTTTGTTCGTGTGTTAACTATAGTTGTTGTTCTTGTAGTAACTATAGTTTTTGTTGTAGTAGTAACTATAGTTGTTGTTCTTGTTGTAACTATAGTTGTTGATGTAGTAACTATAGTTGTTAATCTTGTAGTAACTATAGTTTTTGTTATAGTAGTAACTATAGTTGTTGTTCTTGGTGAAACTATAGTTGTTGTTCTTGTAGTAACTATAGTTGTTGTTGTAGTTGTAACTAAAGTTGTTGTTCTTGTAGTAACTATAGTTGTTGTTCTTGTAGCAACTATAGCTGTCGCTGTAGTAGTAACTTTAGTTGTTAATTTAGTAGTAACTAGAGTTGTTGTTCTTGTAGTAACTTTAGTTGTTAATTTAGTAGTAACTATAGTTGTTGTTCTTGTAGTAACTATAGTTGTTGTAGCAGTAACTATAGTTGTTGTTTTAGTAGTAACTATAGTTGTTGTTGTAGTAGTAACTATAGTTATTGTTCTTTTAGTAACTATAGTTGTTGTTCTTTTAGTAACTATAGTTGTTGTTCTTGTTGTAACTATAGTTGTTGTTCTTGTAGTAACTATATTTGTTGTTGTAGTAGTAACTATAGTTGTTGTTCTTGTAGTAACTATAGTTGTTGTTCTTGTAGTAACTATAGTTGTTGTTGTAGCAACTATAGTTGTTGTTGTAGAAGTAACTATAGTTGTTGTTCTAATTGTAACTATAGTTGTTGTTCTTGTAGTTACTATAGTTTTTTGTTGTAGTAGTAACTAAAGTTGTTGTTCTTGTAGTAACTATAGTTGTTGTTCTTGTAGCAACTATAGCTGTCGCTGTAGTAGTAACTTTAGTTGTTAATTTAGTAGTAACTAGAGTTGTTGTTCTTGTAGTAACTTTAGTTGTTAATTTAGTAGTAACTATAGTTGTTGTTCTTGTAGTAACTATAGTTGTTGTAGTAGTAACTATAGTTGTTGTTTTAGTAGTAACTATAGTTGTTGTTGTAGTAGTAACTATAGTTTTTGTTCTTTTAGTAACTATAGTTGTTGTTCTTTTAGTAACTATAGTTGTTGTTCTTGTTGTAACTATAGTTGTTGTTCTTGTAGTAACTATATTTGTTGTTGTAGTAGTAACTATAGTTGTTGTTCTTGTAGTAACTATAGTTGTTGTTCTTGTAGTAACTATAGCTGTTGTTGTAGCAACTATAGTTGTTGTTGTAGAAGTAACTATAGTTGTTGTTCTAATTGTAACTATAGTTGTTGTTCTTGTAGTAACTATAGTTTTTTGTTGTAGTAGTAACTATAGTTGTTGTTCTTGTAGTAACTATAGTTGTTGTTGTAGTAGTAACTATAGTTGTTGTTCTTGTAGTAACTATAGTTGTTGTTCTTGAAGCAACTATAGCTGTCGCTGTAGTAGTAACTGCAGCTGTTGTTTTTGAAGTAACTAGAGTTGTTGTTCTTGTAGTAACTTTAGTTATTAATTTAGTAGTAACTATAGTTGTTGTTCTTGTAGAAACTATAGTTGTTGTAGAAGTAACTATAGTTGTTGTTCTTATAGTAACTATAGTTGTTGTTGTAATAGTAACTGCAGCTGTTGTTATTGTAGTAACTATAGTTGTTGTTTTAGTTGAAACTATAGTTGTTGTTCTTGTAGTAACTATAGTTGTTGTTGTAGTAGTAACTATAGTTGTTGTTCTTTTAGTAACTATAGTTGTTGTTTTGTTGTAACTATAGTTGTTGTTCTTGTAGCTACTATAGTTGTTAATGTAGTAGTAACAATAGCTGATGTTCTTGTAGTAACTATAGTTGTTGTTCTTGTAGTAACTATAGTTGTTGTTGTAGTAACTATAGTTGTTGTTGTAGAAGTAACTATAGTTGTTGTTCTAATTGTAACTATAGTTGTTGTTCTTGTAGTAACTATAGTTTTTTGTTGTAGTAGTAACTATAGTTGTTGTTCTTGTAGTAACTATAGTTGTTGTTCTTGTAGTAATTTTAGTTGTTGTTGTAGTAGTAACTATAGTTGTTGTTCTTTTAGTAACTATAGTTGTTGTTCTTGTAGTAACTATAGTTGTTGTTGTAGTAACTATAGTTGTTGTTGTAGAAGTAACTATAGTTGTTGTTCTAATTGTTACTATAGTTGTTGTTCTTGTAGTAACTATAGTTTTTTGTTGTAGTAGTAACTATAGTTGTTTTTCTTGTAGTAACTATAGTTGTTGTTGTAGTAGTAACTATAGTTGTTGTTCTTGTTGTAACTATAGTTGTTGTTCTTGTAGCAATTATAGCTGTCGCTGTAGTATTAACTGCAGCTGTTGTTTTTGTAGTAACTAGAGTTGTTGTTCTTGTAGTAACTTTAGTTATTAATTTAGAAGTAACTATAGTTGTTGTACTTGTTGTAACTATAGTTGTTGTTCTTGTAGTAACTATAGTTGTTGTTGTAGTAGTAACTATAGTTATTGTTCTTTTAGTAACTATAGTTGTTGTTCTTTTAGTAACTATAGTTGTTGTTCTTGTTGTAACTATAGTTGTTGTTCTTGTAGTAATTTTAGTTGTTGTTGTAGTAGTAACTATAGTTGTTGTTCTTTTAGTAACTATAGTTGTTGTTCTTGTAGTAACTATAGTTGTTGTTGTAGTAACTATAGTTGTTGTTGTAGAAGTAACTATAGTTGTTGTTCTAATTGTTACTATAGTTGTTGCTCTTGTAGTAACTATAGTTTTTTGTTGTAGTAGTAACTATAGTTGTTTTTCTTGTAGTAACTATAGTTGTTGTTGTAGTAGTAACTATAGTTGTTGTTCTTGTAGTAACTATAGTTGTTGTAGTAGTAACTATAGTTGTTGTTCTTATAGTAACTATAGTTGTTGTTGTAATAGTAACTGCAGCTGTTGTTATTGTAGTAACTATAGTTGTTGTTCTTGTTGTAACTATAGTTGTTGTTCTTGTATTAACTATAGTTGTTGTTGTAGTAGTAACTATAGTCGTTGTTCTTTTAGTAACTATAGTTGTTGTTCTTTTAGTAACTATAGTTGTTGTTCTTGTTGTAACTATAGTTGTTGTTCTTGTAGTAACTTTAGTTGTTGTTGTAGTAGTAACTATAGTTGTTGTTCTTTTAGTAACTATAGTTGTTGTTCTTATAGTAACTATAGTTGTTGTTGTTGTAATAGTAACTGCAGCTGTTGTTATTGTAGTAACTATAGTTGTTGTTCTTGTTGTAACTATAGTTGTTGTTCTTTTAGTAACTATAGTCGTTGTTCTTGTAGTAACTATAGTTGTTGTTGTAGTAGTAACTAAAGTTTTTGTTGTAGTAGTAACTATAGTGGTTGTTGTAGTAGAAACTGCAGCTGTTGTTGCTGAAGTAACTATAGTTGTTTTGGTAGTAGTAACTATAGTTGTTGTTCTTGTAGTATCTCAGCTGTTGTTCTTGTAGTAACTATAGTTGTTGTTTTAGCAGTAACTATTGTTGTTGTTGTAGTAGTAACTATAGTTGATGTTCTTTTAGTAACTATAGTTTTTGTTGTAGTAGTAATTATAGTTGTTGTTCTTGTTGTAACTATAGTTGTTGTTCTTATAGTAACTATAGTTGTTGTTGTAGTAGTAACTATAGTTGTTGTTCTTTTAGTAACTATAGTTGTTGTTCTTGTAGTAACTATAGTTGTTGTTCTTGTAGCAACTATAGCTGTCGCTGTAGTAGTAACTGCAGCTGTTGTTTTTGTAGTTACTAGAGTTGTTGTTCTTGAAGTAACTTTAGTTGTTAATTTAGTAGTAACTATAGTTGTTGTTCTGTTGTTGTAGTAACTATAGTTGTTGTTGTAGAAGTAACTATAGTTTTTGTTCTAATTGTAACTGTTATTTGTTCTTGTAGTAACTATAGTTTTTTGTTGTAGTAGTAACTATAGTTGTTGTTCTTGTAGTAACTATAGTTGTTGTTGTAGTAGTAACTATAGTTGTTGTTGTAGTAGTAACTATAGTTGTTGTTCTTTTAGTAACTATAGTTGTGTTCTTTAAGTAACTATAGTTGTTGTTCTTGTTGTAACTATAGTTGTTGTTCTTGTAGTAACTATATTTGTTGTTGTAGTAGTAACTATAGTTGTTGTTGTAGTAGTAACTGCAGCTGTAGTTTTTGAAGTAACTAGAGTTGTTGTTCTTGTAGTAACTTTAGTTGTTAATTAAGTAGTAACTATAGTTGTTGTTCTTGTAGTAACTATAGTTGTTGTAGTAGTAACTATAGTTGTTGTTCTTATAGTAACTATAGTTGTTGTTGTAATAGTAACTGCAGCAGTTGTTATTGTAGTAACTATAGTTGTTGTTCTTGTTGTAACTATAGTTGTTGTTCTTGTAGTAACTATAGTTGTTGTTGTAGTAGTAACTATAGTTGTTGTTCTTTTAGTACTATAGTTGTTGTTGTAATAGTAACTGCAGCAGTTGTTATTGTAGTAATTATAGTTGTTATTCTTGTTGTAACTATAAGTGTTGTTCTTGTTGTTACTATAGTTGTTGTTCTTGTAGTAACTATAGTTGTTAATGTAGTAGTAACTATAGTTGTTGTTCTTGTAGTAACTATAGTTGTTGTTCTTGTAATAACTATAGTTGTTGTTGTAGTAACTATAGTTGTTGTTGTAGAAGTAACTATAGTTGTTCTTCTAATTGTAACTATAGTTGTTGTTCTTGTAGTAACTTTAGTTTTTTTGTTGTAGTAGTAACTATAGTTGTTGTTCTGGTAGTAACTATAGTTGTTGTTCTTGTAGTAACTATAGTTGTTGTAGTAGAAACTATAGTTGTTGTTCTTATAGTAACTATAGTTGTTGTTGTAATAGCAACTGCAGCATTTGTTATTGTAGTAATTATAGTTGTTGTTCTTGTTGTAACTACAATTGTTGTTCTTTTAGTAACTATAGTCGTTGTTCTTGTAGTAACTATAGTTGTTGTTGTAGTAGTAACTAAAGTTGTTGTAGTAGTAGTAACTATAGTGGTTGTTGTAGTAGAAACTGCAGCTGTTGTTGCTGAAGTAACTATAGTTGTTGTGGTAGTAGTAACTATAGTTGTTGTTCTTGTAGTATCTGCAGCTGTTGTTCTTGTAGTAACTAAAGTTGTTGTTCTTTTAGTAACTATAGTTTTTGTTGTAGTAGTAACTATAGTTGTTTTTCTTGTTGTAACTATAGGTGTTGATCTTGTAGTAACTATAGTTGTTGTTGTAGTAGTAACTATAGTTGTTGTTCTTGTAGTAACTATAGTTGTTGTTCTTGTAGTAACTATAGTTGTTGTTCTTGTAGCAACTATAGCTGTCGCTGTAGTAGTAGCTGCAGCTGTTGTTTTTGTAGTAACTAGAGTTGTTGTTCTTGTAGTAACTTTAGTTGTTAATTTAGTAGTAACTATAGTTGTTGTTCTTGCAGTAACTATAGTTATTGTAGTAGAAACTATAGTTGTTGTTCTTATAGTATCTATAAATGTTGTTGTAATAGTAACTGCAGCTGTTGTTCTTGTAGTAACTATAGTTGTTGTTGTAGTAGTAACTATAGTTGTTGTTCTTGTTGTAACTATAGTTGTTGTTGTAGTATAAACTGCAGCTGTTGTTGCTGAAGTAACTATAGTTGTTGTTCTTGTAGTAACTATAGTTGTTCTTCTTGAAGTAACTATAGTTGTTGTTGTAGTAGTAACTATGGTTGTTGTTCTTGTAGTAACTGCAGCTGTTGTTCTTGAAGTAACTATAATTGTTGTTCTTGTAGTTACTATAGTTGCTGTTCTTGTAGTTATTATAGTGGTTGTTGTAGCAGTAACTATAGTTGTTGTAACTATAGTTGTTGTTCTTGTAGTAACTATAGCTGTTGTTCTTGACGTAACTATAGTGGTTGTTGTAGGAGTAACTATAGTTGTTGTAACTATAGTTGTTGTTCTTGTAGTAACCACAGTTGTTGTTCTTGTAGTAATTATAGTGGTTGTTTTAGTAGTAACAATAGTTGTTGTTGTAGTAGTAACTGCAGCTGTTGATAATGTAGTAACAATAGTTGTTGCTCTTGTAGTAACTATAGTTTTTGTTCGTGTGTTAACTATAGTTGTTGTTCTTGTAGTAACTATAGTTTTTGTTGTAGTAGTAACTATAGTTGTTGTTCTTGTTGTAACTATAGTTGTTGTTCTTGTAGTAACTATAGTTGTTAATCTTGTAGTAACTATAGTTTTTGTTATAGTAGTAACTATAGTTGTTGTTCTTGGTGAAACTATAGTTGTTGTTCTTGTAGTAACTATAGTTGTTGTTGTAGTTGTAACTAAAGTTGTTGTTCTTGTAGTAACTATAGTTGTTGTTCTTGTAGCAACTATAGCTGTCGCTGTAGTAGTAACTTTAGTTGTTAATTTAGTAGTAACTAGAGTTGTTGTTCTTGTAGTAACTTTAGTTGTTAATTTAGTAGTAACTATAGTTGTTGTTCTTGTAGTAACTATAGTTGTTGTAGCAGTAACTATAGTTGTTGTTTTAGTAGTAACTATAGTTGTTGTTGTAGTAGTAACTATAGTTATTGTTCTTTTAGTAACTATAGTTGTTGTTCTTTTAGTAACTATAGTTGTTGTTCTTGTTGTAACTATAGTTGTTGTTCTTGTAGTAACTATATTTGTTGTTGTAGTAGTAACTATAGTTGTTGTTCTTGTAGTAACTATAGTTGTTGTTCTTGTAGTAACTATAGTTGTTGTTGTAGCAACTATAGTTGTTGTTGTAGAAGTAACTATAGTTGTTGTTCTAATTGTAACTATAGTTGTTGTTCTTGTAGTTACTATAGTTTTTTGTTGTAGTAGTAACTAAAGTTGTTGTTCTTGTAGTAACTATAGTTGTTGTTCTTGTAGCAACTATAGCTGTCGCTGTAGTAGTAACTTTAGTTGTTAATTTAGTAGTAACTAGAGTTGTTGTTCTTGTAGTAACTTTAGTTGTTAATTTAGTAGTAACTATAGTTGTTGTTCTTGTAGTAACTATAGTTGTTGTAGTAGTAACTATAGTTGTTGTTTTAGTAGTAACTATAGTTGTTGTTGTAGTAGTAACTATAGTTTTTGTTCTTTTAGTAACTATAGTTGTTGTTCTTTTAGTAACTATAGTTGTTGTTCTTGTTGTAACTATAGTTGTTGTTCTTGTAGTAACTATATTTGTTGTTGTAGTAGTAACTATAGTTGTTGTTCTTGTAGTAACTATAGTTGTTGTTCTTGTAGTAACTATAGCTGTTGTTGTAGCAACTATAGTTGTTGTTGTAGAAGTAACTATAGTTGTTGTTCTAATTGTAACTATAGTTGTTGTTCTTGTAGTAACTATAGTTTTTTGTTGTAGTAGTAACTATAGTTGTTGTTCTTGTAGTAACTATAGTTGTTGTTGTAGTAGTAACTATAGTTGTTGTTCTTGTAGTAACTATAGTTGTTGTTCTTGAAGCAACTATAGCTGTCGCTGTAGTAGTAACTGCAGCTGTTGTTTTTGAAGTAACTAGAGTTGTTGTTCTTGTAGTAACTTTAGTTATTAATTTAGTAGTAACTATAGTTGTTGTTCTTGTAGAAACTATAGTTGTTGTAGAAGTAACTATAGTTGTTGTTCTTATAGTAACTATAGTTGTTGTTGTAATAGTAACTGCAGCTGTTGTTATTGTAGTAACTATAGTTGTTGTTTTAGTTGAAACTATAGTTGTTGTTCTTGTAGTAACTATAGTTGTTGTTGTAGTAGTAACTATAGTTGTTGTTCTTTTAGTAACTATAGTTGTTGTTTTGTTGTAACTATAGTTGTTGTTCTTGTAGCTACTATAGTTGTTAATGTAGTAGTAACAATAGCTGATGTTCTTGTAGTAACTATAGTTGTTGTTCTTGTAGTAACTATAGTTGTTGTTGTAGTAACTATAGTTGTTGTTGTAGAAGTAACTATAGTTGTTGTTCTAATTGTAACTATAGTTGTTGTTCTTGTAGTAACTATAGTTTTTTGTTGTAGTAGTAACTATAGTTGTTGTTCTGGTAGTAACTATAGTTGTTGTTCTTGTAGTAATTTTAGTTGTTGTTGTAGTAGTAACTATAGTTGTTGTTCTTTTAGTAACTATAGTTGTTGTTCTTGTAGTAACTATAGTTGTTGTTGTAGTAACTATAGTTGTTGTTGTAGAAGTAACTATAGTTGTTGTTCTAATTGTTACTATAGTTGTTGTTCTTGTAGTAACTATAGTTTTTTGTTGTAGTAGTAACTATAGTTGTTTTTCTTGTAGTAACTATAGTTGTTGTTGTAGTAGTAACTATAGTTGTTGTTCTTGTAGTAACTATAGTTGTTGTTGTAATAGTAACTGCAGCTGTTGTTATTGTAGTAACTATAGTTGTTGTTCTTGTTGTAACTATAGTTGTTGTTCTTGTATTAACTATAGTTGTTGTTGTAGTAGTAACTATAGTCGTTGTTCTTTTAGTAACTATAGTTGTTGTTCTTTTAGTAACTATAGTTGTTGTTCTTGTTGTAACTATAGTTGTTGTTCTTGTAGTAACTTTAGTTGTTGTTGTAGTAGTAACTATAGTTGTTGTTCTTTTAGTAACTATAGTTGTTGTTCTTATAGTAACTATAGTTGTTGTTGTTGTAATAGTAACTGCAGCTGTTGTTATTGTAGTAACTATAGTTGTTGTTCTTGTTGTAACTATAGTTGTTGTTCTTTTAGTAACTATAGTCGTTGTTCTTGTAGTAACTATAGTTGTTGTTGTAGTAGTAACTAAAGTTTTTGTTGTAGTAGTAACTATAGTGGTTGTTGTAGTAGAAACTGCAGCTGTTGTTGCTGAAGTAACTATAGTTGTTTTGGTAGTAGTAACTATAGTTGTTGTTCTTGTAGTATCTCAGCTGTTGTTCTTGTAGTAACTATAGTTGTTGTTTTAGTAGTAACTATTGTTGTTGTTGTAGTAGTAACTATAGTTGATGTTCTTTTAGTAACTATAGTTTTTGTTGTAGTAGTAATTATAGTTGTTGTTCTTGTTGTAACTATAGTTGTTGTTCTTATAGTAACTATAGTTGTTGTTGTAGTAGTAACTATAGTTGTTGTTCTTTTAGTAACTATAGTTGTTGTTCTTGTAGTAACTATAGTTGTTGTTCTTGTAGCAACTATAGCTGTCGCTGTAGTAGTAACTGCAGCTGTTGTTTTTGTAGTTACTAGAGTTGTTGTTCTTGAAGTAACTTTAGTTGTTAATTTAGTAGTAACTATAGTTGTTGTTCTGTTGTTGTAGTAACTATAGTTGTTGTTGTAGAAGTAACTATAGTTTTTGTTCTAATTGTAACTGTTATTTGTTCTTGTAGTAACTATAGTTTTTTGTTGTAGTAGTAACTATAGTTGTTGTTCTTGTAGTAACTATAGTTGTTGTTGTAGTAGTAACTATAGTTGTTGTTGTAGTAGTAACTATAGTTGTTGTTCTTTTAGTAACTATAGTTGTGTTCTTTAAGTAACTATAGTTGTTGTTCTTGTTGTAACTATAGTTGTTGTTCTTGTAGTAACTATATTTGTTGTTGTAGTAGTAACTATAGTTGTTGTTGTAGTAGTAACTGCAGCTGTAGTTTTTGAAGTAACTAGAGTTGTTGTTCTTGTAGTAACTTTAGTTGTTAATTAAGTAGTAACTATAGTTGTTGTTCTTGTAGTAACTATAGTTGTTGTAGTAGTAACTATAGTTGTTGTTCTTATAGTAACTATAGTTGTTGTTGTAATAGTAACTGCAGCAGTTGTTATTGTAGTAACTATAGTTGTTGTTCTTGTTGTAACTATAGTTGTTGTTCTTGTAGTAACTATAGTTGTTGTTGTAGTAGTAACTATAGTTGTTGTTCTTTTAGTACTATAGTTGTTGTTGTAATAGTAACTGCAGCAGTTGTTATTGTAGTAATTATAGTTGTTATTCTTGTTGTAACTATAAGTGTTGTTCTTGTTGTTACTATAGTTGTTGTTCTTGTAGTAACTATAGTTGTTAATGTAGTAGTAACTATAGTTGTTGTTCTTGTAGTAACTATAGTTGTTGTTCTTGTAGTAACTATAGTTGTTGTTGTAGTAACTATAGTTGTTGTTGTAGAAGTAACTATAGTTGTTCTTCTAATTGTAACTATAGTTGTTGTTCTTGTAGTAACTTTAGTTTTTTTGTTGTAGTAGTAACTATAGTTGTTGTTCTGGTAGTAACTATAGTTGTTGTTCTTGTAGTATCTATAGTTGTTGTAGTAGAAACTATAGTTGTTGTTCTTATAGTAACTATAGTTGTTGTTGTAATAGCAACTGCAGCATTTGTTATTGTAGTAATTATAGTTGTTGTTCTTGTTGTAACTACAATTGTTGTTCTTTTAGTAACTATAGTCGTTGTTCTTGTAGTAACTATAGTTGTTGTTGTAGTAGTAACTAAAGTTGTTGTAGTAGTAGTAACTATAGTGGTTGTTGTAGTAGAAACTGCAGCTGTTGTTGCTGAAGTAACTATAGTTGTTGTGGTAGTAGTAACTATAGTTGTTGTTCTTGTAGTATCTGCAGCTGTTGTTCTTGTAGTAACTAAAGTTGTTGTTCTTTAAGTAACTATAGTTTTTGTTGTAGTAGTAACTATAGTTTTTTTTCTTGTTGTAACTATAGGTGTTGATCTTCTAGTAACTATAGTTGTTGTTGTAGTAGTAACTATAGTTGTTGTTCTTGTAGTAACTATAGTTGTTGTTCTTGTAGTAACTATAGTTGTTGTTCTTGTAGCAACTATAGCTGTCGCTGTAGTAGTAACTGCAGCTGTTGTTTTTGTAGTAACTAGAGTTGTTGTTCTTGTAGTAACTTTAGTTGTTAATTTAGTAGTAACTATAGTTGTTGTTCTTGCAGTAACTATAGTTATTGTAGTAGAAACTATAGTTGTTGTTCTTATAGTATCTATAAATGTTGTTGTAATAGTAACTGCAGCTGTTGTTCTTGTAGTAACTATAGTTGTTGTTGTAGTAGTAACTATAGTTGTTGTTCTTGTTGTAACTATAGTTGTTGTTGTAGTATAAACTGCAGCTGTTGTTGCTGAAGTAACTATAGTTGTTGTTCTTGTAGTAACTATAGTTGTTCTTCTTGAAGTAACTATAGTTGTTGTTGTAGTAGTAACTATGGTTGTTGTTCTTGTAGTAACTGCAGCTGTTGTTCTTGAAGTAACTATAATTGTTGTTCTTGTAGTTACTATAGTTGCTGTTCTTGTAGTTATTATAGTGGTTGTTGTAGCAGTAACTATAGTTGTTGTAACTATAGTTGTTGTTCTTGTAGTAACTATAGCTGTTGTTCTTGACGTAACTATAGTGGTTGTTGTAGGAGTAACTATAGTTGTTGTAACTATAGTTGTTGTTCTTGTAGTAACCACAGTTGTTGTTCTTGTAGTAATTATAGTGGTTGTTTTAGTAGTAACAATAGTTGCTGTTGTAGTAGTAACTGCAGCTGTTGATAATGTAGTAACAATAGTTGTTGCTCTTGTAGTAACTATAGTTTTTGTTCGTGTGTTAACTATAGTTGTTGTTCTTGTAGTAACTATAGTTTTTGTTGTAGTAGTAACTATAGTTGTTGTTCTTGTTGTAACTATAGTTGTTGTTCTTGTAGTAACTATAGTTGTTAATCTTGTAGTAACTATAGTTTTTGTTATAGTAGTAACTATAGTTGTTGTTCTTGGTGAAACTATAGTTGTTGTTCTTGTAGTAACTATAGTTGTTGTTGTAGTTGTAACTAAAGTTGTTGTTCTTGTAGTAACTATAGTTGTTGTTCTTGTAGCAACTATAGCTGTCGCTGTAGTAGTAACTTTAGTTGTTAATTTAGTAGTAACTAGAGTTGTTGTTCTTGTAGTAACTTTAGTTGTTAATTTAGTAGTAACTATAGTTGTTGTTCTTGTAGTAACTATAGTTGTTGTAGCAGTAACTATAGTTGTTGTTTTAGTAGTAACTATAGTTGTTGTTGTAGTAGTAACTATAGTTATTGTTCTTTTAGTAACTATAGTTGTTGTTCTTTTAGTAACTATAGTTGTTGTTCTTGTTGTAACTATAGTTGTTGTTCTTGTAGTAACTATATTTGTTGTTGTAGTAGTAACTATAGTTGTTGTTCTTGTAGTAACTATAGTTGTTGTTCTTGTAGTAACTATAGTTGTTGTTGTAGCAACTATAGTTGTTGTTGTAGAAGTAACTATAGTTGTTGTTCTAATTGTAACTATAGTTGTTGTTCTTGTAGTTACTATAGTTTTTTGTTGTAGTAGTAACTAAAGTTGTTGTTCTTGTAGTAACTATAGTTGTTGTTCTTGTAGCAACTATAGCTGTCGCTGTAGTAGCAACTATAGTTGTTGTTGTAGAAGTAACTATAGTTGTTGTTCTAATTGTAACTATAGTTGTTGTTCTTGTAGTTACTATAGTTTTTTGTTGTAGTAGTAACTAAAGTTGTTGTTCTTGTAGTAACTATAGTTGTTGTTCTTGTAGTAACTATAGCTGTTGTTGTAGCAACTATAGTTGTTGTTGTAGAAGTAACTATAGTTGTTGTTCTAATTGTAACTATAGTTGTTGTTCTTGTAGTAACTATAGTTTTTTGTTGTAGTAGTAACTATAGTTGTTGTTCTTGTAGTAACTATAGTTGTTGTTGTAGTAGTAACTATAGTTGTTGTTCTTGTAGTAACTATAGTTGTTGTTCTTGAAGCAACTATAGCTGTCGCTGTAGTAGTAACTGCAGCTGTTGTTTTTGAAGTAACTAGAGTTGTTGTTCTTGTAGTAACTTTAGTTATTAATTTAGTAGTAACTATAGTTGTTGTTCTTGTAGAAACTATAGTTGTTGTAGAAGTAACTATAGTTGTTGTTCTTATAGTAACTATAGTTGTTGTTGTAATAGTAACTGCAGCTGTTGTTATTGTAGTAACTATAGTTGTTGTTTTAGTTGAAACTATAGTTGTTGTTCTTGTAGTAACTATAGTTGTTGTTGTAGTAGTAACTATAGTTGTTGTTCTTTTAGTAACTATAGTTGTTGTTTTGTTGTAACTATAGTTGTTGTTCTTGTAGCTACTATAGTTGTTAATGTAGTAGTAACAATAGCTGATGTTCTTGTAGTAACTATAGTTGTTGTTCTTGTAGTAACTATAGTTGTTGTTGTAGTAACTATAGTTGTTGTTGTAGAAGTAACTATAGTTGTTGTTCTAATTGTAACTATAGTTGTTGTTCTTGTAGTAACTATAGTTTTTTGTTGTAGTAGTAACTATAGTTGTTGTTCTGGTAGTAACTATAGTTGTTGTTCTTGTAGTAACTATAGTTGTTGTAGTAGAAACTATAGCTGTTGTTCTTATAGTAACTATAGTTGTTGTTGTAATAGTAACTGCAGCTGTTGTTATTGTAGTAACTATAGTTGTTGTTCTTGTTGTAACTATAGTTGTTGTTCTTTTAGCAACTATAGTCGTTGTTATTGTAGTTACTATAGTTGTTGTTGTAGTAGTAACTAAAGTTGTTGTTGTAGTAGTAACAATAGTTGTTGTTCTTGTAGTAACTTTAGTTGTTGTAGTAGTAACTATAGTTGTTGTTCTTATAGTAACTATAGTTATTGTTGTAATAGTAACCTCAGCTGTTTTTATTATGGTAACTATAGTTGTTGTTCTTGTTGTAACTATAGTTGTTGTTCTTTTAGTAACTATAGTCTTTGTTCTTGTAGTAACTATAGTTGTTGTTGTAGTAGTAACTAAAGTTGTTGTTGTAGTAGTAACTATAGTGGTTGTTGTAGAAGTAACTATAGTTTTTGTTGCTGAAGTAACTATAGTTGTTTTGGTAGTAGTAACTATAGTTGTTGTTCTTGTAGTATATGCAGCTGTTGTTCTTGTTGTAACTTAGTTGTTGTTTTAGTAGTAACTATAGTTGTTGTTGTAGTAGTAACTATAGTTTTTCTTTTAGTAACTATAGTTTTTGTTGTTGTAGTAACTATAGTTGTTTTTCTTGTTGCAACTATAGTTGTTGTTCTTGTAGTAACTATAGTTGTTGTTGTAGTAGTAACTATAGTTGTTGTTCTTGTAGTAACTATAGTTGTTGTTCTTGTAGTAACTATAGTTGTTGTTCTTGTAGCAACTATAGCTGTCGCTGTAGTAGTAACTGCAGCTGTTGTTTTTGTAGTAACTAGAGTTGTTGTTCTTATAGTAACTTTTGTTGTTAATTTAGTAGTAACTATAGTTGTTGTTCTGTTGTTGTAGTAACTATAGTTGTTGTTGTAGAAGTAACTATAGTTTTTGTTCTAATTGTAACTATAGTATTTGTTCTTGTAGTAACTATAGTTTTTTGTTGTAGTAGTAACTATAGTTGTCGTTCTTGTAGTAACTATAGTTGTTGTTGTAGTAGTAACTAAAGTTGTCGCTGAAGTAGTAACTGCAGCTGTTGTTTTTGTAGTAACTAGAGTTGTTGTTCTTGTAGTAACTTCAGTTGTTAAATTAGTAATAACTATAGTTGTTGTTCTCGTAGTAACTATAGTTGTTGTAGTAGTAACTATAGTTGTTGTTGTTATAGTAACTATAGTTGTTGTTGTAATAGTAACTGCAGCTGTTGTTATTGTAGTAACTATAGTTGTTGTTGTAGTAGTAACTGCAGCTGTTGTTCTTTTAGTAACTATAGTCGTTGTTCTTGTAGTAACTATAGTTGTTGTTGTAGTAGTAACTAAAGTTGTTGTTGTAGTAGTAACAATAGTGGTTGTTGTAGTAGAAACTGCAGCTGTTGTTGCTGAAGTAACTATAGTTGTTGTGATAGTAGAAACTATAGTTGTTATTCTTGTAGTATCTGCAGCTGTTGTTGTAGTCTAACTATAGTTGTTGTTCTTGTAGTAACTATAGTTGTTGTAGTAGTAACTATAGTTGTTGTTCTTATAGTAACTATAGTTGTTGTTGTAATAGTAACTGCAGCTGTTGTTATTGTAGTAACTATAGTTGTTGTTCTGGTTGTAACTATAGTTGTTGTTCTTGTAGTAACTATAGTTGTTGTTGTAGTAGTAACTGCAGCTGTTGTTCTTTAAGTAACTATAGTCCTTGTTCTTGTACTAACTATAGTTATTGTTGTAGTAGTAACTAAAGTTGTTGTTGTAGTAGTAACTATAGTGGTTGTTGTAGTAGAAACTGCAGCTGTTGTTGCTGAAGAAACTATAGTTGTTGTGGTAGTAGTAACTATAGTTGTTGTTCTTGTAGTATCTGAAGCTGTTGTTCTTGTAGTAACTATAGTTGTTGTTTTAGTAGTAACTATAGTTGTTGTTGTGGTAGTAATTATAGTTGTTGTTCTTTTAGTAACTATAGTTGTTGTTCTTGTTGTAACTATAGTTGTTGTTCTTTTAGTAACTATAGTCGTTGTTCTTGTAGTAACTATAGTTGTTGTTGTAGTAGTAACTAAAGTTGTTGTTGTAGTAGTAACTATAGTGGTTGTTGTAGTAGAAACTGCAGCTGTTGTTGCTGAAGTAACTATAGTTGTTTTGGTAGTAGTAACTATAGATGTTGTTCTTGTAGTATATGCAGCTGTTGTTCTTGTAGTAACTATAGTTGTTGTTTTAGTAGTAACTATAGTTGTTGTTGTAGTAGTAACTATAGTTGTTGTTCTTTTAGTAACTATAGTTTTTGTTGTAGTAGTAACTATAGTTGTTGTTCTTGTTGCAACTATAGTTGTTGTTGTAGTAGTAACTATAGTTGTTGTTGTAGTAGTAACTATAGTTGTTGATCTTGTAGTAACTATAGTTGTTGTTCTTGTAGTAACTATAGTTGTTGTTCTTGTAGCAACTATAGCTGTCGCTGTAGTAGTAACTGCAGCTGTTGTTTTTGTAGTAACTAGAGTTGTTGTTCTTGTAGTAACTTTAGTTATTAATTTAGAAGTAACTATAGTTGTTATTCTTGTTGTAACTATAGTTGTTGTTCTTGTAGTAACTATAGTTGTTGTTGTAGTAGTAACTATAGTTGTTGTTCTTTTAGTAACTATAGTTGTTGTTCTTTTAGTAACTATAGTTGTTGTTCTTGTTGTAACTATAGTTGTTGTTCTTGTAGCAATTATAGCTGTCGCTGTAGTAGTAACTGCAGCTGTTGTTTTTGTAGTAACTAGAGTTGTTGTTCTTGTAGTAACTTTAGTTATTAATTTAGAAGTAACTATAGTTGTTGTTCTTGTAGAAACTATAGTTGTTGTTCTTGTAGTAACTATAGTTGTTGTTGTAGTAACTATAGTTGTTGTTGCTGAAGTAACTATAGTTGTTTTGGTAGTACTAACTATAGTTGTTGTTCTTGTAGTATCTGTTGCTGTTGTTCTTGTAGTAACTATAGTTGTTGTTTTAGTAGTAACTATAGTTGTTGTTCTTGTAGTAACTATAGTTTTTTGTTGTAGTAGTAACTATAGTTGTTGTTTTTGTAGTAACTATAGTTGTTGTTGTAGTAGTAACTATAGTTGTTGTTCTTGTAGTAACTATAGTTGTTGTTCTTATAGTAACTATAGTTGTTGTTGTTGTAATAGTAACTGCAGCTGTTGTTATTGTAGTAACTATAGTTGTTGTTCTTGTTGTAACTATAGTTGTTGTTCTTTTAGTAACTATAGTCGTTGTTCTTGTAGTAACTATAGTTGTTGTTGTAGTAGTAACTAAAGTTGCTGTTGTAGTAGTAACTATAGTGGTTGTTGTAGTAGAAACTGCAGCTGTTGTTGCTGAAGTAACTATAGTTGTTTTGGTAGTAGTAACTATAGTTGTTGTTCTTGTAGTATCTGCAGCTGTTGTTCTTGTAGTAACTAAAGTTGTTGTTTTAGTAGTAACTATAGTGTTGTTGTAGTAGTAACTATAGTTGATGTTCTTTTAGTAACTATAGTTTTTGTTGTAGTAGTAACTATAGTTGTTGTTCTTGTTGTAACTATAGTTGTTGTTCTTGTAGTAACTCTAGTTGTTGTTGTAGTAGTAACTATAGTTGTTGTTCTTGTAGTAACTATAGTTGTTGTTCTTGTAGTACTATAGTTGTTGTTCTTGTAGTAACTATAATTGTTGTTGTAGTAGTAACCGCAGCTGTTGTTCTTTTAGTAACTATAGTCGTTGTTCTTGTAGTAACTATACTTGTTGTTGTAGTAGTAACTAAAGTTGTTGTTGTAGTAGTAACAATAGTGGTTGTTGTAGTAGAAACTGCAGGTGTTGTTGCTGAAGTAACTATAGTTGTTGTGGTAGTAGTAACTATAGTTATTGTTCTTGTAGTATCTGCAGCTGTTGTTCTTGTAGTAACTATAGTTGTTGTTTTAGTAGTAACTATATTTGTTGTTGTAGTAGTAACTATAGTTGTTGTTCTTGTAGTAACTAAAGTTGTTGTTCTTGTAGTAACTATAGTTGTTGTTGTAGTAACTATAGTTGTTGTTGTAGAAGTAATTATAGTTGTTGTTCTAATTGTAACTATAGTTGTTGTTCTTGTGGTAACTATAGTTTTTTGTTGTAGTAGTAACTATAGTTGTTGTTCTTGTAGTAACTATAGTTGTTGTTGTAGTAGTAACTATAGTTGTTGTTCTTGTAGTAACTATAGTTGTTGTTCTTGTAGCAACTATAGCTGTCGCTGTAGTAGTAACTGCAGCTGTTGTTTTTGTAGTAACTAGAGTTGTTGTTCTTGTAGTAACTTTTGTTGTTAATTTAGTAGTAACTATAGTTGTTGTTCTGTTGTTGTAGTACCAATAGTTGTTGTTGTAGAAGTAACTATAGTTTTTGTTCTTATTGTAACTATAGTATTTGTTCTTGTAGTAACTATAGTTTTTTGTTGTAGTAGTAACTATAGTTGTCGTTCTTGTAGTAACTTTAGTTGTTGTTGTAGTAGTAACTAAAGTTGTCGCTGAAGTAGTAACTGCAGCTGTTGTTTTTGTAGTAACAGAGTTGTTGTTCTTGTAGTAACTTTAGTTGTTAATTTAGTATTAACTATAGTTGTTGTTCTTGTAGTAACTATAGTTGTTGTAGTAGATACTATAGTTGTTGTTCTTATAGTAACTATAGTTGTTGTTGTAATAGTAACTGCAGCTGTTGTTATTGTAGTAACTATAGTTGTTGTTCTTGTTGTAACTATAGTTGTTGTTCTTGTAGTAACTATAGTTGTTGTTGTAGTAGTAACTATAGTTGTTGTTCTTTTAGTAACTATAGTTGTTGTTCTTTTAGTAACTATAGTTGTTGTTCTTGTTGTAACTATAGTTGTTGTTCTTGTAGTAACTTTAGTTGTTGTTGTAGTAGTAACTATAGTTGTTGTTCTTGTAGCAACTATAGTTGTTGTTCTTGTAGTAACTATAGTTGTTGTTGTAGTAACTATAGTTGTTGTTGTAGAAGTAACTATAGTTGTTGTTCTAATTGTAACTATAGTTGTTGTTCTTGTAGTAACTATAGTTTTTTGTTGTAGTAGTAACTATAGCTGTTGTTCTTGTAGTAACTATAGTTGTTGTTGTTGTAGTAACTATAGTTGTTGTTCTTGTAGTAACTATAGTTGTTGTAGTAGAAGTAACTATAGTTGTTGTTCTAATTGTAACTATAGTTGTTGTTCTTGTAGTAACTATAGTTTTTTGTTGTAGTAGTAACTATAGCTGTTGTTCTTGTAGTAACTATAGTTGTTGTTGTTGTAGTAACTATAGTTGTTGTTCTTGTAGTAACTATAGTTGTTGTAGTAGTAACTATAGTTGTTGTTCTTATAGTAACTATAGTTGTTGTTGTTGTAATAGTAACTGCAGCTGTTGTTATTGTAGTAACTATAGTTGTTGTTCTTGCTGTAACTATAGTTGTTGTTCTTTTAGTAACTATAGTCGTTGTTCTTGTAGTAACTATAGTTGTTTTTGTAGTAGTAACTAAAGTTGTTGTTGTAGTAGTAACTATAGTGGTTGTTGTAGTAGAAACTGCAGCTGTTGTTGCTGAAGTAACTATAGTTGTTTTGGTAGTACTAACTATAGTTGTTGTTCTTGTAGTATCTGCTGCTGTTGTTCTTGTAGTAACTATAGTTGTTGTTTTAGTAGTAACTATAGTTGTTGTTCTTGTAGTAACTATAGTTTTTTGTTGTAGTAGTTACTATAGTTGTTGTTCTTGTAGAAACTATAGTTGTTGTTGTAGTAGTAACTATAATTGTTGTTCTTGTAGTAACTATAGTTGTTGTTCTTATAGTAACTATAGTTGTTGTTGTTGTAATAGTAACTGCAGCTGTTGTTATTGTAGTAGCTATAGTTGTTGTTCTTGTTGTAACTATAGTTGTTTTTTTTAGTAACTATAGTCGTTGTTCTTGTAGTAACTATAGTTGTTGTTGTAGTAGTAACTAAAGTTGTTGTTGTAGTAGTAACTATAGTTGTTGTTGTAGTAGAAACTGCAGCTGTTGTTGCTGAAGTAACTATAGTTGTTTTGGTAGTAGTAACTTTAGTTGTTGTTCTTGTAGTATCTGCAGCTGTTGTTCTTGTAGTAACTATAGTTGTTGTTTTAGTAGTAACTATAGTGTTGTTGTAGTAGTAACTATAGTTGATGTTCTTTTAGTAACTATAGTTTTTGTTGTAGTAGTAACTATAGTTGTTGTTCTTGTTGTAACTATAGTTGTTGTTCTTGTAGTAACTATAGTTGTTGTTGTAGTAGTAACTATAGTTGTTGTTTTTGTAGTAACTATAGTTGTTGTTCTTGTAGTAACTATAGTTGTTGTTCTTGTAGTAACTATAATTGTTGTTGTAGTAGTAATTGCAGCTGTTGTTCTTTTAGTAACTATAGTCGTTGTTCTTGTAGTAACTATAGTTGTTGTTGTAGTAGTAACTAAAGTTGTTGTTGTAGTAGTAACAATAGAGGTTGTTGTAGTAGAAACTGCAGGTGTTGTTGCTGAAGTAACTATAGTTGTTGTGGAAGTAGTAACTATAGTTGTTGTTGTAGTAGTAACTGCAGCTGTTGTTCTCTAAGTAACTATAGTCGTTGTTCTTGTAGTAACTATAGTTATTGTTGTAGTGGTAACTAAAGTTGTTGTTGTAGTAGTAACTATAGTGGTTGTTGTAGTAGAAACTGCAGCTGTTGTTGCTGAAGAAACTATAGTTGTTGTGGTAGTAGTTACTATAGTTGTTGTTCTTGTAGTATCTGCAGCTGTTGTTCTTGTAGTAACTATAGTTGTTGTTTTAGTAGTAACTATAGTTGTTGTTGTAGTAGTAACTATAGTTGTTGTTCTTTTAGTAACTATAGTTGTTGTTCTTTTAGTAACTATAGTTGTTGTTCTTGTTGTTACTATAGTTGTTGTTCTTGTAGTAACAATATTTGTTGTTGTAGTAGTAACTATAGTTGTTGTTCTTGTAGTAACTATAGTTGTTGTTCTTGTAGTAACATTAGTTGTTGTTGTAGAAGTAATTATAGTTGTTATTCTAATTGTAACTATAGTTGTTGTTCTTGTAGTAACTATAGTTTTTTGTTGTAGTAGTAACTTTAGTTGTTATTCTTGTAGTAACTATAGTTGTTGTTGTAGTAGTAACTATAGTTGTTGTTCTTGTAGTAACTATAGTTGTTGTTCTTGTAGCAACTATAGCTGTCGCTGTAGTAGTAACGTTGTTGTTCTTATGGTAACTATAGTTGTTGTTGTAATAGTAACTGCAGCTGTTGTTATTGTAGTAACTATAGTTGTTGTTCTTGTTGTAACTATAGTTGTTGTTCTTGTAGTAACTATAGTTGTTATTGTAGTAGTAACTATAGTTGTTGTTCTTTTAGTAACTATAGTTGTTGTTCTTTTAGTAACTATAGTTGTTGTTCTTGTTGTAACTATAGTTGTTGTTCTTGTAGTAATTTTAGTTGTTGTTGTAGTAGTAACTATAGTTGTTGTTCTTTTAGTAACTATAGTTGTTGTTCTTTTAGTAACTATAGTTGTTGTTCTTGTAGTAACTATAGTTGTTGTTGTAGTAACTATAGTTGTTGTTGTAGAAGTAACTATAGTTGTTGTTCTAATTGTAACTATAGTTGTTGTTCCTGTAGTAACTATAGTTTTTTGTTGTAGTAGTAACTATAGTTGTTGTTCTTATAGTAACTATAGTTGTTGTTGTAATAGTAACTGCAGCTGTTGTTATTGTAGTAACTATAGTTGTTGTTCTTGTTGTAACTATACTTGTTGTTCTTGTAGTAACTATAGTTGTTGTTGTAGTAGTAACTATAGTTGTTGTTCTTGTAGTAACTATAGTTGTTGTTCTTGTAGCAACTATAGCTGTCGCTGTAGTAGTAACGTTGTTGTTCTTATAGTAACTATAGTCGTTGTTGTAATAGTAACTGCAGCTGTTGTTATTGTAGTAACTATAGTTGTTGTTCTTGTTGTAACTATAGTTGTTGTTCTTTTAGTAACTATAGTTGTTGTTCTTGTAGTAACTATAGTTGTTGTTGTAGTAACTATAGTTGTTGTTGTAGAAGTAACTATAGTTGTTGTTCTAATTGTAACTATAGTTGTTGTTCTTGTTGTAACTATAGTTTTTTGTTGTAGTAGTAACTATAGTTGTTGTTCTTATAGTAACTATAGTTGTTGTTGTAATAGTAACTGCAGCTGTTGTTATTGTAGTAACTATAGTTGTTGTTCTTGTTGTAACTATAGTTGTTGTTCTTTTAGTAACTATAGTCGTTGTTCTTGTAGTAACTATAGTTGTTGTTGTAGTAGTAACTAAAGTTGTTGTTGTAGTAGTAACTATAGTGGTTGTTGTAGTAGAAACTGCAGCTGTTGTTGCTGAAGTAACTATAGTTGTTTTGGTAGTAGTAACTATAGTTGTTGTTCTTGTAGTATATGCAGCTGTTGTTCTTGTAGTAACTATAGTTGTTGTTTTAGTAGTAACTATAGTTGTTTTTGTAGTAGTAACTATAGTTGTTGTTCTTTTAGTAACTATATTTTTTGTTGTAGTAGTAACTATAGTTGTTGTTCTTGTAGTAACTATGGTTGTTGTTCTTGTAGTAACTATAGTTGTTGTTCTTGTAGCAACTATAGCTATCGCTGTAGTAGTAACTGCAGCTGTTGTTTTTGTAGTAACTAGAGTTGTTGTTCTTGTAGTAACTTTAGTTGTTTATTTAGTAGTAACTATAGTTGGTGTTCTTGTAGTAACTATAGTTGTTGTTGTAATAGTAACTGCAGCTGTTGTTATTGTAGTAACTATAGTTGTTGTTCTTGTTGTTACTATAGTTGTTGTTCTTGTAGTAATTATAGTTGTTGTTGTAGTAGTAACTATAGTTGTTGTTCTTTTAGTAACTATAGTTGTTGTTCTTTTAGTAACTATAGTTGTTGTTCCTGTTGTAACTATAGTTGTTGTTCTTGTAGTAACTTTAGTTGTTGTTGTAGTAGTAACTATAGTTGTTGTTCTTGTGGTAACTATAGTTGTTGTTGTAGTAACTGTAGTTGTTGTTGTAGAAGTAACTATAGTTGCTGTTCTAATTGTAACTATAGTTGTTGTTCTTGTAGTAACTATAGTTTTTTGTTGTAGTAGTAACTGTAGCTGTTGTTCTTGTAGTAACTATAGTTGTTGTTGTTGTTGTAACTATAGTTGTTGTTCTTGTAGTAACTATAGTTGTTGTAGTAGTAACTATAGTTGTTGTTCTTATAGTAACTATAGTTGTTGTTGTTGTAATAGTAACTGCAGCTGTTGTTATTGTAGTAACTATAGTTGTTGTTCTTGTTGTAACTATTGTTGTTGTTCTTTTAGTAACTATAGTCGTTGTTCTTGTAGTAACTATAGTTGTTGTTGTAGTAGTAACTAAAGTTGTTGTTGTAGTAGTAACTATAGTGGTTGTTGTAGTAGAAACTGCAGCTGTTGTTGCTGAAGTAACTATAGTTGTTTTGGTAGTAGTAACTATAGTTGTTGTTTTGTAGTATCTGCAGCTGTTGTTCTTGTAGTAACTATAGTTGTTGTTCTTATAGTAACTATAGTTGTTGTTGTTGTAATAGTAACTGCAGCTGTTGTTATTGTAGTAACTATAGTTATTGTTCTTATTGTAACTATAGTTGTTGTTGTAGTAGTAACTATAGTCGTTGTTCTTGTAGTAACTATAGTTGTTGTAGTAGTAACTATAGTTGTTGTTCTTTTAGTAACTATAGTTGTTGTTCTTTTAGTAACTATAGTTGTTGTTCTTGTTGTAACTATAGTTGTTGTTCTTGTAGTAATTTTAGTTGTTGTTGTAGTAGTAACTATAGTTGTTGTTCTTTTAGTAACTATAGTTGTTGTTCTTGTAGTAACTATAGTTGTTGTTGTAGTAACTATAGTTGTTGTTGTAGAAGTAACTATAGTTGTTGTTCTAATTGTTACTATAGTTGTTGTTCTTGTAGTTACTATAGTTTTTTGTTGTAGTAGTAACTATAGTTGTTTTTCTTGTAGTAACTATAGTTGTTGTTGTAGTAGTAACTATAGTTGTTGTTCTTGTAGTAACTATAGTTGTTGTAGTAGTAACTATAGTTGTTGATCTTATAGTAACTATAGTTTTTGTTGTAATAGTTACTGCAGCTGTTGTTATTGTAGTAACTATAGTTGTTGTTCTTTTTGTAACTATAGTTGTTGTTCTTTTACTAACTATAGTCGTTGTTTTTGTAGTAACTATAGTTGTTGTTGTAGTAGTAACTAAAGTTGTTGTTGTTGTAATAACTATAGTGGTTGTTGTAGTAGAAACTGCAGCTGTTGTTGCTGAAGTAACTATAGTTGTTTTGGTAGTAGTAACTATAGTTGTTGTTCTTGTAGTATATGCAGCTGTTGTTCTTGTAGTAACTATAGTGGTTGTTTTAGTAGTAACTTTAGTCGTTGTTGTAGAAGTAACTATAGTTGTTGTTCTTTTAGTAACTATAGTTTTTGCTGTAGTAGTAACTATAGTTGTTGTTCTTGTTGCAACTATAGTTGTTGTTGTAGTAGTAACTATAGTTGTTGTTGTAGTAGTAACTATAGTTGTTGTTCTTGTAGTAACTATAGTTGTTGTTCTTGTAGTAACTATAGTTGTTGTTCTTGTAGCAACTATAGCTGTCGCTGTTGTAGTAACTGCAGCTGTTGTTTTTGTAGTAACTGGAGTTGTTGTTCTTGTAGTAACTTTAGTTGTTAATTTAGTAGTAACTATAGTTGTTTTTCTTGTAGTAACTATAGTTGTTGTAGTAGATACTATAGTTGTTGTTCTTATAGTAACTATAGTTGTTGTTGTAATAGTAACTGCAGCTGTTGTTATTGTAGTAACTATAGTTGTTGTTCTTGTTGTAACTATAGTTGTTGTTCTTGTAGTAACTATAGTTGTTGTTGTAGTAGTAACTATAGTTGTTGTTCTTTTAGTAACTATAGTTGTTGTTCTTTTAGTAACTATAGTTGTTGTTCTTGTTGTAACTATAGTTGTTGTTCCTGTAGTAACTTTAGTTGTTGTTGTAGTAGTAATTATAGAGGTTGTTGTAGTAGAAACTGCAGGTGTTGTTGCTGAAGTAACTATAGTTGTTGTGGAAGTAGTAACTATAGTTGTTGTTCTTGTAGTATATGCAGCTGTTGTTCTTGTAGTAACTATAGATGTTGTTTTAGTAGTAACTATAGTTGTTGTTGTAGTAGTAACTATAGTTGTTGTTCTTTTAGTAACTATATTTTTTGTTGTAGTAGTAACTAGAGTTGTTGTTCTTGTAGTAACTATGGTTGTTGTTCTTGTAGTAACTATAGTTGTTGTTCTTGTAGCAACTATAGCTGTCGCTGTAGTAGTAACTGCAGCTGTTGTTTTTGTAGTAACTAGAGTTGTTGTTCTTGTAGTAACTTTAGTTGTTAATTTAGTAGTAACAATTGTTGTTGTTCTTGTAGTAACTATAGTTGTTGTAGTAGATACTATAGTTGTTGTTCTTATAGTAACTATAGTTGTTGTTGTAATAGTAACTGCAGCTGTTGTTATTGTAGTAACTATAGTTGTTGTTCTTGTTGTAACTATAGTTGTTGTTCTTGTAGTAACTACAGTTGTTGTAGTAGTAACTATAGTTGTTGTTCTTTTAGTAACTATAGTTGTTGTTCTTTTAGTAACTATAGTTGTTGTTCTTGTTGTAACTATAGTTGTTGTTCTTGTAGTAATTTTAGTTGTTGTTGTAGTAGTAACTATAGTTGTTGTTCTTTTAGTAACTATAGTTGTTGTTCTTGTAGTAACTATAGTTGTTGTTGTAGTAACTATAGTTGTTGTTGTAGAAGTAATTATAGTTGTTGTTCTAATTGTTACTATAGTTGTTGTTCTTGTAGTAACTATAGTTTTTTGTTGTAGTAGTAACTATAGTTGTTTTTCTTGTAGTAACTATAGTTGTTGTAGTAGTAACTATAGTTGTTGATCTTATAGTAACTATAGTTTTTGTTGTAATAGTAACTGCAGCTGTTGTTATTGTAGTAACTATAGTTGTTGTTCTTTTTGTAACTATAGTTGTTGTTCTTTTACTTACTAAAGTCGTTGTTCTTGTAGTAACTATAGTTGTTGTTGTAGTAGTAACTAAAGTTGTTGTTGTTGAAATAACTATAGTGGTTGTTGTAGTAGAAACTGCAGCTGTTGTTGCTGAAGTAACTATAGTTGTTTTGGTAGTAGTAACTATAGTTGTTGTTCTTGTAGTATATGCAGCTGTTGTTCTTGTAGTAACTATAGTTGTTGTTTTAGTAGTAACTTTAGTTGTTGTTGTAGAAGTAACTATAGTTGTTGTTCTTTTAGTAACTATAGTTTTTGTTGTAGTAGTAACTATAGTTGTTGTTCTTGTTGCAACTATAGTTGTTGTTGTAGTAGTAACTATAGTTGTTGTTGTAGTAGTAACTATAGTTGTTGTTCTTGTAGTAACTATAGTTGTTGTTCTTGTAGTAACTATAGTTGTTGTTCTTGTAGCAACTATAGCTGTCGCTGTTGTAGTAACTGCAGCTGTTGTTTTTGTAGTAACTAGAGTTGTTGTTCTTGTAGTAACTTTAGTTGTTAATTTAGTAGTAACTATAGTTGTTTTTCTTGTAGTAACTATAGTTGTTGTAGTAGATACTATAGTTGTTGTTCTTATAGTAACTATAGTTGTTGTTGTAATAGTAACTGCAGCTGTTGTTATTGTAGTAACTATAGTTGTTGTTTTTGTTGTAACTATAGTTGTAGTTCTTGTAGTAACTATAGTTGTTGTTATAGTAGTAACTATAGTTGTTGTTCTTTTAGTAACTATAGTTGTTGTTCTTTTAGTAACTATAGTTGTTGTTCTTGTTGTAACTATAGTTGTTGTTCCTGTAGTAACTTTAGTTGTTGTTGTAGTAGTAACTATAGAGGTTGTTGTAGTAGAAACTGCAGGTGTTGTTGCTGAAGTAACTATAGTTGTTGTGGAAGTAGTAACTATAGTTGTTGTTCTTGTAGTATATGCAGCTGTTGTTCTTGTAGTAACTATAGTTGTTGTTTTAGTAGTAACTATAGTTGTTGTTGTAGTAGTAACTATAGTTGTTGTTCTTTTAGTAACTATATTTTTTGTTGTAGTAGTAACTATAGTTGTTGTTCTTGTAGTAACTATGGTTGTTGTTCTTGTAGTAACTATAGTTGTTGTTCTTGTAGCAACTATAGCTGTCGCTGTAGTAGTAACTGCAGCTGTTGTTTTTGTAGTAACTAGAGTTGTTGTTCTTTTAGTAACTTTAGTTGTTAATTTAGTAGTAACTATAGTTGTTGTTATTGTAGTAACTATAGTTGTTGTAGTAGTAACTATAGTTGTTGTTCTTATAGTAACTATAGTTGTTGGTGTAATAGTAACTGCAGCTGTTGTTATTGTAGTAACTATAGTTGTTGTTCTTGTTGTAACTATAGTTGTTGTTCTTGTATTAACTATAGTTGTTGTTGTAGTAGTAACTATAGTCGTTGTTCTTTTAGTAACTATAGTTGTTGTTGTAGTAGTAACTATAGTTGTTGTTCTTGTAGTAACTATAGTTGTTGTTCTTGTAGCAACTATAGCTGTCGCTGAAGTAGTAACTGCAGCTGTTGTTTTTGTAGTAACTAGAGTTGTTATTCTTGTAGTAACTTTAGTTGTTAATTTAGTAATAACTATAGTTGTTGTTCTTGTAGTAACTATAGTTGTTGTAGTAGTAACTATAGTTGTTGTTCTTATAGTAACTATAGTTGCTGTTGTAATAGTAACCGCAGCTGTTGTTATTGTAGTAACTATAGTTGTTGTTCCTGTTGTAACTATAGTTGTTGTTCTTGTAGTAACTTTAGTTGTTGTTGAAGTAGTAACTATAGTTGTTGTTGTAGTAGTAACTATAGTTGTTGTTCTTGTAGTAACTATAGTTGTTGTTCTTGTAGTAACTATAGTTGTTGTTCTTGTAGCAACTATAGCTGTCGCTGTTGTAGTAACTGCAGCTGTTGTTTTTGTAGTAACTAGAGTTGTTGTTCTTGTAGTAACTTTAGTTGTTAATTTAGTAGTAACTATAGTTGTTTTTCTTGTAGTAACTATAGTTGTTGTAGTAGATACTATAGTTGTTGTTCTTATAGTAACTATAGTTGTTGTTGTAATAGTAACTGCAGCTGTTGTTATTGTAGTAACTATAGTTGTTGTTCTTGTTGTAACTATAGTTGTTGTTCTTGTAGTAACTATAGTTGTTGTTGTAGTAGTAACTATAGTTGTTGTTCTTTTAGTAACTTTAGTTGTTGTTCTTTTAGTAACTATAGTTGTTGTTCTTGTTGTAACTATAGTTGTTGTTCCTGTAGTAACTTTAGTTGTTGTTGTAGTAGTAACTATAGTTGTTGTTCTTATGGTAACTATAGTTGTTGTTCTTGTAGTAACTATAGTTGTTGTTGTAGTAACTATAGTTGTTGTTGTAGAAGTAACTATAGTTGTTGTTCTAATTGTAACTATAGTTGTTGTTCTTGTAGTAACTATAGTTTTTTGTTGTAGTAGTAACTATAGCTGTTGTTCTTGTAGTAACTATAGTTGTTGTTGTTATAGTAACTATAGTTGTTGTTCTTGTAGTAACTATAGTTGTTGTAGTAGTAACTATAGTTGTTGTTCTTATAGTAACTATAGTTGTTGTTGTTGTTGTAATAGTAACTGCAGCTGTTGTTATTGTAGTAACTATAGTTGTTGTTCTTGTTGTAACTATAGCTGTTGTTATTTTAGTAACTATAGTCGTTGTTCTTGTAGTAACTATAGTTGTTGTTGTAGTAGTAACTAAAGTTGTTGTTGTAGTAGTAACTATAGTGGTTGTTGTAGTAGAAACTGCAGCTGTTGTTGCTGAAGTAACTATAGTTGTTTTGGTAGTAGTAACTATAGTTGTTGTTCTTGTAGTATCTGCAGCTGTTGTTCTTGTAGTAACTATAGTCGTTATTTTAGTAGTAACTATAGTTGTTGTTGTAGTAGTAACTATAGTTGATGTTCTTTAAGTAACTATAGTTTTTTCTGTAGTAGTAACTATAGTTGTTGTTCTTGTTGTAACTATAGTTGTTGTTCTTGTAGTAACTATAGTTGTTGTTGTAGTAGTAATTATAGTTGTTGTTCTTGTAGTAACTATAGTTGTTGTTCTTGTAGCAACTATAGCTGTCGCTGAAGTAGTAACTGCAGCTGTTGTTTTTGTAGTAACTAGAGTTGTTATTCTTGTAGTAACTTTAGTTGTTAATTTAGTAATAACTATAGTTGTTGTTCTTGTAGTAACTATAGTTGTTGTAGTAGTAACTATAGTTGTTGTTCTTATAGTAACTATAGTTGCTGTTGTAATAGTAACCGCAGCTGTTGTTATTGTAGTAACTATAGTTGTTGTTCTTGTTGTAACTATAGTTGTTGTTCTTGTAGTAACTATAGTTGTTGTTGTAGTAGTAACTGCAGCTGTTGTTCTTTAAGTAACTATAGTCGTTGTTCCTGTAGTAACTATAGTTATTGTTGTAGTAGTAACTAAAGTTGTTGTTGTAGTAGTAACTATAGTGGTTGTTGTAGTAGAAACTGCAGCTGTTGTTGCTGAAGAAACTATAGTTGTTGTGGTAGTAGTAACTATAGTTATTGTTCTTGTAGTATCTGCAGCTGTTGTTCTTGTAGTAACTATAGTTGTTGTTTTAGTAGTAACTATAGTTGTTGTTGTAGTAGTATATATAGTTGTTGTTCTTTAAGTAACTATAGTTGTTGTTCTTTTAGTAACTATAGTTGTTGTTCTTGTTGTAACTATAGTTGTTGTTCTTGTAGTAACTTTATTTGTTGTTGTAGTAGTAACTATAGTTGTTGTTCTTGTAGTAACTATAGTTGTTGTTCTTGTAGTAACTATAGTTGTTGTTGTTGAAGTAACTATAGTTGTTGTTCTAATTGTAACTATAGTTATTGTTCTTTTACTAACTATAGTCGTTGTTCTTGTAGTAACTATAGTTGTTGTTGTAGTAGTAACTAAAGTTGTTGTTGTTGTAATAACTATAGTGGTTGTTGTAGTAGAAACTGCAGCTGTTGTTGCTGAAGTAACTATAGTTGTTTTGGTAGTAGTAACTATAGTTGTTGTTCTTGTAGTATATGCAGCTGTTGTTCTTGTAGTAACTATAGTGGTTGTTTTAGTAGTAACTTTAGTTGTTGTTGTAGAAGTAACTATAGTTGTTGTTCTTTTAGTAACTATAGTTTTTGTTGTAGTAGTAACTATAGTTGTTGTTCTTGTTGCAACTATAGTTGTTGTTGTAGTAGTAACTATAGTTGTTGTTGTAGTAGTAACTATAGTTGTTGTTCTTGTAGTAACTATAGTTGTTGTTCTTGTAGTAACTATAGTTGTTGTTCTTGTAGCAACTATAGCTGTCGCTGTTGTAGTAACTGCAGCTGTTGTTTTTGTAGTAACTAGAGTTGTTGTTCTTGTAGTAACTTTAGTTGTTAATTTAGTAGTAACTATAGTTGTTTTTCTTGTAGTAACTATAGTTGTTGTAGTAGATACTATAGTTGTTGTTCTTATAGTAACTATAGTTGTTGTTGTAATAGTAACTGCAGCTGTTGTTATTGTAGTAACTATAGTTGTTGTTTTTGTTGTAACTATAGTTGTAGTTCTTGTAGTAACTATAGTTGTTGTTATAGTAGTAACTATAGTTGTTGTTCTTTTAGTAACTATAGTTGTTGTTCTTTTAGTAACTATAGTTGTTGTTCTTGTTGTAACTATAGTTGTTGTTCCTGTAGTAACTTTAGTTGTTGTTGTAGTAGTAACTATAGAGGTTGTTGTAGTAGAAACTGCAGGTGTTGTTGCTGAAGTAACTATAGTTGTTGTGGAAGTAGTAACTATAGTTGTTGTTCTTGTAGTATATGCAGCTGTTGTTCTTGTAGTAACTATAGTTGTTGTTTTAGTAGTAACTATAGTTGTTGTTGTAGTAGTAACTATAGTTGTTGTTCTTTTAGTAACTATATTTTTTGTTGTAGTAGTAACTATAGTTGTTGTTCTTGTAGTAACTATGGTTGTTGTTCTTGTAGTAACTATAGTTGTTGTTCTTGTAGCAACTATAGCTGTCGCTGTAGTAGTAACTGCAGCTGTTGTTTTTGTAGTAACTAGAGTTGTTGTTCTTTTAGTAACTTTAGTTGTTAATTTAGTAGTAACTATAGTTGTTGTTATTGTAGTAACTATAGTTGTTGTAGTAGTAACTATAGTTGTTGTTCTTATAGTAACTATAGTTGTTGGTGTAATAGTAACTGCAGCTGTTGTTATTGTAGTAACTATAGTTGTTGTTCTTGTTGTAACTATAGTTGTTGTTCTTGTATTAACTATAGTTGTTGTTGTAGTAGTAACTATAGTCGTTGTTCTTTTAGTAACTATAGTTGTTGTTGTAGTAGTAACTATAGTTGTTGTTCTTGTAGTAACTATAGTTGTTGTTCTTGTAGCAACTATAGCTGTCGCTGAAGTAGTAACTGCAGCTGTTGTTTTTGTAGTAACTAGAGTTGTTATTCTTGTAGTAACTTTAGTTGTTAATTTAGTAATAACTATAGTTGTTGTTCTTGTAGTAACTATAGTTGTTGTAGTAGTAACTATAGTTGTTGTTCTTATAGTAACTATAGTTGCTGTTGTAATAGTAACCGCAGCTGTTGTTATTGTAGTAACTATAGTTGTTGTTCCTGTTGTAACTATAGTTGTTGTTCTTGTAGTAACTTTAGTTGTTGTTGAAGTAGTAACTATAGTTGTTGTTCTTGTGGTAACTATAGTTGTTGTTCTTGTAGTAACTATAGTTGTTGTTGTAGTAACTGTAGTTGTTGTTGTAGAAGTAACTATAGTTGCTGTTCTAATTGTAACTATAGTTGTTGTTCTTGTAGTAACTATAGTTTTTTGTTGTAGTAGTAACTGTAGCTGTTGTTCTTGTAGTAACTATAGTTGTTGTTGTTGTAGTAACTATAGTTGTTGTTCTTGTAGTAACTATAGTTGTTGTAGTAGTAACTATAGTTGTTGTTCTTATAGTAACTATAGTTGTTGTTGTTGTAATAGTAACTGCAGCTGTTGTTATTGTAGTAACTATAGTTGTTGTTCTTGTTGTAACTATAGTTGTTGTTCTTTTAGTAACTATAGTCGTTGTTCTTGTAGTAACTATAGTTGTTGTTGTAGTAGTAACTAAAGTTGTTGTTGTAGTAGTAACTATAGTGGTTGTTGTAGTAGAAACTGCAGCTGTTGTTGCTGAAGTAACTATAGTTGTTTTGGTAGTAGTAACTATAGTTGTTGTTTTGTAGTATCTGCAGCTGTTGTTCTTGTAGTAACTATAGTTGTTGTTCTTATAGTAACTATAGTTGTTGTTGTTGTAATAGTAACTGCAGCTGTTGTTATTGTAGTAACTATAGTTGTTGTTCTTGTTGTAACTATAGTTGTTGTTGTAGTAGTAACTATAGTCGTTGTTCTTGTAGTAACTATAGTTGTTGTAGTAGTAACTATAGTTGTTGTTCTTTTAGTAACTATAGTTGTTGTTCTTTTAGTAACTATAGTTGTTGTTCTTTTAGTAACTATAGTTGTTGTTCTTGTTGTAACTATAGTTGTTGTTCTTGTAGTAATTTTAGTTGTTGTTGTAGTAGTAACTATAGTTGTTGTTCTTTTTGTAACTATAATTGTTGTTCTTGTAGTAACTATAGTTGTTGTTGTAGTAACTATAGTTGTTGTTGTAGAAGTAACTATAGTTGTTGTTCTAATTGTTACTATAGTTGTTGTTCTTGTAGTAACTATAGTTTTTTGTTGTAGTAGTAACTATAGTTGTTTTTCTTGTAGTAACTATAGTTGTTGTTGTAGTAGTAACTATAGTTGTTGTTCTTGTAGTAACTATAGTTAGTTTAAACATATTTTATTTCAGAAAGATAATTGTACAATTATACATCATCTGTAAATACAAAGTATAGGATTAGAACGAAAGTAATACTACTTATATAGTTCTTCTCCTAGATGCTACATATTGTGAAACGTAGGCAGATTTAACAAGGTAATTCAACTCTCTGGAAGCAAGCAGGTTCAGCTCTGCCAATTATAGTATAGGTTTGTTGGTAAATTCATGAGAAGCCAGTTAACTCCCATTATAGCCATTAAGTGAAAGTATAGAGATAATTGATCGCAGACTATTCATGAGGTGTTGTATATACTAGGCAATATTTCAATTTAGTTGCAAGTAATTGGCAGAGCTGTATAATTGGTGAAATGTACATTATCAAGAGAAAAAAGAAGAAAAATGTGCAAAATCATGAGAAAAAGCAAAGAAAACATATGTAAATAGTAGGATGGGAGAGGGAGACCCTATATGGCCTTGAGGCAGACTCTAAGGTGGAACAGCATCTTTCATATTAATGAAACTGCTAACATAATGTTCAAATTAGTTAGAACTATAGTTGTTGTAGTAGTAACTATTGTTGTTGATCTTATAGTAACTATAGTTTTTGTTGCAATAGTAACTGCAGCTGTTGTTATTGTAGTAACTATAGTTGTTGTTCTTGTTGTAACTATAGTTGTAGTTCTTGTAGTAACTATAGTTGTTGTTGTAGTAGTAACTATAGTTGTTGTTCTTTTAGTAACTATAGTTGTTGTTCTTTTAGTAACTATAGTTGTTGTTCTTGTTGTAACTATAGTTGTTGTTCCTGTAGTAACTTTAGTTGTTGTTGTAGTAGAAACTGCAGGTGTTGTTGTAGTAGAAACTGCAGGTGTTGTTGCTGAAGTAACTATAGTTGTTGTGGAAGTAGTAACTATAGTTGTTGTTCTTGTAGTATATGCAGCTGTTGTTCTTGTAGTAACTATAGTTGTTGTTTTAGTAGTAACTATAGTTGTTGTTGTAGTAGTAACTATAGTTGTTGTTCTTTTAGTAACTATATTTTTTGTTGTAGTAGTAACTATAGTTGTTGTTCTTGTAGTAACTATGGTTGTTGTTCTTGTAGTAACTATAGTTGTTGTTCTTGTAGCAACTATAGCTGTCGCTGTAGTAGTAACTGCAGCTGTTGTTTTTGTAGTAACTAGAGTTGTTGTTCTTGTAGTAACTTTAGTTGTTAATTTAGTAGTAACTATAGTTGTTGTTCTTGTAGTAACTATAGTTGTTGTAGTAGTAACTATAGTTGTTGTTTTAGTAGTAACTATAGTTGTTGTTGTAGTAGTAACTATAGTTTTTGTTCTTTTAGTAACTATAGTTGTTGTTCTTTTAGTAACTATAGTTGTTGTTCTTGTTGTAACTATAGTTGTTGTTCTTGTAGTAACTATATTTGTTGTTGTAGTAGTAACTATAGTTGTTGTTCTTGTAGTAACTATCGTTGTTGTTCTTGTAGTAACTATAGCTGTTGTTGTAGCAACTATAGTTGTTGTTGTAGAAGTAACTATAGTTGTTGTTCTAATTGTAACTATAGTTGTTGTTCTTGTAGTAACTATAGTTTTTTGTTGTAGTAGTAACTATAGTTGTTGTTCTTGTAGTAACTATAGTTGTTGTTGTAGTAGTAACTATAGTTGTTGTTCTTGTAGTAACTATAGTTGTTGTTCTTGAAGCAACTATAGCTGTCGCTGTAGTAGTAACTGCAGCTGTTGTTTTTGAAGTAACTAGAGTTGTTGTTCTTGTAGTAACTTTAGTTATTAATTTAGTAGTAACTATAGTTGTTGTTCTTGTAGAAACTATAGTTGTTGTAGAAGTAACTATAGTTGTTGTTCTTATAGTAACTATAGTTGTTGTTGTAAAAGTAACTGCAGCTGTTGTTATTGTAGTAACTATAGTTGTTGTTTTAGTTGAAACTATAGTTGTTGTTCTTGTAGTAACTATAGTTGTTGTTGTAGTAGTAACTATAGTTGTTGTTCTTTTAGTAACTATAGTTGTTGTTCTTTTAGTAACTATAGTTGTTGTTTTGTTGTAACTATAGTTGTTGTTCTTGTAGCTACTATAGTTGTTAATGTAGTAGTAACAATAGTTGATGTTCTTGTAGTAACTATAGTTGTTGTTCTTGTAGTAACTATAGTTGTTCTTGTAGTAACTTCAGTTGTTAATTTAGTAATAACTATAGTTGTTGTTCTCGTAGTAACTATAGTTGTTGTAGTAGTAACTATAGTTGTTGTTGTTATAGTAACTATAGTTGTTGTTGTAATAGTAACTGCAGCTGTTGTTATTGTAGTAACTATAGTTGTTGTTGTAGTAGTAACTAAAGTTGTTGTTGTAGTAGTAACAATAGTGGTTGTTGTAGTAGAAACTGCAGCTGTTGTTGCTGAAGTAACTATAGTTGTTGTGGTAGTAGAAACTATAGTTGTTATTCTTGTAGTATCTGCAGCTGTTGTTGTAGTTTAACTATAGTTGTTGTTCTTGTAGTAACTATAGTTGTTGTAGTAGTATCTATAGTTGTTGTTCTTATAGTAACTATAGTTGTTGTTGTAATAGTAACTGCAGCTGTTGTTATTGTAGTAACTATAGTTGTTGTTCTTGTTGTAACTATAGTTGTTGTTCTTGTAGTAACTATAGTTGTTGTTGTAGTAGTAACTGCAGCTGTTGTTCTTTAAGTAACTATAGTCCTTGTTCTTGTAGTAACTATAGTTATTGTTGTAGTAGTAACTAAAGTTGTTGTTGTAGTAGTAACTATAGTGGTTGTTGTAGTAGAAACTGCAGCTGTTGTTGCTGAAGAAACTATAGTTGTTGTGGTAGTAGTAACTATAGTTGTTGTTCTTGTAGTATCTGAAGCTGTTGTTCTTGTAGTAACTATAGTTGTTGTTTTAGTAGTAACTATAGTTATTGTTGTGGTAGTAATTATAGTTGTTGTTCTTTTAGTAACTATAGTTGTTGTTCTTGTTGTAACTATAGTTGTTGTTCTTTTAGTAACTATAGTCGTTGTTCTTGTAGTAACTATAGTTGTTGTTGTAGTAGTAACTAAAGTTGTTGTTGTAGTAGTAACTATAGTGGTTGTTGTAGTAGAAACTGCAGCTGTTGTTGCTGAAGTAACTATAGTTGTTTTGGTAGTAGTAACTATAGTTGTTGTTCTTGTAGTATATGCAGCTGTTGTTCTTGTAGTAACTATAGTTGTTGTTTTAGTAGTAACTATAGTTGTTGTTGTAGTAGTAACTATAGTTGTTGTTCTTTTAGTAACTATAGTTTTTAGTGTAGTAGTAACTATAGTTGTTGTTCTTGTTGCAACTATAGTTGTTGTTGTAGTAGTAACTATAGTTGTTGTTGTAGTAGTAACTATAGTTGTTGATCTTGTAGTAACTATAGTTGTTGTTCTTGTAGTAACTATAGTTGTTGTTCTTGTAGCAACTATAGCTGTCGCTGTAGTAGTAACTGCAGCTGTTGTTTTTGTAGTAACTAGAGTTGTTGTTCTTGTAGTAACTTTAGTTGTTAATTTAGTAGTAACTATAGTTGTTGTACTTGTTGTAACTATAGTTGTTGTTCTTGTAGTAACTATAGTTGTTGTTGTAGTAGTAACTATAGTTGTTGTTCTTTTAGTAACTATAGTTGTTGTTCTTTTAGTAACTATAGTTGTTGTTCTTGTTGTAACTATAGTTGTTGTTCTTGTAGCAATTATAGCTGTCGCTGTAGTATTAACTGCAGCTGTTGTTTTTGTAGTAACTAGAGTTGTTGTTCTTGTAGTAACTTTAGTTATTAATTTAGAAGTAACTATAGTTGTTGTACTTGTTGTAACTATAGTTGTTGTTCTTGTAGTAACTATAGTTGTTGTTGTAGTAGTAACTATAGTTATTGTTCTTTTAGTAACTATAGTTGTTGTTCTTTTAGTAACTATAGTTGTTGTTCTTGTTGTAACTATAGTTGTTGTTCTTGTAGTAATTTTAGTTGTTGTTGTAGTAGTAACTATAGTTGTTGTTCTTTTAGTAACTATAGTTGTTGTTCTTGTAGTAACTATAGTTGTTGTTGTAGTAACTATAGTTGTTGTTGTAGAAGTAACTATAGTTGTTGTTCTAATTGTTACTATAGTTGTTGCTCTTGTAGTAACTATAGTTTTTTGTTGTAGTAGTAACTATAGTTGTTTTTCTTGTAGTAACTATAGTTGTTGTTGTAGTAGTAACTATAGTTGTTGTTCTTGTAGTAACTATAGTTGTTGTAGTAGTAACTATAGTTGTTGTTCTTATAGTAACTATAGTTGTTGTTGTAATAGTAACTGCAGCTGTTGTTATTGTAGTAACTATAGTTGTTGTTCTTGTTGTAACTATAGTTGTTGTTCTTGTATTAACTATAGTTGTTGTTGTAGTAGTAACTATAGTCGTTGTTCTTTTAGTAACTATAGTTGTTGTTCTTTTAGTAACTATAGTTGTTGTTCTTGTTGTAACTATAGTTGTTGTTCTTGTAGTAACTTTAGTTGTTGTTGTAGTAGTAACTATAGTTGTTGTTCTTTTAGTAACTATAGTTGTTGTTCTTATAGTAACTATAGTTGTTGTTGTTGTAATAGTAACTGCAGCTGTTGTTATTGTAGTAACTATAGTTGTTGTTCTTGTTGTAACTATAGTTGTTGTTCTTTTAGTAACTATAGTCGTTGTTCTTGTAGTAACTATAGTTGTTGTTGTAGTAGTAACTAAAGTTTTTGTTGTAGTAGTAACTATAGTGGTTGTTGTAGTAGAAACTGCAGCTGTTGTTGCTGAAGTAACTATAGTTGTTTTGGTAGTAGTAACTATAGTTGTTGTTCTTGTAGTATCTCAGCTGTTGTTCTTGTAGTAACTATAGTTGTTGTTTTAGTAGTAACTATTGTTGTTGTTGTAGTAGTAACTATAGTTGATGTTCTTTTAGTAACTATAGTTTTTGTTGTAGTAGTAATTATAGTTGTTGTTCTTGTTGTAACTATAGTTGTTGTTCTTATAGTAACTATAGTTGTTGTTGTAGTAGTAACTATAGTTGTTGTTCTTTTAGTAACTATAGTTGTTGTTCTTGTAGTAACTATAGTTGTTGTTCTTGTAGCAACTATAGCTGTCGCTGTAGTAGTAACTGCAGCTGTTGTTTTTGTAGTTACTAGAGTTGTTGTTCTTGAAGTAACTTTAGTTGTTAATTTAGTAGTAACTATAGTTGTTGTTCTGTTGTTGTAGTAACTATAGTTGTTGTTGTAGAAGTAACTATAGTTTTTGTTCTAATTGTAACTGTTATTTGTTCTTGTAGTAACTATAGTTTTTTGTTGTAGTAGTAACTATAGTTGTTGTTCTTGTAGTAACTATAGTTGTTGTTGTAGTAGTAACTATAGTTGTTGTTGTAGTAGTAACTATAGTTGTTGTTCTTTTAGTAACTATAGTTGTGTTCTTTAAGTAACTATAGTTGTTGTTCTTGTTGTAACTATAGTTGTTGTTCTTGTAGTAACTATATTTGTTGTTGTAGTAGTAACTATAGTTGTTGTTGTAGTAGTAACTGCAGCTGTAGTTTTTGAAGTAACTAGAGTTGTTGTTCTTGTAGTAACTTTAGTTGTTAATTAAGTAGTAACTATAGTTGTTGTTCTTGTAGTAACTATAGTTGTTGTAGTAGTAACTATAGTTGTTGTTCTTATAGTAACTATAGTTGTTGTTGTAATAGTAACTGCAGCAGTTGTTATTGTAGTAACTATAGTTGTTGTTCTTGTTGTAACTATAGTTGTTGTTCTTGTAGTAACTATAGTTGTTGTTGTAGTAGTAACTATAGTTGTTGTTCTTTTAGTACTATAGTTGTTGTTGTAATAGTAACTGCAGCAGTTGTTATTGTAGTAATTATAGTTGTTATTCTTGTTGTAACTATAAGTGTTGTTCTTGTTGTTACTATAGTTGTTGTTCTTGTAGTAACTATAGTTGTTAATGTAGTAGTAACTATAGTTGTTGTTCTTGTAGTAACTATAGTTGTTGTTCTTGTAATAACTATAGTTGTTGTTGTAGTAACTATAGTTGTTGTTGTAGAAGTAACTATAGTTGTTCTTCTAATTGTAACTATAGTTGTTGTTCTTGTAGTAACTTTAGTTTTTTTGTTGTAGTAGTAACTATAGTTGTTGTTCTGGTAGTAACTATAGTTGTTGTTCTTGTAGTAACTATAGTTGTTGTAGTAGAAACTATAGTTGTTGTTCTTATAGTAACTATAGTTGTTGTTGTAATAGCAACTGCAGCATTTGTTATTGTAGTAATTATAGTTGTTGTTCTTGTTGTAACTACAATTGTTGTTCTTTTAGTAACTATAGTCGTTGTTCTTGTAGTAACTATAGTTGTTGTTGTAGTAGTAACTAAAGTTGTTGTAGTAGTAGTAACTATAGTGGTTGTTCTTGTAGTAGAAACTGCAGCTGTTGTTGCTGAAGTAACTATAGTTGTTGTGGTAGTAGTAACTATAGTTGTTGTTCTTGTAGTAACTATAGTTGTTCTTGTAGTAACTTCAGTTGTTAATTTAGTAATAACTATAGTTGTTGTTCTCGTAGTAACTATAGTTGTTGTAGTAGTAACTATAGTTGTTGTTCTTGTAGTAACTTTAGTTTTTTTGTTGTAGTAGTAACTATAGTTGTTGTTCTGGTAGTAACTATAGTTGTTGTTCTTGTAGTAACTATAGTTGTTGTAGTAGAAACTATAGTTGTTGTTCTTATAGTAACTATAGTTGTTGTTGTAATAGCAACTGCAGCATTTGTTATTGTAGTAATTATAGTTGTTGTTCTTGTTGTAACTACAATTGTTGTTCTTTTAGTAACTATAGTCGTTGTTCTTGTAGTAACTATAGTTGTTGTTGTAGTAGTAACTAAAGTTGTTGTAGTAGTAGTAACTATAGTGGTTGTTGTAGTAGAAACTGCAGCTGTTGTTGCTGAAGTAACTATAGTTGTTGTGGTAGTAGTAACTATAGTTGTTGTTCTTGTAGTATCTGCAGCTGTTGTTCTTGTAGTAACTAAAGTTGTTGTTCTTTTAGTAACTATAGTTTTTGTTGTAGTAGTAACTATAGTTGTTTTTCTTGTTGTAACTATAGGTGTTGATCTTGTAGTAACTATAGTTGTTGTTGTAGTAGTAACTATAGTTGTTGTTCTTGTAGTAACTATAGTTGTTGTTCTTGTAGTAACTATAGTTGTTGTTCTTGTAGCAACTATAGCTGTCGCTGTAGTAGTAGCTGCAGCTGTTGTTTTTGTAGTAACTAGAGTTGTTGTTCTTGTAGTAACTTTAGTTGTTAATTTAGTAGTAACTATAGTTGTTGTTCTTGCAGTAACTATAGTTATTGTAGTAGAAACTATAGTTGTTGTTCTTATAGTATCTATAAATGTTGTTGTAATAGTAACTGCAGCTGTTGTTCTTGTAGTAACTATAGTTGTTGTTGTAGTAGTAACTATAGTTGTTGTTCTTGTTGTAACTATAGTTGTTGTTGTAGTATAAACTGCAGCTGTTGTTGCTGAAGTAACTATAGTTGTTGTTCTTGTAGTAACTATAGTTGTTCTTCTTGAAGTAACTATAGTTGTTGTTGTAGTAGTAACTATGGTTGTTGTTCTTGTAGTAACTGCAGCTGTTGTTCTTGAAGTAACTATAATTGTTGTTCTTGTAGTTACTATAGTTGCTGTTCTTGTAGTTATTATAGTGGTTGTTGTAGCAGTAACTATAGTTGTTGTAACTATAGTTGTTGTTCTTGTAGTAACTATAGCTGTTGTTCTTGACGTAACTATAGTGGTTGTTGTAGGAGTAACTATAGTTGTTGTAACTATAGTTGTTGTTCTTGTAGTAACCACAGTTGTTGTTCTTGTAGTAATTATAGTGGTTGTTTTAGTAGTAACAATAGTTGTTGTTGTAGTAGTAACTGCAGCTGTTGATAATGTAGTAACAATAGTTGTTGCTCTTGTAGTAACTATAGTTTTTGTTCGTGTGTTAACTATAGTTGTTGTTCTTGTAGTAACTATAGTTTTTGTTGTAGTAGTAACTATAGTTGTTGTTCTTGTTGTAACTATAGTTGTTGTTCTTGTAGTAACTATAGTTGTTAATCTTGTAGTAACTATAGTTTTTGTTATAGTAGTAACTATAGTTGTTGTTCTTGGTGAAACTATAGTTGTTGTTCTTGTAGTAACTATAGTTGTTGTTGTAGTTGTAACTAAAGTTGTTGTTCTTGTAGTAACTATAGTTGTTGTTCTTGTAGCAACTATAGCTGTCGCTGTAGTAGTAACTTTAGTTGTTAATTTAGTAGTAACTAGAGTTGTTGTTCTTGTAGTAACTTTAGTTGTTAATTTAGTAGTAACTATAGTTGTTGTTCTTGTAGTAACTATAGTTGTTGTAGCAGTAACTATAGTTGTTGTTTTAGTAGTAACTATAGTTGTTGTTGTAGTAGTAACTATAGTTATTGTTCTTTTAGTAACTATAGTTGTTGTTCTTTTAGTAACTATAGTTGTTGTTCTTGTAGTAACTATGGTTGTTGTTCTTGTAGTAACTATAGTTGTTGTTCTTGTAGCAACTATAGCTGTCGCTGTAGTAGTAACTGCAGCTGTTGTTTTTGTAGTAACTAGAGTTGTTGTTCTTGTAGTAACTTTAGTTGTTAATTTAGTAGTAACTATAGTTGTTGTTCTTGTAGTAACTATAGTTGTTGTAGTAGTAACTATAGTTGTTGTTTTAGTAGTAACTATAGTTGTTGTTGTAGTAGTAACTATAGTTTTTGTTCTTTTAGTAACTATAGTTGTTGTTCTTTTAGTAACTATAGTTGTTGTTCTTGTTGTAACTATAGTTGTTGTTCTTGTAGTAACTATATTTGTTGTTGTAGTAGTAACTATAGTTGTTGTTCTTGTAGTAACTATCGTTGTTGTTCTTGTAGTAACTATAGCTGTTGTTGTAGCAACTATAGTTGTTGTTGTAGAAGTAACTATAGTTGTTGTTCTAATTGTAACTATAGTTGTTGTTCTTGTAGTAACTATAGTTTTTTGTTGTAGTAGTAACTATAGTTGTTGTTCTTGTAGTAACTATAGTTGTTGTTGTAGTAGTAACTATAGTTGTTGTTCTTGTAGTAACTATAGTTGTTGTTCTTGAAGCAACTATAGCTGTCGCTGTAGTAGTAACTGCAGCTGTTGTTTTTGAAGTAACTAGAGTTGTTGTTCTTGTAGTAACTTTAGTTATTAATTTAGTAGTAACTATAGTTGTTGTTCTTGTAGAAACTATAGTTGTTGTAGAAGTAACTATAGTTGTTGTTCTTATAGTAACTATAGTTGTTGTTGTAAAAGTAACTGCAGCTGTTGTTATTGTAGTAACTATAGTTGTTGTTTTAGTTGAAACTATAGTTGTTGTTCTTGTAGTAACTATAGTTGTTGTTGTAGTAGTAACTATAGTTGTTGTTCTTTTAGTAACTATAGTTGTTGTTCTTGTAGCAACTATAGCTGTCGCTGAAGTAGTAACTGCAGCTGTTGTTTTTGTAGTAACTAGAGTTGTTATTCTTGTAGTAACTTTAGTTGTTAATTTAGTAATAACTATAGTTGTTGTTCTTGTAGTAACTATAGTTGTTGTAGTAGTAACTATAGTTGTTGTTCTTATAGTAACTATAGTTGCTGTTGTAATAGTAACCGCAGCTGTTGTTATTGTAGTAACTATAGTTGTTGTTCCTGTTGTAACTATAGTTGTTGTTCTTGTAGTAACTTTAGTTGTTGTTGAAGTAGTAACTATAGTTGTTGTTCTTGTGGTAACTATAGTTGTTGTTCTTGTAGTAACTATAGTTGTTGTTGTAGTAACTGTAGTTGTTGTTGTAGAAGTAACTATAGTTGCTGTTCTAATTGTAACTATAGTTGTTGTTCTTGTAGTAACTATAGTTTTTTGTTGTAGTAGTAACTGTAGCTGTTGTTCTTGTAGTAACTATAGTTGTTGTTGTTGTAGTAACTATAGTTGTTGTTCTTGTAGTAACTATAGTTGTTGTAGTAGTAACTATAGTTGTTGTTCTTATAGTAACTATAGCTGTTGTTGTTGTAATAGTAACTGCAGCTGTTGTTATTGTAGTAACTATAGTTGTTGTTCTTGTTGTAACTATAGTTGTTGTTCTTTTAGTAACTATAGTCGTTGTTCTTGTAGTAACTATAGTTGTTGTTGTAGTAGTAACTAAAGTTGTTGTTGTAGTAGTAACTATAGTGGTTGTTGTAGTAGAAACTGCAGCTGTTGTTGCTGAAGTAACTATAGTTGTTTTGGTAGTAGTAACTATAGTTGTTGTTTTGTAGTATCTGCAGCTGTTGTTCTTGTAGTAACTATAGTTGTTGTTCTTATAGTAACTATAGTTGTTGTTGTTGTAATAGTAACTGCAGCTGTTGTTATTGTAGTAACTATAGTTGTTGTTCTTGTTGTAACTATAGTTGTTGTTGTAGTAGTAACTATAGTCGTTGTTCTTGTAGTAACTATAGTTGTTGTAGTAGTAACTATAGTTGTTGTTCTTTTAGTAACTATAGTTGTTGTTCTTTTAGTAACTATAGTTGTTGTTCTTTTAGTAACTATAGTTGTTGTTCTTGTTGTAACTATAGTTGTTGTTCTTGTAGTAATTTTAGTTGTTGTTGTAGTAGTAACTATAGTTGTTGTTCTTTTTGTAACTATAATTGTTGTTCTTGTAGTAACTATAGTTGTTGTTGTAGTAACTATAGTTGTTGTTGTAGAAGTAACTATAGTTGTTGTTCTAATTGTTACTATAGTTGTTGTTCTTGTAGTAACTATAGTTTTTTGTTGTAGTAGTAACTATAGTTGTTTTTCTTGTAGTAACTATAGTTGTTGTTGTAGTAGTAACTATAGTTGTTGTTCTTGTAGTAACTATAGTTAGTTTAAACATATTTTATTTCAGAAAGATAATTGTACAATTATACATCATCTGTAAATACAAAGTATAGGATTAGAACGAAAGTAATACTACTTATATAGTTCTTCTCCTAGATGCTACATATTGTGAAACGTAGGCAGATTTAACAAGGTAATTCAACTCTCTGGAAGCAAGCAGGTTCAGCTCTGCCAATTATAGTATAGGTTTGTTGGTAAATTCATGAGAAGCCAGTTAACTCCCATTATAGCCATTAAGTGAAAGTATAGAGATAATTGATCGCAGACTATTCATGAGGTGTTGTATATACTAGGCAATATTTCAATTTAGTTGCAAGTAATTGGCAGAGCTGTATAATTGGTGAAATGTACATTATCAAGAGAAAAAAGAAGAAAAATGTGCAAAATCATGAGAAAAAGCAAAGAAAACATATGTAAATAGTAGGATGGGAGAGGGAGACCCTATATGGCCTTGAGGCAGACTCTAAGGTGGAACAGCATCTTTCATATTAATGAAACTGCTAACATAATGTTCAAATTAGTTAGAACTATAGTTGTTGTAGTAGTAACTATTGTTGTTGATCTTATAGTAACTATAGTTTTTGTTGCAATAGTAACTGCAGCTGTTGTTATTGTAGTAACTATAGTTGTTGTTCTTGTTGTAACTATAGTTGTAGTTCTTGTAGTAACTATAGTTGTTGTTGTAGTAGTAACTATAGTTGTTGTTCTTTTAGTAACTATAGTTGTTGTTCTTTTAGTAACTATAGTTGTTGTTCTTGTTGTAACTATAGTTGTTGTTCCTGTAGTAACTTTAGTTGTTGTTGTAGTAGAAACTGCAGGTGTTGTTGTAGTAGAAACTGCAGGTGTTGTTGTTGAAGTAACTATAGTTGTTGTGGAAGTAGTAACTATAGTTGTTGTTCTTGTAGTATATGCAGCTGTTGTTCTTGTAGTAACTATAGTTGTTGTTTTAGTAGTAACTATAGTTGTTGTTGTAGTAGTAACTATAGTTATTGTTCTTTTAGTAACTATAGTTGTTGTTCTTTTAGTAACTATAGTTGTTGTTCTTGTAGTAACTATGGTTGTTGTTCTTGTAGTAACTATAGTTGTTGTTCTTGTAGCAACTATAGCTGTCGCTGTAGTAGTAACTGCAGCTGTTGTTTTTGTAGTAACTAGAGTTGTTGTTCTTGTAGTAACTTTAGTTGTTAATTTAGTAGTAACTATAGTTGTTGTTCTTGTAGTAACTATAGTTGTTGTAGTAGTAACTATAGTTGTTGTTTTAGTAGTAACTATAGTTGTTGTTGTAGTAGTAACTATAGTTTTTGTTCTTTTAATAACTATAGTTGTTGTTCTTTTAGTAACTATAGTTGTTGTTCTTGTTGTAACTATAGTTGTTGTTCTTGTAGTAACTATATTTGTTGTTGTAGTAGTAACTATAGTTGTTGTTCTTGTAGTAACTATCGTTGTTGTTCTTGTAGTAACTATAGCTGTTGTTGTAGCAACTATAGTTGTTGTTGTAGAAGTAACTATAGTTGTTGTTCTAATTGTAACTATAGTTGTTGTTCTTGTAGTAACTATAGTTTTTTGTTGTAGTAGTAACTATAGTTGTTGTTCTTGTAGTAACTATAGTTGTTGTTGTAGTAGTAACTATAGTTGTTGTTCTTGTAGTAACTATAGTTGTTGTTCTTGAAGCAACTATAGCTGTCGCTGTAGTAGTAACTGCAGCTGTTGTTTTTGAAGTAACTAGAGTTGTTGTTCTTGTAGTAACTTTAGTTGTTAATTTAGTAGTAACTATAGTTGTTGTTCTTGCAGTAACTATAGTTATTGTAGTAGAAACTATAGTTGTTGTTCTTATAGTATCTATAAATGTTGTTGTAATAGTAACTGCAGCTGTTGTTCTTGTAGTAACTATAGTTGTTGTTGTAGTAGTAACTATAGTTGTTGTTCTTGTTGTAACTATAGTTGTTGTTGTAGTATAAACTGCAGCTGTTGTTGCTGAAGTAACTATAGTTGTTGTTCTTGTAGTAACTATAGTTGTTCTTCTTGAAGTAACTATAGTTGTTGTTGTAGTAGTAACTATGGTTGTTGTTCTTGTAGTAACTGCAGCTGTTGTTCTTGAAGTAACTATAATTGTTGTTCTTGTAGTTACTATAGTTGCTGTTCTTGTAGTTATTATAGTGGTTGTTGTAGCAGTAACTATAGTTGTTGTAACTATAGTTGTTGTTCTTGTAGTAACTATAGCTGTTGTTCTTGACGTAACTATAGTGGTTGTTGTAGGAGTAACTATAGTTGTTGTAACTATAGTTGTTGTTCTTGTAGTAACCACAGTTGTTGTTCTTGTAGTAATTATAGTGGTTGTTTTAGTAGTAACAATAGTTGTTGTTGTAGTAGTAACTGCAGCTGTTGATAATGTAGTAACAATAGTTGTTGCTCTTGTAGTAACTATAGTTTTTGTTCGTGTGTTAACTATAGTTGTTGTTCTTGTAGTAACTATAGTTTTTGTTGTAGTAGTAACTATAGTTGTTGTTCTTGTTGTAACTATAGTTGTTGTTCTTGTAGTAACTATAGTTGTTAATCTTGTAGTAACTATAGTTTTTGTTATAGTAGTAACTATAGTTGTTGTTCTTGGTGAAACTATAGTTGTTGTTCTTGTAGTAACTATAGTTGTTGTTGTAGTTGTAACTAAAGTTGTTGTTCTTGTAGTAACTATAGTTGTTGTTCTTGTAGCAACTATAGCTGTCGCTGTAGTAGTAACTTTAGTTGTTAATTTAGTAGTAACTAGAGTTGTTGTTCTTGTAGTAACTTTAGTTGTTAATTTAGTAGTAACTATAGTTGTTGTTCTTGTAGTAACTATAGTTGTTGTAGCAGTAACTATAGTTGTTGTTTTAGTAGTAACTATAGTTGTTGTTGTAGTAGTAACTATAGTTATTGTTCTTTTAGTAACTATAGTTGTTGTTCTTTTAGTAACTATAGTTGTTGTTCTTGTAGTAACTATGGTTGTTGTTCTTTTAGTAACTATAGTCGTTGTTCTTGTAGTAACTATAGTTGTTGTTGTAGTAGTAACTAAAGTTGTTGTAGTAGTAGTAACTATAGTGGTTGTTGTAGTAGAAACTGCAGCTGTTGTTGCTGAAGTAACTATAGTTGTTGTGGTAGTAGTAACTATAGTTGTTGTTCTTGTAGTATCTGCAGCTGTTGTTCTTGTAGTAACTAAAGTTGTTGTTCTTTTAGTAACTATAGTTTTTGTTGTAGTAGTAACTATAGTTGTTTTTCTTGTTGTAACTATAGGTGTTGATCTTGTAGTAACTATAGTTGTTGTTGTAGTAGTAACTATAGTTGTTGTTCTTGTAGTAACTATAGTTGTTGTTCTTGTAGTAACTATAGTTGTTGTTCTTGTAGCAACTATAGCTGTCGCTGTAGTAGTAGCTGCAGCTGTTGTTTTTGTAGTAACTAGAGTTGTTGTTCTTGTAGTAACTTTAGTTGTTAATTTAGTAGTAACTATAGTTGTTGTTCTTGCAGTAACTATAGTTATTGTAGTAGAAACTATAGTTGTTGTTCTTATAGTATCTATAAATGTTGTTGTAATAGTAACTGCAGCTGTTGTTCTTGTAGTAACTATAGTTGTTGTTGTAGTAGTAACTATAGTTGTTGTTCTTGTTGTAACTATAGTTGTTGTTGTAGTATAAACTGCAGCTGTTGTTGCTGAAGTAACTATAGTTGTTGTTCTTGTAGTAACTATAGTTGTTCTTCTTGAAGTAACTATAGTTGTTGTTGTAGTAGTAACTATGGTTGTTGTTCTTGTAGTAACTGCAGCTGTTGTTCTTGAAGTAACTATAATTGTTGTTCTTGTAGTTACTATAGTTGCTGTTCTTGTAGTTATTATAGTGGTTGTTGTAGCAGTAACTATAGTTGTTGTAACTATAGTTGTTGTTCTTGTAGTAACTATAGCTGTTGTTCTTGACGTAACTATAGTGGTTGTTGTAGGAGTAACTATAGTTGTTGTAACTATAGTTGTTGTTCTTGTAGTAACCACAGTTGTTGTTCTTGTAGTAATTATAGTGGTTGTTTTAGTAGTAACAATAGTTGTTGTTGTAGTAGTAACTGCAGCTGTTGATAATGTAGTAACAATAGTTGTTGCTCTTGTAGTAACTATAGTTTTTGTTCGTGTGTTAACTATAGTTGTTGTTCTTGTAGTAACTATAGTTTTTGTTGTAGTAGTAACTATAGTTGTTGTTCTTGTTGTAACTATAGTTGTTGTTCTTGTAGTAACTATAGTTGTTAATCTTGTAGTAACTATAGTTTTTGTTATAGTAGTAACTATAGTTGTTGTTCTTGGTGAAACTATAGTTGTTGTTCTTGTAGTAACTATAGTTGTTGTTGTAGTTGTAACTAAAGTTGTTGTTCTTGTAGTAACTATAGTTGTTGTTCTTGTAGCAACTATAGCTGTCGCTGTAGTAGTAACTTTAGTTGTTAATTTAGTAGTAACTAGAGTTGTTGTTCTTGTAGTAACTTTAGTTGTTAATTTAGTAGTAACTATAGTTGTTGTTCTTGTAGTAACTATAGTTGTTGTAGCAGTAACTATAGTTGTTGTTTTAGTAGTAACTATAGTTGTTGTTGTAGTAGTAACTATAGTTATTGTTCTTTTAGTAACTATAGTTGTTGTTCTTTTAGTAACTATAGTTGTTGTTCTTGTTGTAACTATAGTTGTTGTTCTTGTAGTAACTATATTTGTTGTTGTAGTAGTAACTATAGTTGTTGTTCTTGTAGTAACTATAGTTGTTGTTCTTGTAGTAACTATAGTTGTTGTTGTAGCAACTATAGTTGTTGTTGTAGAAGTAACTATAGTTGTTGTTCTAATTGTAACTATAGTTGTTGTTCTTGTAGTTACTATAGTTTTTTGTTGTAGTAGTAACTAAAGTTGTTGTTCTTGTAGTAACTATAGTTGTTGTTCTTGTAGCAACTATAGCTGTCGCTGTAGTAGTAACTTTAGTTGTTAATTTAGTAGTAACTAGAGTTGTTGTTCTTGTAGTAACTTTAGTTGTTAATTTAGTAGTAACTATAGTTGTTGTTCTTGTAGTAACTATAGTTGTTGTAGTAGTAACTATAGTTGTTGTTTTAGTAGTAACTATAGTTGTTGTTGTAGTAGTAACTATAGTTTTTGTTCTTTTAGTAACTATAGTTGTTGTTCTTTTAGTAACTATAGTTGTTGTTCTTGTTGTAACTATAGTTGTTGTTCTTGTAGTAACTATATTTGTTGTTGTAGTAGTAACTATAGTTGTTGTTCTTGTAGTAACTATAGTTGTTGTTCTTGTAGTAACTATAGCTGTTGTTGTAGCAACTATAGTTGTTGTTGTAGAAGTAACTATAGTTGTTGTTCTAATTGTAACTATAGTTGTTGTTCTTGTAGTAACTATAGTTTTTTGTTGTAGTAGTAACTATAGTTGTTGTTCTTGTAGTAACTATAGTTGTTGTTGTAGTAGTAACTATAGTTGTTGTTCTTGTAGTAACTATAGTTGTTGTTCTTGAAGCAACTATAGCTGTCGCTGTAGTAGTAACTGCAGCTGTTGTTTTTGAAGTAACTAGAGTTGTTGTTCTTGTAGTAACTTTAGTTATTAATTTAGTAGTAACTATAGTTGTTGTTCTTGTAGAAACTATAGTTGTTGTAGAAGTAACTATAGTTGTTGTTCTTATAGTAACTATAGTTGTTGTTGTAATAGTAACTGCAGCTGTTGTTATTGTAGTAACTATAGTTGTTGTTTTAGTTGAAACTATAGTTGTTGTTCTTGTAGTAACTATAGTTGTTGTTGTAGTAGTAACTATAGTTGTTGTTCTTTTAGTAACTATAGTTGTTGTTTTGTTGTAACTATAGTTGTTGTTCTTGTAGCTACTATAGTTGTTAATGTAGTAGTAACAATAGCTGATGTTCTTGTAGTAACTATAGTTGTTGTTCTTGTAGTAACTATAGTTGTTGTTGTAGTAACTATAGTTGTTGTTGTAGAAGTAACTATAGTTGTTGTTCTAATTGTAACTATAGTTGTTGTTCTTGTAGTAACTATAGTTTTTTGTTGTAGTAGTAACTATAGTTGTTGTTCTGGTAGTAACTATAGTTGTTGTTCTTGTAGTAACTATAGTTGTTGTAGTAGAAACTATAGCTGTTGTTCTTATAGTAACTATAGTTGTTGTTGTAATAGTAACTGCAGCTGTTGTTATTGTAGTAACTATAGTTGTTGTTCTTGTTGTAACTATAGTTGTTGTTCTTTTAGCAACTATAGTCGTTGTTCTTGTAGTTACTATAGTTGTTGTTGTAGTAGTAACTAAAGTTGTTGTTGTAGTAGTAACAATAGTTGTTGTTCTTGTAGTAACTATAGTTGTTGTAGTAGTAACTATAGTTGTTGTTCTTATAGTAACTATAGTTATTGTTGTAATAGTAACCTCAGCTGTTTTTATTATGGTAACTATAGTTGTTGTTCTTGTTGTAACTATAGTTGTTGTTCTTTTAGTAACTATAGTCGTTGTTCTTGTAGTAACTATAGTTGTTGTTGTAGTAGTAACTAAAGTTGTTGTTGTAGTAGTAACTATAGTGGTTGTTGTAGAAGTAACTATAGTTTTTGTTGCTGAAGTAACTATAGTTGTTTTGGTAGTAGTAACTATAGTTGTTGTTCTTGTAGTATATGCAGCTGTTGTATTTGTTGTAACTTAGTTGTTGTTTTAGTAGTAACTATAGTTGTTGTTGTAGTAGTAACTATAGTTTTTCTTTTAGTAACTATAGTTTTTGTTGTTGTAGTAACTATAGTTGTTTTTCTTGTTGCAACTATAGTTGTTGTTCTTGTAGTAACTATAGTTGTTGTTGTAGTAGTAACTATAGTTGTTGTTCTTGTAGTAACTATAGTTGTTGTTCTTGTAGTAACTATAGTTGTTGTTCTTGTAGCAACTATAGCTGTCGCTGTAGTAGTAACTGCAGCTGTTGTTTTTGTAGTAACTAGAGTTGTTGTTCTTATAGTAACTTTTGTTGTTAATTTAGTAGTAACTATAGTTGTTGTTCTGTTGTTGTAGTAACTATAGTTGTGTTGTAGAAGTAACTATAGTTTTTGTTCTAATTGTAACTATAGTATTTGTTCTTGTAGTAACTATAGTTTTTTGTTGTAGTAGTAACTATAGTTGTCGTTCTTGTAGTAACTATAGTTGTTGTTGTAGTAGTAACTAAAGTTGTCGCTGAAGTAGTAACTGCAGCTGTTGTTTTTGTAGTAACTAGAGTTGTTGTTCTTGTAGTAACTTCAGTTGTTAAATTAGTAATAACTATAGTTGTTGTTCTCGTAGTAACTATAGTTGTTGTAGTAGTAACTATAGTTGTTGTTGTTATAGTAACTATAGTTGTTGTTGTAATAGTAACTGCAGCTGTTGTTATTGTAGTAACTATAGTTGTTGTTGTAGTAGTAACTGCAGCTGTTGTTCTTTTAGTAACTATAGTCGTTGTTCTTGTAGTAACTATAGTTGTTGTTGTAGTAGTAACTAAAGTTGTTGTTGTAGTAGTAACAATAGTGGTTGTTGTAGTAGAAACTGCAGCTGTTGTTGCTGAAGTAACTATAGTTGTTGTGGTAGTAGAAACTATAGTTGTTATTCTTGTAGTATCTGCAGCTGTTGTTGTAGTCTAACTATAGTTGTTGTTCTTGTAGTAACTATAGTTGTTGTAGTAGTAACTATAGTTGTTGTTCTTATAGTAACTATAGTTGTTGTTGTAATAGTAACTGCAGCTGTTGTTATTGTAGTAACTATAGTTGTTGTTCTGGTTGTAACTATAGTTGTTGTTCTTGTAGTAACTATAGTTGTTGTTGTAGTAGTAACTGCAGCTGTTGTTCTTTAAGTAACTATAGTCCTTGTTCTTGTACTAACTATAGTTATTGTTGTAGTAGTAACTAAAGTTGTTGTTGTAGTAGTAACTATAGTGGTTGTTGTAGTAGAAACTGCAGCTGTTGTTGCTGAAGAAACTATAGTTGTTGTGGTAGTAGTAACTATAGTTGTTGTTCTTGTAGTATCTGAAGCTGTTGTTCTTGTAGTAACTATAGTTGTTGTTTTAGTAGTAACTATAGTTGTTGTTGTGGTAGTAATTATAGTTGTTGTTCTTTTAGTAACTATAGTTGTTGTTCTTGTTGTAACTATAGTTGTTGTTCTTTTAGTAACTATAGTCGTTGTTCTTGTAGTAACTATAGTTGTTGTTGTAGTAGTAACTAAAGTTGTTGTTGTAGTAGTAACTATAGTGGTTGTTGTAGTAGAAACTGCAGCTGTTGTTGCTGAAGTAACTATAGTTGTTTTGGTAGTAGTAACTATAGATGTTGTTCTTGTAGTATATGCAGCTGTTGTTCTTGTAGTAACTATAGTTGTTGTTTTAGTAGTAACTATAGTTGTTGTTGTAGTAGTAACTATAGTTGTTGTTCTTTTAGTAACTATAGTTTTTGTTGTAGTAGTAACTATAGTTGTTGTTCTTGTTGCAACTATAGTTGTTGTTGTAGTAGTAACTATAGTTGTTGTTGTAGTAGTAACTATAGTTGTTGATCTTGTAGTAACTATAGTTGTTGTTCTTGTAGTAACTATAGTTGTTGTTCTTGTAGCAACTATAGCTGTCGCTGTAGTAGTAACTGCAGCTGTTGTTTTTGTAGTAACTAGAGTTGTTGTTCTTGTAGTAACTTTAGTTGTTAATTTAGTAGTAACTATAGTTGTTGTACTTGTTGTAACTATAGTTGTTGTTCTTGTAGTAACTATAGTTGTTGTTGTAGTAGTAACTATAGTTGTTGTTCTTTTAGTAACTATAGTTGTTGTTCTTTTAGTAACTATAGTTGTTGTTCTTGTTGTAACTATAGTTGTTGTTCTTGTAGCAATTATAGCTGTCGCTGTAGTAGTAACTGCAGCTGTTGTTTTTGTAGTAACTAGAGTTGTTGTTCTTGTAGTAACTTTAGTTATTAATTTAGAAGTAACTATAGTTGTTGTTCTTGTTGTAACTATAGTTGTTGTTCTTGTAGTAACTATAGTTGTTGTTGTAGTAGTAACTATAGTTGTTGTTCTTTTAGTAACTATAGTTGTTGTTCTTTTAGTAACTATAGTTGTTGTTCTTGTTGTAACTATAGTTGTTGTTCTTCTAGTAACTTTAGTTGTTGTTGTAGTAGTAACTTTAGTTGTTGTTCTTGTAGTAACTATAGTTGTTGTTCTTGTAGTAACTATAGTTGTTGTTGTAGTAACTATAGTTGTTGTTGTAGAAGTAACTATAGTTGTTGTTCTAATTGTAACTATAGTTGTTGTTCTTGTAGTAACTATAGTTTTTTGTTGAAGTAGTAACTATAGCTGTTGTTCTTGTAGTAACTATAATTGTTGTTGTTGTAGTAACTATAGTTGTTGTTCTTGTAGTAACTATAGTAGTTGTTGTAGTAGAAACTGCAGCTGTTGTTGCTGAAGTAACTATAGTTGTTTTGGTAGTACTAACTATAGTTGTTGTTCTTGTAGTATCTGTTGCTGTTGTTCTTGTAGTAACTATAGTTGTTGTTTTAGTAGTAACTATAGTTGTTGTTCTTGTAGTAACTATAGTTTTTTGTTGTAGTAGTAACTATAGTTGTTGTTTTTGTAGTAACTATAGTTGTTGTTGTAGTAGTAACTATAGTTGTTGTTCTTGTAGTAACTATAGTTGTTGTTCTTATAGTAACTATAGTTGTTGTTGTTGTAATAGTAACTGCAGCTGTTGTTATTGTAGTAACTATAGTTGTTGTTCTTGTTGTAACTATAGTTGTTGTTCTTTTAGTAACTATAGTCGTTGTTCTTGTAGTAACTATAGTTGTTGTTGTAGTAGTAACTAAAGTTGCTGTTGTAGTAGTAACTATAGTGGTTGTTGTAGTAGAAACTGCAGCTGTTGTTGCTGAAGTAACTATAGTTGTTTTGGTAGTAGTAACTATAGTTGTTGTTCTTGTAGTATCTGCAGCTGTTGTTCTTGTAGTAACTAAAGTTGTTGTTTTAGTAGTAACTATAGTGTTGTTGTAGTAGTAACTATAGTTGATGTTCTTTTAGTAACTATAGTTTTTGTTGTAGTAGTAACTATAGTTGTTGTTCTTGTTGTAACTATAGTTGTTGTTCTTGTAGTAACTCTAGTTGTTGTTGTAGTAGTAACTATAGTTGTTGTTCTTGTAGTAACTATAGTTGTTGTTCTTGTAGTAACTATAGTTGTTGTTCTTGTAGTAACTATAATTGTTGTTGTAGTAGTAACCGCAGCTGTTGTTCTTTTAGTAACTATAGTCGTTGTTCTTGTAGTAACTATACTTGTTGTTGTAGTAGTAACTAAAGTTGTTGTTGTAGTAGTAACAATAGTGGTTGTTGTAGTAGAAACTGCAGGTGTTGTTGCTGAAGTAACTATAGTTGTTGTGGTAGTAGTAACTATAGTTGTTGTTCTTGTAGTATCTGCAGCTGTTGTTCTTGTAGTAACTATAGCTGTTGTTTTAGTAGTAACTATATTTGTTGTTGTAGTAGTAACTATAGTTGTTGTTCTTGTAGTAACTAAAGTTGTTGTTCTTGTAGTAACTATAGTTGTTCTTGTAGTAACTATAGTTTTTTGTTGTAGTAGTAACTATAGTTGTTGTTCTTGTAGTAACTATAGTTGTTGTTGTAGTAGTAACTATAGTTGTTGTTCTTGTAGTAACTATAGTTGTTGTTCTTGTAGTAACTATAGTTGTTGTTCTTGTAGCAACTATAGCTGTCGCTGTAGTAGTAACTGCAGCTGTTGTTTTTGTAGTAACTAGAGTTGTTGTTCTTGTAGTAACTTTTGTTGTTAATTTAGTAGTAACTATAGTTGTTGTTCTGTTGTTGTAGTACCAATAGTTGTTGTTGTAGAAGTAACTATAGTTTTTGTTCTTATTGTAACTATAGTATTTGTTCTTGTAGTAACTATAGTTTTTTGTTGTAGTAGTAACTATAGTTGTCGTTCTTGTAGTAACTTTAGTTGTTGTTGTAGTAGTAACTAAAGTTGTCGCTGAAGTAGTAACTGCAGCTGTTGTTTTTGTAGTAACAGAGTTGTTGTTCTTGTAGTAACTTTAGTTGTTAATTTAGTATTAACTATAGTTGTTGTTCTTGTAGTAACTATAGTTGTTGTAGTAGATACTATAGTTGTTGTTCTTATAGTAACTATAGTTGTTGTTGTAATAGTAACTGCAGCTGTTGTTATTGTAGTAACTATAGTTGTTGTTCTTGTTGTAACTATAGTTGTTGTTCTTGTAGTAACTATAGTTGTTGTTGTAGTAGTAACTATAGTTGTTGTTCTTTTAGTAACTATAGTTGTTGTTCTTTTAGTAACTATAGTTGTTGTTCTTGTTGTAACTATAGTTGTTGTTCTTGTAGTAACTTTAGTTGTTGTTGTAGTAGTAACTATAGTTGTTGTTCTTGTAGCAACTATAGTTGTTGTTCTTGTAGTAACTATAGTTGTTGTTGTAGTAACTATAGTTGTTGTTGTAGAAGTAACTATAGTTGTTGTTCTAATTGTAACTATAGTTGTTGTTCTTGTAGTAACTATAGTTTTTTGTTGTAGTAGTAACTATAGCTGTTGTTCTTGTAGTAACTATAGTTGTTGTTGTTGTAGTAACTATAGTTGTTGTTCTTGTAGTAACTATAGTTGTTGTAGTAGTAACTATAGTTGTTGTTCTTATAGTAACTATAGTTGTTGTTGTTGTAATAGTAACTGCAGCTGTTGTTATTGTAGTAACTATAGTTGTTGTTCTTGTAGTAACTATAGTTGTTTTTGTAGTAGTAACTAAAGTTGTTGTTGTAGTAGTAACTATAGTGGTTGTTGTAGTAGAAACTGCAGCTGTTGTTGCTGAAGTAACTATAGTTGTTTTGGTAGTACTAACTATAGTTGTTGTTCTTGTAGTATCTGCTGCTGTTGTTCTTGTAGTAACTATAGTTGTTGTTTTAGTAGTAACTATAGTTGTTGTTCTTGTAGTAACTATAGTTTTTTGTTGTAGTAGTTACTATAGTTGTTGTTCTTGTAGTAACTATAGTTGTTGTTGTAGTAGTAACTATAATTGTTGTTCTTGTAGTAACTATAGTTGTTGTTCTTATAGTAACTATAGTTGTTAATCTTGTAGTAACTATAGTTTTTGTTATAGTAGTAACTATAGTTGTTGTTCTTGGTGAAACTATAGTTGTTGTTCTTGTAGTAACTATAGTTGTTGTTGTAGTTGTAACTAAAGTTGTTGTTCTTGTAGTAACTATAGTTGTTGTTCTTGTAGCAACTATAGCTGTCGCTGTAGTAGTAACTTTAGTTGTTAATTTAGTAGTAACTAGAGTTGTTGTTCTTGTAGTAACTTTAGTTGTTAATTTAGTAGTAACTATAGTTGTTGTTCTTGTAGTAACTATAGTTGTTGTAGCAGTAACTATAGTTGTTGTTTTAGTAGTAACTATAGTTGTTGTTGTAGTAGTAACTATAGTTATTGTTCTTTTAGTAACTATAGTTGTTGTTCTTTTAGTAACTATAGTTGTTGTTCTTGTTGTAACTATAGTTGTTGTTCTTGTAGTAACTATATTTGTTGTTGTTGTAGTAACTATAGTTGTTGTTCTTGTAGTAACTATAGTTGTTGTTCTTGTAGTAACTATAGTTGTTGTTGTAGCAACTATAGTTGTTGTTGTAGAAGTAACTATAGTTGTTGTTCTAATTGTAACTATAGTTGTTGTTCTTGTAGTTACTATAGTTTTTTGTTGTAGTAGTAACTAAAGTTGTTGTTCTTGTAGTAACTATAGTTGTTGTTCTTGTAGCAACTATAGCTGTCGCTGTAGTAGTAACTTTAGTTGTTAATTTAGTAGTAACTAGAGTTGTTGTTCTTGTAGTAACTTTAGTTGTTAATTTAGTAGTAACTATAGTTGTTGTTCTTGTAGTAACTATAGTTGTTGTAGTAGTAACTATAGTTGTTGTTTTAGTAGTAACTATAGTTGTTGTTGTAGTAGTAACTATAGTTTTTGTTCTTTTAGTAACTATAGTTGTTGTTCTTTTAGTAACTATAGTTGTTGTTCTTGTTGTAACTATAGTTGTTGTTCTTGTAGTAACTATATTTGTTGTTGTAGTAGTAACTATAGTTGTTGTTCTTGTAGTAACTATAGTTGTTGTTCTTGTAGTAACTATAGCTGTTGTTGTAGCAACTATAGTTGTTGTTGTAGAAGTAACTATAGTTGTTGTTCTAATTGTAACTATAGTTGTTGTTCTTGTAGTAACTATAGTTTTTTGTTGTAGTAGTAACTATAGTTGTTGTTCTTGTAGTAACTATAGTTGTTGTTGTAGTAGTAACTATAGTTGTTGTTCTTGTAGTAACTATAGTTGTTGTTCTTGAAGCAACTATAGCTGTCGCTGTAGTAGTAACTGCAGCTGTTGTTTTTGAAGTAACTAGAGTTGTTGTTCTTGTAGTAACTTTAGTTATTAATTTAGTAGTAACTATAGTTGTTGTTCTTGTAGAAACTATAGTTGTTGTAGAAGTAACTATAGTTGTTGTTCTTATAGTAACTATAGTTGTTGTTGTAATAGTAACTGCAGCTGTTGTTATTGTAGTAACTATAGTTGTTGTTTTAGTTGAAACTATAGTTGTTGTTCTTGTAGTAACTATAGTTGTTGTTGTAGTAGTAACTATAGTTGTTGTTCTTTTAGTAACTATAGTTGTTGTTTTGTTGTAACTATAGTTGTTGTTCTTGTAGCTACTATAGTTGTTAATGTAGTAGTAACAATAGCTGATGTTCTTGTAGTAACTATAGTTGTTGTTCTTGTAGTAACTATAGTTGTTGTTGTAGTAACTATAGTTGTTGTTGTAGAAGTAACTATAGTTGTTGTTCTAATTGTAACTATAGTTGTTGTTCTTGTAGTAACTATAGTTTTTTGTTGTAGTAGTAACTATAGTTGTTGTTCTGGTAGTAACTATAGTTGTTGTTCTTGTAGTAACTATAGTTGTTGTAGTAGAAACTATAGCTGTTGTTCTTATAGTAACTATAGTTGTTGTTGTAATAGTAACTGCAGCTGTTGTTATTGTAGTAACTATAGTTGTTGTTCTTGTTGTAACTATAGTTGTTGTTCTTTTAGCAACTATAGTCGTTGTTCTTGTAGTTACTATAGTTGTTGTTGTAGTAGTAACTAAAGTTGTTGTTGTAGTAGTAACAATAGTTGTTGTTCTTGTAGTAACTATAGTTGTTGTAGTAGTAACTATAGTTGTTGTTCTTATAGTAACTATAGTTATTGTTGTAATAGTAACCTCAGCTGTTTTTATTATGGTAACTATAGTTGTTGTTCTTGTTGTAACTATAGTTGTTGTTCTTTTAGTAACTATAGTCGTTGTTCTTGTAGTAACTATAGTTGTTGTTGTAGTAGTAACTAAAGTTGTTGTTGTAGTAGTAACTATAGTGGTTGTTGTAGAAGTAACTATAGTTTTTGTTGCTGAAGTAACTATAGTTGTTTTGGTAGTAGTAACTATAGTTGTTGTTCTTGTAGTATATGCAGCTGTTGTATTTGTTGTAACTTAGTTGTTGTTTTAGTAGTAACTATAGTTGTTGTTGTAGTAGTAACTATAGTTTTTCTTTTAGTAACTATAGTTTTTGTTGTTGTAGTAACTATAGTTGTTTTTCTTGTTGCAACTATAGTTGTTGTTCTTGTAGTAACTATAGTTGTTGTTGTAGTAGTAACTATAGTTGTTGTTCTTGTAGTAACTATAGTTGTTGTTCTTGTAGTAACTATAGTTGTTGTTCTTGTAGCAACTATAGCTGTCGCTGTAGTAGTAACTGCAGCTGTTGTTTTTGTAGTAACTAGAGTTGTTGTTCTTATAGTAACTTTTGTTGTTAATTTAGTAGTAACTATAGTTGTTGTTCTGTTGTTGTAGTAACTATAGTTGTGTTGTAGAAGTAACTATAGTTTTTGTTCTAATTGTAACTATAGTATTTGTTCTTGTAGTAACTATAGTTTTTTGTTGTAGTAGTAACTATAGTTGTCGTTCTTGTAGTAACTATAGTTGTTGTTGTAGTAGTAACTAAAGTTGTCGCTGAAGTAGTAACTGCAGCTGTTGTTTTTGTAGTAACTAGAGTTGTTGTTCTTGTAGTAACTTCAGTTGTTAAATTAGTAATAACTATAGTTGTTGTTCTCGTAGTAACTATAGTTGTTGTAGTAGTAACTATAGTTGTTGTTGTTATAGTAACTATAGTTGTTGTTGTAATAGTAACTGCAGCTGTTGTTATTGTAGTAACTATAGTTGTTGTTGTAGTAGTAACTGCAGCTGTTGTTCTTTTAGTAACTATAGTCGTTGTTCTTGTAGTAACTATAGTTGTTGTTGTAGTAGTAACTAAAGTTGTTGTTGTAGTAGTAACAATAGTGGTTGTTGTAGTAGAAACTGCAGCTGTTGTTGCTGAAGTAACTATAGTTGTTGTGGTAGTAGAAACTATAGTTGTTATTCTTGTAGTATCTGCAGCTGTTGTTGTAGTCTAACTATAGTTGTTGTTCTTGTAGTAACTATAGTTGTTGTAGTAGTAACTATAGTTGTTGTTCTTATAGTAACTATAGTTGTTGTTGTAATAGTAACTGCAGCTGTTGTTATTGTAGTAACTATAGTTGTTGTTCTGGTTGTAACTATAGTTGTTGTTCTTGTAGTAACTATAGTTGTTGTTGTAGTAGTAACTGCAGCTGTTGTTCTTTAAGTAACTATAGTCCTTGTTCTTGTACTAACTATAGTTATTGTTGTAGTAGTAACTAAAGTTGTTGTTGTAGTAGTAACTATAGTGGTTGTTGTAGTAGAAACTGCAGCTGTTGTTGCTGAAGAAACTATAGTTGTTGTGGTAGTAGTAACTATAGTTGTTGTTCTTGTAGTATCTGAAGCTGTTGTTCTTGTAGTAACTATAGTTGTTGTTTTAGTAGTAACTATAGTTGTTGTTGTGGTAGTAATTATAGTTGTTGTTCTTTTAGTAACTATAGTTGTTGTTCTTGTTGTAACTATAGTTGTTGTTCTTTTAGTAACTATAGTCGTTGTTCTTGTAGTAACTATAGTTGTTGTTGTAGTAGTAACTAAAGTTGTTGTTGTAGTAGTAACTATAGTGGTTGTTGTAGTAGAAACTGCAGCTGTTGTTGCTGAAGTAACTATAGTTGTTTTGGTAGTAGTAACTATAGATGTTGTTCTTGTAGTATATGCAGCTGTTGTTCTTGTAGTAACTATAGTTGTTGTTTTAGTAGTAACTATAGTTGTTGTTGTAGTAGTAACTATAGTTGTTGTTCTTTTAGTAACTATAGTTTTTGTTGTAGTAGTAACTATAGTTGTTGTTCTTGTTGCAACTATAGTTGTTGTTGTAGTAGTAACTATAGTTGTTGTTGTAGTAGTAACTATAGTTGTTGATCTTGTAGTAACTATAGTTGTTGTTCTTGTAGTAACTATAGTTGTTGTTCTTGTAGCAACTATAGCTGTCGCTGTAGTAGTAACTGCAGCTGTTGTTTTTGTAGTAACTAGAGTTGTTGTTCTTGTAGTAACTTTAGTTGTTAATTTAGTAGTAACTATAGTTGTTGTACTTGTTGTAACTATAGTTGTTGTTCTTGTAGTAACTATAGTTGTTGTTGTAGTAGTAACTATAGTTGTTGTTCTTTTAGTAACTATAGTTGTTGTTCTTTTAGTAACTATAGTTGTTGTTCTTGTTGTAACTATAGTTGTTGTTCTTGTAGCAATTATAGCTGTCGCTGTAGTAGTAACTGCAGCTGTTGTTTTTGTAGTAACTAGAGTTGTTGTTCTTGTAGTAACTTTAGTTATTAATTTAGAAGTAACTATAGTTGTTGTTCTTGTTGTAACTATAGTTGTTGTTCTTGTAGTAACTATAGTTGTTGTTGTAGTAGTAACTATAGTTGTTGTTCTTTTAGTAACTATAGTTGTTGTTCTTTTAGTAACTATAGTTGTTGTTCTTGTTGTAACTATAGTTGTTGTTCTTCTAGTAACTTTAGTTGTTGTTGTAGTAGTAACTTTAGTTGTTGTTCTTGTAGTAACTATAGTTGTTGTTCTTGTAGTAACTATAGTTGTTGTTGTAGTAACTATAGTTGTTGTTGTAGAAGTAACTATAGTTGTTGTTCTAATTGTAACTATAGTTGTTGTTCTTGTAGTAACTATAGTTTTTTGTTGAAGTAGTAACTATAGCTGTTGTTCTTGTAGTAACTATAATTGTTGTTGTTGTAGTAACTATAGTTGTTGTTCTTGTAGTAACTATAGTAGTTGTTGTAGTAGAAACTGCAGCTGTTGTTGCTGAAGTAACTATAGTTGTTTTGGTAGTACTAACTATAGTTGTTGTTCTTGTAGTATCTGTTGCTGTTGTTCTTGTAGTAACTATAGTTGTTGTTTTAGTAGTAACTATAGTTGTTGTTCTTGTAGTAACTATAGTTTTTTGTTGTAGTAGTAACTATAGTTGTTGTTTTTGTAGTAACTATAGTTGTTGTTGTAGTAGTAACTATAGTTGTTGTTCTTGTAGTAACTATAGTTGTTGTTCTTATAGTAACTATAGTTGTTGTTGTTGTAATAGTAACTGCAGCTGTTGTTATTGTAGTAACTATAGTTGTTGTTCTTGTTGTAACTATAGTTGTTGTTCTTTTAGTAACTATAGTCGTTGTTCTTGTAGTAACTATAGTTGTTGTTGTAGTAGTAACTAAAGTTGCTGTTGTAGTAGTAACTATAGTGGTTGTTGTAGTAGAAACTGCAGCTGTTGTTGCTGAAGTAACTATAGTTGTTTTGGTAGTAGTAACTATAGTTGTTGTTCTTGTAGTATCTGCAGCTGTTGTTCTTGTAGTAACTAAAGTTGTTGTTTTAGTAGTAACTATAGTGTTGTTGTAGTAGTAACTATAGTTGATGTTCTTTTAGTAACTATAGTTTTTGTTGTAGTAGTAACTATAGTTGTTGTTCTTGTTGTAACTATAGTTGTTGTTCTTGTAGTAACTCTAGTTGTTGTTGTAGTAGTAACTATAGTTGTTGTTCTTGTAGTAACTATAGTTGTTGTTCTTGTAGTAACTATAGTTGTTGTTCTTGTAGTAACTATAATTGTTGTTGTAGTAGTAACCGCAGCTGTTGTTCTTTTAGTAACTATAGTCGTTGTTCTTGTAGTAACTATACTTGTTGTTGTAGTAGTAACTAAAGTTGTTGTTGTAGTAGTAACAATAGTGGTTGTTGTAGTAGAAACTGCAGGTGTTGTTGCTGAAGTAACTATAGTTGTTGTGGTAGTAGTAACTATAGTTGTTGTTCTTGTAGTATCTGCAGCTGTTGTTCTTGTAGTAACTATAGCTGTTGTTTTAGTAGTAACTATATTTGTTGTTGTAGTAGTAACTATAGTTGTTGTTCTTGTAGTAACTAAAGTTGTTGTTCTTGTAGTAACTATAGTTGTTCTTGTAGTAACTATAGTTTTTTGTTGTAGTAGTAACTATAGTTGTTGTTCTTGTAGTAACTATAGTTGTTGTTGTAGTAGTAACTATAGTTGTTGTTCTTGTAGTAACTATAGTTGTTGTTCTTGTAGTAACTATAGTTGTTGTTCTTGTAGCAACTATAGCTGTCGCTGTAGTAGTAACTGCAGCTGTTGTTTTTGTAGTAACTAGAGTTGTTGTTCTTGTAGTAACTTTTGTTGTTAATTTAGTAGTAACTATAGTTGTTGTTCTGTTGTTGTAGTACCAATAGTTGTTGTTGTAGAAGTAACTATAGTTTTTGTTCTTATTGTAACTATAGTATTTGTTCTTGTAGTAACTATAGTTTTTTGTTGTAGTAGTAACTATAGTTGTCGTTCTTGTAGTAACTTTAGTTGTTGTTGTAGTAGTAACTAAAGTTGTCGCTGAAGTAGTAACTGCAGCTGTTGTTTTTGTAGTAACAGAGTTGTTGTTCTTGTAGTAACTTTAGTTGTTAATTTAGTATTAACTATAGTTGTTGTTCTTGTAGTAACTATAGTTGTTGTAGTAGATACTATAGTTGTTGTTCTTATAGTAACTATAGTTGTTGTTGTAATAGTAACTGCAGCTGTTGTTATTGTAGTAACTATAGTTGTTGTTCTTGTTGTAACTATAGTTGTTGTTCTTGTAGTAACTATAGTTGTTGTTGTAGTAGTAACTATAGTTGTTGTTCTTTTAGTAACTATAGTTGTTGTTCTTTTAGTAACTATAGTTGTTGTTCTTGTTGTAACTATAGTTGTTGTTCTTGTAGTAACTTTAGTTGTTGTTGTAGTAGTAACTATAGTTGTTGTTCTTGTAGCAACTATAGTTGTTGTTCTTGTAGTAACTATAGTTGTTGTTGTAGTAACTATAGTTGTTGTTGTAGAAGTAACTATAGTTGTTGTTCTAATTGTAACTATAGTTGTTGTTCTTGTAGTAACTATAGTTTTTTGTTGTAGTAGTAACTATAGCTGTTGTTCTTGTAGTAACTATAGTTGTTGTTGTTGTAGTAACTATAGTTGTTGTTCTTGTAGTAACTATAGTTGTTGTAGTAGTAACTATAGTTGTTGTTCTTATAGTAACTATAGTTGTTGTTGTTGTAATAGTAACTGCAGCTGTTGTTATTGTAGTAGCTATAGTTGTTGTTCTTGTTGTAACTATAGTTGTTTTTTTTTAGTAACTATAGTCGTTGTTCTTGTAGTAACTATAGTTGTTGTTGTAGTAGTAACTAAAGTTGTTGTTGTAGTAGTAACTATAGTTGTTGTTGTAGTAGAAACTGCAGCTGTTGTTGCTGAAGTAACTATAGTTGTTTTGGTAGTAGTAACTTTAGTTGTTGTTCTTGTAGTATCTGCAGCTGTTGTTCTTGTAGTAACTATAGTTGTTGTTTTAGTAGTAACTATAGTGTTGTTGTAGTAGTAACTATAGTTGATGTTCTTTTAGTAACTATAGTTTTTGTTGTAGTAGTAACTATAGTTGTTGTTCTTGTTGTAACTATAGTTGTTGTTCTTGTAGTAACTATAGTTGTTGTTGTAGTAGTAACTATAGTTGTTGTTCTTGTAGTAACTATAGTTGTTGTTCTTGTAGTAACTATAGTTGTTGTTCTTGTAGTAACTATAATTGTTGTTGTAGTAGTAACTGCAGCTGTTGTTCTTTTAGTAACTATAGTCGTTGTTGTAGTAGTAACTATAGTTGATGTTCTTTTAGTAACTATAGTTTTTGTTGTAGTAGTAACTATAGTTGTTGTTCTTGTTGTAACTATAGTTGTTGTTCTTGTAGTAACTATAGTTGTTGTTGTAGTAGTAACTATAGTTGTTGTTCTTGTAGTAACTATAGTTGTTGTTCTTGTAGTATCTATAGTTGTTGTTCTTGTAGTAACTATAATTGTTGTTGTAGTAGTAACTGCAGCTGTTGTTCTTTTAGTAACTATAGTCGTTGTTCTTGTAGTAACTATAGTTGTTGTTGTAGTAGTAACTAAAGTTGTTGTTGTAGTAGTAACAATAGAGGTTGTTGTAGTAGAAACTGCAGGTGTTGTTGCTGAAGTAACTATAGTTGTTGTGGAAGTAGTAACTATAGTTGTTGTTGTAGTAGTAACTGCAGCTGTTGTTCTCTAAGTAACTATAGTCGTTGTTCTTGTAGTAACTATAGTTATTGTTGTAGTGGTAACTAAAGTTGTTGTTGTAGTAGTAACTATAGTGGTTGTTGTAGTAGAAACTGCAGCTGTTGTTGCTGAAGAAACTATAGTTGTTGTGGTAGTAGTTACTATAGTTGTTGTTCTTGTAGTATCTGCAGCTGTTGTTCTTGTAGTAACTATAGTTGTTGTTTTAGTAGTAACTATAGTTGTTGTTGTAGTAGTAACTATAGTTGTTGTTCTTTTAGTAACTATAGTTGTTGTTCTTTTAGTAACTATAGTTGTTGTTCTTGTTGTTACTATAGTTGTTGTTCTTGTAGTAACAATATTTGTTGTTGTAGTAGTAACTATAGTTGTTGTTCTTGTAGTAACTATAGTTGTTGTTCTTGTAGTAACATTAGTTGTTGTTGTAGAAGTAATTATAGTTGTTATTCTAATTGTAACTATAGTTGTTGTTCTTGTAGTAACTATAGTTTTTTGTTGTAGTAGTAACTTTAGTTGTTGTTCTTGTAGTAACTATAGTTGTTGTTGTAGTAGTAACTATAGTTGTTGTTCTTGTAGTAACTATAGTTGTTGTTCTTGTAGCAACTATAGCTGTCGCTGTAGTAGTAACGTTGTTGTTCTTATGGTAACTATAGTTGTTGTTGTAATAGTAACTGCAGCTGTTGTTATTGTAGTAACTATAGTTGTTGTTCTTGTTGTAACTATAGTTGTTGTTCTTGTAGTAGCTATAGTTGTTATTGTAGTAGTAACTATAGTTGTTGTTCTTTTAGTAACTATAGTTGTTGTTCTTTTAGTAACTTTAGTTGTTGTTCTTGTTGTAACTATAGTTGTTGTTCTTGTAGTAATTTTAGTTGTTGTTGTAGTAGTAACTATAGTTGTTGTTCTTTTAGTAACTATAGTTGTTGTTCTTTTAGTAACTATAGTTGTTGTTCTTGTAGTAACTATAGTTGTTGTTGTAGTAACTATAGTTGTTGTTGTAGAAGTAACTATAGTTGTTGTTCTAATTGTAACTATAGTTGTTGTTCCTGTAGTAACTATAGTTTTTTGTTGTAGTAGTAACTATAGTTGTTGTTCTTATAGTAACTATAGTTGTTGTTGTAATAGTAACTGCAGCTGTTGTTATTGTAGTAACTATAGTTGTTGTTCTTGTTGTAACTATACTTGTTGTTCTTGTAGTAACTATAGTTGTTGTTGTAGTAGTAACTATAGTTGTTGTTCTTGTAGTAACTATAGTTGTTGTTCTTGTAGCAACTATAGCTGTCGCTGTAGTAGTAACGTTGTTGTTCTTATAGTAACTATAGTCGTTGTTGTAATAGTAACTGCAGCTGTTGTTATTGTAGTAACTATAGTTGTTGTTCTTGTTGTAACTATAGTTGTTGTTCTTTTAGTAACTATAGTTGTTGTTCTTGTAGTAACTATAGTTGTTGTTGTAGTAACTATAGTTGTTGTTGTAGAAGTAACTATAGTTGTTGTTCTAATTGTAACTATAGTTGTTGTTCTTGTTGTAACTATAGTTTTTTGTTGTAGTAGTAACTATAGTTGTTGTTCTTATAGTAACTATAGTTGTTGTTGTAATAGTAACTGCAGCTGTTGTTATTGTAGTAACTATAGTTGTTGTTCTTGTTGTAACTATAGTTGTTGTTCTTTTAGTAACTATAGTCGTTGTTCTTGTAGTAACTATAGTTGTTGTTGTAGTAGTAACTAAAGTTGTTGTTGTAGTAGTAACTATAGTGGTTGTTGTAGTAGAAACTGCAGCTGTTGTTGCTGAAGTAACTATAGTTGTTTTGGTAGTAGTAACTATAGTTGTTGTTCTTGAAGTATATGCAGCTGTTGTTCTTGTAGTAACTATAGTTGTTGTTTTAGTAGTAACTATAGTTGTTTTTGTAGTAGTAACTATAGTTGTTGTTCTTTTAGTAACTATATTTTTTGTTGTAGTAGTAACTATAGTTGTTGTTCTTGTAGTAACTATGGTTGTTGTTCTTGTAGTAACTATAGTTGTTGTTCTTGTAGCAACTATAGCTATCGCTGTAGTAGTAACTGCAGCTGTTGTTTTTGTAGTAACTAGAGTTGTTGTTCTTGTAGTAACTTTAGTTGTTTATTTAGTAGTAACTATAGTTGGTGTTCTTGTAGTAACTATAGTTGTTGTTGTAATAGTAACTGCAGCTGTTGTTATTGTAGTAACTATAGTTGTTGTTCTTGTTGTTACTATAGTTGTTGTTCTTGTAGTAATTATAGTTGTTGTTGTAGTAGTAACTATAGTTGTTGTTCTTTTAGTAACTATAGTTGTTGTTCTTTTAGTAACTATAGTTGTTGTTCCTGTTGTAACTATAGTTGTTGTTCTTGTAGTAACTTTAGTTGTTGTTGTAGTAGTAACTATAGTTGTTGTTCTTGTGGTAACTATAGTTGTTGTTCTTGTAGTAACTATAGTTGTTGTTGTAGTAACTGTAGTTGTTGTTGTAGAAGTAACTATAGTTGCTGTTCTAATTGTAACTATAGTTGTTGTTCTTGTAGTAACTATAGTTTTTTGTTGTAGTAGTAACTGTAGCTGTTGTTCTTGTAGTAACTATAGTTGTTGTTGTTGTTGTTACTATAGTTGTCGTTCTTGTAGTAACTATAGTTGTTGTAGTAGTAACTATAGTTGTTGTTCTTATAGTAACTATAGTTGTTGTTGTTGTAATAGTAACTGCAGCTGTTGTTATTGTAGTAACTATAGTTGTTGTTCTTGTTGTAACTATTGTTGTTGTTCTTTTAGTAACTATAGTCGTTGTTCTTGTAGTAACTATAGTTGTTGTTGTAGTAGTAACTAAAGTTGTTGTTGTAGTAGTAACTATAGTGGTTGTTGTAGTAGAAACTGCAGCTGTTGTTGCTGAAGTAACTATAGTTGTTTTGGTAGTAGTAACTATAGTTGTTGTTTTGTAGTATCTGCAGCTGTTGTTCTTGTAGTAACTATAGTTGTTGTTCTTATAGTAACTATAGTTGTTGTTGTTGTAATAGTAACTGCAGCTGTTGTTATTGTAGTAACTATAGTTATTGTTCTTATTGTAACTATAGTTGTTGTTGTAGTAGTAACTATAGTCGTTGTTCTTGTAGTAACTATAGTTGTTGTAGTAGTAACTATAGTTGTTGTTCTTTTAGTAACTATAGTTGTTGTTCTTTTAGTAACTATAGTTGTTGTTCTTGTTGTAACTATAGTTGTTGTTCTTGTAGTAATTTTAGTTGTTGTTGTAGTAGTAACTATAGTTGTTGTTCTTTTAGTAACTATAGTTGTTGTTCTTGTAGTAACTATAGTTGTTGTTGTAGTAACTATAGTTGTTGTTGTAGAAGTAACTATAGTTGTTGTTCTAATTGTTACTATAGTTGTTGTTCTTGTAGTTACTATAGTTTTTTGTTGTAGTAGTAACTATAGTTGTTTTTCTTGTAGTAACTATAGTTGTTGTTGTAGTAGTAACTATAGTTGTTGTTCTTGTAGTAACTATAGTTGTTGTAGTAGTAACTATAGTTGTTGATCTTATAGTAACTATAGTTTTTGTTGTAATAGTTACTGCAGCTGTTGTTATTGTAGTAACTATAGTTGTTGTTCTTTTTGTAACTATAGTTGTTGTTCTTTTACTAACTATAGTCGTTGTTCTTGTAGTAACTATAGTTGTTGTTGTAGTAGTAACTAAAGTTGTTGTTGTTGTAATAACTATAGTGGTTGTTGTAGTAGAAACTGCAGCTGTTGTTGCTGAAGTAACTATAGTTGTTTTGGTAGTAGTAACTATAGTTGTTGTTCTTGTAGTATATGCAGCTGTTGTTCTTGTAGTAACTATAGTGGTTGTTTTAGTAGTAACTTTAGTTGTTGTTGTAGAAGTAACTATAGTTGTTGTTCTTTTAGTAACTATAGTTTTTGCTGTAGTAGTAACTATAGTTGTTGTTCTTGTTGCAACTATAGTTGTTGTTGTAGTAGTAACTATAGTTGTTGTTGTAGTAGTAACTATAGTTGTTGTTCTTGTAGTAACTATAGTTGTTGTTCTTGTAGTAACTATAGTTGTTGTTCTTGTAGCAACTATAGCTGTCGCTGTTGTAGTAACTGCAGCTGTTGTTTTTGTAGTAACTGGAGTTGTTGTTCTTGTAGTAACTTTAGTTGTTAATTTAGTAGTAACTATAGTTGTTTTTCTTGTAGTAACTATAGTTGTTGTAGTAGATACTATAGTTGTTGTTCTTATAGTAACTATAGTTGTTGTTGTAATAGTAACTGCAGCTGTTGTTATTGTAGTAACTATAGTTGTTGTTCTTGTTGTAACTATAGTTGTTGTTCTTGTAGTAACTATAGTTGTTGTTGTAGTAGTAACTATAGTTGTTGTTCTTTTAGTAACTATAGTTGTTGTTCTTTTAGTAACTATAGTTGTTGTTCTTGTTGTAACTATAGTTGTTGTTCCTGTAGTAACTTTAGTTGTTGTTGTAGTAGTAACTATAGAGGTTGTTGTAGTAGAAACTGCAGGTGTTGTTGATGAAGTAACTATAGTTGTTGTGGAAGTAGTAACTATAGTTGTTGTTCTTGTAGTATATGCAGCTGTTGTTCTTGTAGTAACTATAGATGTTGTTTTAGTAGTAACTATAGTTGTTGTTGTAGTAGTAACTATAGTTGTTGTTCTTTTAGTAACTATATTTTTTGTTGTAGTAGTAACTAGAGTTGTTGTTCTTGTAGTAACTATGGTTGTTGTTCTTGTAGTAACTATAGTTGTTGTTCTTGTAGCAACTATAGCTGTCGCTGTAGTAGTAACTGCAGCTGTTGTTTTTGTAGTAACTAGAGTTGTTGTTCTTGTAGTAACTTTAGTTGTTAATTTAGTAGTAACTATTGTTGTTGTTCTTGTAGTAACTATAGTTGTTGTAGTAGATACTATAGTTGTTGTTCTTATAGTAACTATAGTTGTTGTTGTAATAGTAACTGCAGCTGTTGTTATTGTAGTAACTATAGTTGTTGTTCTTGTTGTAACTATAGTTGTTGTTCTTGTAGTAACTATAGTTGTTGTAGTAGTAACTTTAGTTGTTGTTCTTTTAGTAACTATAGTTGTTGTTCTTTTAGTAACTATAGTTGTTGTTCTTGTTGTAACTATAGTTGTTGTTCTTGTAGTAATTTTAGTTGTTGTTGTAGTAGTAACTATAGTTGTTGTTCTTTTAGTAACTATAGTTGTTGTTCTTGTAGTAACTATAGTTGTTGTTGTAGTAACTATAGTTGTTGTTGTAGAAGTAACTATAGTTGTTGTTCTAATTGTTACTATAGTTGTTGTTCTTGTAGTAACTATAGTTTTTTGTTGTAGTAGTAACTATAGTTGTTTTTCTTGTAGTAACTATAGTTGTTGTTGTAGTAGTAACTATAGTTGTTGTTCTTGTAGTAACTATAGTTGTTGTAGTAGTAACTATAGTTGTTGATCTTATAGTAACTATAGTTTTTGTTGTAATAGTAACTGCAGCTGTTGTTATTGTAGTAACTATAGTTGTTGTTCTTTTTGTAACTATAGTTGTTGTTCTTTTACTTACTAAAGTCGTTGTTCTTGTAGTAACTATAGTTGTTGTTGTAGTAGTAACTAAAGTTGTTGTTGTTGAAATAACTATAGTGGTTGTTGTAGTAGAAACTGCAGCTGTTGTTGCTGAAGTAACTATAGTTGTTTTGGTAGTAGTAACTATAGTTGTTGTTCTTGTAGTATATGCAGCTGTTGTTCTTGTAGTAACTATAGTTGTTGTTTTAGTAGTAACTTTAGTTGTTGTTGTAGAAGTAACTATAGTTGTTGTTCTTTTAGTAACTATAGTTTTTGTTGTAGTAGTAACTATAGTAGTTGTTCTTGTTGCAACTATAGTTGTTGTTGTAGTAGTAACTATAGTTGTTGTTGTAGTAGTAACTATAGTTGTTGTTCTTGTAGTAACTATAGTTGTTGTTCTTGTAGTAACTATAGTTGTTGTTCTTGTAGCAACTATAGCTGTCGCTGTTGTAGTAACTGCAGCTGTTGTTTTTGTAGTAACTAGAGTTGTTGTTCTTGTAGTAACTTTAGTTGTTAATTTAGTAGTAACTATAGTTGTTTTTCTTGTAGTAACTATAGTTGTTGTAGTAGATACTATAGTTGTTGTTCTTATAGTAACTATAGTTGTTGTTGTAATAGTAACTGCAGCTGTTGTTATTGTAGTAACTATAGTTGTTGTTCTTGTTGTAACTATAGTTGTTGTTCTTGTAGTAACTATAGTTGTTGTTGTAGTAGTAACTATAGTTGTTGTTCTTTTAGTAACTATAGTTGTTGTTCTTTTAGTAACTATAGTTGTTGTTCTTGTTGTAACTATAGTTGTTGTTCCTGTAGTAACTTTAGTTGTTGTTGTAGTAGTAACTATAGTTGTTGTTCTTATGGTAACTATAGTTGTTGTTCTTGTAGTAACTATAGTTGTTGTTGTAGTAACTATAGTTGTTGTTGTAGAAGTAACTATAGTTGTTGTTCTAATTGTAACTATAGTTGTTGTTCTTGTAGTAACTATAGTTTTTTGTTGTAGTAGTAACTATAGCTGTTGTTCTTGTAGTAACTATAGTTGTTGTTGTTATAGTAACTATAGTTGTTGTTCTTGTAGTAACTATAGTTGTTGTAGTAGTAACTATAGTTGTTGTTCTTATAGTAACTATAGTTGTTGTTGTTGTTGTAATAGTAACTGCAGCTGTTGTTATTGTAGTAACTATAGTTGTTGTTCTTGTTGTAACTATAGCTGTTGTTATTTTAGTAACTATAGTCGTTGTTCTTGTAGTAACTATAGTTGTTGTTGTAGTAGTAACTAAAGTTGTTGTTGTAGTAGTAACTATAGTGGAAGTTGTAGTAGAAACTGCAGCTGTTGTTGCTGAAGTAACTATAGTTGTTTTGGTAGTAGTAACTATAGTTGTTGTTCTTGTAGTATCTGCAGCTGTTGTTCTTGTAGTAACTATAGTCGTTATTTTAGTAGTAACTATAGTTGTTGTTGTAGTAGTAACTATAGTTGATGTTCTTTAAGTAACTATAGTTTTTATTGTAGTAGTAACTATAGTTGTTGTTCTTGTTGTAACTATAGTTGTTGTTCTTGTAGTAACTATAGTTGTTGTTGTAGTAGTAATTATAGTTGTTGTTCTTGTAGTAACTATAGTTGTTGTTCTTGTAGCAACTATAGCTGTCGCTGAAGTAGTAACTGCAGCTGTTGTTTTTGTAGTAACTAGAGTTGTTATTCTTGTAGTAACTTTAGTTGTTAATTTAGTAATAACTATAGTTGTTGTTCTTGTAGTAACTATAGTTGTTGTAGTAGTAACTATAGTTGTTGTTCTTATAGTAACTATAGTTGCTGTTGTAATAGTAACCGCAGCTGTTGTTATTGTAGTAACTATAGTTGTTGTTCTTGTTGTAACTATAGTTGTTGTTCTTGTAGTAACTATAGTTGTTGTTGTAGTAGTAACTGCAGCTGTTGTTCTTTAAGTAACTATAGTCGTTGTTCCTGTAGTAACTATAGTTATTGTTGTAGTAGTAACTAAAGTTGTTGTTGTAGTAGTAACTATAGTGGTTGTTGTAGTAGAAACTGCAGCTGTTGTTGCTGAAGAAACTATAGTTGTTGTGGTAGTAGTAACTATAGTTATTGTTCTTGTAGTATCTGCAGCTGTTGTTCTTGTAGTAACTATAGTTGTTGTTTTAGTAGTAACTATAGTTGTTGTTGTAGTAGTATATATAGTTGTTGTTCTTTAAGTAACTATAGTTGTTGTTCTTTTAGTAACTATAGTTGTTGTTCTTGTTGTAACTATAGTTGTTGTTCTTGTAGTAACTTTATTTGTTGTTGTAGTAGTAACTATAGTTGTTGTTCTTGTAGTAACTATAGTTGTTGTTCTTGTAGTAACTATAGTTGTTGTTGTAGAAGTAACTATAGTTGTTGTTCTAATTGTAACTATAGTTGTTGTTCTTTTACTAACTATAGTCGTTGTTCTTGTAGTAACTATAGTTGTTGTTGTAGTAGTAACTAAAGTTGTTGTTGTTGTAATAACTATAGTGGTTGTTGTAGTAGAAACTGCAGCTGTTGTTGCTGAAGTAACTATAGTTGTTTTGGTAGTAGTAACTATAGTTGTTGTTCTTGTAGTATATGCAGCTGTTGTTCTTGTAGTAACTCTAGTGGTTGTTTTAGTAGTAACTTTAGTTGTTGTTGTAGAAGTAACTATAGTTGTTGTTCTTTTAGTAACTATAGTTTTTGTTGTAGTAGTAACTATAGTTGTTGTTCTTGTTGCAACTATAGTTGTTGTTGTAGTAGTAACTATAGTTGTTGTTGTAGTAGTAACTATAGTTGTTGTTCTTGTAGTAACTATAGTTGTTGTTCTTGTAGTAACTATAGTTGTTGTTCTTGTAGCAACTATAGCTGTCGCTGTTGTAGTAACTGCAGCTGTTGTTTTTGTAGTAACTAGAGTTGTTGTTCTTGTAGTAACTTTAGTTGTTAATTTAGTAGTAACTATAGTTGTTTTTCTTGTAGTAACTATAGTTGTTGTAGTAGATACTATAGTTGTTGTTCTTATAGTAACTATAGTTGTTGTTGTAATAGTAACTGCAGCTGTTGTTATTGTAGTAACTATAGTTGTTGTTCTTGTTGTAACTATAGTTGTAGTTCTTGTAGTAACTATAGTTGTTGTTATAGTAGTAACTATAGTTGTTGTTCTTTTAGTAACTATAGTTGTTGTTCTTTTAGTAACTATAGTTGTTGTTCTTGTTGTAACTATAGTTGTTGTTCCTGTAGTAACTTTAGTTGTTGTTTTAGTAGTAACTATAGAGGTTGTTGTAGTAGAAACTGCAGGTGTTGTTGCTGAAGTAACTATAGTTGTTGTGGAAGTAGTAATTATAGTTGTTGTTCTTGTAGTATATGCAGCTGTTCTTCTTGTAGTAACTATAGTTGTTGTTTTAGTAGTAACTATAGTTGTTGTTGTAGTAGTAACTATAGTTGTTGTTCTTTTAGTAACTATATTTTTTGTTGTAGTAGTAACTATAGTTGTTGTTCTTGTAGTAACTATGGTTGTTGTTCTTGTAGTAACTATAGTTGTTGTTCTTGTAGCAACTATAGCTGTCGCTGTAGTAGTAACTGCAGCTGTTGTTTTTGTAGTAACTAGAGTTGTTGTTCTTTTAGTAACTTTAGTTGTTAATTTAGTAGTAACTATAGTTGTTGTTATTGTAGTAACTATAGTTGTTGTAGTAGTAACTATAGTTGTTGTTCTTATAGTAACTATAGTTGTTGGTGTAATAGTAACTGCAGCTGTTGTTATTGTAGTAACTATAGTTGTTGTTCTTGTTGTAACTATAGTTGTTGTTCTTGTATTAACTATAGTTGTTGTTGTAGTAGTAACTATAGTCGTTGTTCTTTTAGTAACTATAGTTGTTGTTGTAGTAGTAACTATAGTTGTTGTTCTTGTAGTAACTATAGTTGTTGTTCTTGTAGCAACTATAGCTGTCGCTGAAGTAGTAACTGCAGCTTTTGTTTTTGTAGTAACTAGAGTTGTTATTCTTGTAGTAACTTTAGTTGTTAATTTAGTAATAACTATAGTTGTTGTTCTTGCAGTAACTATAGTTGTTGTAGTAGTAACTATAGTTGTTGTTCTTATAGTAACTATAGTTGCTGTTGTAATAGTAACCGCAGCTGTTGTTATTGTAGTAACTATAGTTGTTGTTCCTGTTGTAACTATAGTTGTTGTTCTTGTAGTAACTTTAGTTGTTGTTGTAGTAGTAACTATAGTTGTTGTTCTTGTGGTAACTATAGTTGTTGTTCTTGTAGTAACTATAGTTGTTGTTGTAGTAACTGTAGTTGTTGTTGTAGAAGTAACTATAGTTGCTGTTCTAATTGTAACTATAGTTGTTGTTCTTGTAGTAACTATAGTTTTTTGTTTTAGTAGTAACTGTAGCTGTTGTTCTTGTAGTAACTATAGTTGTTGTTGTTGTAGTAACTATAGTTGTTGTTCTTGTAGTAACTATAGTTGTTGTAGTAGTAACTATAGTTGTTGTTCTTATAGTAACTATAGTTGTTGTTGTTGTAATAGTAACTGCAGCTGTTGTTATTGTAGTAACTATAGTTGTTGTTCTTGTTGTAACTATAGTTGTTGTTCTTTTAGTAACTATAGTTCTTGTTCTTGTAGTAACTATAGTTGTTGTTGTAGTAGTAACTAAAGTTGTTGTTGTAGTAGTAACTATAGTGGTTGTTGTAGTAGAAACTGCAGCTGTTGTTGCTGAAGTAACTATAGTTGTTTTGGTAGTAGTAACTATAGTTGTTGTTTTGTAGTATCTGCAGCTGTTGTTCTTGTAGTAACTATAGTTGTTGTTCTTATAGTAACTATAGTTGTTGTTGTTGTAATAGTAACTGCAGCTGTTGTTATTGTAGTAACTATAGTTGTTGTTCTTGTTGTAACTATAGTTGTTGTTGTAGTAGTAACTATAGTCGTTGTTCTTGTAGTAACTATAGTTGTTGTAGTAGTAACTATAGTTGTTGTTCTTTTAGTAACTATAGTTGTTGTTCTTTTAGTAACTATAGTTGTTGTTCTTTTAGTAACTATAGTTGTTGTTCTTGTTGTAACTATAGTTGTTGTTCTTGTAGTAATTTTAGTTGTTGTTGTAGTAGTAACTATAGTTGTTGTTCTTTTTGTAACTATAATTGTTGTTCTTGTAGTAACTATAGTTGTTGTTGTAGTAACTATAGTTGTTGTTGTAGAAGTAACTATAGTTGTTGTTCTAATTGTTACTATAGTTGTTGTTCTTGTAGTAACTATAGTTTTTTGTTGTAGTAGTAACTATAGTTGTTTTTCTTGTAGTAACTATAGTTGTTGTTGTAGTAGTAACTATAGTTGTTGTTCTTGTAGTAACTATAGTTAGTTTAAACATATTTTATTTCAGAAAGATAATTGTACAATTATACATCATCTGTAAATACAAAGTATAGGATTAGAACGAAAGTAATACTACTTATATAGTTCTTCTCCTAGATGCTACATATTGTGAAACGTAGGCAGATTTAACAAGGTAATTCAACTCTCTGGAAGCAAGCAGGTTCAGCTCTGCCAATTATAGTATAGGTTTGTTGGTAAATTCATGAGAAGCCAGTTAACTCCCATTATAGCCATTAAGTGAAAGTATAGAGATAATTGATCGCAGACTATTCATGAGGTGTTGTATATACTAGGCAATATTTCAATTTAGTTGCAAGTAATTGGCAGAGCTGTATAATTGGTGAAATGTACATTATCAAGAGAAAAAAGAAGAAAAATGTGCAAAATCATGAGAAAAAGCAAAGAAAACATATGTAAATAGTAGGATGGGAGAGGGAGACCCTATATGGCCTTGAGGCAGACTCTAAGGTGGAACAGCATCTTTCATATTAATGAAACTGCTAACATAATGTTCAAATTAGTTAGAACTATAGTTGTTGTTGTAGTAACTATTGTTGTTGATCTTATAGTAACTATAGTTTTTGTTGCAATAGTAACTGCAGCTGTTGTTATTGTAGTAACTATAGTTGTTGTTCTTGTTGTAACTATAGTTGTAGTTCTTGTAGTAACTATAGTTGTTGTTGTAGTAGTAACTATAGTTGTTGTTCTTTTAGTAACTATAGTTGTTGTTCTTTTAGTAACTATAGTTGTTGTTCTTGTTGTAACTATAGTTGTTGTTCCTGTAGTAACTTTAGTTGTTGTTGTAGTAGAAACTGCAGGTGTTGTTGTAGTAGAAACTGCAGGTGTTGTTGCTGAAGTAACTATAGTTGTTGTGGAAGTAGTAACTATAGTTGTTGTTCTTGTAGTATATGCAGCTGTTGTTCTTGTAGTAACTATAGTTGTTGTTTTAGTAGTAACTATAGTTGTTGTTGTAGTAGTAACTATAGTTGTTGTTCTTTTAGTAACTATATTTTTTGTTGTAGTAGTAACTATAGTTGTTGTTCTTGTAGTAACTATGGTTGTTGTTCTTGTAGTAACTATAGTTGTTGTTCTTGTAGCAACTATAGCTGTCGCTGTAGTAGTAACTGCAGCTGTTGTTTTTGTAGTAACTAGAGTTGTTGTTCTTGTAGTAACTTTAGTTGTTAATTTAGTAGTAACTATTGTTGTTGTTCTTGTAGTAACTATAGTTGTTGTAGTAGATACTATAGTTGTTGTTCTTATAGTAACTATAGTTGTTGTTGTAATAGTAACTGCAGCTGTTGTTATTGTAGTAACTATAGTTGTTGTTCTTGTTGTAACTATAGTTGTTGTTCTTGTAGTAACTATAGTTGTTGTAGTAGTAACTATAGTTGTTGTTCTTTTAGTAACTATAGTTGTTGTTCTTTTAGTAACTATAGTTGTTGTTCTTGTTGTAACTATAGTTGTTGTTCTTGTAGTAATTTTAGTTGTTGTTGTAGTAGTAACTATAGTTGTTGTTTTTTTAGTAACTATAGTTGTTGTTCTTGTAGTAACTATAGTTGTTGTTGTAGTAACTATAGTTGTTGGTGTAGAAGTAACTATAGTTGTTGTTCTAATTGTTACTATAGTTGTTGTTCTTGTAGTAACTATAGTTTTTTGTTGTAGTAGTAACTATAGTTGTTTTTCTTGTAGAAACTATAGTTGTTGTTGTAGTAGTAACTATAGTTGTTGTTCTTGTAGTAACTATAGTTGTTGTAGTAGTATCTATAGTTGTTGTTCTTGTAGTAGCTATAGTTGTTGTAGTAGTAACTATAGTTGTTGTTCTTATAGTAACTATAGTTGTTGTTGTAATAGTAACTGCAGCTGTTGTTATTGTAGTAACTATAGTTGTTGTTCTTGTTGTAACTATAGTTGTTGTTCTTGTAGTAACTATAGTTGTTGTTGTAGTAGTAAATGCAGCTGTTGTTATTGTAGTAACTATAGTTGTTGTTTTAGTTGAAACTATAGTTGTTGTTCTTGTAGTAACTATAGTTGTTGTTGTAGTAGTAACTATAGTTGTTGTTCTTTTAGTAACTATAGTTGTTGTTTTGTTGTAACTATAGTTGTTGTTCTTGTAGCTGCTATAGTTGTTAATGTAGTAGTAACAATAGTTGATGTTCTTGTAGTAACTATAGTTGTTGTTCTTGTAGTAACTATAGTTGTTGTTATAGTAGTAACTATAGTTGTTGTTCTTTTAGTAACTATAGTTGTTGTTTTGTTGTAACTATAGTTGTTGTTCTTGTAGCTACTATAGTTGTTAATGTAGTAGTAACAATAGTTGATGTTCTTGTAGTAACTATAGTTGTTGTTCTTGTAGTAACTATAGTTGTTGTTATAGTAGTAACTATAGTGGTTGTTGTAGTAGAAACTGCAGCTGTTGTTGCTGAAGAAACTATAGTTGTTGTGGTAGTAGTAACTATAGTTGTTGTTCTTGTAGTATCTGCGGTTGTTGTTCTTGTAGTAACTATAGTTGTTGTTATAGTAGTAACTATAGTTGTTGTTGTAGTAGTAACTAAAGTTGTTGTTGTAGTAGTAACTATAGTTGTTGTTCTTGTAGTAGCTATAGTTGTTGTAGTAGTAACTATAGTTGTTGTTCTTATAGTAACTATAGTTGTTGTTGTAATAGTAACTGCAGCTGTTGTTATTGTAGTAACTATAGTTGTTGTTCTTGTTGTAACTATAGTTGTTGTTCTTGTAGTAACTATAGTGGTTGTTGTAGTAGAAACTGCAGCTGTTGTTGCTGAAGAAACTATAGTTGTTGTGGTAGTAGTAACTATAGTTGTTGTTCTTGTAGTATCTGCAGTTGTTGTTCTTGTAGTAACTATAGTTGTTGTTATAGTAGTAACTATAGTTGTTGTTGTAGTAGTAACTATAGTTGTTGTTCTTTTAGTAACTACAGTTGTTGTTCTTTTAGTAACTATAGTTGTTGTTCTTGTTGTAACTATATTTGTTGTTCTTGTAGTAACTATATTTGTTGTTGTAGTAGTAACTATAGTTGTTGTTCTTGTAGTAACTATAGTTGTTGTTATTGTAGTAACTATAGTTGTTGTTGTAGTAACTATAGTTGTTGTTGTAGAAGTAACTATAGTTGTTGTTCTAATTGTAACTATAGTTGTTGTTCTTGTAGTAACTATAGTTTTTTGTTGTAGTAGTAACTATAGTTGTTGTTCTTGTAGTAACTATAGTTGTTGTTGTAGTAGTAACTATAGTTGTTGTTCTTGTAGTAACTATAGTTGTTGTTCTTGAAGCAACTATAGCTGTCGCTGTAGTAGTAACTGCAGCTGTTGTTTTTGTAGTAACTAGAGTGTTATTCTTGTAGTAACTTTAGTTTTTAATTTAGTAATAACTATAGTTGTTGTTCTTGTAGTAATTATAGTTGTTGTTCTTGTAGCAACTATAGCTGTCGCTGTAGTAGTAACTGCAGCTGTTGTTTTTGTAGTAACTAGAGTTGTTGTTCTTGTAGTAACTTTAGTTGTTAATTTAGTAGTACCTATAGTTGTTGTTCTTGTAGTAACTATAGTTGTTGTTCTTGTAGCAACTATAGCTGTCTCTGTAGTAGTAACTGCAGCTGTTGTTTTTGTAGTAACTAGAGCTGTTGTTCTTGTAGTAACTTTAGTTGATAATTTAGTAGTAACTATAGTTGTTGTTCTGTTGTTGTAGTAACTATAGTTGTTGTTGTAGATGTAACTATTATTGTTGTTCTAATTGTAACTATAGTATTTGTTCTTGTAGTAACTATAGTTTTTTGTTGTAGTAGTAACTATAGTTGTTGTTCTTGTAGTAACTATAGTTGTTGTTGTAGTAGTTACTATAGTTGTTGTTCTTGTAGTAACTATAGTTGATGTTCTTGTAGCAACTATAGCTGTCGCTAAAGTAGTAACTGCAGCTGTTGTTTTTGTAGTAACTAGAGTGTTTTTCTTGTAGTAACTTTAGTTTTTCATTTAGTAATAACTATAGTTGTTGTTCTTGACGTAACTATAGTTGTTGTTCTTATAGTAACTATAGTCGTTGTTGTAATAGTAACTGCAGCTGTTGTTATTGTAGTAACTATAGTTGTTGTTCTTGTTGTAACTATAGTTGTTGTTATTGTAGTAACTATAGTTGTTGTTGTAGTAGTAACTGCAGCTGTTGTTCTTTAAGTAACTATAGTCGTTGTTCTTGTAGTAACTATAGTTATTGTTGTAGTAGTAACTAAAGTTGTTGTTGTAGTAGTAACTATAGTGGTTGTTGTAGTAGAAACTACAGCTGTTGTTGCTGAAGAAACTATAGTTGTTGTGGTAGTAGTAACTATAGTTGTTGTTATTGTAGTATATGCAGCTGTTGTTCTTGTAGTAACTATAGTTGTTGTTATAGTAGTAACTATAGTTGTTGTTGTAGTAGTAACTAAAGTTGTTGTTCTTTTAGTAACTATAATTGTTGTTCTTTTAGTAACTATAGTTGTTGTTCTTGTTGTAACTATATTTGTTGTTATTGTAGTAACTATATTTGTTGTTGTAGTAGTAACTATAGTTGTTGTTCTTGTAGTAACTATAGTTGTTGTTATTGTAGTAACTATAGTTGTTGTTGCAGTAACTATAGTTGTTGTTGTAGAAGTAACTATAGTTGTTGTTCTAATTGTAACTATAGTTGTTGTTCTTGTAGTAACTATAGTTTTTTGTTGTAGTAGTAACTATAGTTGTTGTTCTTGTAGTAACTATAGTTGTTGTTGTAGTAGTAACTGTAGTTGTTGTTCTTGTAGTAACTATAGTTGTTGTTCTTGAAGCAACTATATCTGTCGCTGTAGTAGTAACTGCAGCTGTTGTTTTTGTAGTAACTAGAGTGTTATTCTTGTAGTAACTTTAGTTTTTAATTTAGTAATAACTATAGTTGTTGTTCTTGTAGTAACTATAGTTGTTGTAGTAGTAACTATAGTTGTTGTTCTTATAGTAACTATAGTTGTTGTTGTAATAGTAACTGCAGCTGTTGTTATTGTAGTAACTATAGTTGTTGTTCTTGTTGTAACTATAGTTGTTGTTCTTGTAGTAACTATAGTTGTTGTTGTAGTAGTAACTGCAGCTGTTGTTCTTTAAGTAACTATAGTCGTTGTTCTTGTAGTAACTATAGTTATTGTTGTAGTAGTAACTAAAGTTGTTGTTGTAGAAGTAACTATAGTGGTTGTTGTAGTAGAAACCGCAGCTGTTGTTGCTGAAGAAACTATAGTTGTTGTGGTAGTAGTAACTATAGTTGTTGTTCTTGTAGTATCTGCAGCTGTTGTTCTTGTAGTAACTATAGTTGTTGTTTTAGTAGTAACTATAGTTGTTGTTGTAGTAGTAACTATAGTTGTTGTTCTTGTAGTAACTATAGTTTTTTGTTGTAGTAGTAAATATAGCTGTTGTTCTTGTAGTAACTATAGTTGTTGCTGTAGTAGTAACTATAGTTGTTGTTCTTGTAGTAGCTATAGTTGTTGTAGTAGTAACTATAGTTGTTGTTCTTATAGTAACTATAGTTGTTGTTGTAATAGTAACTGCAGCTGTTGTTATTGTAGTAACTATAGTTGTTGTTCTTGTTGTAACTATAGTTGTTGTTCTTTTAGTAACTATAGTCGTTGTTCTTGTAGTAACTATAGTTGTTGTTGTAGTAGTAACTAAAGTTGTTGTTGTAGTAGTAACTATAGTGGTTGTTGTAGTAGAAACTGCAGCTGTTGTTGCTGAAGTAACTATAGTTGTTTTGGTAGTAGTAACTATAGTTGTTGTTCTTGTAGTATATACAGCTGTTGATCTTGTAGTAACTATAGTTGTTGTTTTAGTAGTAACTATAGTTGTTGTTGTAGTAGTAACTATAGTTGTTATTCTTTTAGTAACTATAGTTTTTGTTGTAGTAGTAACTATAGTTGTTGTTCTTGTTGCAACTATAGTTGTTGTTGTAGTAGTAACTATAGTTGTTGTTGTAGTAGTAACTATAGTTGTTGTTATTGTAGTAACTATAGTTGTTGTTCTTGTAGTAATTATAGTTGTTGTTCTTGTAGCAACTATAGTTGTTGTTCTTGTTGTATAGTAGTAACTATAGTTGTTGTTCTTGTAGCAACTATAGATGTCGCTGTAGTAGTAACTGCAGCTGTTGTTTTTGTAGTAACTAGAGTTGTTGTTATTGTAGTAACTTTAGTTGTTAATTTAGTAGTAACTATAGTTGTTGTTCTTGTAGTAACTATAGTTGTTGTAGTAGAAACTATAGTTGTTGTTCTTATAGTAATTATAGTTGTTGTTGTAATAGCAACTGCAGCATTTGTTATTGTAGTAATTATAGTTGTTGTTCTTGTTGTAACTACAATTGTTGTTCTTTTAGTAACTATAGTCGTTGTTCTTGTAGTAACTATAGTTGTTGTTGTAGTAGTAACTAAAGTTGTTGTAGTAGTAGTAACTATAGTGGTTGTTGTAGTAGAAACTGCAGCTGTTGTTGCTGAAGTAACTATAGTTGTTGTGGTAGTAGTAACTATAGTTGTTGTTCTTGTAGTATCTGCAGCTGTTGTTCTTGTAGTAACTAAAGTTGTTGTTCTTTTAGTAACTATAGTTTTTGTTGTAGTAGTAACTATAGTTGTTTTTCTTGTTGTAACTATAGGTGTTGATCTTGTAGTAACTATAGTTGTTGTTGTAGTAGTAACTATAGTTGTTGTTCTTGTAGTAACTATAGTTGTTGTTCTTGTAGTAACTATAGTTGTTGTTCTTGTAGCAGTATAGCTGTCGCTGTAGTAGTAACTGCAGCTGTTGTTTTTGTAGTAACTAGAGTTGTTGTTCTTGTAGTAACTTTAGTTGTTAATTTAGTAGTAACTATAGTTGTTGTTCTTGCAGTAACTATAGTTATTGTAGTAGAAACTATAGTTGTTGTTCTTATAGTATCTATAAATGTTGTTGTAATAGTAACTGCAGCTGTTGTTCTTGTAGTAACTATAGTTGTTGTTGTAGTAGTAACTATAGTTGTTGTTCTTGTTGTAACTATAGTTGTTGTTGTAGTATAAACTGCAGCTGTTGTTGCTGAAGTTACTATAGTTGTTGTTCTTGTAGTAACTATAGTTGTTCTTCTTGAAGTAACTATAGTTGTTGTTGTAGTAGTTACTATGGTTGTTGTTCTTGTAGTAACTGCAGCTGTTGTTCTTGAAGTAACTATAATTGTTGTTCTTGTAGTTACTATAGTTGCTGTTCTTGTAGTTATTATAGTGGTTGTTGTAGCAGTAACTATAGTTGTTGTAACTATAGTTGTTGTTCTTGTAGTAACTATAGCTGTTGTTCTTGACGTAACTATAGTGGTTGTTGTAGGAGTAACTATAGTTGTTGTAACTATAGTTGTTGTTCTTGTAGTAACCACAGTTGTTGTTCTTGTAGTAATTATAGTGGTTGTTTTAGTAGTAACAATAGTTGTTGTTGTAGTAGTAACTGCAGCTGTTGATAATGTAGTAACAATAGTTGTTGTTCTTGTAGTAACTATAGTTTTTGTTCGTGTGTTAACTATAGTTGTTGTTCTTGTAGTAACTATAGTTTTTGTTGTAGTAGTAACTATAGTTGTTGTTCTTGTTGTAACTATAGTTGTTGTTCTTGTAGTAACTATAGTTGTTAATCTTGTAGTAACTATAGTTTTTGTTATAGTAGTAACTATAGTTGTTGTTCTTGGTGAAACTATAGTTGTTGTTCTTGTAGTAACTATAGTTGTTGTTGTAGTTGTAACTAAAGTTGTTGTTCTTGTAGTAACTATAGTTGTTGTTCTTGTAGCAACTATAGCTGTCGCTGTAGTAGTAACTTTAGTTGTTAATTTAGTAGTAACTAGAGTTGTTGTTCTTGTAGTAACTTTAGTTGTTAATTTAGTAGTAACTATAGTTGTTGTTCTTGTAGTAACTATAGTTGTTGTAGTAGTAACTATAGTTGTTGTTTTAGTAGTAACTATAGTTGTTGTTGTAGTAGTAACTATAGTTATTGTTCTTTTAGTAACTATAGTTGTTGTTCTTTTAGTAACTATAGTTGTTGTTCTTGTTGTAACTATAGTTGTTGTTCTTGTAGTAACTATATTTGTTGTTGTAGTAGTAACTATAGTTGTTGTTCTTGTAGTAACTATAGTTGTTGTTCTTGTAGTAACTATAGTTGTTGTTGTAGCAACTATAGTTGTTGTTGTAGAAGTAACTATAGTTGTTGTTCTAATTGTAACTATAGTTGTTGTTCTTGTAGTTACTATAGTTTTTTGTTGTAGTAGTAACTAAAGTTGTTGTTCTTGTAGTAACTATAGTTGTTGTTCTTGTAGCAACTATAGCTGTCGCTGTAGTAGTAACTTTAGTTGTTAATTTAGTAGTAACTAGAGTTGTTGTTCTTGTAGTAACTTTAAATGTTAATTTAGTAGTAACTATAGTTGTTGTTCTTGTAGTAACTATAGTTGTTGTAGTAGTAACTATAGTTGTTGTTTTAGTAGTAACTATAGTTGTTGTTGTAGTAGTAACTATAGTTTTTGTTCTTTTAGTAACTATAGTTGTTGTTCTTTTAGTAACTATAGTTGTTGTTCTTGTTGTAACTATAGTTGTTGTTCTTGTAGTAACTATATTTGTTGTTGTAGTAGTAACTATAGTTGTTGTTCTTGTAGTAACTATAGTTGTTGTTCTTGTAGTAACTATAGCTGTTGTTGTAGCAACTATAGTTGTTGTTGTAGAAGTAACTATAGTTGTTGTTCTAATTGTAACTATAGTTGTTGTTCTTGTAGTAACTATAGTTTTTTGTTGTAGTAGTAACTATAGTTGTTGTTCTTGTAGTAACTATAGTTGTTGTTGTAGTAGTAACTATAGTTGTTGTTCTTGTAGTAACTATAGTTGTTGTTCTTGAAGCAACTATAGCTGTCGCTGTAGTAGTAACTGCAGCTGTTGTTTTTGAAGTAACTAGAGTTGTTGTTCTTGTAGTAACTTTAGTTATTAATTTAGTAGTAACTATAGTTGTTGTTCTTGTAGAAACTATAGTTGTTGTAGAAGTAACTATAGTTGTTGTTCTTATAGTAACTATAGTTGTTGTTGTAATAGTAACTGCAGCTGTTGTTATTGTAGTAACTATAGTTGTTGTTTTAGTTGAAACTATAGTTGTTGTTCTTGTAGTAACTATAGTTGTTGTTGTAGTAGTAACTATAGTTGTTGTTCTTTTAGTAACTATAGTTGTTGTTTTGTTGTAACTATAGTTGTTGTTCTTGTAGCTACTATAGTTGTTAATGTAGTAGTAACAATAGTTGATGTTCTTGTAGTAACTATAGTTGTTGTTCTTGTAGTAACTATAGTTGTTGTTCTAGTAACTATAGTTGTTGTTGTAGAAGTAACTATAGTTGTTGTTCTAATTGTAACTATAGTTGTTGTTCTTGTAGTAACTATAGTTGTTGTAGTAGAAACTATAGCTGTTGTTCTTATAGTAACTATAGTTGTTGTTGTAATAGTAACTGCAGCTGTTGTTATTGTAGTAACTATAGTTGTTGTTCTTGTTGTAACTATAGTTGTTGTTCTTTTAGCAACTATAGTCGTTGTTCTTGTAGTTACTATAGTTGTTGTTGTAGTAGTAACTAAAGTTGTTGTTGTAGTAGTAACAATAGTTGTTGTTCTTGTAGTAACTATAGTTGTTGTAGTAGTAACTATAGTTGTTGTTCTTATAGTAACTATAGTTATTGTTGTAATAGTAACCTCAGCTGTTTTTATTATGGTAACTATAGTTGTTGTTCTTGTTGTAACTATAGTTGTTATTCTTTTAGTAACTATAGTCGTTGTTCTTGTAGTAACTATAGTTGTTGTTGTAGTAGTAACTAAAGTTGTTGTTGTAGTAGTAACTATAGTGGTTGTTGTAGAAGTAACTATAGTTTTTGTTGCTGAAGTAACTATAGTTGTTTTGGTAGTAGTAACTATAGTTGTTGTTCTTGTAGTATATGCAGCTGTTGTTCTTGTTGTAACTTAGTTGTTGTTTTAGTAGTAACTATAGTTGTTGTTGTAGTAGTAACTATAGTTTTTCTTTTAGTAACTATAGTTTTTGTTGTTGTAGTAACTATAGTTGTTTTTCTTGTTGCAACTATAGTTGTTGTTCTTGTAGTAACTATAGTTGTTGTTGTAGTAGTAACTATAGTTGTTGTTCTTGTAGTAACTATAGTTGTTGTTCTTGTAGTAACTATAGTTGTTGTTCTTGTAGCAACTATAGCTGTCGCTGTAGTAGTAACTGCAGCTGTTGTTTTTGTAGTAACTAGAGTTGTTGTTCTTATAGTAACTTTTGTTGTTAATTTAGTAGTAACTATAGTTGTTGTTCTGTTGTTGTAGTAACTATAGTTGTTGTTGTAGAAGTAACTATAGTTTTTGTTCTAATTGTAACTATAGTATTTGTTCTTGTAGTAACTATAGTTTTTTGTTGTAGTAGTAACTATAGTTGTCGTTCTTGTAGTAACTATAGTTGTTGTTGTAGTAGTAACTAAAGTTGTCGCTGAAGTAGTAACTGCAGCTGTTGTTTTTGTAGTAACTAGAGTTGTTGTTCTTGTAGTAACTTCAGTTGTTAAATTAGTAATAACTATAGTTGTTGTTCTCGTAGTAACTATAGTTGTTGTAGTAGTAACTATAGTTGTTGTTGTTATAGTAACTATAGTTGTTGTTGTAATAGTAACTGCAGCTGTTGTTATTGTAGTAACTATAGTTGTTGTTGTAGTAGTAACTGCAGCTGTTGTTCTTTTAGTAACTATAGTCGTTGTTCTTGTAGTAACTATAGTTGTTGTTGTAGTAGTAACTAAAGTTGTTGTTGTAGTAGTAACAATAGTGGTTGCTGTAGTAGAAACTGCAGCTGTTGTTGCTGAAGTAACTATAGTTGTTGTGGTAGCAGAAACTATAGTTGTTATTCTTGTAGTATCTGCAGCTCTTGTTGTAGTCTAACTATAGTTGTTGTTCTTGTAGTAACTATAGTTGTTGTAGTAGTAACTATAGTTGTTGTTCTTATAGTAACTATAGTTGTTGTTGTAATAGTAACTGCAGCTGTTGTTATTGTAGTAACTATAGTTGTTGTTCTGGTTGTAACTATAGTTGTTGTTCTTGTAGTAACTATAGTTTTTGTTGTAGTAGTAACTGCAGCTGTTGTTCTTTAAGTAACTATAGTCCTTGTTCTTGTAGTAACTATAGTTATTGTTGTAGTAGTAACTAAAGTTGTTGTTGTAGTAGTAACTATAGTGGTTGTTGTAGTAGAAACTGCAGCTGTTGTTGCTGAAGTAACTATAGTTGTTTTGGTAGTAGTAACTATAGTTGTTGTTCTTGTAGTATATGCAGCTGTTGTTCTTGTAGTAACTATAGTTGTTGTTTTAGTAGTAACTATAGTTGTTGTTGTAGTAGTAACTATAGTTGTTGTTCTTTTAGTAACTATAGTTTTTGTTGTAGTAGTAACTATAGTTGTTGTTCTTGTTGCAACTATAGTTGTTGTTGTAGTAGTAACTATAGTTGTTGTTGTAGTAGTAACTATAGTTGTTGATCTTGTAGTAACTATAGTTGTTGTTCTTGTAGTAACTATAGTTGTTGTTCTTGTAGCAACTATAGCTGTCGCTGTAGTAGTAACTGCAGCTGTTGTTTTTGTAGTAACTAGAGTTGTTGTTCTTGTAGTAACTTTAGTTGTTAATTTAGTAGTAACTATAGTTGTTGTACTTGTTGTAACTATAGTTGTTGTTCTTGTAGTAACTATAGTTGTTGTTGTAGTAGTAACTATAGTTGTTGTTCTTTTAGTAACTATAGTATTTGTTCTTTTAGTAACTATAGTTGTTGTTCTTCTTGTAACTATAGTTGTTGTTCTTGTAGCAATTATAGCTGTCGCTGTAGTAGTAACTGCAGCTGTTGTTTTTGTAGTAACTAGAGTTGTTGTTCTTGTAGTAACTTTAGTTATTAATTTAGAAGTAACTAGAGTTGTTGTTCTTGTTGTAACTATAGTTGTTGTTCTTGTAGTAACTATAGTTGTTGTTGTAGTAGTAACTATAGTTGTTGTTCTTTTAGTAACTATAGTTGTTGTTCTTTTAGTAACTATAGTTGTTGTTCTTGTTGTAACTATAGTTGTTGTTCTTCTAGTAACTTTAGTTGTTGTTGTAGTAGTAACTATAGTTGTTGTTCTTGTAGTAACTATAGTTGTTGTTCTTGTAGTAACTATAGTTGTTGTTGTAGTAACTATAGTTGTTGTTGTAGAAGTAACTATAGTTGTTGTTCTAATTGTAACTATAGTTGTTGTTCTTGTAGTAACTATAGTTTTTTGTTGAAGTAGTAACTATAGCTGTTGTTCTTGTAGTAACTATAATTGTTGTTGTTGTAGTAACTATAGTTGTTGTTCTTGTAGTAACTATAGTTATTGTAGTAGTAACTATAGTTGTTGTTCTTATAGTAACTATAGTTGTTGTTGTTGTAATAGTAACTGCAGCTGTTGTTATTGTAGTAACTATAGTTGTTGTTCTTGTTGTAACTATAGTTGTTGTTCTTTTAGTAACTATAGTCGTTCTTCTTGTAGTAACTATAGTTGTTGTTGTAGTAGTAACTAAAGTTGTTGTTGTAGTAGTAACTATAGTAGTTGTTGTAGTAGAAACTGCAGCTGTTGTTGCTGAAGTAACTATAGTTGTTTTGGTAGTACTAACTATAGTTGTTGTTCTTATAGTATCTGCTGCTGTTGTTCTTGTAGTAACTATAGTTGTTGTTTGAGTAGTAACTATAGTTGTTGTTCTTGTAGTAACTATAGTTTTTTGTTGTAGTAGTAACTATAGTTGTTGTTTTTGTAGTAACTATAGTTGTTGTTGTAGTAGTAACTATAGTTGTTGTTCTTGTAGTAACTATAGTTGTTGTTCTTATAGTAACTATAGTTGTTGTTGTTGTAATAGTAACTGCAGCTGTTGTTATTGTAGTAACTATAGTTGTTGTTCTTGTTGTAACTATAGTTGTTGTTCTTTTAGTAACTATAGTCGTTGTTCTTGTAGTAACTATAGTTGTTGTTGTAGTAGAAACTGCAGCTGTTGTTGCTGAAGTAACTATAGTTGTTTTGGTAGTAGTAACTTTAGTTGTTGTTCTTGTAGTATCTGCAGCTGTTGTTCTTGTAGTAACTATAGTTGTTGTTTTAGTAGTAACTATAGTGTTGTTGTAGTAGTAACTATAGTTGATGTTCTTTTAGTAACTATAGTTTTTGTTGTAGTAGTAACTATAGTTGTTGTTCTTGTTGTAACTATAGTTGTTGTTCTTGTAGTAACTATAGTTGTTGTTGTAGTAGTAACTATAGTTGTTGTTCTTGTAGTAACTATAGTTGTTGTTCTTGTAGTAACAATAGTTGTTGTTCTTGTAGTAACTATAATTGTTGTTGTAGTAGTAACTGCAGCTGTTGTTCTTTTAGTAACTATAGTCGTTGTTCTTGTAGTAACTATAGTTGTTGTTGTAGTAGTAACTAAAGTTGTTGTTGTAGTAGTAACAATAGAGGTTGTTGTAGTAGAAACTGCAGGTGTTGTTGCTGAAGTAACTATAGTTGTTGTGGAAGTAGTAACTATAGTTGTTGTTGTAGTAGTAACTGCAGCTGTTGTTCTCTAAGTAACTATAGTCGTTGTTCTTGTAGTAACTATAGTTTTTGTTGTAGTGGTAACTAAAGTTGTTGTTGTAGTAGTAACTATAGTGGTTGTTGTAGTAGAAACTGCAGCTGTTGTTGCTGAAGAAACTATAGTTGTTGTGGTAGTAGTTACTATAGTTGTTGTTCTTGTAGTATCTGCAGCTGTTGTTCTTGTAGTAACTATAGTTGTTGTTTTAGTAGTAACTATAGTTGTTGTTGTAGTAGTAACTATAGTTGTTGTTCTTTTAGTAACTATAGTTGTTGTTCTTTTAGTAACTATAGTTGTTGTTCTTGTTGTTACTATAGTTGTTGTTCTTGTAGTAACTATATTTGTTGTTGTAGTAGTAACTATAGTTGTTGTTCTTGTAGTAACTATAGTTGTTGTTCTTGTAGTAACATTAGTTGTTGTTGTAGAAGTAATTATAGTTGTTATTCTAATTGTAACTATAGTTGTTGTTCTTGTAGTAACTATAGTTTTTTGTTGTAGTAGTAACTTTAGTTGTTGTTCTTGTAGTAACTATAGTTGTTGTTGTAGTAGTAACTATAGTTGTTGTTCTTGTAGTAACTATAGTTGTTGTTCTTGTAGCAACTATAGCTGTCGCTGTAGTAGTAACGTTGTTGTTCTTATGGTAACTATAGTTGTTGTTGTAATAGTAACTGCAGCTGTTGTTATTGTAGTAACTATAGTTGTTGTTCTTGTTGTAACTATAGTTGTTGTTCTTGTAGTAACTATAGTTGTTGTTGTAGTAGTAACTATAGTTGTTGTTCTTTTAGTAACTATAGTTGTTGTTCTTTTAGTAACTATAGTTGTTGTTCTTGTTGTAACTATAGTTGTTGTTCTTGTAGTAATTTTAGTTGTTGTTGTAGTAGTAACTATAGTTGTTGTTCTTTTAGTAACTATAGTTGTTGTTCTTTTAGTAACTATAGTTGTTGTTCTTGTAGTAACTATAGTTGTTGTTGTAGTAACTATAGTTGTTGTTGTAGAAGTAACTATAGTTGTTGTTCTAATTGTAACTATAGTTGTTGTTCCTGTAGTAACTATAGTTTTTTGTTGTAGTAGTAACTATAGTTGTTGTTCTTATAGTAACTATAGTTGTTGTTGCAATAGTAACTGCAGCTGTTGTTATTGTAGTAACTATAGTTGTTGTTCTTGTTGTAACTATACTTGTTGTTCTTGTAGTAACTATAGTTGTTGTTGTAGTAGTAACTATAGTTGTTGTTCTTGTAGTAACTATAGTTGTTGTTCTTGTAGCAACTATAGCTGTCGCTGTAGTAGTAACGTTGTTGTTCTTATAGTAACTATAGTTGTTGTTGTAATAGTAACTGCAGCTGTTGTTATTGTAGTAACTATAGTTGTTGTTCTTGTTGTAACTATAGTTGTTGTTCTTTTAGTAACTATAGTTGTTATTCTTGTAGTAACTATAGTTGTTGTTGTAGTAACTATAGTTGTTGTTGTAGAAGTAACTATAGTTGTTGTTCTAATTGTAACTATAGTTGTTGTTCTTGTTGTAACTATAGTTTTTTGTTGTAGTAGTAACTATAGTTGTTGTTCTTATAGTAACTATAGTTGTTGTTGTAATAGTAACTGCAGCTGTTGTTATTGTAGTAACTATAGTTGTTGTTCTTGTTGTAACTATAGTTGTTGTTCTTTTAGTAACTATAGTCGTTGTTCTTGTAGTAACTATAGTTGTTGTTGTAGTAGTAACTAAAGTTGTTGTTGTAGTAGTAACTATAGTGGTTGTTGTAGTAGAAACTGCAGCTGTTGTTGCTGAAGTAACTATAGTTGTTTTGGTTGTAGTAACTATAGTTGTTGTTCTGGTAGTATATGCAGCTGTTGTTCTTGTAGTAACTATAGTTGTTGTTTTAGTAGTAACTATAGTTGTTTTTGTAGTAGTAACTATAGTTGTTGTTCTTTTAGTAACTATATTTTTTGTTGTAGTAGTAACTATAGTTGTTGTTCTTGTAGTAACTATGGTTGTTGTTCTTGTAGTAACTATAGTTGTTGTTCTTGTAGCAACTATAGCTATCGCTGTAGTAGTAACTGCAGCTGTTGTTTTTGTAGTAACTAGAGTTGTTGTTCTTGTAGTAACTTTAGTTGTTAATTTAGTAGTAACTATAGTTGTTGTTCTTGTAGTAACTATAGTTGTTGTTGTAGTAGTAACTATAGTTGTTGTTCTTTTAGTAACTATAGTTGTTGTTCTTTTAGTAACTATAGTTGTTGTTCCTGTTGTAACTATAGTTGTTGTTCTTGTAGTAACTTTAGTTGTTGTTGTAGTAGTAACTATAGTTGTTGTTCTTGTGGTAACTATAGTTGTTGTTCTTGTAGTAACTATAGATGTTGTTGTAGTAACTGTAGTTGTTGTTGTAGAAGTAACTATAGTTGCTGTTCTAATTGTAACTATAGTTGTTGTTCTTGTAGTAACTATAGTTTTTTGTTGTAGTAGTAACTGTAGCTGTTGTTCTTGTAGTAACTATAGTTGTTGTTGTAGTAGTAACTATAGTTGTTGTTCTTGTAGTAACTATAGTTGTTGTAGTAGTAACTATATTTGTTGTTCTTATAGTAACTATAGTTGTTGTTGTTGTAATAGTAACTGCAGCTGTTGTTATTGTAGTAACTATAGTTGTTGTTCTTGTTGTAACTATTGTTGTTGTTCTTTTAGTAACTATAGTCGTTGTTCTTGTAGTAACTATAGTTGTTGTTGTAGTAGTAACTAAAGTTGTTGTTGTAGTAGTAACTATAGTGGTTGTTGTAGTAGAAACTGCAGCTGTTGTTGCTGAAGTAACTATAGTTGTTTTGGTAGTAGTAACTATAGTTGTTGTTTTGTAGTATCTGCAGCTGTTGTTCTTGTAGTAACTATAGTTGTTGTTCTTATAGTAACTATAGTTGTTGCTGTTGTAATAGTAACTGCAGCTGTTGTTATTGTAGTAACTATAGTTGTTGTTCTTGTTGTAACTATAGTTGTTGTTGTAGTAGTAACTATAGTCGTTGTTCTTGTAGTAACTATAGTTGTTGTAGTAGTAACTATAGTTGTTGTTCTTTTAGTAACTATAGTTGTTGTTCTTTTAGTAACTATAGTTGTTGTTCTTGTTGTAACTATAGTTGTTGTTCTTGTAGTAATTTTAGTTGTTGTTGTAGTAGTAACTATAGTTGTTGTTCTTTTAGTAACTTTAGTTGTTGTTCTTGTAGTAACTATAGTTGTTGTTGTAGTAACTATAGTTGTTGTTGTAGAAGTAACTATAGTTGTTGTTCTAATTGTTACTATAGTTGTTGTTCTTGTAGTAACTATAGTTTTTTGTTGTAGTAGTAACTATAGTTGTTTTTCTTGTAGTAACTATAGTTGTTGTTGTAGTAGTAACTATAGTTGTTGTTCTTGTAGTAACTATAGTTGTTGTAGTAGTAACTATAGTTGTTGATCTTATAGTAACTATAGTTTTTGTTGTAATAGTAACTGCAGCTGTTGTTATTGTAGTAACTATAGTTGTTGTTCTTTTTGTAACTATAGTTGTTGTTCTTTTACTAACTATAGTCGTTGTTCTTGTAGTAACTATAGTTGTTGTTGTAGTAGTAACTAAAGTTGTTGTTGTTGTAATAACTATAGTGGTTGTTGTAGTAGAAACTGCAGCTGTTGTTGCTGAAGTAACTATAGTTGTTTTGGTAGTAGTAACTATAGTTGTTGTTCTTGTAGTATATGCAGCTGTTGTTCTTGTAGTAACTATAGTGGTTGTTTTAGTAGTAACTTTAGTTGTTGTTGTAGAAGTAACTATAGTTGTTGTTCTTTTAGTAACTATAGTTTTTGCTGTAGTAGTAACTATAGTTGTTGTTCTTGTTGCAAATATAGTTGTTGTTGTAGTAGTAACTATAGTTGTTGTTGTAGTAGTAACTATAGTTGTTGTTCTTGTAGTAACTATAGTTGTTGTTCTTTTAGTAACTATAGTTGTTGTTCTTGTAGCAACTATAGCTGTCGCTGTTGTAGTAACTGCAGCTGTTGTTTTTGTAGTAACTGGAGTTGTTGTTCTTGTAGTAACTTTAGTTGTTAATTTAGTAGTAACTATAGTTGTTTTTCTTGTAGTAACTATAGTTGTTGTAGTAGATACTATAGTTGTTGTTCTTATAGTAACTATAGTTGTTGTTGTAATAGTAACTGCAGCTGTTGTTATTGTAGTAACTATAGTTGTTGTTCTTGTTGTAACTATAGTTGTTGTTCTTGTAGTAACTATAGTTGTTGTTGTAGTAGTAACTATAGTTGTTGTTCTTTTAGTAACTATAGTTGTTGTTCTTTTAGTAACTATAGTTGTTGTTCTTGTTGTAACTATAGTTGTTGTTCCTGTAGTAACTTTAGTTGTTGTTGTAGTAGTAACTATAGAGGTTGTTGTAGTAGAAACTGCAGGTGTTGTTGCTGAAGTAACTATAGTTGTTGTGGAAGTAGTAACTATAGTTGTTGTTCTTGTAGTATATGCAGCTGTTGTTCTTGTAGTAACAATAGATGTTGTTTTAGTAGTAACTATAGTTGTTGTTGTAGTAGTAACTATAGTTGTTGTTCTTTTAGTAACTATATTTTTTGTTGTAGTAGTAACTATAGTTGTTGTTCTTGTAGTAACTATGGTTGTTGTTCTTGTAGTAACTATAGTTGTTGTTCTTGTAGCAACTATAGCTGTCGCTGTAGTAGTAACTGCAGCTGTTGTTTTTGTAGTAACTAGAGTTGTTGTTCTTGTAGTAACTTTAGTTGTTAATTTAGTAGTAACTATTGTTGTTGTTCTTGTAGTAACTATAGTTGTTGTAGTAGATACTATAGTTGTTGTTCTTATAGTAACTATAGTTGTTGTTGTAATAGTAACTGCAGCTGTTGTTATTGTAGTAACTATAGTTGTTGTTCTTGTAGTAACTATAGTTGTTGTTCTTGTAGTAACTATAGTTGTTGTAGTAGTAACTATAGTTGTTGTTCTTTTAATAACTATAGTTGTTGTTCTTTTAGTAACTATAGTTGTTGTTCTTGTTGTAACTATAGTTGTTGTTCTTGTAGTAATTTTAGTTGTTGTTGTAGTAGTAACTATAGTTGTTGTTCTTTTAGTAACTATAGTTGTTGTTCTTGTAGTAACTATAGTTGTTGTTGTAGTAACTATAGTTGTTGTTGTAGAAGTAACTATAGTTGTTGTTCTAATTGTTACTATAGTTGTTGTTCTTGTAGTAACTATAGTTTTTTGTTGTAGTAGTAACTATAGTTGTTTTTCTTGTAGTAACTATAGTTGTTGTTGTAGTAGTAACTATAGTTGTTGTTCTTGTAGTAACTATAGTTGTTGTAGTAGTAACTATAGTTGTTGATCTTATAGTAACTATAGTTTTTGTTGTAATAGTAACTGCAGCTGTTGTTATTGTAGTAACTATAGTTGTTGTTCTTTTTGTAACTATAGTTGTTGTTCTTTTACTTACTATAGTCGTTGTTCTTGTAGTAACTATAGTTGTTGTTGTAGTAGTAACTAAAGTTGTTGTTGTTGTAATAACTATAGTGGTTGTTGTAGTAGAAACTGCAGCTGTTGTTGCTGAAGTAACTATAGTTGTTTTGGTAGTAGTAACTATAGTTGTTGTTCTTGTAGTATATGCAGCTGTTGTTCTTGTAGTAACTATAGTTGTTGTTTTAGTAGTAACTTTAGTTGTTGTTGTAGAAGTAACTATAGTTGTTGTTCTTTTAGTAACTATAGTTTTTGTTGTAGTAGTAACTATAGTAGTTGTTCTTGTTGCAACTATAGTTGTTGTTGTAGTAGTAACTATAGTTGTTGTTGTAGTAGTAACTATAGTTGTTGTTCTTTTAGTAACTATAGTTGTTGTTCTTGTAGTAACTATAGTTGTTGTTCTTGTAGCAACTATAGCTGTCGCTGTTGTAGTAACTGCAGCTGTTGTTTTTGTAGTAACTAGAGTTGTTTTTCTTGTAGTAACTATAGTTGTTGTAGTAGATGCTATAGTTGTTGTTCTTATAGTAACTATAGTTGTTGTTGTAATAGTAACTGCAGCTGTTGTTATTGTAGTAACTATAGTTGTTGTTCTTGTTGTAACTATAGTTGTTGTTCTTGTAGTAACTATAGTTGTTGTTGTAGTAGTAACTATAGTTGTTGTTCTTTTAGTAACTATAGTTGTTGTTCTTTTAGTAACTATAGTTGTTGTTCTTGTTGTAACTATAGTTGTTGTTCCTGTAGTAACTTTAGTTGTTGTTGTAGTAGTAACTATAGTTGTTGTTCTTATGGTAACTATAGTTGTTGTTCTTGTAGTAACTATAGTTGTTGTTGTAGTAACTATAGTTGTTGTTGTAGAAGTAACTATAGTTGTTGTTCTAATTGTAACTATAGTTGTTGTTCTTGTAGTAACTATAGTTTTTTGTTGTAGTAGTAACTATAGCTGTTGTTCTTGTAGTAACTATAATTGTTGTTGTTATAGTAACTATAGTTGTTGTTCTTGTAGTAACTATAGTTGTTGTAGTAGTAACTATAGTTGTTGTTCTTATAGTAACTATAGTTGTTGTTGTTGTTGTAATAGTAACTGCAGCTGTTGTTATTGTAGTAACTATAGTTGTTGTTCTTGTTGTAACTATAGCTGTTGTTATTTTAGTAACTATAGTCGTTGTTCTTGTAGTAACTATAGTTGTTGTTGTAGTAGTAACTAAAGTTGTTGTTGTAGTAGTAACTATAGTGGTTGTTGTAGTAGAAACTGCAGCTGTTGTTGCTGAAGTAACTATAGTTGTTTTGGTAGTAGTAACTATAGTTGTTGTTCTTGTAGTATCTGCAGCTGTTGTTCTTGTAGTAACTATAGTCGTTATTTTAGTAGTAACTATAGTTGTTGTTGTAGTAGTAACTATAGTTGATGTTCTTTTAGTAACTATAGTTTTTATTGTAGTAGTAACTATAGTTGTTGTTCTTGTTGTAACTATAGTTGTTGTTCTTGTAGTAACTATAGTTGTTGTTGTAGTAGTAACTATAGTTGTTGTTCTTGTAGTAACTATAGTTGTTGTTCTTGTAGCAACTATAGCTGTCGCTGAAGTAGTAACTGCAGCTGTTGTTTTTGTAGTAACTAGAGTTGTTATTCTTGTAGTAACTTTAGTTGTTAATTTAGTAATAACTATAGTTGTTGTTCTTGTAGTAACTATAGTTGTTGTAGTAGTAACTATAGTTGTTGTTCTTATAGTAACTATAGTTGCTGTTGTAATAGTAACCGCAGCTGTTGTTATTGTAGTAACTATAGTTGTTGTTCCTGTTGTAACTATAGTTGTTGTTCTTGTAGTAACTTTAGTTGTTGTTGTAGTAGTAACTATAGTTGTTGTTCTTGTGGTAACTATAGTTGTTGTTCTTGTAGTAACTATAGTTGTTGTTTTGTAGTATCTGCAGCTGTTGTTCTTGTAGTAACTATAGTTGTTGTTCTTATAGTAACTATAGTTGTTGCTGTTGTAATAGTAACTGCAGCTGTTGTTATTGTAGTAACTATAGTTGTTGTTCTTGTTGTAACTATAGTTGTTGTTGTAGTAGTAACTATAGTCGTTGTTCTTGTAGTAACTATAGTTGTTGTAGTAGTAACTATAGTTGCTGTTCTTTTAGTAACTATAGTTGTTGTTCTTTTAGTAACTATAGTTGTTGTTCTTGTTGTAACTATAGTTGTTGTTCTTGTAGTAATTTTAGTTGTTGTTGTAGTAGTAACTATAGTTGTTGTTCTTTTAGTAACTATAGTTGTTGTTCTTGTAGTAACTATAGTTGTTGTTGTAGTAACTATAGTTGTTGTTGTAGAAGTAACTATAGTTGTTGTTCTAATTGTTACTATAGTTGTTGTTCTTGTAGTAACTATAGTTTTTTGTTGTAGTAGTAACTATAGTTGTTTTTCTTGTAGTAACTATAGTTGTTGTTGTAGTAGTAACTATAGTTGTTGTTCTTGTAGTAACTATAGTTGTTGTAGTAGTAACTATAGTTGTTGATCTTATAGTAACTATAGTTTTTGTTGTAATAGTAACTGCAGCTGTTGTTATTGTAGTAACTATAGTTGTTGTTCTTTTTGTAACTATAGTTGTTGTTCTTTTACTAACTATAGTCGTTGTTCTTGTAGTAACTATAGTTGTTGTTGTAGTAGTAACTAAAGTTGTTGTTGTTGTAATAACTATAGTGGTTGTTGTAGTAGAAACTGCAGCTGTTGTTGCTGAAGTAACTATAGTTGTTTTGGTAGTAGTAACTATAGTTGTTGTTCTTTTAGTAACTATAGTTGTTGTTCTTGAAGCAACTATAGCTGTCGCTGTAGTAGTAACTGCAGCTGTTGTTTTTGAAGTAACTAGAGTTGTTGTTCTTTTAGTAACTTTAGTTGTTAATTTAGTAGTAACTATAGTTGTTGTTCTTGTAGTAACTATAGTTGTTGTAGTAGTAACTATAGTTGTTGTTCTTATAGTAACTATAGTTGTTGTTGTAATAGTAACTGCAGCTGTTGTTATTGTAGTAACTATAGTTGTTGTTCTTGTTGTAACTATAGTTGTTGTTCTTGTATTAACTATAGTTGTTGTTGTAGTAGTAACTATAGTCGTTGTTCTTTTAGTAACTATAGTTGTTGTTGTAGTAGTAACTATAGTTGTTGTTCTTGTAGTAACTATAGTTGTTGTTCTTGTAGCAACTATAGCTGTCGCTGAAGTAGTAACTGCAGCTGTTGTTTTTGTAGTAACTAGAGTTGTTATTCTTGTAGTAACTTAAGTTGTTAATTAAGTAATAACTATAGTTGTTGTTCTTGTAGTAACTATAGTTGTTGTAGTAGTAACTATAGTTGTTGTTCTTATAGTAACTATAGTTGCTGTTGTAATAGTAACCGCAGCTGTTGTTATTGTAGTAACTATAGTTGTTGTTCTTGTTGTAACTATAGTTGTTGTTCTTGTAGTAACTATAGTTGTTGTTGTAGTAGTAACTGCAGCTGTTGTTCTTTAAGTAACTATAGTCGTTGTTCCTGTAGTAACTATAGTTATTGTTGTAGTAGTAACTAAAGTTGTTGTTGTAGTAGTAACTATAGTGGTTGTTGTAGTAGAAACTGCAGCTGTTGTTGCTGAAGAAACTATAGTTGTTGTGGTAGTAGTAACTATAGTTATTGTTCTTGTAGTATCTGCAGCTGTTGTTCTTGTAGTAACTATAGTTGTTGTTTTAGTAGTAACTATAGTTGTTGTTGTAGTAGTATATATAGTTGTTGTTCTTTAAGTAACTATAGTTGTTGTTCTTTTAGTAACTATAGTTGTTGTTGTAGTAGTAACTATAGTTGTTGTTCTTTTAGTAACTATAGTTGTTGTTCTTTTAGTAACTATAGTTGTTGTTCTTGTTGTAACTATAGTTGTTGTTCTTGTAGTAATTTTAGTTGTTGTTGTAGTAGTAACTATAGTTGTTGTTCTTTTAGTAACTATAGTTGTTGTTCTTGTAGTAACTATAGTTGTTGTTGTAGTAACTATAGTTGTTGTTGTAGAAGTAACTATAGTTGTTGTTCTAATTGTTACTATAGTTGTTGTTCTTGTAGTAACTATAGTTTTTTGTTGTAGTAGTAACTATAGTTGTTTTCTTGTAGTAACTATAGTTGTTGTTGTAGTAGTAACTATAGTTGTTGTTCTTGTAGTAACTATAGTTGTTGTAGTAGTAACTATAGTTGTTGATCTTATAGTAACTATAGTTTTTGTTGTAATAGTAACTGCAGCTGTTGTTATTGTAGTAACTATAGTTGTTGTTCTTTTTGTAACTATAGTTGTTGTTCTTTTACTAACTATAGTCGTTGTTCTTGTAGTAACTATAGTTGTTGTTGTAGTAGTAACTAAAGTTGTTGTTGTTGTAATAACTATAGTGGTTGTTGTAGTAGAAACTGCAGCTGTTGTTGCTGAAGTAACTATAGTTGTTTTGGTAGTAGTAACTATAGTTGTTGTTCTTGTAGTATATGCAGCTGTTGTTCTTGTAGTAACTATAGTGGTTGTTTTAGTAGTAACTTTAGTTGTTAGTGTAGAAGTAACTATAGTTGTTGTTCTTTTAGTAACTATAGTTTTTGTTGTAGTAGTAACTATAGTTGTTGTTCTTGTTGCAACTATAGTTGTTGTTGTAGTAGTAACTATAGTTGTTGTTGTAGTAGTAACTATAGTTGTTGTTCTTGTAGTAACTATAGTTGTTGTTCTTGTAGTAACTATAGTTGTTGTTCTTGTAGCAACTATAGCTGTCGCTGTTGTAGTAACTGCAGCTGTTGTTTTTGTAGTAACTAGAGTTGTTGTTCTTGTAGTAACTTTAGTTGTTAATTTAGTAGTAACTATAGTTGTTTTTCTTGTAGTAACTATAGTTGTTGTAGTAGATACTATAGTTGTTGTTCTTATAGTAACTATAGTTGTTGTTGTAATAGTAACTGCAGCTGTTGTTATTGTAGTAACTATAGTTGTTGTTCTTGTTGTAACTATAGTTGTAGTTCTTGTAGAAACTATAATTGTTGTTGTAGTAGTAACTATAGTTGTTGTTCTTTTAGTAACTATAGTTGTTGTTCTTTTAGTAACTATAGTTGTTGTTCTTGTTGTAACTATAGTTGTTGTTCCTGTAGTAACTTTAGTTGTTGTTGTAGTAGTAACTATAGAGGTTGTTGTAGTAGAAACTGCAGGTGTTGTTGCTGAAGTAACTATAGTTGTTGTGGAAGTAGTAACTATAGTTGTTGTTCTTGTAGTATATGCAGCTGTTGTTCTTGTAGTAACTATAGTTGTTGTTTTAGTAGTAACTATAGTTGTTGTTGTAGTAGTAACTATAGTTGTTGTTCTTTTAGTAACTATATTTTTTGTTGTAGTAGTAACTATAGTTGTTGTTCTTGTAGTAACTATGGTTGTTGTTCTTGTAGTAACTATAGTTGTTGTTGTAGTAACTATAGTTGTTGTTGTAGAAGTAACTATAGTTGTTGTTCTAATTGTAACTATAGTTGTTGTTCTTGTAGTAACTATAGTTTTTTGTTGTAGTAGTAACTATAGCTGTTGTTCTTGTAGTAACTATAGTTGTTGTTGTTGTAGTAACTATAGTTGTTGTTCTTGTAGTAACTATAGTTGTTGTAGTAGTAACTTTAGTTGTTGTTCTTATAGTAACTATAGTTGTTGTTGTTGTAATAGTAACTGCAGCTGTTGTTATTGTAGTAACTATAGTTGTTGTTCTTGCTGTAACTATAGTTGTTGTTCTTTTAGTAACTATAGTCGTTGTTCTTGTAGTAACTATAGTTGTTTTTGTAGTAGTAACTAAAGTTGTTGTTGTAGTAGTAACTATAGTGGTTGTTGTAGTAGAAACTGCAGCTGTTGTTGCTGAAGTAACTATAGTTGTTTTGGTAGTACTAACTATAGTTGTTGTTCTTGTAGTATCTGCTGCTGTTGTTCTTGTAGTAACTATAGTTGTTGTTTTAGTAGTAACTATAGTTGTTGTTCTTGTAGTAACTATAGTTTTTTGTTGTAGTAGTTACTATAGTTGTTGTTCTTGTAGTAACTATAGTTGTTGTTGTAGTAGTAACTATAATTGTTGTTCTTGTAGTAACTATAGTTGTTGTTCTTATAGTAACTATAGTTGTTGTTGTTGTAATAGTAACTGCAGCTGTTGTTATTGTAGTAGCTATAGTTGTTGTTCTTGTTGTAACTATAGTTGATTTTTTTTAGTAACTATAGTCGTTGTTCTTGTAGTAACTATAGTTGTTGCTGTAGTAGTAACTAAAGTTGTTGTTGTAGTAGTAACTATAGTTGTTGTTGTAGTAGAAACTGCAGCTGTTGTTGCTGAAGTAACTATAGTTGTTTTGGTAGTAGTAACTTTAGTTATTGTTCTTGTAGTATCTGCAGCTGTTGTTCTTGTAGTAACTATAGTTGTTGTTTTAGTAGTAACTATAGTGTTGTTGTAGTAGTAACTATAGTTGATGTTCTTTTAGTAACTATAGTTTTTGTTGTAGTAGTAACTATAGTTGTTGTTCTTGTAGTAACTATTATTGTTGTTGTAGTAGTAACTGCAGCTGTTGTTCTTTTAGTAACTATAGTCGTTGTTCTTGTAGTAACTATAGTTGTTGTTGTAGTAGTAACTAAAGTTGTTGTTGTTGTAATAACTATAGTGGTTGTTGTAGTAGAAACTGCAGCTGTTGTTGCTGAAGTAACTATAGTTGTTTTGGTAGTAGTAACTATAGTTGTTGTTCTTGTAGTATATGCAGCTGTTGTTCTTGTAGTAACTATAGTGGTTGTTTTAGTAGTAACTTTAGTTGTTAGTGTAGAAGTAACTATAGTTGTTGTTCTTTTAGTAACTATAGTTTTTGTTGTAGTAGTAACTATAGTTGTTGTTCTTGTTGCAACTATAGTTGTTGTTGTAGTAGTAACTATAGTTGTTGTTGTAGTAGTAACTATAGTTGTTGTTCTTGTAGTAACTATAGTTGTTGTTCTTGTAGTAACTATAGTTGTTGTTCTTGTAGCAACTATAGCTGTCGCTGTTGTAGTAACTGCAGCTGTTGTTTTTGTAGTAACTAGAGTTGTTGTTCTTGTAGTAACTTTAGTTGTTAATTTAGTAGTAACTATAGTTGTTGTTCTTGTAGTAACTATAGTTGTTGTTGTAATAGTAACTGCAGCTGTTGTTATTGTAGTAACTATAGTTGTTGTTCTTGTTGTAACTATAGTTGTTGTTCTTGTAGTAACTATAATTGTTGTTGTAGTAGTAACTATAGTTGTTGTTCTTTTAGTAACTATAGTTGTTGTTCTTTTAGTTGTTGTTCTTGTTGTAACTATAGTTGTTGTTCCTGTAGTAACTTTAGTTGTTGTTGTAGTAGTAACTATAGAGGTTGTTGTAGTAGAAACTGCAGGTGTTGTTGCTGAAGTAACTATAGTTGTTGTGGAAGTAGTAACTATAGTTGTTGTTCTTGTAGTATATGCAGCTGTTGTTCTTGTAGTAACTATAGTTGTTGTTTTAGTAGTAACTATAGTTGTTGTTGTAGTAGTAACTATAGTTGTTGTTCTTTTAGTAACTATATTTTTTGTTGTAGTAGTAACTATAGTTGTTGTTCTTGTAGTAACTATGGTTGTTGTTCTTGTAGTAACTATAGTTGTTGTTGTAGTAACTATAGTTGTTGTTGTAGAAGTAACTATAGTTGTTGTTCTAATTGTAACTATAGTTGTTGTTCTTGTAGTAACTATAGTTTTTTGTTGTAGTAGTAACTGTAGCTGTTGTTCTTGTAGTAACTATAGTTGTTGTTGTTGTAGTAACTATAGTTGTTGTTCTTGTAGTAACTATAGTTGTTGTAGTAGTAACTATAGTTGTTGTTCTTATAGTAACTATAGTTGTTGTTGTTGTAATAGTAACTGCAGCTGTTGTTATTGTAGTAACTATAGTTGTTGTTCTTGTTGTAACTATTGTTGTTGTTCTTTTAGTAACTATAGTCGTTGTTCTTGTAGTAACTATAGTTGTTGTTGTAGTAGTAACTAAAGTTGTTGTTGTAGTAGTAACTATAGTGGTTGTTGTAGTAGAAACTGCAGCTGTTGTTGCTGAAGTAACTATAGTTGTTTTGGTAGTAGTAACAATAGTTGTTGTTTTGTAGTATCTGCAGCTGTTGTTCTTGTAGTAACTATAGTTGTTGTTCTTATAGTAACTATAGTTGTTGCTGTTGTAATAGTAACTGCAGCTGTTGTTATTGTAGTAACTATAGTTGTTGTTCTTGTTGTAACTATAGTTGTTGTTGTAGTAGTAACTATAGTCGTTGTTCTTGTAGTAACTATAGTTGTTGTAGTAGTAACTATAGTTGTTGTTCTTTTAGTAACTATAGTTGTTGTTCTTTTAGTAACTATAGTTGTTGTTCTTGTTGTAACTATAGTTGTTGTTCTTGTAGTAATTTTAGTTGTTGTTGTAGTAGTAACTATAGTTGTTGTTCTTTTAGTAACTATAGTTGTTGTTCTTGTAGTAACTATAGTTGTTGTTGTAGTAACTATAGTTGTTGTTGTAGAAGTAACTATAGTTGTTGTTCTAATTGTTACTATAGTTGTTGTTCTTGTAGTAACTATAGTTTTTTGTTGTAGTAGTAACTATAGTTGTTTTTCTTGTAGTAACTATAGTTGTTGTTGTAGTAGTAACTATAGTTGTTGTTCTTGTAGTAACTATAGTTGTTGTAGTAGTAACCTTAGTTGTTGATCTTATAGTAACTATAGTTTTTGTTGTAATAGTAACTGCAGCTGTTGTTATTGTAGTAACTATAGTTGTTGTTCTTTTTGTAACTATAGTTGTTGTTCTTTTACTAACTATAGTCGTTGTTCTTGTAGTAACTATAGTTGTTGTTGTAGTAGTAACTAAAGTTGTTGTTGTTGTAATAACTATAGTGGTTGTTGTAGTAGAAACTGCAGCTGTTGTTGCTGAAGTAACTATAGTTGTTTTGGTAGTAGTAACTATAGTTGTTGTTCTTGTAGTATATGCAGCTGTTGTTCTTGTAGTAACTATAGTTGTTGTTTTAGTAGTAACTTTAGTTGTTGTTGTAGAAGTAACTATAGTTGTTGTTCTTTTAGTAACTATAGTTTTTGTTGTAGTAGTAACTATAGTAGTTGTTCTTGTTGCAACTATAGTTGTTGTTGTAGTAGTAACTATAGTTGTTGTTGTAGTAGTAACTATAGTTGTTGTTCTTGTAGTAACTATAGTTGTTGTTCTTGTAGTAACTATAGTTGTTGTTCTTGTAGCAACTATAGCTGTCGCTGTTGTAGTAACTGCAGCTGTTGTTTTTGTAGTAACTAGAGTTGTTGTTCTTGTAGTAACTTTAGTTGTTAATTTAGTAGTAACTATAGTTGTTTTTCTTGTAGTAACTATAGTTGTTGTAGTAGATACTATAGTTGTTGTTCTTATAGTAACTATAGTTGTTGTTGTAATAGTAACTGCAGCTGTTGTTATTGTAGTAACTATAGTTGTTGTTCTTGTTGTAACTATAGTTGTTGTTCTTGTAGTAACTATAGTTGTTGTTGTAGTAGTAACTATAGTTGTTGTTCTTTTAGTAACTATAGTTGTTGTTCTTTTAGTAACTATAGTTGTTGTTCTTGTTGTAACTATAGTTGTTGTTCCTGTAGTAACTTTAGTTGTTGTTGTAGTAGTAACTATAGTTGTTGTTCTTATGGTAACTATAGTTGTTGTTCTTTTAGTAACTATAGTTGTTGTTGTAGTAACTATAGTTGTTGTTGTAGAAGTAACTATAGTTGTTGTTCTAATTGTAACTATAGTTGTTGTTCTTGTAGTAACTATAGTTTTTTGTTGTAGTAGTAACTATAGCTGTTGTTCTTGTAGTAACTATAGTTGTTGTTGTTATAGTAACTATAGTTGTTGTTCTTGTAGTAACTATAGTTGTTGTAGTAGTAACTATAGTTGTTGTTCTTATAGTAACTATAGTTGTTGTTGTTGTTGTAATAGTAACTGCAGCTGTTGTTATTGTAGTAACTATAGTTGTTGTTCTTGTTGTAACTATAGCTGTTGTTATTTTAGTAACTATAGTCGTTGTTCTTGTAGTAACTATAGTTGTTGTTGTAGTAGTAACTAAAGTTGTTGTTGTAGTAGTAACTATAGTGGTTGTTGTAGTAGAAACTGCAGCTGTTGTTGCTGAAGTAACTATAGTTGTTTTGGTAGTAGTAACTATAGTTGTTGTTCTTGTAGTATCTGCAGCTGTTGTTCTTGTAGTAACTATAGTCGTTATTTTAGTAGTAACTATAGTTGTTGTTGTAGTAGTAACTATAGTTGATGTTCTTTTAGTAACTATAGTTTTTATTGTAGTAGTAACTATAGTTGTTGTTCTTGTTGTAACTATAGTTGTTGTTCTTGTAGTAACTATAGTTGTTGTTGTAGTAGTAACTATAGTTGTTGTTCTTGTAGTAACTATAGTTGTTGTTCTTGTAGCAACTATAGCTGTCGCTGAAGTAGTAACTGCAGCTGTTGTTTTTGTAGTAACTAGAGTTGTTATTCTTGTAGTAACTTTAGTTGTTAATTTAGTAATAACTATAGTTGTTGTTCTTGTAGTAACTATAGTTGTTGTAGTAGTAACTATAGTTGTTGTTCTTATAGTAACTATAGTTGCTGTTGTAATAGTAACCGCAGCTGTTGTTATTGTAGTAACTATAGTTGTTGTTCTTTTTGTAACTATAGTTGTTGTTCTTGTAGTAACTATAGTTGTTGTTGTAGTAGTAACTGCAGCTGTTGTTCTTTAAGTAACTATAGTCGTTGTTCCTGTAGTAACTATAGTTATTGTTGTAGTAGTAACTAAAGTTGTTGTTGTAGTAGTAACTATAGTGGTTGTTGTAGTAGAAACTGCAGCTGTTGTTGCTGAAGAAACTATAGTTGTTGTGGTAGTAGTAACTATAGTTATTGTTCTTGTAGTATCTGCAGCTGTTGTTCTTGTAGTAACTATAGTTGTTGTTTTAGTAGTAACTATAGTTGTTGTTGTAGTAGTATATATAGTTGTTGTTCTTTAAGTAACTATAGTTGTTGTTCTTTTAGTAACTATAGTTGTTGTTCTTGTTGTAACTATAGTTGTTGTTCTTGTAGTAACTTTATTTGTTGTTGTAGTAGTAACTATAGTTGTTGTTCTTGTAGTAACTATAGTTGTTGTTCTTGTAGTAACTATAGTTGTTGTTGTAGTAACTATAGTTGTTGTTGTAGAAGTAACTATAGTTGTTGTTCTAATTGTAACTATAGTTGTTGTTCTTGTAGTAACTATAGTTTTTTATTGTAGTAGTAACTATAGTTGTTGTTCTTGTAGTAACTATAGTTGTTGTTGTAGTAGTAACTATAGTTGTTGTTCTTGTAGTAACTATAGTTGTTGTTCTTGAAGCAACTATAGCTGTCGCTGTAGTAGTAACTATAGTTGTTGTTCTTGAAGCAACTAGAGTTGTTGTTCTTTTAGTAACTTTAGTTGTTAATTTAGTAGTAACTATAGTTGTTGTTCCTGTAGTAACTATAGTTGTTGAAGTAGTAACTATAGTTGTTGTTCTTATAGTAACTATAGTTGTTGTTGTAATAGTAACTGCAGCTGTTGTTATTGTAGTAACTATAGTTGTTGTTCTTGTTGTAACTATAGTTGTTGTTCTTGTATTAACTATAGTTGTTGTTGTAGTAGTAACTATAGTCGTTGTTCTTTTAGTAACTATAGTTGTTGTTGTAGTAGTAACTATAGTTGTTGTTCTTGTAGTAACTATAGTTGTTGTTCTTGTAGCAACTATAGCTGTCGCTGAAGTAGTAACTGCAGCTGTTGTTTTTGTAGTAACTAGAGATGTTATTCTTGTAGTAACTTTAGTTGTTAATTTAGTAATAACTATAGTTGTTGTTCTTGTAGTAACTATAGTTGTTGTAGTAGTAACTATAGTTGTTGTTCTTATAGTAACTATAGTTGCTGTTGTAATAGTAACCGCAGCTGTTTGTTATTGTAGTAACTATAGTTGTTGTTCCTGTTGTAACTATAGTTGTTGTTCTTGTAGTAACTTTAGTTGTTGTTGTAGTAGTAACTATAGTTGTTGTTCTGTGGTAACTATAGTTGTTGTTCTTGTAGTAACTATAGTTGTTGTTGTAGTAACTGTAGTTGTTGTTGTAGAAGTAACTATAGTTGCTGTTCTAATTGTAACTATAGTTGTTGTTCTTGTAGTAACTATAGTTTTTTGTTGTAGTAGTAACTGTAGCTGTTGTTCTTGTAGTAACTATAGTTGTTTTTGTTGTAGTAACTATAGTTGTTGTTCTTGTAGTAACTATAGTTGTTGTAGTAGTAACTATAGTTGTTGTTCTTTTAGTAACTATAGTTGTTGTTGTTGTAATAGTAACTGCAGCTGTTGTTATTGTAGTAACTATAGTTGTTGTTCTTGTTGTAACTATAGTTGTTGTTCTTTTAGTAACTATAGTCGTTGTTCTTGTAGTAACTATAGTTGTTGTTGTAGTAGTAACTAAAGTTGTTGTTGTAGTAGTAACTAAAGTGGTTGTTGTAGTAGAAACTGCAGCTGTTGTTGCTGAAGTAACTATAGTTGTTTTGGTAGTAGTAACTATAGTTGTTGTTTTGTAGTATCTGCAGCTGTTGTTCTTGTAGTAACTATAGTTGTTGTTCTTATAGTAACTATAGTTGTTGTTGTTGTAATAGTAACTGCAGCTGTTGTTATTGTAGTAACTATAGTTGTTGTTCTTGTTGTAACTATAGTTGTTGTTGTAGTAGTAACTATAGTCGTTGTTCTTGTAGTAACTATAGTTGTTGTAGTAGTAACTATAGTTGTTGTTCTTTTAGTAACTATAGTTGTTGTTCTTTTAGTGACTATAGTTGTTGTTCTTGTTGTAACTATAGTTGTTGTTCTTGTAGTAATTTTAGTTGTTGTTGTAGTAGTAACTATAGTTGTTGTTCTTTTTGTAACTATAGTTGTTGTTCTTGTAGTAACTATAGTTGTTGTTGTAGTAACTATAGTTGTTGTTGTAGAAGTAACTATAGTTGTTGTTCTAATTGTTACTATAGTTGTTGTTCTTGTAGTAACTATAGTTTTTTGTTGTAGTAGTAACTATAGTTGTTTTTCTTGTAGTAACTATAGTTGTTGTTGTAGTAGTAACTATAGTTGTTGTTCTTGTAGTAACTATAGTTAGTTTAAACATATTTTATTTCAGAAAGATAATTGTACAATTATACATCATCTGTAAATACAAAGTATAGGATTAGAACGAAAGTAATACTACTTATATAGTTCTTCTCCTAGATGCTACATATTGTGAAACGTAGGCAGATTTAACAAGGTAATTCAACTCTCTGGAAGCAAGCAGGTTCAGCTCTGCCAATTATAGTATAGGTTTGTTGGTAAATTCATGAGAAGCCAGTTAACTCCCATTATAGCCATTAAGTGAAAGTATAGAGATAATTGATCGCAGACTATTCATGAGGTGTTGTATATACTAGGCAATATTTCAATTTAGTTGCAAGTAATTGGCAGAGCTGTATAATTGGTGAAATGTACATTATCAAGAGAAAAAAGAAGAAAAATGTGCAAAATCATGAGAAAAAGCAAAGAAAACATATGTAAATAGTAGGATGGGAGAGGGAGACCCTATATGGCCTTGAGGCAGACTCTAAGGTGGAACAGCATCTTTCATATTAATGAAACTGCTAACATAATGTTCAAATTAGTTAGAACTATAGTTGTTGTAGTAGTAACTATTGTTGTTGATCTTATAGTAACTATAGTTTTTGTTGCAATAGTAACTGCAGCTGTTGTTATTGTAGTAACTATAGTTGTTGTTCTTTTTGTAACTATAGTTGTTGTTCTTTTACTAACTATAGTCGTTGTTCTTGTAGTAACTATAGTTGTTGTTGTAGTAGTAACTAAAGTTGTTGTTGTTGTAATAACTATAGTGGTTGTTGTAGTAGAAACTGCAGCTGTTGTTGCTGAAGTAACTATAGTTGTTTTGGTAGTAGTAACTATAGTTGTTGTTCTTGTAGTATATGCAGCTGTTGTTCTTGTAGTAACTATAGTGGTTGTTTTAGTAGTAACTTTAGTTGTTGTTGTAGAAGTAACTATAGTTGTTGTTCTTTTAGTAACTAAAGTTTTTGTTGTAGTAGTAACTATAGTTGTTGTTGTTGTTGCAACTATAGTTGTTGTTGTAGTAGTAACTATAGTTGTTGTTGTAGTAGTAACTATAGTTGTTGTTCTTGTAGTAACTATAGTTGTTGTTCTTGTAGTAACTATAGTTGTTGTTCTTGTAGCAACTATAGCTGTCGCTGTTGTAGTAACTGCAGCTGTTGTTTTTGTAGTAACTAGAGTTGTTGTTCTTGTAGTAACTTTAGTTGTTAATTTAGTAGTAACTATAGTTGTTTTTCTTGTAGTAACTATAGTTGTTGTAGTAGATACTATAGTTGTTGTTCTTATAGTAACTATAGTTGTTGTTGTAATAGTAACTGCAGCTGTTGTTATTGTAGTAACTATAGTTGTTGTTCTTGTTGTAACTATAGTTGTAGTTCTTGTAGTAACTATAGTTGTTGTTGTAGTAGTAACTATAGTTGTTGTTCTTTTAGTAACTATAGTTGTTGTTCTTTTAGTAACTATAGTTGTTGTTCTTGTTGTAACTATAGTTGTTGTTCCTGTAGTAACTTTAGTTGTTGTTGTAGTAGTGACTATAGAGGTTGTTGTAGTAGAAACTGCAGGTGTTGTTGCTGAAGTAACTATAGTTGTTGTGGAAGTAGTAACTATAGTTGTTGTTCTTGTAGTATATGCAGCTGTTGTTCTTGTAGTAACTATAGTTGTTGTTTTAGTAGTAACTATAGTTGTTGTTGTAGTAGTAACTATAGTTGTTGTTCTTTTAGTAACTATATTTTTTGTTGTAGTAGTAACTATAGTTGTTGTTCTTGTAGTAACTATGGTTGTTGTTCTTGTAGTAACTATAGTTGTTGTTCTTGTAGCAACTATAGCTGTCGCTGTAGTAGTAACTGCAGCTGTTGTTTTTGTAGTAACTAGAGTTGTTGTTCTGGTAGTAACTTTAGTTGTTAATTTAGTAGTAACTATTGTTGTTGTTCTTGTAGTAACTATAGTTGTTGTAGTAGATACTATAGTTGTTGTTCTTATAGTAACTATAGTTGTTGTTGTAATAGTAACTGCAGCTGTTGTTATTGTAGTAACTATAGTTGTTGTTCTTGTTGTAACTATAGTTGTTGTTCTTGTAGTAACTATAGTTGTTGTAGTAGTAACTATAGTTGTTGTTCTTTTAGTAACTATAGTTGTTGTTCTTTTAGTAACTATAGTTGTTGTTCTTGTTGTAACTATAGTTGTTGTTCTTGTAGTAATTTTAGTTGTTGTTGTAGTAGTAACTATAGTTGTTGTTCTTTTAGTAACTATAGTTGTTGTTCTTGTAGTAACTATAGTTGTTGTTGTAGTAACTATAGTTGTTGGTGTAGAAGTAACTATAGTTGTTGTTCTAATTGTTACTATAGTTGTTGTTCTTGTAGTAACTATAGTTTTTTGTTGTAGTAGTAACTATAGTTGTTTTTCTTGTAGAAACTATAGTTGTTGTTGTAGTAGTTACTATAGTTGTTGTTCTTGTAGTAACTATAGTTGTTGTAGTAGTAACTATAGTTGTTGATCTTATAGTAACTATAGTTTTTGTTGAAATAGTAACTGCAGCTGTTGTTATTTTAGTAACTATAGTTGTTGTTCTTTTTGTAACTATAGTTGTTGTTCTTTTACTAACTATAGTCGTTGTTCTTGTAGTAACAATAGTTGTTGTTGTAGTAGTAACTAAAGTTGTTGTTGTTGTAATAACTATAGTGGTTGTTGTAGTAGAAACTGCAGCTGTTGTTGCTGAAGTAACTATAGTTGTTTTGGTAGTAGTAACTATAGTTGTTGTTCTTGTAGTATATGCAGCTGTTGTTCTTGTAGTAACTATAGTTGTTGTTTTAGTAGTAACTTTAGTTGTTGTTGTAGAAGTAACTATAGTTGTTGTTCTTTTAGTAACTATAGTTTTTGTTGTAGTAGTAACTATAGTAGTTGTTCTTGTTGCAACTATAGTTGTTGTTGTAGTAGTAACTATAGTTGTTGTTGTAGTAGTAACTATAGTTGTTGTTCTTGTAGTAACTATAGTTGTTGTTCTTGTAGTAACTATAGTTGTTGTTCTTGTAGCAACTATAGCTGTCGCTGTTGTAGTAACTGCAGCTGTTGTTTTTGTAGTAACTAGAGTTGTTGTTCTTGTAGTAACTTTAGTTGTTAATTAAGTAGTAACTATAGTTGTTTTTCTTGTAGTAACTATAGTTGTTGTAGTAGATACTATAGTTGTTGTTCTTATAGTAACTATAGTTGTTGTTGTAATAGTAACTGCAGCTGTTGTTATTGTAGTAACTATAGTTGTTGTTCTTGTTGTAACTATAGTTGTTGTTCTTGTAGTAACTATAGTTGTTGTTGTAGTAGTAACTATAGTTGTTGTTCTTTTAGTAACTATAGTTGTTGTTCTTTTAGTAACTATAGTTGTTGTTCTTGTTGTAACTATAGTTGTTGTTCCTGTAGTAACTTTAGTTGTTGTTGTTGTAGTAACTATAGTTTTTTGTTGTAGTAGTAACTGTAGCTGTTGTTCTTGTAGTAACTATAGTTGTTTTTGTTGTAGTAACTATAGTTGTTGTTCTTGTAGTAACTATAGTTGTTGTAGTAGTAACTATAGTTGTTGTTCTTTTAGTAACTATAGTTTTTTGTTGTAGTAGTAACTATAGCTGTTGTTCTTGTAGTAACTATAGTTGTTGTTGTTAAAGTAACTATAGTTGTTGTTCTTGTAGTAACTATAGTTGTTGTAGTAGTAACTATAGTTGTTGTTCTTATAGTAACTATAGTTGTTGTTGTTGTTGTAATAGTAACTGCAGCTGTTGTTATTGTAGTAACTATAGTTGTTGTTCTTGTTGTAACTATAGCTGTTGTTATTTTAGTAACTATAGTCGTTGTTCTTGTAGTAACTATAGTTGTTGTTGTAGTAGTAACTAAAGTTGTTGTTGTAGTAGTAACTATAGTGGTTGTTGTAGTAGAAACTGCAGCTGTTGTTGCTGAAGTAACTATAGTTGTTTTGGTAGTAGTAACTATAGTTGTTGTTCTTGTAGTATCTTGTAGTATCTGCAGCTGTTGTTCTTGTAGTAACTTTAGTCGTTATTTTAGTAGTAACTATAGTTGTTGTTGTAGTAGTAACTATAGTTGATGTTCTTTTAGTAACTATAGTTTTTGTTGTAGTAGTAACTATAGTTGTTGTTCTTGTTGTAACTATAGTTGTTGTTCTTGTAGTAACTATAGTTGTTGTTGTAGTAGTAACTATAGTTGTTGTTCTTGTAGTAACTATAGTTGTTGTTCTTGTAGCAACTATATCTGTCGCTGAAGTAGTAACTGTAGCAGCTGTTGTTTTTGTAGTAACTAGAGTTGTTATTCTTGTAGTAACTTTAGTTGTTAATTTAGTAATAACTATAGTTGTTGTTCTTGTAGTAACTATAGTTGTTGTAGTAGTAACTATAGTTGTTGTTCTTATAGTAACTATAGTTGCTGTTGTAATAGTAACCGCAGCTGTTGTTATTGTAGTAACTATAGTTGTTGTTCTTGTTGTAACTATAGTTGTTGTTCTTGTAGTAACTATAGTTGTTGTTGTAGTAGTAACTGCAGCTGTTGTTCTTTAACTAACTATAGTCGTTGTTCCTGTAGTAACTATAGTTATTGAAGTAGTAGTAACTAAAGTTGTTGTTGTAGTAGTAACTATAGTGGTTGTTGTAGTAGAAACTGCAGCTGTTGTTGCTGAAGAAACTATAGTTGTTGTGGTAGTAGTAACTATAGTTATTGTTCTTGTAGTATCTGCAGCTGTTGTTCTTGTAGTAACTATAGTTGTTGTTTTAGTAGTAACTATAGTTGTTGTTGTAGTAGTATATATAGTTGTTGTTCTTTAAGTAACTATAGTTGTTGTTCTTTTAGTAACTATAGTTGTTGTTCTTGTTGTAACTATAGTTGTTGTTCTTGTAGTAACTATATTTGTTGTTGTAGTAGTAACTATAGTTGTTGTTCTTGTAGTAACTATAGTTGTTGTTCTTGTAGTAACTATAGTTGTTGTTGTAGTAACTATAGTTGTTGTTGTAGAAGTAACTATAGTTGTTGTTCTAATTGTAACTATAGTTGTTGTTCTTGTAGTAACTATAGTTTTTTGTTGTAGTAGTAACTATAGTTGTTGTTCTTGTAGTAACTATAGTTGTTGTTGTAGTAGTAACTATAGTTGTTGTTCTTGTAGTAACTATAGTTGTTGTTCTTGAAGCAACTATAGCTGTCGCTGTAGTAGTAACTGCAGCTGTTGTTTTTGAAGTAACTAGAGTTGTTGTTCTTTTAGTAACTTTAGTTGTTAATTTAGTAGTAACTATAGTTGTTGTTCTTGTAGTAACTATAGTTGTTGTAGTAGTAACTATAGTTGTTGTTCTTATAGTAACTATAGTTGTTGTTCTTGTATTAACTATAGTTGTTGTTGTAGTAGTAACTATAGTCGTTGTTCTTTTAGTAACTATAGTTGTTGTTGTAGTAGTAACTGCAGCTGTTGTTATTGTAGTAACTATAGTTGTTGTTCTTGTTGTAACTATAGTTGTTGTTCTTGTATTAACTATAGTTGTTGTTGTAGTAGTAACTATAGTCGTTGTTCTTTTAGTAACTATAGTTGTTGTTGTAGTAGTAACTATAGTTGTTGTTCTTGTAGTAACTATAGTTTTTGTTCTTGTAGCAACTATAGCTGTCGCTGAAGTAGTAACTGCAGCTGTTGTTTTTGTAGTAACTAGAGTTGTTATTCTTGTAGTAACTTTAGTTGTTAATTTAGTAATAACTATAGTTGTTGTTCTTGTAGTAACTATAGTTGTTGTAGTAGTAACTATAGTTGTTGTTCTTATAGTAACTATAGTTGCTGTTGTAATAGTAACCGCAGATGTTGTTATTGTAGTAACTATAGTTGTTGTTCTTGTTGTACTTATAGTTGTTGTTCTTGTAGTAACTATAGTTGTTGTTGTAGTAGTAACTGCAGCTGTTGTTCTTTAAGTAACTATAGTCGTTGTTCCTGTAGTAACTATAGTTATTGTTGAAGTAGTAACTAAAGTTGTTGTTGTAGTAGTAACTATAGTGGTTGTTGTAGTAGAAACTGCAGCTGTTGTTGCTGAAGAAACTATAGTGGTTGTGGTAGTAGTAACTATAGTTATTGTTCTTGTAGTATCTGCAGCTGTTGTTCTTGTAGTAACTATAGTTGTTGTTTTAGTAGTAACTATAGTTGTTGTTGTAGTAGTAACTATAGTTGTTGTTCTTTAAGTAACTATAGTTGTTGTTCTTTTAGTAACTATAGTTGTTGTTCTTGTTGTTACTATAGTTGTTGTTCTTGTAGTAACTATATTTGTTGTTGTAGTAGTAACTATAGTTGTTGTTCTTGTAGTAACTATAGTTGTTGTTCTTGTAGTAACTATAGTTGTTCTTGTAGTAACTATAGTTGTTGTTGTAGAAGTAACTATAGGTGTTGTTCTAATTGTAACTATAGTTGTTGTTCTTGTAGTAACTATAGTTTTTTGTTGTAGTAGTAACTATAGTTGTTTTTTTGTAGTAACTATAGTTGTTGTTGTAGTAGTAACTATAGTTGTTGTTCTTGTAGTAACTATAGTTGTTGTTCTTAAAGCAACTATAGCTGTCGCTGTAGTAGTAACTGCAGCTGTTGTTTTTGAAGTAACTAGAGTTGTTGTTTTTGTAGTAACTTTAGTTGTTAATTTAGAAGTAACTATAGTTGTTGTTCTTGTAGTAACTATAGTTGTTGTAGTAGTAACTATAGTTGTTGTTCTTATAGTAACTATAGTTGTTGTTGTAATAGTAACTGCAGCTGTTGTTATTGTAGTAACTATAGTTGTTGTTCTTGTTGTAACTATAGTTGTTGTTCTTGTATTAACTATAGTTGTTGTTGTAGTAGTAACTATAGTCGTTGTTCTTTTAGTAACTATAGTTGTTGTTCTTTTAGTAACTATAGTTGTTGTTCTTGTTGTAACTATAGTTGTTGTTCTTGTAGTAACTTTAGTTGTTGTTGTAGTAGTAACTATAGTTGTTGTTCTTTTAGTAACTATAGTTGTTGTTCTTATAGTAACTATAGTTGTTGTTGTTGTAATAGTAACTGCAGCTGTTGTTATTGTAGTAACTATAGTTGTTGTTCTTGTTGTAACTATAGTTGTTGTTCTTTTAGTAACTATAGTCGTTGTTCTTGTAGTAACTATAGTTGTTGTTGTAGTAGTAACTAAAGTTTTTGTTGTAGTAGTAACTATAGTGGTTGTTGTAGTAGAAACTGCAGCTGTTGTTGCTGAAGTAACTATAGTTGTTTTGGTAGTAGTAACTATAGTTGTTGTTCTTGTAGTATCTGCAGCTGTTGTTCTTGTAGTAACTATAGTTGTTGTTTTAGTAGTAACTATTGTTGTTGTTGTAGTAGTAACTATAGTTGATGTTCTTTTAGTAACTATAGTTTTTGTTGTAGTAGTAATTATAGTTGTTGTTCTTGTTGTAACTATAGTTGTTGTTCTTATAGTAACTATAGTTGTTGTTGTAGTAGTAACTATAGTTGTTGTTCTTTTAGTAACTATAGTTGTTGTTCTTGTAGTAACTATAGTTGTTGTTCTTGTAGCAACTATAGCTGTCGCTGTAGTAGTAACTGCAGCTGTTGTTTTTGTAGTTACTAGAGTTGTTGTTCTTGAAGTAACTTTAGTTGTTAATTTAGTAGTAACTATAGTTGTTGTTCTGTTGTTGTAGTAACAATAGTTGTTGTTGTAGAAGTAACTATAGTTTTTGTTCTAATTGTAACTGTAGTATTTGTTCTTGTAGTAACTATAGTTTTTTGTTGTAGTAGTAACTATAGTTGTTGTTCTTGTAGTAACTATAGTTGTTGTTGTAGTAGTAACTATAGTTGTTGTTGTAGTAGTAACTATAGTTGTTGTTCTTTTAGTAACTATAGTTGTGTTCTTTAAGTAACTATAGTTGTTGTTCTTGTTGTAACTATAGTTGTTGTTCTTGTAGTAACTATATTTGTTGTTGTAGTAGTAACTATAGTTGTTGTTGTAGTAGTAACTGCAGTTGTAGTTTTTGAAGTAACTAGAGTTGTTGTTCTTGTAGTAACTTTAGTTGTTAATTAAGTAGTAACTATAGTTGTTGTTCTTGTAGTAACTATAGTTGTTGTAGTAGTAACTATAGTTGTTGTTCTTATAGTAACTATAGTTGTTGTTGTAATAGTAACTGCAGCAGTTGTTATTGTAGTAACTATAGTTGTTGTTCTTGTTGTAACTATAGTTGTTGTTCTTGTAGTAACTATAGTTGTTGTTGTAGTAGTAACTATAGTTGTTGTTCTTTTAGTACTATAGTTGTTGTTGTAATAGTAACTGCAGCAGTTGTTATTGTAGTAACTATAGTTGTTGTTCTTGTTGTAACTATAAGTGTTGTTCTAGTTGTTACTATAGTTGTTGTTCTTGTAGTAACTATAGTTGTTAATGTAGTAGTAACTATAGTTGTTGTTCTTGTAGTAACTATAGTTGTTGTTCTTGTAGTAACTATAGTTGTTGTTGTAGTAACTATAGTTGTTGTTGTAGAAGTAACTATAGTTGTTCTTCTAATTGTAACTATAGTTGTTGTTCTTGTAGTAACTTTAGTTTTTTTGTTGTAGTAGTAACTATAGTTGTTGTTCTGGTAGTAACTATAGTTGTTGTTCTTGTAGTAACTATAGTTGTTGTAGTAGAAACTATAGTTGTTGTTCTTATAGTAACTATAGTTGTTGTTGTAATAGCAACTGCAGCATTTGTTATTGTAGTAATTATAGTTGTTGTTCTTGTTGTAACTACAATTGTTGTTCTTTTAGTAACTATAGTCGTTGTTCTTGTAGTAACTATAGTTGTTGTTGTAGTAGTAACTAAAGTTGTTGTAGTAGTAGTAACTATAGTGGTTGTTGTAGTAGAAACTGCAGCTGTTGTTGCTGAAGTAACTATAGTTGTTGTGGAAGTAGTAACTATAGTTGTTGTTCTTGTAGTATCTGCAGCTGTTGTTCATGTAGTAACTAAAGTTGTTGTTCTTTTAGTAACTATAGTTTTTGTTGTAGTAGTTACTATAGTTGTTTTTCTTGTTGTAACTATAGGTGTTGATCTTGTCGTAACTATAGTTGTTGTTGTAGTAGTAACTATAGTTGTTGTTCTTGTAGTAACTAAATTTGTTGTTCTTGCAGTAACTATAGTTGTTGTTCTTGTAGCAACTATAGCTGTCGCTGTAGTAGTAACTGCAGCTGTTGTTTTTGTAGTAACTAGAGTTGTTGTTCTTGTAGTAACTTTAGTTGTTAATTTAGTAGTAACTATAGTTGTTGTTCTTGCAGTAACTATAGTTATTGTAGTAGAAACTATAGTTGTTGTTCTTATAGTATCTATAAATGTTGTTGTAATAGTAACTGCAGCTGTTGTTCTTGTAGTAACTATAGTTGTTGTTGTAGTAGTAACTATAGTTGTTGTTCTTGTTGTAACTATAGTTGTTGTTGTAGTATAAACTGCAGCTGTTGTTGCTGAAGTAACTATAGTTGTTGTTCTTGTAGTAACTATAGTTGTTCTTCTTGAAGTAACTATAGTTGTTGTTGTAGTAGTAACTATGGTTGTTGTTCTTGTAGTAACTGCAACTGTTGTTCTTGAAGTAACTATAATTGTTGTTCTTGTAGTTACTATAGTTGCTGTTCTTGTAGTTATTATAGTGGTTGTTGTAGCAGTAACTATAGTTGTTGTAACTATAGTCGTTGTTCTTGTAGTAACTATAGCTGTTGTTCTTGACGTAACTATAGTGGTTGTTGTAGGAGTAACTATAGTTGTTGTAACTATAGTTGTTGTTCTTGTAGTAACCACAGTTGTTGTTCTTGTAGTAATTATAGTGGTTGTTTTAGTAGTAACAATAGTTGTTGTTGTAGTAGTAACTGCAGCTGTTGATAATGTAGTAACAATAGTTGTTGTTCTTGTAGTAACTATAGTTTTTGTTCGTGTGTTAACTATAGTTGTTGTTCTTGTAGTAACTATAGTTTTTGTTCTAGTAGTAACTATAGTTGTTGTTCTTGTTGTAACTATAGTTGTTGTTCTTGTAGTAACTATAGTTGTTGTTCTTGTAGTAACTATAGTTTTTGTTATAGTAGTAACTATAGTTGTTGTTCTTGGTGAAACTATAGTTGTTGTTCTTGTAGTAACTATAGTTGTTGTTGTAGTTGTAACTAAAGTTGTTGTTCTTGTAGTAACTATAGTTGTTGTTCTTGTAGCAACTATAGCTGTCGCTGTAGTAGTAACTTTAGTTGTTAATTTAGTAGTTACTAGAGTTGTTGTTCTTGTAGTAACTTTAGTTGTTAATTTAGTAGTAACTATAGTTGTTGTTCTTGTAGTAACTATAGTTGTTGTAGTAGTAACTATAGTTGTTGTTTTAGTGGTAACTATAGTTGTTGTTGTAGTAGTAACTATAGTTTTTGTTCTTTTAGTAACTATAGTTGTTGTTCTTTTAGTAACTATAGTTGTTGTTCTTGTTGTAACTATAGTTGTTGTTCTTGTAGTAACTATATTTGTTGTTGTAGTAGTAACTATAGTTGTTGTTCTTGTAGTAACTATAGTTGTTGTTGTAGCAACTATAGTTGTTGTTGTAGAAGTAACTATAGTTGTTGTTCTAATTGTAACTATAGTTGTTGTTCTTGTAGTTACTATAGTTTTTTGTTGTAGTAGTAACTAAAGTTGTTGTTCTTGTAGTAACTATAGTTGTTGTTCTTGTAGCAACTATAGCTGTCGCTGTAGTAGTAACTTTAGTTGTTAATTTAGTAGTAACTAGAGTTGTTGTTCTTGTAGTAACTTTAGTTGTTAATTTAGTAGTAACTATAGTTGTTGTTCTTGTAGTAACTATAGTTGTTGTAGTAGTAACTATAGTTGTTGTTTTAGTAGTAACTATAGTTGTTGTTGTAGTAGTAACTATAGTTTTTGTTCTTTTAGTAACTATAGTTGTTGTTCTTTTAGTAACTATAGTTGTTGTTCTTGTTGTAACTATAGTTGTTGTTCTTGTAGTAACTATATTTGTTGTTGTAGTAGTAACTATAGTTGTTGTTCTTGTAGTAACTATAGTTGTTGTTCTTGTAGTAACTATAGCTGTTGTTGTAGCAACTATAGTTGTTGTTGTAGAAGTAACTATAGTTGTTGTTCTAATTGTAACTATAGTTGTTGTTCTTGTAGTAACTATAGTTTTTTGTTGTAGTAGTAACTATAGTTGTTGTCGTGTAGTAACTATAGTTGTTGTTGTAGTAGTAACTATAGTTGTTGTTCTTGTAGTAACTATAGTTGTTGTTCTTGAAGCAACTATAGCTGTCGCTGTAGTAGTAACTGCAGCTGTTGTTTTTGAAGTAACTAGAGTTGTTGTTCTTGTAGTAACTTTAGTTATTAATTTAGTAGTAACTATAGTTGTTGTTCTTGTAGAAACTATAGTTTTGTAGAAGTAACTATAGTTGTTGTTCTTATAGTAACTATAGTTGTTGTTGTAATAGTAACTGCAGCTGTTGTTATTGTAGTAACTATAGTTGTTGTTTTAGTTGAAACTATAGTTGTTGTTCTTGTAGTAACTATAGTTGTTGTTGTAGTAGTAACTATAGTTGTTGTTCTTTTAGTAACTATAGTTGTTGTTCTTTTAGTAACTATAGTTGTTGTTTTGTTGTAACTATAGTTGTTGTTCTTGTAGCTACTACAGTTGTTAATGTAGTAGTAACAATAGTTGATGTTCTTGTAGTAACTATAGTTGTTGTTCTTGTAGTAACTATAGTTGTTGTTGTAGTAACTATAGTTGTTGTTGTAGAAGTAACTATAGTTGTTGTTCTAATTGTAACTATAGTTGTTGTTCTTGTAGTAACTATAGTTTTTTGTTGTAGTAGAAACTATAGTTGTTGTTCTGGTAGTAACTATAGTTTTTGTTGTAGTAGTAACTATAGTAGTTGTTCTTGTTGCAACTATAGTTGTTGTTGTAGTAGTAACTATAGTTGTTGTTGTAGTAGTAACTATAGTTGTTGTTCTTGTAGTAACTATAGTTGTTGTTCTTGTAGTAACTATAGTTGTTGTTCTTGTAGCAACTATAGCTGTCGCTGTTGTAGTAACTGCAGCTGTTGTTTTTGTAGTAACTAGAGTTGTTGTTCTTGTAGTAACTTTAGTTGTTAATTTAGTAGTAACTATAGTTGTTTTTCTTGTAGTAACTATAGTTGTTGTAGTAGATACTATAGTTGTTGTTCTTATAGTAACTATAGTTGTTGTTGTAATAGTAACTGCAGCTGTTGTTATTGTAGTAACTATAGTTGTTGTTCTTGTTGTAACTATAGTTGTTGTTCTTGTAGTAACTATAGTTGTTGTTGTAGTAGTAACTATAGTTGTTGTTCTTTTAGTAACTATAGTTGTTGTTCTTTTAGTAACTATAGTTGTTGTTCTTGTTGTAACTATAGTTGTTGTTCCTGTAGTAACTTTAGTTGTTGTTGTAGTAGTAACTATAGTTGTTGTTCTTATGGTAACTATAGTTGTTGTTCTTGTAGTAACTATAGTTGTTGTTGTAGTAACTATAGTTGTTGTTGTAGAAGTAACTATAGTTGTTGTTCTAATTGTAACTATAGTTGTTGTTCTTGTAGTAACTATAGTTTTTTGTTGTAGTAGTAACTATAGCTGTTGTTCTTGTAGTAACTATAGTTGTTGTTGTTATAGTAACTATAGTTGTTGTTCTTGTAGTAACTATAGTTGTTGTAGTAGTAACTATAGTTGTTGTTCTTATAGTAACTATAGTTGTTGTTGTTGTTGTAATAGTAACTGCAGCTGTTGTTATTGTAGTAACTATAGTTGTTGTTCTTGTTGTAACTATAGCTGTTGTTATTTTAGTAACTATAGTCGTTGTTCTTGTAGTAACTATAGTTGTTGTTGTAGTAGTAACTAAAGTTGTTGTTGTAGTAGTAACTATAGTGGTTGTTGTAGTAGAAACTGCAGCTGTTGTTGCTGAAGTAACTATAGTTGTTTTGGTAGTAGTAACTATAGTTGTTGTTCTTGTAGTATCTGCAGCTGTTGTTCTTGTAGTAACTATAGTCGTTATTTTAGTAGTAACTATAGTTGTTGTTGTAGTAGTAACTATAGTTGATGTTCTTTTAGTAACTATAGTTTTTATTGTAGTAGTAACTATAGTTGTTGTTCTTGTTGTAACTATAGTTGTTGTTCTTGTAGTTACTATAGTTGTTGTTGTAGTAGTAACTATAGTTGTTGTTCTTGTAGTAACTATAGTTGTTGTTCTTGTAGCAACTATAGCTGTCGCTGAAGTAGTAACTGCAGCTGTTGTTTTTGTAGTAACTAGAGTTGTTATTCTTGTAGTAACTTTAGTTGTTAATTTAGTAATAACTATAGTTGTTGTTCTTGTAGTAACTATAGTTGTTGTAGTAGTAACTATAGTTGTTGTTCTTATAGTAACTATAGTTGCTGTTGTAATAGTAACCGCAGCTGTTGTTATTGTAGTAACTATAGTTGTTGTTCTTGTTGTAACTATAGTTGTTGTTCTTGTAGTAACTATAGTTGTTGTTGTAGTAGTAACTGCAGCTGTTGTTCTTTAAGTAACTATAGTCGTTGTTCCTGTAGTAACTATAGTTATTGTTGTAGTAGTAACTAAAGTTGTTGTTGTAGTAGTAACTATAGTGGTTGTTGTAGTAGAAACTGCAGCTGTTGTTGCTGAAGAAACTATAGTTGTTGTGGTAGTAGTAACTATAGTTATTGTTCTTGTAGTATCTGCAGCTGTTGTTCTTGTAGTAACTATAGTTGTTGTTTTAGTAGTAACTATAGTTGTTGTTGTAGTAGTATATATAGTTGTTGTTCTTTAAGTAACTATAGTTGTTGTTCTTTTAGTAACTATAGTTGTTGTTCTTGTTGTAACTATAGTTGTTGTTCTTGTAGTAACTTTATTTGTTGTTGTAGTAGTAACTATAGTTGTTGTTCTTGTAGTAACTATAGTTGTTGTTCTTGTAGTAACTATAGTTGTTGTTGTAGTAACTATAGTTGTTGTTGTAGAAGTAACTATAGTTGTTGTTCTAATTGTAACTATAGTTGTTGTTCTTGTAGTAACTATAGTTTTTTGTTGTAGTAGTAACTATAGTTGTTGTTCTTGTAGTAACTATAGTTGTTGTTGTAGTAGTAACTATAGTTGTTGTTCTTGTAGTAACTATAGTTGTTGTTCTTGAAGCAACTATAGCTGTCGCTGTAGTAGTAACTATAGTTGTTGTTCTTGAAGCAACTAGAGTTGTTGTTCTTTTAGTAACTTTAGTTGTTAATTTAGTAGTAACTATAGTTGTTGTTCCTGTAGTAACTATAGTTGTTGTAGTAGTAACTATAGTTGTTGTTCTTATAGTAACTATAGTTGTTGTTGTAATAGTAACTGCAGCTGTTGTTATTGTAGTAACTATAGTTGTTGTTCTTGTTGTAACTATAGTTGTTGTTCTTGTATTAACTATAGTTGTTGTTGTAGTAGTAACTATAGTCGTTGTTCTTTTAGTAACTATAGTTGTTGTTGTAGTAGTAACTATAGTTGTTGTTCTTGTAGTAACTATAGTTGTTGTTCTTGTAGCAACTATAGCTGTCGCTGAAGTAGTAACTGCAGCTGTTGTTTTTGTAGTAACTAGAGATGTTATTCTTGTAGTAACTTTAGTTGTTAATTTAGTAATAACTATAGTTGTTGTTCTTGTAGTAACTATAGTTGTTGTAGTAGTAACTATAGTTGTTGTTCTTATAGTAACTATAGTTGCTGTTGTTATAGTAACCGCAGCTGTTGTTATTGTAGTAACTATAGTTGTTGTTCCTGTTGTAACTATAGTTGTTGTTCTTGTAGTAACTTTAGTTGTTGTTGTAGTAGTAACTATAGTTGTTGTTCTGTGGTAACTATAGTTGTTGTTCTTGTAGTAACTATAGTTGTTGTTGTAGTAACTGTAGTTGTTGTTGTAGAAGTAACTATAGTTGCTGTTCTAATTGTAACTATAGTTGTTGTTCTTGTAGTAACTATAGTTTTTTGTTGTAGTAGTAACTGTAGCTGTTGTTCTTGTAGTAACTATAGTTGTTTTTGTTGTAGTAACTATAGTTGTTGTTCTTGTAGTAACTATAGTTGTTGTAGTAGTAACTATAGTTGTTGTTCTTTTAGTAACTATAGTTGTTGTTGTTGTAATAGTAACTGCAGCTGTTGTTATTGTAGTAACTATAGTTGTTGTTCTTGTTGTAACTATAGTTGTTGTTCTTTTAGTAACTATAGTCGTTGTTCTTGTAGTAACTATAGTTGTTGTTGTAGTAGTAACTAAAGTTGTTGTTGTAGTAGTAACTAAAGTGGTTGTTGTAGTAGAAACTGCAGCTGTTGTTGCTGAAGTAACTATAGTTGTTTTGGTAGTAGTAACTATAGTTGTTGTTTTGTAGTATCTGCAGCTGTTGTTCTTGTAGTAACTATAGTTGTTGTTCTTATAGTAACTATAGTTGTTGTTGTTGTAATAGTAACTGCAGCTGTTGTTATTGTAGTAACTATAGTTGTTGTTCTTGTTGTAACTATAGTTGTTGTTGTAGTAGTAACTATAGTCGTTGTTCTTGTAGTAACTATAGTTGTTGTAGTAGTAACTATAGTTGTTGTTCTTTTAGTAACTATAGTTGTTGTTCTTTTAGTGACTATAGTTGTTGTTCTTGTTGTAACTATAGTTGTTGTTCTTGTAGTAATTTTAGTTGTTGTTGTAGTAGTAACTAGAGTTGTTGTTCTTTTTGTAACTATAGTTGTTGTTCTTGTAGTAACTATAGTTGTTGTTGTAGTAACTATAGTTGTTGTTGTAGAAGTAACTATAGTTGTTGTTCTAATTGTTACTATAGTTGTTGTTCTTGTAGTAACTATAGTTTTTTGTTGTAGTAGTAACTATAGTTGTTTTTCTTGTAGTAACTATAGTTGTTGTTGTAGTAGTAACTATAGTTGTTGTTCTTGTAGTAACTATAGTTAGTTTAAACATATTTTATTTCAGAAAGATAATTGTACAATTATACATCATCTGTAAATACAAAGTATAGGATTAGAACGAAAGTAATACTACTTATATAGTTCTTCTCCTAGATGCTACATATTGTGAAACGTAGGCAGATTTAACAAGGTAATTCAACTCTCTGGAAGCAAGCAGGTTCAGCTCTGCCAATTATAGTATAGGTTTGTTGGTAAATTCATGAGAAGCCAGTTAACTCCCATTATAGCCATTAAGTGAAAGTATAGAGATAATTGATCGCAGACTATTCATGAGGTGTTGTATATACTAGGCAATATTTCAATTTAGTTGCAAGTAATTGGCAGAGCTGTGTAATTGGTGAAATGTACATTATCAAGAGAAAAAAGAAGAAAAATGTGCAAAATCATGAGAAAAAGCAAAGAAAACATATGTAAATAGTAGGATGGGAGAGGGAGACCCTATATGGCCTTGAGGCAGACTCTAAGGTGGAACAGCATCTTTCATATTAATGAAACTGCTAACATAATGTTCAAATTAGTTAGAACTATAGTTGTTGTAGTAGTAACTATTGTTGTTGATCTTATAGTAACTATAGTTTTTGTTGCAATAGTAACTGCAGCTGTTGTTATTGTAGTAACTATAGTTGTTGTTCTTTTTGTAACTATAGTTGTTGTTCTTTTACTAACTATAGTCGTTGTTCTTGTAGTAACTATAGTTGTTGTTGTAGTAGTAACTAAAGTTGTTGTTGTTGTAATAACTATAGTGGTTGTTGTAGTAGAAACTGCAGCTGTTGTTGCTGAAGTAACTATAGTTGTTTTGGTAGTAGTAACTATAGTTGTTGTTCTTGTAGTATATGCAGCTGTTGTTCTTGTAGTAACTATAGTGGTTGTTTTAGTAGTAACTTTAGTTGTTGTTGTAGAAGTAACTATAGTTGTTGTTCTTTTAGTAACTAAAGTTTTTGTTGTAGTAGTAACTATAGTTGTTGTTGTTGTTGCAACTATAGTTGTTGTTGTAGTAGTAACTATAGTTGTTGTTGTAGTAGTAACTTTAGTTGTTGTTCTTGTAGTAACTATAGTTGTTGTTCTTGTAGTAACTATAGTTGTTGTTCTTGTAGCAACTATAGCTGTCGCTGTTGTAGTAACTGCAGCTGTTGTTTTTGTAGTAACTAGAGTTGTTGTTCTTGTAGTAACTTTAGTTGTTAATTTAGTAGTAACTATAGTTGTTTTTCTTGTAGTAACTATAGTTGTTGTAGTAGATACTATAGTTGTTGTTCTTAAAGTAACTATAGTTGTTGTTGTAATAGTAACTGCAGCTGTTGTTATTGTAGTAACTATAGTTGTTGTTCTTGTTGTAACTATAGTTGTAGTTCTTGTAGTAACTATAGTTGTTGTTGTAGTAGTAACTATAGTTGTTGTTCTTTTAGTAACTATAGTTGTTGTTCTTTTAGTAACTATAGTTGTTGTTCTTGTTGTAACTATAGTTGTTGTTCCTGTAGTAACTTTAGTTGTTGTTGTAGTAGTGACTATAGAGGTTGTTGTAGTAGAAACTGCAGGTGTTGTTGCTGAAGTAACTATAGTTGTTGTGGAAGTAGTAACTATAGTTGTTGTTCTTGTAGTATATGCAGCTGTTGTTCTTGTAGTAACTATAGTTGTTGTTTTAGTAGTAACTATAGTTGTTGTTGTAGTAGTAACTATAGTTGTTGTTCTTTTAGTAACTATATTTTTTGTTGTAGTAGTAACTATAGTTGTTGTTCTTGTAGTAACTATGGTTGTTGTTCTTGTAGTAACTATAGTTGTTGTTCTTGTAGCAACTATAGCTGTCGCTGTAGTAGTAACTGCAGCTGTTGTTTTTGTAGTAACTAGAGTTGTTGTTCTGGTAGTAACTTTAGTTGTTAATTTAGTAGTAACTATTGTTGTTGTTCTTGTAGTAACTATAGTTGTTGTAGTAGATACTATAGTTGTTGTTCTTATAGTAACTATAGTTGTTGTTGTAATAGTAACTGCAGCTGTTGTTATTGTAGTAACTATAGTTGTTGTTCTTGTTGTAACTATAGTTGTTGTTCTTGTAGTAACTATAGTTGTTGTAGTAGTAACTATAGTTGTTGTTCTTTTAGTAACTATAGTTGTTGTTCTTTTAGTAACTATAGTTGTTGTTCTTGTTGTAACTATAGTTGTTGTTCTTGTAGTAATTTTAGTTGTTGTTGTAGTAGTAACTATAGTTGTTGTTCTTTTAGTAACTATAGTTGTTGTTCTTGTAGTAACTATAGTTGTTGTTGTAGTAACTATAGTTGTTGGTGTAGAAGTAACTATAGTTGTTGTTCTAATTGTTACTATAGTTGTTGTTCTTGTAGTAACTATAGTTTTTTGTTGTAGTAGTAACTATAGTTGTTTTTCTTGTAGAAACTATAGTTGTTGTTGTAGTAGTTACTATAGTTGTTGTTCTTGTAGTAACTATAGTTGTTGTAGTAGTAACTATAGTTGTTGATCTTATAGTAACTATAGTTTTTGTTGAAATAGTAACTGCAGCTGTTGTTATTTTAGTAACTATAGTTGTTGTTCTTTTTGTAACTATAGTTGTTGTTCTTTTACTAACTATAGTCGTTGTTCTTGTAGTAACAATAGTTGTTGTTGTAGTAGTAACTAAAGTTGTTGTTGTTGTAATAACTATAGTGGTTGTTGTAGTAGAAACTGCAGCTGTTGTTGCTGAAGTAACTATAGTTGTTTTGGTAGTAGTAACTATAGTTGTTGTTCTTGTAGTATATGCAGCTGTTGTTCTTGTAGTAACTATAGTTGTTGTTTTAGTAGTAACTTTAGTTGTTGTTGTAGAAGTAACTATAGTTGTTGTTCTTTTAGTAACTATAGTTTTTGTTGTAGTAGTAACTATAGTAGTTGTTCTTGTTGCAACTATAGTTGTTGTTGTAGTAGTAACTATAGTTGTTGTTGTAGTAGTAACTATAGTTGTTGTTCTTGTAGTAACTATAGTTGTTGTTCTTGTAGTAACTATAGTTGTTGTTCTTGTAGCAACTATAGCTGTCGCTGTTGTAGTAACTGCAGCTGTTGTTTTTGTAGTAACTAGAGTTGTTGTTCTTGTAGTAACTTTAGTTGTTAATTTAGTAGTAACTATAGTTGTTTTTCTTGTAGTAACTATAGTTGTTGTAGTAGATACTATAGTTGTTGTTCTTATAGTAACTATAGTTGTTGTTGTAATAGTAACTGCAGCTGTTGTTATTGTAGTAACTATAGTTGTTGTTCTTGTTGTAACTATAGTTGTTGTTCTTGTAGTAACTATAGTTGTTGTTGTAGTAGTAACTATAGTTGTTGTTCTTTTAGTAACTATAGTTGTTGTTCTTTTAGTAACTATAGTTGTTGTTCTTGTTGTAACTATAGTTGTTGTTCCTGTAGTAACTTTAGTTGTTGTTGTAGTAGTAACTATAGTTGTTGTTCTTATGGTAACTATAGTTGTTGTTCTTGTAGTAACTATAGTTGTTGTTGTAGTAACTATAGTTGTTGTTGTAGAAGTAACTATAGTTGTTGTTCTAATTGTAACTATAGTTGTTGTTCTTGTAGTAACTATAGTTTTTTGTTGTAGTAGTAACTATAGCTGTTGTTCTTGTAGTAACTATAGTTGTTGTTGTTATAGTAACTATAGTTGTTGTTCTTGTAGTAACTATAGTTGTTGTAGTAGTAACTATAGTTGTTGTTCTTATAGTAACTATAGTTGTTGTTGTTGTTGTAATAGTAACTGCAGCTGTTGTTATTGTAGTAACTATAGTTGTTGTTCTTGTTGTAACTATAGCTGTTGTTATTTTAGTAACTATAGTCGTTGTTCTTGTAGTAACTATAGTTGTTGTTGTAGTAGTAACTAAAGTTGTTGTTGTAGTAGTAACTATAGTGGTTGTTGTAGTAGAAACTGCAGCTGTTGTTGCTGAAGTAACTATAGTTGTTTTGGTAGTAGTAACTATAGTTGTTGTTCTTGTAGTATCTTGTAGTATCTGCAGCTGTTGTTCTTGTAGTAACTATAGTCGTTATTATAGTAGTAACTATAGTTGTTGTTGTAGTAGTAACTATAGTTGATGTTCTTTTAGTAACTATAGTTTTTGTTGTAGTAGTAACTATAGTTGTTGTTCTTGTTGTAACTATAGTTGTTGTTCTTGTAGTAACTATAGTTGTTGTTGTAGTAGTAACTATAGTTGTTGTTCTTGTAGTAACTATAGTTGTTGTTCTTGTAGCAACTATAGCTGTCGCTGAAGTAGTAACTGTAGCAGCTGTTGTTTTTGTAGTAACTAGAGTTGTTATTCTTGTAGTAACTTTAGTTGTTAATTTAGTAATAACTATAGTTGTTGTTCTTGTAGTAACTATAGTTGTTGTAGTAGTAACTATAGTTGTTGTTCTTATAGTAACTATAGTTGCTGTTGTAATAGTAACCGCAGCTGTTGTTATTGTAGTAACTATAGTTGTTGTTCTTGTTGTAACTATAGTTGTTGTTCTTGTAGTAACTATAGTTGTTGTTGTAGTAGTAACTGCAGCTGTTGTTCTTTAACTAACTATAGTCGTTGTTCCTGTAGTAACTATAGTTATTGAAGTAGTAGTAACTAAAGTTGTTGTTGTAGTAGTAACTATAGTGGTTGTTGTAGTAGAAACTGCAGCTGTTGTTGCTGAAGAAACTATAGTTGTTGTGGTAGTAGTAACTATAGTTATTGTTCTTGTAGTATCTGCAGCTGTTGTTCTTGTAGTAACTATAGTTGTTGTTTTAGTAGTAACTATAGTTGTTGTTGTAGTAGTATATATAGTTGTTGTTCTTTAAGTAACTATAGTTGTTGTTCTTTTAGTAACTATAGTTGTTGTTCTTGTTGTAACTATAGTTGTTGTTCTTGTAGTAACTATATTTGTTGTTGTAGTAGTAACTATAGTTGTTGTTCTTGTAGTAACTATAGTTGTTGTTCTTGTAGTAACTATAGTTGTTGTTGTAGTAACTATAGTTGTTGTTGTAGAAGTAACTATAGTTGTTGTTCTAATTGTAACTATAGTTGTTGTTCTTGTAGTAACTATAGTTTTTTGTTGTAGTAGTAACTATAGTTGTTGTTCTTGTAGTAACTATAGTTGTTGTTGTAGTAGTAACTATAGTTGTTGTTCTTGTAGTAACTATAGTTGTTGTTCTTGAAGCAACTATAGCTGTCGCTGTAGTAGTAACTGCAGCTGTTGTTTTTGAAGTAACTAGAGTTGTTGTTCTTTTAGTAACTTTAGTTGTTAATTTAGTAGTAACTATAGTTGTTGTTCTTGTAGTAACTATAGTTGTTGTAGTAGTAACTATAGTTGTTGTTCTTATAGTAACTATAGTTGTTGTTGTAGTAGTAACTATAGTCGTTGTTCTTTTAGTAACTATAGTTGTTGTTGTAGTAGTAACTGCAGCTGTTGTTATTGTAGTAACTATAGTTGTTGTTCTTGTTGTAACTATAGTTGTTGTTCTTGTATTAACTATAGTTGTTGTTGTAGTAGTAACTATAGTCGTTGTTCTTTTAGTAACTATAGTTGTTGTTGTAGTAGTAACTATAGTTGTTGTTCTTGTAGTAACTATAGTTTTTGTTCTTGTAGCAACTATAGCTGTCGCTGAAGTAGTAACTGCAGCTGTTGTTTTTGTAGTAACTAGAGTTGTTATTCTTGTAGTAACTTTAGTTGTTAATTTAGTAATAACTATAGTTGTTGTTCTTGTAGTAACTATAGTTGTTGTAGTAGTAACTATAGTTGTTGTTCTTATAGTAACTATAGTTGCTGTTGTAATAGTAACCGCAGATGTTGTTATTGTAGTAACTATAGTTGTTGTTCTTGTTGTACTTATAGTTGTTGTTCTTGTAGTAACTATAGTTGTTGTTGTAGTAGTAACTGCAGCTGTTGTTCTTTAAGTAACTATAGTCGTTGTTCCTGTAGTAACTATAGTTATTGTTGAAGTAGTAACTAAAGTTGTTGTTGTAGTAGTAACTATAGTGGTTGTTGTAGTAGAAACTGCAGCTGTTGTTGCTGAAGAAACTATAGTGGTTGTGGTAGTAGTAACTATAGTTATTGTTCTTGTAGTATCTGCAGCTGTTGTTCTTGTAGTAACTATAGTTGTTGTTTTAGTAGTAACTATAGTTGTTGTTGTAGTAGTAACTATAGTTGTTGTTCTTTAAGTAACTATAGTTGTTGTTCTTTTAGTAACTATAGTTGTTGTTCTTGTTGTTACTATAGTTGTTGTTCTTGTAGTAACTATATTTGTTGTTGTAGTAGTAACTATAGTTGTTGTTCTTGTAGTAACTATAGTTGTTGTTCTTGTAGTAACTATAGTTGTTCTTGTAGTAACTATAGTTGTTGTTGTAGAAGTAACTATAGTTGTTGTTCTAATTGTAACTATAGTTGTTGTTCTTGTAGTAACTATAGTTTTTTGTTGTAGTAGTAACTATAGTTGTTTTTTTTGTAGTAACTATAGTTGTTGTTGTAGTAGTAACTATAGTTGTTGTTCTTGTAGTAACTATAGTTGTTGTTCTTAAAGCAACTATAGCTGTCGCTGTAGTAGTAACTGCAGCTGTTGTTTTTGAAGTAACTAGAGTTGTTGTTTTTGTAGTAACTTTAGTTGTTAATTTAGTAGTAACTATAGTTGTTGTTCTTGTAGTAACTATAGTTGTTGTAGTAGTAACTATAGTTGTTGTTCTTATAGTAACTATAGTTGTTGTTGTAATAGTAACTGCAGCTGTTGTTATTGTAGTAACTATAGTTGTTGTTCTTGTTGTAACTATAGTTGTTGTTCTTGTATTAACTATAGTTGTTGTTGTAGTAGTAACTATAGTCGTTGTTCTTTTAGTAACTATAGTTGTTGTTCTTTTAGTAACTATAGTTGTTGTTCTTGTTGTAACTATAGTTGTTGTTCTTGTAGTAACTTTAGTTGTTGTTGTAGTAGTAACTATAGTTGTTGTTCTTTTAGTAACTATAGTTGTTGTTCTTATAGTAACTATAGTTGTTGTTGTTGTAATAGTAACTGCAGCTGTTGTTATTGTAGTAACTATAGTTGTTGTTCTTGTTGTAACTATAGTTGTTGTTCTTTTAGTAACTATAGTCGTTGTTCTTGTAGTAACTATAGTTGTTGTTGTAGTAGTAACTAAAGTTTTTGTTGTAGTACTAACTATAGTGGTTGTTGTAGTAGAAACTGCAGCTGTTGTTGCTGAAGTAACTATAGTTGTTTTGGTAGTAGTAACTATAGTTGTTGTTCTTGTAGTATCTGCAGCTGTTGTTCTTGTAGTAACTATAGTTGTTGTTTTAGTAGTAACTATTGTTGTTGTTGTAGTAGTAACTATAGTTGATGTTCTTTTAGTAACTATAGTTTTTGTTGTAGTAGTAATTATAGTTGTTGTTCTTGTTGTAACTATAGTTGTTGTTCTTATAGTAACTATAGTTGTTGTTGTAGTAGTAACTATAGTTGTTGTTCTTTTAGTAACTATAGTTGTTGTTCTTGTAGTAACTATAGTTGTTGTTCTTGTAGCAACTATAGCTGTCGCTGTAGTAGTAACTGCAGCTGTTGTTTTTGTAGTTACTAGAGTTGTTGTTCTTGAAGTAACTTTAGTTGTTAATTTAGTAGTAACTATAGTTGTTGTTCTGTTGTTGTAGTAACAATAGTTGTTGTTGTAGAAGTAACTATAGTTTTTGTTCTAATTGTAACTGTAGTATTTGTTCTTGTAGTAACTATAGTTTTTTGTTGTAGTAGTAACTATAGTTGTTGTTCTTGTAGTAACTATAGTTGTTGTTGTAGTAGTAACTATAGTTGTTGTTGTAGTAGTAACTATAGTTGTTGTTCTTTTAGTAACTATAGTTGTGTTCTTTAAGTAACTATAGTTGTTGTTCTTGTTGTAACTATAGTTGTTGTTCTTGTAGTAACTATATTTGTTGTTGTAGTAGTAACTATAGTTGTTGTTGTAGTAGTAACTGCAGCTGTAGTTTTTGAAGTAACTAGAGTTGTTGTTCTTGTAGTAACTTTAGTTGTTAATTAAGTAGTAACTATAGTTGTTGTTCTTGTAGTAACTATAGTTGTTGTAGTAGTAACTATAGTTGTTGTTCTTATAGTAACTATAGTTGTTGTTGTAATAGTAACTGCAGCAGTTGTTATTGTAGTAACTATAGTTGTTGTTCTTGTTGTAACTATAGTTGTTGTTCTTGTAGTAACTATAGTTGTTGTTGTAGTAGTAACTATAGTTGTTGTTCTTTTAGTACTATAGTTGTTGTTGTAATAGTAACTGCAGCAGTTGTTATTGTAGTAACTATAGTTGTTGTTCTTGTTGTAACTATAAGTGTTGTTCTAGTTGTTACTATAGTTGTTGTTCTTGTAGTAACTATAGTTGTTAATGTAGTAGTAACTATAGTTGTTGTTCTTGTAGTAACTATAGTTGTTGTTCTTGTAGTAACTATAGTTGTTGTTGTAGTAACTATAGTTGTTGTTGTAGAAGTAACTATAGTTGTTCTTCTAATTGTAACTATAGTTGTTGTTCTTGTAGTAACTTTAGTTTTTTTGTTGTAGTAGTAACTATAGTTGTTGTTCTGGTAGTAACTATAGTTGTTGTTCTTGTAGTAACTATAGTTGTTGTAGTAGAAACTATAGTTGTTGTTCTTATAGTAACTATAGTTGTTGTTGTAATAGCAACTGCAGCATTTGTTATTGTAGTAATTATAGTTGTTGTTCTTGTTGTAACTACAATTGTTGTTCTTTTAGTAACTATAGTCGTTGTTCTTGTAGTAACTATAGTTGTTGTTGTAGTAGTAACTAAAGTTGTTGTAGTAGTAGTAACTATAGTGGTTGTTGTAGTAGAAACTGCAGCTGTTGTTGCTGAAGTAACTATAGTTGTTGTGGAAGTAGTAACTATAGTTGTTGTTCTTGTAGTATCTGCAGCTGTTGTTCATGTAGTAACTAAAGTTGTTGTTCTTTTAGTAACTATAGTTTTTGTTGTAGTAGTTACTATAGTTGTTTTTCTTGTTGTAACTATAGGTGTTGATCTTGTCGTAACTATAGTTGTTGTTGTAGTAGTAACTATAGTTGTTGTTCTTGTAGTAACTAAATTTGTTGTTTTTGTAGTAACTAGAGTTGTTGTTCTTTTAGTAACTTTAGTTGTTAATTTAGTAGTAACTATAGTTGTTGTTCTTGCAGTAACTATAGTTATTGTAGTAGAAACTATAGTTGTTGTTCTTATAGTATCTATAAATGTTGTTGTAATAGTAACTGCAGCTGTTGTTCTTGTAGTAACTATAGTTGTTGTTGTAGTAGTAACTATAGTTGTTGTTCTTGTTGTAACTATAGTTGTTGTTGTAGTATAAACTGCAGCTGTTGTTGCTGAAGTAACTATAGTTGTTGTTCTTGTAGTAACTATAGTTGTTCTTCTTGAAGTAACTATAGTTGTTGTTGTAGTAGTAACTATGGTTGTTGTTCTTGTAGTAACTGCAACTGTTGTTCTTGAAGTAACTATAATTGTTGTTCTTGTAGTTACTATAGTTGCTGTTCTTGTAGTTATTATAGTGGTTGTTGTAGCAGTAACTATAGTTGTTGTAACTATAGTCGTTGTTCTTGTAGTAACTATAGCTGTTGTTCTTGACGTAACTATAGTGGTTGTTGTAGGAGTAACTATAGTTGTTGTAACTATAGTTGTTGTTCTTGTAGTAACCACAGTTGTTGTTCTTGTAGTAATTATAGTGGTTGTTTTAGTAGTAACAATAGTTGTTGTTGTAGTAGTAACTGCAGCTGTTGATAATGTAGTAACAATAGTTGTTGTTCTTGTAGTAACTATAGTTTTTGTTCGTGTGTTAACTATAGTTGTTGTTCTTGTAGTAACTATAGTTTTTGTTCTAGTAGTAACTATAGTTGTTGTTCTTGTTGTAACTATAGTTGTTGTTCTTGTAGTAACTATAGTTGTTGTTCTTGTAGTAACTATAGTTTTTGTTATAGTAGTAACTATAGTTGTTGTTCTTGGTGAAACTATAGTTGTTGTTCTTGTAGTAACTATAGTTGTTGTTGTAGTTGTAACTAAAGTTGTTGTTCTTGTAGTAACTATAGTTGTTGTTCTTGTAGCAACTATAGCTGTCGCTGTAGTAGTAACTTTAGTTGTTAATTTAGTAGTTACTAGAGTTGTTGTTCTTGTAGTAACTTTAGTTGTTAATTTAGTAGTAACTATAGTTGTTGTTCTTGTAGTAACTATAGTTGTTGTAGAAGTAACTATAGTTGTTGTTTTAGTAGTAACTATAGTTGTTGTTGTAGTAGTAACTATAGTTTTTGTTCTTTTAGTAACTATAGTTGTTGTTCTTTTAGTAACTATAGTTGTTGTTCTTGTTGTAACTATAGTTGTTGTTCTTGTAGTAACTATATTTGTTGTTGTAGTAGTAACTATAGTTGTTGTTCTTGTAGTAACTATAGTTGTTGTTGTAGCAACTATAGTTGTTGTTGTAGAAGTAACTATAGTTGTTGTTCTAATTGTAACTATAGTTGTTGTTCTTGTAGTTACTATAGTTTTTTGTTGTAGTAGTAACTAAAGTTGTTGTTCTTGTAGTAACTATAGTTGTTGTTCTTGTAGCAACTATAGCTGTCGCTGTAGTAGTAACTTTAGTTGTTAATTTAGTAGTAACTAGAGTTGTTGTTCTTGTAGTAACTTTAGTTGTTAATTTAGTAGTAACTATAGTTGTTGTTCTTGTAGTAACTATAGTTGTTGTAGTAGTAACTATAGTTGTTGTTTTAGTAGTAACTATAGTTGTTGTTGTAGTAGTAACTATAGTTTTTGTTCTTTTAGTAACTATAGTTGTTGTTCTTTTAGTAACTATAGTTGTTGTTCTTGTTGTAACTATAGTTGTTGTTCTTGTAGTAACTATATTTGTTGTTGTAGTAGTAACTATAGTTGTTGTTCTTGTAGTAACTATAGTTGTTGTTCTTGTAGTAACTATAGCTGTTGTTGTAGCAACTATAGTTGTTGTTGTAGAAGTAACTATAGTTGTTGTTCTAATTGTAACTATAGTTGTTGTTCTTGTAGTAACTATAGTTTTTTGTTGTAGTAGTAACTATAGTTGTTGTCGTGTAGTAACTACAGTTGTTGTTGTAGTAGTAACTATAGTTGTTGTTCTTGTAGTAACTATAGTTGTTGTTCTTGAAGCAACTATAGCTGTCGCTGTAGTAGTAACTGCAGCTGTTGTTTTTGAAGTAACTAGAGTTGTTGTTCTTGTAGTAACTTTAGTTATTAATTTAGTAGTAACTATAGTTGTTGTTCTTGTAGAAACTATAGTTGTTGTAGAAGTAACTATAGTTGTTGTTCTTATAGTAACTATAGTTGTTGTTGTAATAGTAACTGCAGCTGTTGTTATTGTAGTAACTATAGTTGTTGTTTTAGTTGAAACTATAGTTGTTGTTCTTGTAGTAACTATAGTTGTTGTTGTAGTAGTAACTATAGTTGTTGTTCTTTTAGTAACTATAGTTGTTGTTCTTTTAGTAACTATAGTTGTTGTTTTGTTGTAACTATAGTTGTTGTTCTTGTAGCTACTACAGTTGTTAATGTAGTAGTAACAATAGTTGATGTTCTTGTAGTAACTATAGTTGTTGTTCTTGTAGTAACTATAGTTGTTGTTGTAGTAACTATAGTTGTTGTTGTAGAAGTAACTATAGTTGTTGTTCTAATTGTAACTATAGTTGTTGTTCTTGTAGTAACTATAGTTTTTTGTTGTAGTAGTAACTAAAGTTGTTGTTCTGGTAGTAACTATAGTTGTTGTTCTTGAAGTAACTATAGTTGTTGTAGTAGAAACTATAGCTGTTGTTCTTATAGTAACTATAGTTGTTGTTGTAATAGTAACTGCAGCTGTTGTTATTGTAGTAACTATAGTTGTTGTTCTTGTTGTAACTATAGTTGTTGTTCTTTTAGCAACTAAAGTCGTTGTTCTTGTAGTTACTATAGTTGTTGTTGTAGTAGTAACTAAAGTTGTTGTTGTAGTAGTGACAATAGTTGTTGTTCTTGTAGTAACTATAGTTGTTGTAGTAGTAACTATAGTTGTTGTTCTTATAGTAACTATAGTTGTTGTTCTTTTAGTAACTATAGTTGTTGTTCTTGTTGTAACTATAGTTGTTGTTCTTGTAGTAACTATATTTGTTGTTGTAGTAGTAACTATAGTTGTTGTTCTTGTAGTAACTATAGTTGTTGTTCTTGTAGTAACTATAGTTGTTGTTGTAGCAACTATAGTTGTTGTTGTAGAAGTAACTATAGTTGTTGTTCTAATTGTAACTATAGTTGTTGTTCTCGTAGTTACTATAGTTTTTTGTTGTAGTAGTAACTAAAGTTGTTGTTCTTGTAGTAACTATAGTTGTTGTTCTTGTAGCAACTATAGCTGTCGCTGTAGTAGTAACTTTAGTTGTTAATTTAGTAGTAACTAGAGTTGTTGTTCTTGTAGTAACTTTAGTTGTTAATTTAGTAGTAACTATAGTTGTTGTTCTTGTAGTAACTATAGTTGTTGTAGTAGTAACTATAGTTGTTGTTTTAGTAGTAACTATAGTTGTTGTTGTAGTAGTAACTATAGTTTTTGTTCTTTTAGTAACTATAGTTGTTGTTCTTTTAGTAACTATAGTTGTTGTTCTTGTAGTAACTATAGTTGTTGTTCTTGTAGTAACTATAGTTGTTGTTGTAGTAACTATAGTTGTTGTTGTAGAAGTAACTATAGTTGTTGTTCTAATTGTAACTATAGTTGTTGTTCTTGTAGTAACTATAGTTTTTTGTTGTAGTAGTAACTATAGTTGTTGTTCTTGTAGTAACTATAGTTGTTGTTGTAGTAGTAACTATAGTTGTTGTTCTTGTAGTAACTATAGTTGTTAATCTTGAAGCAACTATAGCTGTCGCTGTAGTAGTAACTTTAGATGTTAATTTAGTAGTAACTAGAGTTGTTGTTCTTGTAGTAACTTTAGTTGTTAATTTAGTAGTAACTATAGTTGTTGTTCTTGTAGTAACTATAGTTGTTGTAGTAGTAACTATAGTTGTTGTTTTAGTAGTAACTATAGTTGTTGTTGTAGTAGTAACTATAGTTTTTGTTCTTTTAGTAACTATAGTTGTTGTTCTTTTAGTAACTATAGTTGTTGTTCTTGTAGTAACTATAGTTGTTGTTCTTGTAGTAACTATAGTGGTTGTTTTAGTAGTAACTTTAGTTGTTGTTGTAGAAGTAACTATAGTTGTTGTTCTTTTAGTAACTATAGTTTTTGTTGTAGTAGTAACTAAAGTTGTTGTTCTTGTAGTAACTATAGTTGTTGTTCTTGTAGCAACTATAGCTGTCGCTGTAGTAGTAACTTTAGTTGTTAATTTAGTAGTAACTAGAGTTGTTGTTCTTGTAGTAACTTTAGTTGTTAATTTAGTAGTAACTATAGTTGTTGTTCTTGTAGTAACTATAGTTGTTGTAGTAGTAACTATAGTTGTTGTTTTAGTAGTAACTATAGTTGTTGTTGTAGTAGTAACTATAGTTTTTGTTCTTTTAGTAACTATAGTTGTTGTTCTTTTAGTAACTATAGTTGTTGTTCTTGTAGTAACTATAGTTGTTGTTCTTGTAGTAACTATAGTTGTTGTTGTAGTAACTACAGTTGTTGTTGTAGAAGTAACTATAGTTGTTGTTCTAATTGTAACTATAGTTGTTGTTCTTGTAGTAACTATAGTTTTTTGTTGTAGTAGTAACTATAGTTGTTGTTCTTGTAGTAACTATAGTTGTTGTTGTAGTAGTAACTATAGTTGTTGTTCTTGTAGTAACTATAGTTGTTGTTCTTGAAGCAACTATAGCTGTCGCTGTAGTAGTAACTGCAGCTGTTGTTTTTGAAGTAACTAGAGTTGTTGTTCTTTTAGTAACTTTAGTTGTTAATTTAGTAGTAACTATAGTTGTTGTTCTTGTAGTAACTATAGTTGTTGTAGTAGTAACTATAGTTGTTGTTCTTATAGTAACTATAGTTGTTGTTCTTGTATTAACTATAGTTGTTGTTGTAGTAGTAACTATAGTCGTTGTTCTTTTAGTAACTATAGTTGTTGTTGTAGTAGTAACTGCAGCTGTTGTTATTGTAGTAACTATAGTTGTTGTTCTTGTTGTAACTATAGTTGTTGTTCTTGTATTAACTATAGTTGTTGTTGTAGTAGTAACTATAGTCGTTGTTCTTTTAGTAACTATAGTTGTTGTTGTAGTAGTAACTATAGTTGTTGTTCTTGTAGTAACTATAGTTGTTGTTCTTGTAGCAACTATAGCTGTCGCTGAAGTAGTAACTGCAGCTGTTGTTTTTGTAGTAACTAGAGTTGTTATTCTTGTAGTAACTTTAGTTGTTAATTTAGTAATAACTATAGTTGTTGTTCTTGTAGTAACTATAGTTGTTGTAGTAGTAACTATAGTTGTTGTTCTTATAGTAACTATAGTTGCTGTTGTAATAGTAACCGCAGATGTTGTTATTGTAGTAACTATAGTTGTTGTTCTTGTTGTACTTATAGTTGTTGTTCTTGTAGTAACTATAGTTGTTGTTGTAGTAGTAACTGCAGCTGTTGTTCTTTAAGTAACTATAGTCGTTGTTCCTGTAGTAACTATAGTTATTGTTGAAGTAGTAACTAAAGTTGTTGTTGTAGTAGTAACTATAGTGGTTGTTGTAGTAGAAACTGCAGCTGTTGTTGCTGAAGAAACTATAGTGGTTGTGGTAGTAGTAACTATAGTTATTGTTCTTGTAGTATCTGCAGCTGTTGTTCTTGTAGTAACTATAGTTGTTGTTTTAGTAGTAACTATAGTTGTTGTTGTAGTAGTAACTATAGTTGTTGTTCTTTAAGTAACTATAGTTGTTGTTCTTGTAGTAACTATAGTTGTTGTTCTTGTAGTAACTATAGTTGTTGTTGTAGTAACTATAGTTGTTGTTGTAGAAGTAACTATAGTTGTTGTTCTAATTGTAACTATAGTTGTTGTTCTTGTAGTAACTATAGTTTTTTGTTGTAGTAGTAACTATAGTTGTTGTTCTTGTAGTAACTATAGTTGTTGTTGTAGTAGTAACTATAGTTGTTGTTCTTGTAGTAACTATAGTTGTTGTTCTTGAAGCAACTATAGCTGTCGCTGTAGTAGTAACTGCAGCTGTTGTTTTTGAAGTAACTAGAGTTGTTGTTCTTTTAGTAACTTTAGTTGTTAATTTAGTAGTAACTATAGTTGTTGTTCTTGTAGTAACTATAGTTGTTGTAGTAGTAACTATAGTTGTTGTTCTTATAGTAACTATAGTTGTTGTTCTTGTATTAACTATAGTTGTTGTTGTAGTAGTAACTATAGTCGTTGTTCTTTTAGTAACTATTGTTGTTGTTGTAGTAGTAACTGCAGCTGTTGTTATTGTAGTAACTATAGTTGTTGTTCTTGTTGTAACTATAGTTGTTGTTCTTGTATTAACTATAGTTGTTGTTGTAGTAGTAACTATAGTCGTTGTTCTTTTAGTAACTATAGTTGTTGTTGTAGTAGTAACTATAGTTGTTGTTCTTGTAGTAACTATAGTTGTTGTTCTTGTAGCAACTATAGCTGTCGCTGAAGTAGTAACTGCAGCTGTTGTTTTTGTAGTAACTAGAGTTGTTATTCTTGTAGTAACTTTAGTTGTTAATTTAGTAATAACTATAGTTGTTGTTCTTGTAGTAACTATAGTTGTTGTAGTAGTAACTATAGTTGTTGTTCTTATAGTAACTATAGTTGCTGTTGTAATAGTAACCGCAGATGTTGTTATTGTAGTAACTATAGTTGTTGTTCTTGTTGTACTTATAGTTGTTGTTCTTGTAGTAACTATAGTTGTTGTTGTAGTAGTAACTGCAGCTGTTGTTCTTTAAGTAACTATAGTCGTTGTTCCTGTAGTAACTATAGTTATTGTTGAAGTAGTAACTAAAGTTGTTGTTGTAGTAGTAACTATAGTGGTTGTTGTAGTAGAAACTGCAGCTGTTGTTGTAGTAGAAACTGCAGCTGTTGTTGCTGAAGAAACTATAGTGGTTGTGGTAGTAGTAACTATAGTTATTGTTCTTGTAGTATCTGCAGCTGTTGTTCTTGTAGTAACTATAGTTGTTGTTTTAGTAGTAACTATAGTTGTTGTTGTAGTAGTAACTATAGTTGTTGTTCTTTAAGTAACTATAGTTGTTGTTCTTTTAGTAACTATAGTTGTTGTTCTTGTTGTTACTATAGTTGTTGTTCTTGTAGTAACTATATTTGTTGTTGTAGTAGTAACTGCAGCTGTTGTTATTGTAGTAACTATAGTTGTCGTTCTTGTTGTAATTATAGTTGTTGTTCTTGTATTAACTATAGTTATTGTTCTTGTTGTAACTATAGTTGTTGTTCTTGTAGTAACTATATTTGTTGTTGTAGTAGTAACTATAGTTGTTGTTCTTGTAGTAACTATAGTTGTTGTTGTAGCAACTATAGTTGTTGTTGTAGAAGTAACTATAGTTGTTGTTCTAATTGTAACTATAGTTGTTGTTCTTGTAGTTACTATAGTTTTTTGTTGTAGTAGTAACTAAAGTTGTTGTTCTTGTAGTAACTATAGTTGTTGTTCTTGTAGCAACTATAGCTGTCGCTGTAGTAGTAACTTTAGTTGTTAATTTAGTAGTAACTAGAGTTGTTGTTCTTGTAGTAACTTTAGTTGTTAATTTAGTAGTAACTATAGTTGTTGTTCTTGTAGTAACTATAGTTGTTGTAGTAGTAACTATAGTTGTTGTTTTAGTAGTAACTATAGTTGTTGTTGTAGTAGTAACTATAGTTTTTGTTCTTTTAGTAACTATAGTTGTTGTTCTTTTAGTAACTATAGTTGTTGTTCTTGTTGTAACTATAGTTGTTGTTCTTGTAGTAACTATATTTGTTGTTGTAGTAGTAACTATAGTTGTTGTTCTTGTAGTAACTCTAGTTGTTGTTCTTGTAGTAACTATAGCTGTTGTTGTAGCAACTATAGTTGTTGTTGTAGAAGTAACTATAGTTGTTGTTCTAATTGTAACTATAGTTGTTGTTCTTGTAGTAACTATAGTTTTTTGTTGTAGTAGTAACTATAGTTGTTGTCGTGTAGTAACTATAGTTGTTGTTGTAGTAGTAACTATAGTTGTTGTTCTTGTAGTAACTATAGTTGTTGTTCTTGAAGCAACTATAGCTGTCGCTGTAGTAGTAACTGCAGCTGTTGTTTTTGAAGTAACTAGAGTTGTTGTTCTTGTAGTAACTTTAGTTATTAATTTAGTAGTAACTATAGTTGTTGTTCTTGTAGAAACTATAGTTGTTGTAGAAGTAACTATAGTTGTTGTTCTTATAGTAACTTTAGTTGTTGTTGTAATAGTAACTGCAGCTGTTGTTATTGTAGTAAATATAGTTGTTGTTTTAGTTGAAACTATAGTTGTTGTTCTTGTAGTAACTATAGTTGTTGTTGTAGTAGTAACTATAGTTGTTGTTCTTTTAGTAACTATAGTTGTTGTTCTTTTAGTAACTATAGTTGTTGTTTTGTTGTAACTATAGTTGTTGTTCTTGTAGCTACTACAGTTGTTAATGTAGTAGTAACAATAGTTGATGTTCTTGTAGTAACTATAGTTGTTGTTCTTGTAGTAACTATAGTTGTTGTTGTAGTAACTATAGTTGTTGTTGTAGAAGTAACTATAGTTGTTGTTCTAATTGTAACTATAGTTGTTGTTCTTGTAGTAACTATAGTTTTTTGTTGTAGTAGTAACTATAGTTGTTGTTCTGGTAGTAACTATAGTTGTTGTTCTTGAAGTAACTATAGTTGTTGTAGTAGAAACTATAGCTGTTGTTCTTATAGTAACTATAGTTGTTGTTGTAATAGTAACTGCAGCTGTTGTTATTGTAGTAACTATAGTTGTTGTTCTCGTTGTAACTATAGTTGTTGTTCTTTTAGCAACTATAGTCGTTGTTCTTGTAGTTACTATAGTTGTTGTTGTAGTAGTAACTAAAGTTGTTGTTGTAGTAGTGACAATAGTTGTTGTTCTTGTAGTAACTATAGTTGTTGTAGTAGTAACTATAGTTGTTGTTCTTATAGTAACTATAGTTGTTGTTCTTTTAGTAACTATAGTTGTTGTTCTTGTTGTAACTATAGTTGTTGTTCTTGTAGTAACTATATTTGTTGTTGTAGTAGTAACTATAGTTGTTGTTCTTGTAGTAACTATAGTTGTTGTTCTTGTAGTAACTATAGTTGTTGTTGTAGCAACTATAGTTGTTGTTGTAGAAGTAACTATAGTTGTTGTTCTAATTGTAACTATAGTTGTTGTTCTCGTAGTTACTATAGTTTTTTGTTGTAGTAGTAACTTAAGTTGTTGTTCTTGTAGTAACTATAGTTGTTTTTCTTGTAGCAACTATAGCTGTCGCTGTAGTAGTAACTTTAGTTGTTAATTTAGTAGTAACTAGAGTTGTTGTTCTTGTAGTAACTTTAGTTGTTAATTTAGTAGTAACTATAGTTGTTGTTCTTGTAGTAACTATAGTTGTTGTAGTAGTAACTATAGTTGTTGTTTTAGTAGTAACTATAGTTGTTGTTGTAGTAGTAACTATAGTTTTTGTTCTTTTAGTAACTATAGTTGTTGTTCTTTTAGTAACTATAGTTGTTGTTCTTGTTGTAACTATAGTTGTTGTTCTTGTAGTAACTATATTTGTTGTTGTAGTAGTAACTATAGTTGTTGTTCTTGTAGTAACTATAGTTGTTGTTCTTGTAGTAACTATAGCTGTTGTTGTAGCAACTATAGTTGTTGTTGTAGAAGTAACTATAGTTGTTGTTCTAATTGTAACTATAGTTGTTGTTCTTGTAGTAACTATAGTTTTTTGTTGTAGTAGTAACTATTGTTGTTGTTCTTGTAGTAACTATAGTTGTTGTTGTAGTAGTAACTATAGTTGTTGTTCTTGTAGTAACTATAGTTGTTGTTCTTGAAGCAACTATAGCTGTCGCTGTAGTAGTAACTGCAGCTGTTGTTTTTGAAGTAACTAGAGTTGTTGTTCTTGTAGTAACTTTAGTTATTAATTTAGAAGAAACTATAGTTGTTGTTCTTGTAGAAACTATAGTTTTTGTAGAAGTAACTATAGTTGTTGTTCTTATAGTAACTATAGTTGTTGTTGTAATAGTAACTGCAGCTGTTGTTATTGTAGTAACTATAGTTGTTGTTTTAGTTGAAACTATAGTTGTTGTTCTTGTAGTAACTATAGTTGTTGTTGTAGTAGTAACTATAGTTGTTGTTCTTTTAGTAACTATAGTTGTTGTTCTTTTAGTAACTATAGTTGTTGTTTTGTTGTAACTATAGTTGTTGTTCTTGTAGCTACTATAGTTGTTAATGTAGTAGTAACAATAGTTGATGTTCTTGTAGTAACTATAGTTGTTGTTCTTGTAGTAACTATAGTTGTTGTTGTAGTAACTATAGTTGTTGTTGTAGAAGTAACTATAGTTGTTGTTCTAATTGTAACTATAGTTGTTGTTCTTGTAGTAACTATAGTTTTTTGTTGTAGTAGTAACTATAGTTGTTGTTCTGGTAGAAACTATAGTTGTTGTTCTTGTAGTAACTATAGTTGTTGTAGTAGAAACTATAGCTGTTGTTCTTATAGTAACTATAGTTGTTGTTGTAATAGTAACTGCAGCTGTTGTTATTGTAGTAACTATAGTTGTTGTTCTTGCTGTAACTATAGTTGTTGTTCTTTTAGCAACTATAGTCGTTGTTCTTGTAGTTACTATAGTTGTTGTTGTAGTAGTAACTAAAGTTGTTGTTGTAGTAGTAACAATAGTTGTTGTTCTTGTAGTAACTATAGTTGTTGTAGTAGTAACTATAGTTGTTGTTCTTATAGTAACTATAGTTATTGTTGTAATAGTAACCTCAGCTGTTTTTATTATGGTAACTATAGTTGTTGTTCTTGTTGTAACTATAGTTGTTGTTCTTTTAGTAACTATAGTCGTTGTTCTTGTAGTAACTATAGTTGTTGTTGTAGTAGTAACTAAAGTTGTTGTTGTAGTAGTAACTATAGTGGTTGTTGTAGAAGTAACTATAGTTTTTGTTGCTGAAGTAACTATAGTTGTTTTGGTAGTAGTAACTATAGTTGTTGTTCTTGTAGTATATGCAGCTGTTGTTCTTGTTGTAACTTAGTTGTTGTTTTAGTAGTAACTATAGTTGTTGTTGTAGTAGTAACTATAGTTTTTCTTTTAGTAACTATAGTTTTTGTTGTTGTAGTAACTATAGTTGTTTTTCTTGTTGCAACTATAGTTGTTGTTCTTGTAGTAACTATAGTTGTTGTTGTAGTAGTAACTATAGTTGTTGTTCTTGTAGTAACTATAGTTGTTGTTTTTGTAGTAACTATAGTTGTTGTTCTTGTAGCAACTATAGCTGTCGCTGTAGTAGTAACTGCAGCTGTTGTTTTTGTAGTAACTAGAGTTGTTGTTCTTGTAGTAACTTTTGTTGTTAATTTAGTAGTAACTATAGTTGTTGTTCTGTTGTTGTAGTAACTATAGTTGTTGTTGTAGAAGTAACTATAGTTTTTGTTCTAATTGTAACTATAGTATTTGTTCTTGTAGTAACTATAGTTTTTTGTTGTAGTAGTAACTATAGTTGTCGTTCTTGTAGTAACTATAGTTGTTGTTGTAGTAGTAACTGCAGCTGTTGATAATGTAGTAACAATAGTTGTTGTTCTTGTAGTAACTATAGTTTTTGTTCGTGTGTTAACTATAGTTGTTGTTCTTGTAGTAACTATAGTTTTTGTTGTAGTAGTAACTATAGTTGTTGTTCTTGTTGTAACTATAGTTGTTGTTCTTGTAGTAACTATAGTTGTTGTTCTTGTAGTAACTATAGTTTTTGTTATAGTAGTAACAATAGTTGTTGTTCTTGGTGAAACTATAGTTGTTGTTCTTGTAGTAACTATAGTTGTCGTTGTAGTTGTAACTAAAGTTGTTGTTCTTGTAGTAACTATAGTTGTTGTTCTTGTAGCAACTATAGCTGTCGCTGTAGTAGTAACTTTAGTTGTTAATTTAGTAGTTACTAGAGTTGTTGTTCTTGTAGTAACTTTAGTTGTTAATTTAGTAGTAACTATAGTTGTTGTTCTTGTAGTAACAATAGTTGTTGTAGTAGTAACTATAGTTGTTGTTTTAGTAGTAACTATAGTTGTTGTTGTAGTAGTAACTATAGTTTTTGTTCTTTTAGTAACTATAGTTGTTGTTCTTTTAGTAACTATAGTTGTTGTTCTTGTTGTAACTATAGTTGTTGTTCTTGTAGTAACTATATTTGTTGTTGTAGTAGTAACTATAGTTGTTGTTCTTGTATTAACTATAGTTGTTGTTGTAGCAACTATAGTTGTTGTTGTAGAAGTAACTATAGTTGTTGTTCTAATTGTAACTATAGTTGTTGTTCTTGTAGTTACTATAGTTTTTTGTTGTAGTAGTAACTAAAGTTGTTGTTCTTGTAGTAACTATAGTTGTTGTTCTTGTAGCAACTATAGCTGTCGCTGTAGTAGTAACTTTAGTTGTTAATTTAGTAGTAACTAGAGTTGTTGTTCTTGTAGTAACTTTAGTTGTTAATTTAGTAGTGACTATAGTTGTTGTTCTTGTAGTAACTATAGTTGTTGTAGTAGTAACTATAGTTGTTGTTTTAGTAGTAACTATAGTTGTTGTTGTAGTAGTAACTATAGTTTTTGTTCTTTTAGTAACTATAGTTGTTGTTCTTTTAGTAACTATAGTTGTTGTTCTTGTTGTAACTATAGTAGTTGTTCTTGTAGTAACTATATTTGTTGTTGTAGTAGTAACTATAGTTGTTGTTCTTGTAGTAACTATAGTTGTTGTTCTTGTAGTAACTATAGCTGTTGTTGTAGCAACTATAGTTGTTGTTGTAGAAGTAACTATAGTTGTTGTTCTAATTGTAACTATAGTTGTTGTTCTTGTAGTAACTATAGTTTTTTGTTGTAGTAGTAACTATAGTTGTTGTCGTGTAGTAACTATAGTTGTTGTTGTAGTAGTAACTATAGTTGTTGTTCTTGTAGTAACTATAGTTGTTGTTCTTGAAGCAACTATAGCTGTCGCTGTAGTAGTAACTGCAGCTGTTGTTTTTGAAGTAACTAGAGTTGTTGTTCTTGTAGTAACTTTAGTTATTAATTTAGTAGTAACTATAGTTGTTGTTCTTGTAGAAACTATAGTTGTTGTAGAAGTAACTATAGTTGTTGTTCTTATAGTAACTATAGTTGTTGTTGTAATAGTAACTGCAGCTGTTGTTATTGTAGTAACTATAGTTGTTGTTTTAGTTGAAACTATAGTTGTTGTTCTTGTAGTAACTATAGTTGTTGTTGTAGTAGTAACTATAGTTGTTGTTCTTTTAGTAACTATAGTTGTTGTTCTTTTAGTAACTATAGTTGTTGTTTTGTTGTAACTATAGTTGTTGTTCTTGTAGCTACTATAGTTGTTAATGTAGTAGTAACAATAGTTGATGTTCTTGTAGTAACTATAGTTGTTGTTCTTGTAGTAACTATAGTTGTTGTTGTAGTAACTATAGTTGTTGTTGTAGAAGTAACTATAGTTGTTGTTCTAATTGTAACTATAGTTGTTGTTCTTGTAGTAACTATAGTTTTTTGTTGTAGTAGTAACTATAGTTGTTGTTCTGGTAGTAACTATAGTTGTTGTTCTTGAAGTAACTATAGTTGTTGTAGTAGAAACTATAGCTGTTGTTCTTATAGTAACTATAGTTTTTGTTGTAATAGTAACTGCAGCTGTTGTTATTGTAGTAACTATAGTTGTTGTTCTTGTTGTAACTATAGTTGTTGTTCTTTAAGCAACTATATTCGTTGTTCTTGTAGTTACTATAGTTGTTGTTGTAGTAGTAACTAAAGTTGTTGGTGTAGTAGTGACAATAGTTGTTGTTCTTGTAGTAACTATAGTTGTTGTAGTAGTAACTATAGTTGTTGTTCTTATAGTAACTATAGTTGTTGTTCTTTTAGTAACTATAGTTGTTGTTCTTGTTGTAACTATAGTTGTTGTTCTTGTAGTAACTATATTTGTTGTTGTAGTAGTAACTATAGTTGTTGTTCTTGTAGTAAATATAGTTGTTGTTCTTGTAGTAACTATAGTTGTTGTTGTAGCAACTATAGTTGTTGTTGTAGAAGTAACTATAGTTGTTGTTCTAATTGTAACTATAGTTGTTGTTCTTGTAGTTACTATAGTTTTTTGTTGTAGTAGTAACTAAAGTAGTTGTTCTTGTAGTAACTATAGTTGTTGTTCTTGTAGCAACTATAGCTGTCGCTGTAGTAGTAACTTTAGTTGTTAATTTAGTAGTAACTAGAGTTGTTGTTCTTGTAGTAACTTTAGTTGTTAATTTAGTAGTAACTATAGTTGTTGTTCTTGTAGTAACTATAGTTGTTGTAGTAGTAACTATAGTTGTTGTTTTAGTAGTAACTATAGTTGTTGTTGTAGTAGTAACTATAGTTTTTGTTCTTTTAGTAACTATAGTTGTTGTTCTTTTAGTAACTATAGTTGTTGTTCTTGTTGTAACTATAGTTGTTGTTCTTGTAGTAACTATATTTGTTGTTGTAGTAGTAACTATAGTTGTTGTTCTTGTAGTAACTATAGTTGTTGTTCTTGTAGTAACTATAGCTGTTGTTGTAGCAACTATAGTTGTTGTTGTAGAAGTAACTATAGTTGTTGTTCTAATTGTAACTATAGTTGTTGTTCTTGTAGTAACTATAGTTTTTTGTTGTAGTAGTAACTATAGTTGTTGTTCTTGTAGTAACTATAGTTGTTGTTGTAGTAGTAACTATAGTTGTTGTTCTTGTAGTAACTATAGTTGTTGTTCTTGAAGCAACTATAGCTGTCGCTGTAGTAGTAACTGCAGCTGTTGTTTTTGAAGTAACTAGAGTTGTTGTTCTTGTAGTAACTTTAGTTATTAATTTAGTAGTAACTAAAGTTGTTGTTGTAGTAGTAACTATAGTGGTTGTTGTAGTAGAAACTGCAGCTGTTGTTGCTGAAGAAACTATAGTTGTTGTGGTAGTAGTAACTATAGTTGTTGTTCTTGTAGTATCTGAAGCTGTTGTTCTTGTAGTAACTATAGTTGTTGTTTTAGTAGTAACTATAGTTGTTGTTGTGGTAGTAATTATAGTTGTTGTTCTTTTAGTAACTATAGTTGTTGTTCTTGTTGTAACTATAGTTGTTGTTCTTTTAGTAACTATAGTCGTTGTTCTTGTAGTAACTATAGTTGTTGTTGTAGTAGTAACTAAAGTTGTTGTTGTAGTAGTAACTATAGTGGTTGTTGTAGTAGAAACTGCAGCTGTTGTTGCTGAAGTAACTATAGTTGTTTTGGTAGTAGTAACTATAGTTGTTGTTCTTGTAGTATATGCAGCTGTTGTTCTTGTAGTAACTATAGTTGTTGTTTTAGTAGTAACTATAGTTGTTGTTGTAGTAGTAACTATAGTTGTTGTTCTTTTAGTAACTATAGTTTTTGTTGTAGTAGTAACTATAGTTGTTGTTCTTGTTGCAACTATAGTTGTTGTTGTAGTAGTAACTATAGTTGTTGTTGTAGTAGTAACTATAGTTGTTGATCTTGTAGTAACTATAGTTGTTGTTCTTGTAGTAACTATAGTTGTTGTTCTTGTAGCAACTATAGCTGTCGCTGTAGTAGTAACTGCAGCTGTTGTTTTTGTAGTAACTAGAGTTGTTGTTCTTGTAGTAACTTTAGTTGTTAATTTAGTAGTAACTATAGTTGTTGTACTTGTTGTAACTATAGTTGTTGTTCTTGTAGTAACTATAGTTGTTGTTGTAGTAGTAACTATAGTTGTTGTTCTTTTAGTAACTATAGTTGTTGTTCTTTTAGTAACTATAGTTGTTGTTCTTGTTGTAACTGTAGTTGTTGTTCTTGTAGCAATTATAGCTGTCGCTGTAGTAGTAACTGCAGCTGTTGTTTTTGTAGTAACTAGAGTTGTTGTTCTTGTAGTAGCTTTAGTTATTAATTTAGAAGTAACTATAGTTGTTGTTCTTGTTGTAACTATAGTTGTTGTTCTTGTAGTAACTATAGTTGTTGTTGTAGTAGTAACTATAGTTGTTGTTCTTTTAGTAACTATAGTTGTTGTTCTTTTAGTAACTATAGTTGTTGTTCTTGTTGTAACTATAGTTGTTGTTCTTCTAGTAACTTTAGTTGTTGTTGTAGTAGTAACTATAGTTGTTGTTCTTGTAGTAACTATAGTTGTTGTTCTTGTAGTAACTATTGTTGTTGTTGTAGTAACTATAGTTGTTGTTGTAGAAGTAACTATAGTTGTTGTTCTAATTGTAACTATAGTTGTTGTTCTTGTAGTAACTATAGTTTTTTGTTGAAGTAGTAACTATAGCTGTTGTTCTTGTAGTAACTATAATTGTTGTTGTTGTAGTAACTATAGTTGTTGTTCTTGTAGTAACTATAGTTATTGTTGTAGTAACTATAGTTGTTGTTCTTATAGTAACTATAGTTGTTGTTGTTGTAATAGTAACTGCAGCTGTTGTTATTGTAGTAACTATAGTTGTTGTTCTTGTTGTAACTATAGTTGTTGTTCTTTTAGTAACTATAGTCGTTCTTCTTGTAGTAACTATAGTTGTTGTTGTAGTAGTAACTAAAGTCGTTGTTGTAGTAGTAACTATAGTAGTTGTTGTAGTAGAAACTGCAGCTGTTGTTGCTGAAGTAACTATAGTTGTTTTGGTAGTACTAACTATATTGTTGTTCTTGTAGTATCTGCTGCTGTTGTTCTTGTAGTAACTATAGTTGTTGTTTTAGTAGTAACTATAGTTGTTGTTCTTGTAGTAACTATAGTTTTTTGTTGTAGTAGTAACCGCAGCTGTTGTTCTTTTAGTAACTATAGTTGTTGTTTTGTTGTAACTATAGTTGTTGTTCTTGTAGCTACTACAGTTGTTAATGTAGTAGTAACAATAGTTGATGTTCTTGTAGTAACTATAGTTGTTGTTCTTGTAGTAACTATAGTTGTTGTTGTAGTAACTATAGTTGTTGTTGTAGAAGTAACTATAGTTGTTGTTCTAATTGTAACTATAGTTGTTGTTCTTGTAGTAACTATAGTTTTTTGTTGTAGTAGTAACTATAGTTGTTGTTCTGGTAGTAACTATAGTTGTTGTTCTTGAAGTAACTATAGTTGTTGTAGTAGAAACTATAGCTGTTGTTCTTATAGTAACTATAGTTTTTGTTGTAATAGTAACTGCAGCTGTTGTTATTGTAGTAACTATAGTTGTTGTTCTTGTTGTAACTATAGTTGTTGTTCTTTTAGCAACTATATTCGTTGTTCTTGTAGTTACTATAGTTGTTGTTGTAGTAGTAACTAAAGTTGTTGGTGTAGTAGTGACAATAGTTGTTGTTCTTGTAGTAACTATAGTTGTTGTAGTAGTAACTATAGTTGTTGTTCTTATAGTAACTATAGTTGTTGTTCTTTTAGTAACTATAGTTGTTGTTCTTGTTGTAACTATAGTTGTTGTTCTTGTAGTAACTATATTTGTTGTTGTAGTAGTAACTATAGTTGTTGTTCTTGTAGTAACTATAGTTGTTGTTCTTGTAGTAACTATAGTTGTTGTTGTAGCAACTATAGTTGTTGTTGTAGAAGTAACTATAGTTGTTGTTCTAATTGTAACTATAGTTGTTGTTCTTGTAGTTACTATAGTTTTTTGTTGTAGTAGTAACTAAAGTAGTTGTTCTTGTAGTAACTATAGTTGTTGTTCTTGTAGCAACTATAGCTGTCGCTGTAGTAGTAACTTTAGTTGTTAATTTAGTAGTAACTAGAGTTGTTGTTCTTGTAGTAACTTTAGTTGTTAATTTAGTAGTAACTATAGTTGTTGTTCTTGTAGTAACTATAGTTGTTGTAGTAGTAACTATAGTTGTTGTTTTAGTAGTAACTATAGTTGTTGTTGTAGTAGTAACTATAGTTTTTGTTCTTTTAGTAACTATAGTTGTTGTTCTTTTAGTAACTATAGTTGTTGTTCTTGTTGTAACTATAGTTGTTGTTCTTGTAGTAACTATATTTGTTGTTGTAGTAGTAACTATAGTTGTTGTTCTTGTAGTAACTATAGTTGTTGTTCTTGTAGTAACTATAGCTGTTGTTGTAGCAACTATAGTTGTTGTTGTAGAAGTAACTATAGTTGTTGTTCTAATTGTAACTATAGTTGTTGTTCTTGTAGTAACTATAGTTTTTTGTTGTAGTAGTAACTATAGTTGTTGTTCTTGTAGTAACTATAGTTGTTGTTGTAGTAGTAACTATAGTTGTTGTTCTTGTAGTAACTATAGTTGTTGTTCTTGAAGCAACTATAGCTGTCGCTGTAGTAGTAACTGCAGCTGTTGTTTTTGAAGTAACTAGAGTTGTTGTTCTTGTAGTAACTTTAGTTATTAATTTAGTAGTAACTAAAGTTGTTGTTGTAGTAGTAACTATAGTGGTTGTTGTAGTAGAAACTGCAGCTGTTGTTGCTGAAGAAACTATAGTTGTTGTGGTAGTAGTAACTATAGTTGTTGTTCTTGTAGTATCTGAAGCTGTTGTTCTTGTAGTAACTATAGTTGTTGTTTTAGTAGTAACTATAGTTGTTGTTATGGTAGTAATTATAGTTGTTGTTCTTTTAGTAACTATAGTTGTTGTTCTTGTTGTAACTATAGTTGTTGTTCTTTTAGTAACTATAGTCGTTGTTCTTGTAGTAACTATAGTTGTTGTTGTAGTAGTAACTAAAGTTGTTGTTGTAGTAGTAACTATAGTGGTTGTTGTAGTAGAAACTGCAGCTGTTGTTGCTGAAGTAACTATAGTTGTTTTGGTAGTAGTAACTATAGTTGTTGTTCTTGTAGTATATGCAGCTGTTGTTCTTGTAGTAACTGTAGTTGTTGTTTTAGTAGTAACTATAGTTGTTGTTGTAGTAGTAACTATAGTTGTTGTTCTTTTAGTAACTATAGTTTTTGTTGTAGTAGTAACTATAGTTGTTGTTCTTGTTGCAACTATAGTTGTTGTTGTAGTAGTAACTATAGTTGTTGTTGTAGTAGTAACTATAGTTGTTGATCTTGTAGTAACTATAGTTGTTGTTCTTGTAGTAACTATAGTTGTTGTTCTTGTAGCAACTATAGCTGTCGCTGTAGTAGTAACTGCAGCTGTTGTTTTTGTAGTAACTAGAGTTGTTGTTCTTGTAGTAACTTTAGTTGTTAATTTAGTAGTAACTATAGTTGTTGTACTTGTTGTAACTATAGTTGTTGTTCTTGTAGTAACTATAGTTGTTGTTGTAGTAGTAACTATAGTTGTTGTTCTTTTAGTAACTATAGTTGTTGTTCTTTTAGTAACTATAGTTGTTGTTCTTGTTGTAACTGTAGTTGTTGTTCTTGTAGCAATTATAGCTGTCGCTGTAGTAGTAACTGCAGCTGTTGTTTTTGTAGTAACTAGAGTTGTTGTTCTTGTAGTAACTTTAGTTATTAATTTAGAAGTAACTATAGTTGTTGTTCTTGTTGTAACTATAGTTGTTGTTCTTGTAGTAACTATAGTTGTTGTTGTAGTAGTAACTATAGTTGTTGTTCTTTTAGTAACTATAGTTGTTGTTCTTTTAGTAACTATAGTTGTTGTTCTTGTTGTAACTATAGTTGTTGTTCTTCTAGTAACTTTAGTTGTTGTTGTAGTAGTAACTATAGTTGTTGTTCTTGTAGTAACTATAGTTGTTGTTCTTGTAGTAACTATTGTTGTTGTTGTAGTAACTATAGTTGTTGTTGTAGGGGTAACTATAGTTGTTGTTCTAATTGTAACTATAGTTGTTGTTCTTGTAGTAACTATAGTTTTTTGTTGAAGTAGTAACTATAGCTGTTGTTCTTGTAGTAACTATAATTGTTGTTGTTGTAGTAACTATAGTTGTTGTTCTTGTAGTAACTATAGTTATTGTTGTAGTAACTATAGTTGTTGTTCTTATAGTAACTATAGTTGTTGTTGTTGTAATAGTAACTGCAGCTGTTGTTATTGTAGTAACTATAGTTGTTGTTCTTGTTGTAACTATAGTTGTTGTTCTTTTAGTAACTATAGTCGTTCTTCTTGTAGTAACTATAGTTGTTGTTGTAGTAGTAACTAAAGTTGTTGTTGTAGTAGTAACTATAGTAGTTGTTGTAGTAGAAACTGCAGCTGTTGTTGCTGAAGTAACTATAGTTGTTTTGGTAGTACTAACTATAGTTGTTGTTCTTGTAGTATCTGCTGCTGTTGTTCTTGTAGTAACTATAGTTGTTGTTTTAGTAGTAACTATAGTTGTTGTTCTTGTAGTAACTATAGTTTTTTTGTTGTAGTAGTAACCGCAGCTGTTGTTCTTTTAGTAACTATAGTTGTTGTTTTGTTGTAACTATAGTTGTTGTTCTTGTAGCTACTACAGTTGTTAATGTAGTAGTAACAATAGTTGATGTTCTTGTAGTAACTATAGTTGTTGTTCTTGTAGTAACTATAGTTGTTGTTGTAGTAACTATAGTTGTTGTTGTAGAAGTAACTATAGTTGTTGTTCTAATTGTAACTATAGTTGTTGTTCTTGTAGTAACTATAGTTTTTTGTTGTAGTAGTAACTATAGTTGTTGTTCTGGTAGTAACTATAGTTGTTGTTCTTGAAGTAACTATAGTTGTTGTAGTAGAAACTATAGCTGTTGTTCTTATAGTAACTATAGTTGTTGTTGTAATAGTAACTGCAGCTGTTGTTATTATAGTAACTATAGTTGTTGTTCTTGTTGTAACTATAGTTGTTGTTCTTTTAGCAACTATAGTCGTTGTTCTTGTAGTTACTATAGTTGTTGTTGTAGTAGTAACTAAAGTTGTTGTTGTAGTAGTGACAATAGTTGTTGTTCTTGTAGTAACTATAGTTGTTGTAGTAGTAACTATAGTTGTTGTTCTTATAGTAACTATAGTTGTTGTTCTTTTAGTAACTATAGTTGTTGTTCTTGTTGTAACTATAGTTGTTGTTCTTGTAGTAACTATATTTGTTGTTGTAGTAGTAACTATAGTTGTTGTTCTTGTAGTAACTATAGTTGTTGTTCTTGTAGTAACTATAGTTGTTGTTGTAGCAACTATAGTTGTTGTTGTAGAAGTAACTATAGTTGTTGTTCTAATTGTAACTATAGTTGTTGTTCACGTAGTTACTATAGTTTTTTGTTGTAGTAGTAACTAAAGTTGTTGTTCTTGTAGTAACTATAGTTGTTGTTCTTGTAGCAACTATAGCTGTCGCTGTAGTAGTAACTTTAGTTGTTAATTTAGTAGTAACTAGAGTTGTTGTTCTTGTAGTAACTTTAGTTGTTAATTTAGTAGTAATTATAGTTGTTGTTCTTGTAGTAACTATAGTTGTTGTAGTAGTAACTATAGTTGTTGTTTTAGTAGTAACTATAGTTGTTGTTGTAGTAGTAACTATAGTTTTTGTTCTTTTAGTAACTATAGTTGTTGTTCTTTTAGTAACTATAGTTGTTGTTCTTGTTGTAACTATAGTTGTTGTTCTTGTAGTAACTATATTTGTTGTTGTAGTAGTAACTATAGTTGTTGTTCTTGTAGTAACTATAGTTGTTGTTCTTGTAGTAACTATAGCTGTTGTTGTAGCAACTATAGTTGTTGTTGTAGAAGTAACTATAGTTGTTGTTCTAATTGTAACTATAGTTGTTGTTCTTGTAGTAACTATAGTTTTTTGTTGTTGTAGTAACTATAGTTGTTGTTCTTGTAGTAACTATAGTTGTTGTTGTAGTAGTAACTATAGTTGTTGTTCTTGTAGTAACTATAGTTGTTGTTCTTGAAGCAACTATAGCTGTCGCTGTAGTAGTAACTGCAGCTGTTGTTTTTGAAGTAACTAGAGTTGTTGTTCTTGTAGTAACTTTAGTTATTAATTTAGTAGAAACTATAGTTGTTGTTCTTGTAGAAACTATAGTTTTTGTAGAAGTAACTATAGTTGTTGTTCTTATAGTAACTATAGTTGTTGTTGTAAAAGTAACTGCAGCTGTTGTTATTGTAGTAACTATAGTTGTTGTTTTAGTTGAAACTATAGTTGTTGTTCTTGTAGTAACTATAGTTGTTGTTGTAGTAGTAACTATAGTTGTTGTTCTTTTAGTAACTATAGTTGTTGTTCTTTTAGTAACTATAGTTGTTGTTTTGTTGTAACTATAGTTGTTGTTCTTGTAGCTACTATAGTTGTTAATGTAGTAGTAACAATAGTTGATGTTCTTGTAGTAACTATAGTTGTTGTTCTTGTAGTAACTATAGTTGTTGTTGTAGTAACTATAGTTGTTGTTGTAGAAGTAACTATAGTTGTTGTTCTAATTGTAACTATAGTTGTTGTTCTTGTAGTAACTATAGTTTTTTGTTGTAGTAGTAACTATAGTTGTTGTTCTGGTAGTAACTATAGTTGTTGTTCTTGTAGTAACTATAGTTGTTGTAGTAGAAACTATAGCTGTTGTTCTTATAGTAACTATAGTTGTTGTTGTAATAGTAACTGCAGCTGTTGTTATTGTAGTAACTATAGTTGTTGTTCTTGCTGTAACTATAGTTGTTGTTCTTTTAGCAACTATAGTCGTTGTTCTTGTAGTTACTATAGTTGTTGTTGTAGTAGTAACTAAAGTTGTTGTTGTAGTAGTAACAATAGTTGTTGTTCTTGTAGTAACTATAGTTGTTGTAGTAGTAACTATAGTTGTTGTTCTTATAGTAACTATAGTTATTGTTGTAATAGTAACCTCAGCTGTTTTTATTATGGTAACTATAGTTGTTGTTCTTGTTGTAACTATAGTTGTTGTTCTTTTAGTAACTATAGTCGTTGTTCTTGTAGTAACTATAGTTGTTGTTGTAGTAGTAACTAAAGTTGTTGTTGTAGTAGTAACTATAGTGGTTGTTGTAGAAGTAACTATAGTTTTTGTTGCTGAAGTAACTATAGTTGTTTTGGTAGTAGTTACTATAGTTGTTGTTCTTGTAGTATATGCAGCTGTTGTTCTTGTTGTAACTTAGTTGTTGTTTTAGTAGTAACTATAGTTGTTGTTGTAGTAGTAACTATAGTTTTTCTTTTAGTAACTATAGTTTTTGTTGTTGTAGTAACTATAGTTGTTTTTCTTGTTGCAACTATAGTTGTTGTTCTTGTAGTAACTATAGTTGTTGTTGTAGTAGTAACTATAGTTGTTGTTCTTGTAGTAACTATAGTTGTTTTTCTTGTAGTAACTATAGTTGTTGTTCTTGTAGCAACTATAGCTGTCGCTGTAGTAGTAACTGCAGCTGTTGTTTTTGTAGTAACTAGAGTTGTTGTTCTTGTAGTAACTTTTGTTGTTAATTTAGTAGTAACTATAGTTGTTGTTCTGTTGTTGTAGTAACTATAGTTGTTGTTGTAGAAGTAACTATAGTTTTTGTTCTAATTGTAACTATAGTATTTGTTCTTGTAGTAACTATAGTTTTTTGTTGTAGTAGTAACTATAGTTGTCGTTCTTGTAGTAATTATAGTTGTTGTTGTAGTAGTAACTAAAGTTGTCGCTGAAGTTGTAACTGCAGCTGTTGTTTTTGTAGTAACTAGAGTTGTTGTTCTTGTAGTAACTTCAGTTGTTAATTTAGTAATAACTATAGTTGTTTTTCTCGTAGTAACTATAGTTGTTGTAGTAGTAACTATAGTTGTTGTTGTTATAGTAACTATAGTTGTTGTTGTAATAGTAACTGCAGCTGTTGTTATTGTAGTAACTATAGTTGTTGTTGTAGTAGTAACTGCAGCTGTTGTTCTTTTAGTAACTATAGTCGTTGTTCTTGTAGTAACTATAGTTGTTGTTGTAGTAGTAACTAAAGTTGTTGTTGTAGTAGTAACAATAGTGGTTGTTGTAGTAGAAACTGCAGCTGTTGTTGCTGAAGTAACTATAGTTGTTGTGGTAGTAGAAACTATAGTTGTTATTCTTGTAGTATCTGCAGCTGTTGTTGTAGTCTAACTATAGTTGTTGTTCTTGTAGTAACTATAGTTGTTGTAGTAGTAACTATAGTTGTTGTTCTTATAGTAACTATAGTTGTTGTTGTAATAGTAACTGCAGCTGTTGTTATTGTAGTAACTATAGTTGTTGTTCTTGTTGTAACTATAGTTGTTGTTCTTGTAGTAACTATAGTTGTTGTTGTAGTAGTAACTGCAGCTGTTGTTCTTTAAGTAACTATAGTCCTTGTTCTTGTAGTAACTATAGTTATTGTTGTAGTAGTAACTAAAGTTGTTGTTGTAGTAGTAACTATAGTGGTTGTTGTAGTAGAAACTGCAGCTGTTGTTGCTGAAGAAACTATAGTTGTTGTGGTAGTAGTAACTATAGTTGTTGTTCTTGTAGTATCTGAAGCTGTTGTTCTTGTAGTAACTATAGTTGTTGTTTTAGTAGTAACTATAGTTGTTGTTGTGGTAGTAACTATAGTTGATGTTCTTTTAGTAACTATAGTTTTTGTTGTAGTAGTAACTATAGTTGTTGTTCTTGTTGTAACTATAGTTGTTGTTCTTGTAGTAACTATAGTTGTTGTTGTAGTAGTAACTATAGTTGTTGTTCTTGTAGTAACTATAGTTGTTGTTCTTGTAGCAACTATAGCTGTCGCTGAAGTAGTAACTGTAGCAGCTGTTGTTTTTGTAGTAACTAGAGTTGTTATTCTTGTAGTAACTTTAGTTGTTAATTTAGTAATAACTATAGTTGTTGTTCTTGTAGTAACTATAGTTGTTGTAGTAGTAACTATAGTTGTTGTTCTTATAGTAACTATAGTTGCTGTTGTAATAGTAACCGCAGCTGTTGTTATTGTAGTAACTATAGTTGTTGTTCTTGTTGTAACTATAGTTGTTGTTCTTGTAGTAACTATAGTTGTTGTTGTAGTAGTAACTGCAGCTGTTGTTCTTTAAGTAACTATAGTCGTTGTTCCTGTAGTAACTATAGTTATTGTTGTAGTAGTAACTAAAGTTGTTGTTGTAGTAGTAACTATAGTGGTTGTTGTAGTAGAAACTGCAGCTGTTGTTGCTGAAGAAACTATAGTTGTTGTGGTAGTAGTAACTATAGTTATTGTTCTTGTAGTATCTGCAGCTGTTGTTCTTGTAGTAACTATAGTTGTTGTTTTAGTAGTAACTATAGTTGTTGTTGTAGTAGTATATATAGTTGTTGTTCTTTAAGTAACTATAGTTGTTGTTCTTTTAGAAACTATAGTTGTTGTTCTTGTTGTAACTATAGTTGTTGTTCTTGTAGTAACTATATTTGTTGTTGTAGTAGTAACTATAGTTGTTGTTCTTGTAGTAACTATAGTTGTTGTTCTTGTAGTAACTATAGTTGTTGTTGTAGTAACTATAGTTGTTGTTGTAGAAGTAACTATAGTTGTTGTTCTAATTGTAACTATAGTTGTTGTTCTTGTAGTAACTATAGTTTTTTGTTGTAGTAGTAACTATAGTTGTTGTTCTTGTAGTAACTATAGTTGTTGTTGTAGTAGTAACTATAGTTGTTGTTCTTGTAGTAACTATAGTTGTTGTTCTTGAAGCAACTATAGCTGTCGCTGTAGTAGTAACTGCAGCTGTTGTTTTTGAAGTAACTAGAGTTGTTGTTCTTTTAGTAACTTTAGTTGTTAATTTAGTAGTAACTATAGTTGTTGTTCTTGTAGTATCTATAGTTGTTGTAGTAGTAACTATAGTTGTTGTTCTTATAGTAACTATATTTGTTGTTGTAATAGTAACTGCAGCTGTTGTTATTGTAGTAACTATAGTTGTTGTTCTTGTTGTAACTATAGTTGTTGTTCTTGTATTAACTATAGTTGTTGTTGTAGTAGTAATTATAGTCGTTGTTCTTTTAGTAACTATAGTTGTTGTTGTAGTAGTAACTATAGTTGTTGTTCTTGTAGTAACTATAGTTGTTGTTCTTGTAGCAACTATAGCTGTCGCTGAAGTAGTCACTGCAGCTGTTGTTTTTGTAGTAACTAGAGTTGTTATTCTTGTAGTAACTTTAGTTGTTAATTTAGTAATAACTATAGTTGTTGTTCTTGTAGTAACTATAGTTGTTGTAGTAGTAACTATAGTTGTTGTTCTTATAGTAACTATAGTTGCTGTTGTAATAGTAACCGCAGATGTTGTTATTGTAGTAACTATAGTTGTTGTTCTTGTTGTACTTATAGTTGTTGTTCTTGTAGTAACTATAGTTGTTGTTGTAGTAGTAACTGAAGCTGTTGTTCTTTAAGTAACTATAGTCGTTGTTCCTGTAGTAACTATAGTTATTGTTGAAGTAGTAACTAAAGTTGTTGTTGTAGTAGTAACTATAGTGGTTGTTGTAGTAGAAACTGCAGCTGTTGTTGCTAAAGTAACTATAGTTGTTTTGGTAGTAGTAACTATAGTTGTTGTTCTTGTAGTATATGCAGCTGTTGTTCTTGTAGTAACTATAGTTGTTGTTTTAGTAGTAACTATAGTTGTTGTTGTAGTAGTAACTATAGTTGTTGTTCTTTTAGTAACTATAGTTTTTGTTGTAGTAGTAACTATAGTTGTTGTTCTTGTTGCAACTATAGTTGTTGTTGTAGTAGTAACTATAGTTGTTGTTGTAGTAGTAACTATAGTTGTTGATCTTGTAGTAACTATAGTTGTTGTTCTTGTAGTAACTATAGTTGTTGTTCTTGTAGCAACTATAGCTGTCGCTGTAGTAGTAACTGCAGCTGTTGTTTTTGTAGTAACTAGAGTTGTTGTTCTTGTAGTAACTTTAGTTGTTAATTTAGTAGTAACTATAGTTGTTGTACTTGTTGTAACTATAGTTGTTGTTCTTGTAGTAACTATAGTTGTTGTTGTAGTAGTAACTATAGTTGTTGTTCTTTTAGTAACTATAATTGTTGTTCTTTTAGTAACTATAGTTGTTGTTCTTGTTGTAACTATAGTTGTTGTTCTTGTAGCAATTATAGCTGTCGCTGTAGTAGTAACTGCAGCTGTTGTTTTTGTAGTAACTAGAGTTGTTGTTCTTGTAGTAACTTTAGTTATTAATTTAGAAGTAACTATAGTTGTTGTTCTTGTTGTAACTATAGTTGTTGTTCTTGTAGTAACTATAGTTGTTGTTGTAGTAGTAACTATAGTTGTTGTTCTTTTAGTAACTATAGTTGTTGTTCTTTTAGTAACTATAGTTGTTGTTCTTGTTGTAACTATAGTTGTTGTTCTTCTAGTAACTTTAGTTGTTGTTGTAGTAGTAACTATAGTTGTTGTTCTTGTAGTAACTATAGTTGTTGTTCTTGTAGTAACTATTGTTGTTGTTGTAGTAACTATAGTTGTTGTTGTAGAAGTAACTATAGTTGTTGTTCTAATTGTAACTATAGTTGTTGTTCTTGTAGTAACTATAGTTTTTTGTTGAAGTAGTAACTATAGCTGTTGTTCTTGTAGTAACTATAATTGTTGTTGTTGTAGTAACTATAGTTGTTGTTCTTGTAGTAACTATAGTTATTGTTGTAGTAACTATAGTTGTTGTTCTTATAGTAACTATAGTTGTTGTTGTTGTAATAGTAACTGCAGCTGTTGTTATTGTAGTAACTATAGTTGTTGTTCTTGTTGTAACTATAGTTGTTGTTCTTTTAGTAACTATAGTCGTTCTTCTTGTAGTAACTATAGTTGTTGTTGTAGTAGTAACTAAAGTTGTTGTTGTAGTAGTAACTATAGTAGTTGTTGTAGTAGAAACTGCAGCTGTTGTTGCTGAAGTAACTATAGTTGTTTTGGTAGTACTAACTATAGTTGTTGTTCTTGTAGTATCTGCTGCTGTTGTTCTTGTAGTAACTATAGTTGTTGTTTTAGTAGTAACTATAGTTGTTGTTCTTGTAGTAACTATAGTTTTTTGTTGTAGTAGTAACCGCAGCTGTTGTTCTTTTAGTAACTATAGTCGTTGTTCTTGTAGTAACTATAGTTGTTGTTGTAGTAGTAACTAAAGGTGTTGTTGTAGTAGTAACAATAGTGGTTGTTGTAGTAGAAACTGCAGGTGTTGTTGCTGAAGTAACTATAGTTGTTGTGGTAGTAGTAACTATAGTTGTTGTTCTTGTAGTATCTGCAGCTGTCGTTATTGTAGTAACTATAGTTGTTGTTTTAGTAGTAACTATATTTGTTGTTGTAGTAGTAACTATAGTTGTTGTTCTTGTAGTAACTAAAGTTGTTGTTCTTGTAGTAACTATAGTTGTTGTTGTAGTAACTATAGTTGTTGTTGTAGAAGTAATTATAGTTGTTGTTCTAATTGTAACTATAGTTGTTGTTCTTGTAGTAACTATAGTTTTTTGTTGTAGTAGTAACTATAGTTATTGTTCTTGTAGTAACTATAGTTGTTGTAGTAGTAACTATAGTTGTTGTTCTTGTAGTAACTATAGTTGTTGTTCTTGTAGCAACTATAGCTGTCGCTGTAGTAGTAACGTTGTTGTTCTTATAGTAACTATAGTTGTTGTTGTAATAGTAACTGTAGCTGTTGTTATTGTAGTAACTATAGTTGTTGTTCTTGTTGTAACTATAGTTGTTGTTCTTGTAGTAACTATAGTTGTTGTTGTAGTAGTAACTATAGTTGTTGTTCTTATAGTAACTATAGTTGTTGTTCTTTTAGTAACTATAGTTGTTGTTCTTGTTGTAACTATAGTTGTTGTTCTTGTAGTAACTTTAGTTGTTGTTGTAGTAGTAACTATAGTTGTTGTTTTTTAGTAACTATAGTTGTTGTTCTTGTAGTAACTATAGTTGTTGTTGTAGTAACTATAGTTGTTGTTGTAGAAGTAACTATAGTTGTTGTTCTAATTGTAACTATAGTTGTTGTTCTTGTAGTAACTATAGTTTTTTGTTGTAGTAGTAACTATAGTTGTTGTTCTTGTAGTAACTATAGTTGTTGTAGTAGTAACTATAGTTGTTGTTCTTATAGTAACTATAGTTGTTGTTGTAAAAGTGACTGCAGCTGTTGTTATTGTAGTAACTATAGTTGTTGTTCTTGTTGTAACTATTATTGTTGTTCTTTTAGTAACTATAGTCGTTGTTCTTGTAGTAACTATAGTTGTTGTTGTAGTAGTAACTAAAGTTGTTGTTGTAGTAGTAACTGTAGTGGTTGTTGTAGTAGAAACTGCAGCTGTTGTTGCTGAAGTAACTATAGTTGTTTTGGTAGTAGTAACTATAGTTGTTGTTCTTGTAGTATATGCAGCTGTTGTTCTTGTAGTAACTATAGTTGTTGTTTTAGTAGTAACTATAGTTGGTGTTGTAGTAGTAACTATATTTGTTGTTCTATTAGTAACATTAGTTTTTGTTGTAGTAGTAACTATAGTTGTTGTTCTTGTTGCAACTATAGTTGTTGTTGTAATAATAACTATAGTTGTTGTTGTAGTAGAAACTGCAGCTGTTGTTGCTGAAGTAACTATAGTTGTTTTGGTGGTACTAACTATAGTTTTTGTTCTTGTAGTATCTGCTGCTGTTGTTCTTGTAGTAACTATACTTGTTGTTTTAGTAGTAACTATAGTCGTTGTTCTTGTAGTAACTATAGTTGTTGTTGTAGTAGTAACTAAAGTTGTTGTTGTAGTAGTAACAATAGTGGTTGTTGTAGTAGAAACTGCAGCTGTTGTTGCTGAAGTAACTATAGTTGTTGTGGTAGTAGAAACTATAGTTGTTATTCTTGTAGTATCTGCAGCTGTTGTTGTAGTCTAACTATAGTTGTTGTTCTTGTAGTAACTATAGTTGTTGTAGTAGTAGCTATAGTTGTTGTTCTTATAGTAACTATAGTTGTTGTTGTAATAGTAACTGCAGCTGTTGTTTTTGTAGTAACTATAGTTGTTGTTCTTGTTGTAGCTATAGTTGTTGTTCTTTTAGTAACTATAGTTGTTGTTCTTGTAGTAACTATAGTTGTTGTTGTAGTCACTATAGTTGTTGTTGTAGAAGTAACTATAGTTGTTGTTCTAATTGTAACTATAGTTGTTGTTCTTGTAGTAACTACAGTTTTTTGTTGTAGTAGTAACTATAGTTGTTGTTCTTGTAGTAACTATAGTTGTTGTTGTAGTAGTAACTATAGTTGTTGTTCTTGTAGTAACTATAGTTGTTGTAGTAGTAACTATAGTTGTTGTTCTTATAGTAACTATAGTTGTTGTTGTAATAGTAACTGCAGCTGTTGTTATTGTAGTAACTACAGTTGTTGTTCTTGTTGTAACTATAGTTGTTGTTCTTTTTGTAACTATAGTCGTTGTTCTTGTAGTAACTATAGTTGTTGTTGTAGTAGTAACTAAAATTGTTGTTGTAGTAGTAACTATAGTGGTTGTTGTAGTAGAAACTGCAGCTGTTGTTGCTGAAGTAACTATAGTTGTTTTGGTAGTAATAACTATAGTTGTTGTTCTTGTAGTATAAGCAGCTGTTGTTCTTGTAGTAACTATATTTGTTGTTTTAGTAGTAACTATAGTTCTTGTTGTAGTAGTAACTATAGTTGTTGTTCTTTTAGTAACTATAGTTTTTGTTGTAGTAGTAACTATAGTTGTTGTTCTTGTTGCAACTATAGTTGTTGTTGTAGTAGTAACTATAGTTGTTGTTGTAGTAGTAACTATAGTTGTTGATCTTGTAGTAACTATAGTTGTTGTTCTTGTAGTAACTATAGTTGTTGTTCTTGTAGCAACTATAGTTGTCGCTGTAGTAGTAACTGCAGCTGTTGTTTTTGTAGTAACTAGAGTTATTGTTCTTGTAGTAACTTTAGTTGTTAATTTAGTAGCAACTATAGTTGTTGTTCTTGTTGTAACTATAGTTGTTGTTCTTGTAGTAACTATAGTTGTTGTTGTAGTAGTAACTATAGTTAATGTTCTTATAGTAACTATAGTTGTTGTTCTTTTAGTAACTATAGTTATTGTTCTTGTTGTAACTATAATTGTTGTTCTTGTAGTTACTATAGTTGCTGTTCTTGTAGTTATTATAGTGGTTGTTGTAGCAGTAACTATAGTTGTTGTAACTATAGTCGTTGTTCTTGTAGTAACTATAGCTGTTGTTCTTGACGTAACTATAGTGGTTGTTGTAGGAGTAACTATAGTTGTTGTAACTATAGTTGTTGTTCTTGTAGTAACCACAGTTGTTGTTCTTGTAGTAATTATAGTGGTTGTTTTAGTAGTAACAATAGTTGTTGTTGTAGTAGTAACTGCAGCTGTTGATAATGTAGTAACAATAGTTGTTGTTCTTGTAGTAACTATAGTTTTTGTTCGTGTGTTAACTATAGTTGTTGTTCTTGTAGTAACTATAGTTTTTGTTCTAGTAGTAACTATAGTTGTTGTTCTTGTTGTAACTATAGTTGTTGTTCTTGTAGTAACTATAGTTGTTGTTCTTGTAGTAACTATAGTTTTTGTTATAGTAGTAACTATAGTTGTTGTTCTTGGTGAAACTATAGTTGTTGTTCTTGTAGTAACTATAGTTGTTGTTGTAGTTGTAACTAAAGTTGTTGTTCTTGTAGTAACTATAGTTGTTGTTCTTGTAGCAACTATAGCTGTCGCTGTAGTAGTAACTTTAGTTGTTAATTTAGTAGTTACTAGAGTTGTTGTTCTTGTAGTAACTTTAGTTGTTAATTTAGTAGTAACTATAGTTGTTGTTCTTGTAGTAACTATAGTTGTTGTAGTAGTAACTATAGTTGTTGTTTTAGTAGTAACTATAGTTGTTGTTGTAGTAGTAACTATAGTTTTTGTTCTTTTAGTAACTATAGTTGTTGTTCTTTTAGTAACTATAGTTGTTGTTCTTGTTGTAACTATAGTTGTTGTTCTTGTAGTAACTATATTTGTTGTTGTAGTAGTAACTATAGTTGTTGTTCTTGTAGTAACTATAGTTGTTGTTGTAGCAACTATAGTTGTTGTTGTAGAAGTAACTATAGTTGTTGTTCTAATTGTAACTATAGTTGTTGTTCTTGTAGTTACTATAGTTTTTTGTTGTAGTAGTAACTAAAGTTGTTGTTCTTGTAGTAACTATAGTTGTTGTTCTTGTAGCAACTATAGCTGTCGCTGTAGTAGTAACTTTAGTTGTTAATTTAGTAGTAACTAGAGTTGTTGTTCTTGTAGTAACTTTAGTTGTTAATTTAGTAGTAACTATAGTTGTTGTTCTTGTAGTAACTATAGTTGTTGTAGTAGTAACTATAGTTGTTGTTTTAGTAGTAACTATAGTTGTTGTTGTAGTAGTAACTATAGTTTTTGTTCTTTTAGTAACTATAGTTGTTGTTCTTTTAGTAACTATAGTTGTTGTTCTTGTTGTAACTATAGTTGTTGTTCTTGTAGTAACTATATTTGTTGTTGTAGTAGTAACTATAGTTGTTGTTCTTGTAGTAACTATAGTTGTTGTTCTTGTAGTAACTATAGCTGTTGTTGTAGCAACTATAGTTGTTGT